>NW_004624730.1:8367304-8395964 GCF_000247695.1 Heterocephalus glaber
TTTTTTTAGTACCGGGGATTGAACTCATGTCCTTGTGCTTGCACAGCAGGCAGCAAAACCACTGAGCTAAATTCCCGGCCCCACTTTTTTCTATATTTAAATGTTCATCTCTTGGCTTCATAGAATAATTTAAACATTTGAGGTTTTTTTGTTTTGGTTTTTGGAGACAGGGTCTCACTTTGTAGTTCAGGCTGGCCATAAACTCACCATGTAGATCAAGCTGGCCTTTAGCTCATGGCAATTCTCCTGCCTCAGCCTCTCGAGTGGTAGGATTACAGGTGTGCAGCACTGTGTCTGGCTGGAACATATGAGATTTAAATGATGAAATAGAGGTCTGTGGAAGTTCTCCTAATTTCTTACTTAATCTGTGCATAAAGGGTTTTGTGGTGAAATACATTTGGGAAGCACTTCAGAACATCTTTCCATTCTTGAGGTTTTATCAGGCACAGTGATTAATTTTTTCCATACTGAGGACTGATCCAGAGCTTTAATACTATAATCTCAGTCCATTTTACAATTTTTTTTTGTTTTGAGAAAGGGTTTGTTAATTGCCCAGGTTGAGCTCAGACTTGTGATCTTCCTGTCTCAGCCTCCCAGAGTACTGGGATTATAAGTGTATGCCACCGTGCTTGGCTAGGGCACAGTGACATATTAAAGGCTCTGAGAAATCTTGCCGTAACTTCTTTAATTTTATTTAATCCAGGATTTCTTGAATTCATTTTTACCAAAAAGTCTATTTTCTCATAATAATTATGAACCTATTATATAATTTACCATTTATTTTATAATTTGTTAACAGCATATCACTAGTAAGTTAGGCTTGGGAAATGCTGGGGACTCTACTCTGTCTGGGAAAGAAATGACATCCTGGTGACAACCTTTCCATCTCCCAGCCCTTATAACAGGGTAAGCATCCCACTCTTATTTCTCTATTCCCACTTACATTTTACATTTCCTGTCCCATTTAAGTTTTGTGTGAATGGCAAAAGGCTGGCTGTGACTACTCTAACAAAAGAGGAGAATGTGGCTGTATTTATTGATGTAAGTTTGTTTATGGGGAGCTTTATACAAAATTTGTAAGGAAACCTTCCTTCATTGCACTACATTTAGAAATACTCCAAGCCAATCACAAGATCTTTTCAGAATCTCCAAATGCTTCGGTGATGATTTGAGCAGTAGTCACACATCTGTCGCAAGCTTTTCCTCATTAAGATTCCAATTTTAAGAGCATCAATATTATAAAATGTCACTCCTGACTGGGAGGCTAAATTTTAAATGACTGAGGAGAGAACAG
This sequence comes from Heterocephalus glaber, assembly GCF_000247695.1. Next base: position 8,368,599 of record NW_004624730.1, read on the forward strand.
ATCAGATTGATGTTGATTTCCTTATTGCTCACCCTGTGGGAACTGTACCAGACTTATTCTAAGGCATCTGCTCCTTCCCACTCTCCTCCCATTTGAGAGGAGCAAAACAAATTGCTTGGGGAATTCCACACTCACGCAGCTGTGGACTTCCTGGAGATGCGTAGCGCAACACATAGGAAGGTGAATGTGAGGAGGAATAATTGAGTCACCACATTCCCGTCTGTGACAGAGCAGCAATCCTTAATTTCTTCAGGCAACACCTGGAACTGGCTGCTTGAAGATCCCTGTGGGACAACAAAAAGGCTGAGGGCAGGACAAGAATTCTCCCACCTTCAGCCCAGGCACTCTTTTTCCTGTAGTTTTATGTCTGGAAGAACAATTCTGACTAGACCATCCTCAGAATGGTGAGGCCTAGTCTGAAGGGCCCTGGGGGAAGCCACAGGGGCCCAGGGGCCCAGGGGCCAGCTGAACAGTTCAGAGAAGCTCTGAGGAGAGTTCCATGTCAAGACAGAGACATGAATAGGAAAGAACAAAAATTCTCTTAGCAAAGTTTCCCCAGAGTCCCTTTGGCAGCCACAATTTTGGCTGGAGTCCTTCAGCCTAGAAATGTGTCAAACACATTGCTACATTCTTTCCATGCTCTATATCTTTTAATCTGCAAAATACCCCAAGGTGTGAGTTCTGTAATTATTTTGTAGGTGTTGAAATTGAAAACTTTGCTTTTGGAAAGCTGAGCCACATGTCCAAGATCATGTACTGTGAGGATTTTCTCCCAGATCTGACTGACTCTGGAATCCCTGCTCTGAGCCACAACCCCAAGTTCCCTAAGTTTATGAGCATGCACAGCATCTTATGATCTGAAATGCACTTTCACATATATCTCTCTCCACCTCTACCATATTTGTGTTAATTATATTGAGTGAGGATGATTATTCCCCTAGAGCAGAAGAGGAAACTGAGGCACAGAGTATCTGAGTGCCCAAGGTCCTGAAATGTGAGTGATGACATCAAAGCTCCATTCTACATCATATTCAATTCCAGCTTCTTCCCACCCTAATGCTGCTCTTTGAAGTCTGCTATTTTCCAGCACTTGCATCTTTTTCAGCCTGAGGTGTAGTCAGGATTCAAGGTGGGTATGAATTTGAGTCAGAACTCTATTAATTAAAGGGAGTACCTTGTAAAGCCTTCAGGATGAAAAATTATTGTTTTTAAGCATAAGACTTATCAAGAAACTTCCCATAAACAAAGCCCATAATTTTAGTTTAAAATACAATTGTTCCACTGCTTGTTTCTTGAATGTTAATAAATGACACAATATACTCTCTCAGATTTGATTCAAAATAATCCTGCGGACTTGTGCTCTTGGATTGGAAGAATCAACATTGTTAAAATATCCATATTACTCAAAGCAATCTACAGATTCAATGCAATCCCTATCAGAACTTCAATTTAATTCTTGACAAAAACAGAGGAAATAATCTTTAAAAAATTGTTTTAAATCATAAAATCCTAACTAGCCAAAGTAAGATTAAGCAAAAAGAACAAAACTGGATGGAGGCATTAGACTACCTGATTTCAAAATATGCTGCGATGCTCTAATAACTTAAACAGCATGGTACTGTCATACAGATACATAGACAAATGGAAAAGAATAGGGAGTGCAGAAATAAACCAGATATTCACATATAAAAGAAAAAGACCCGACACCTTTCTCTCCCCAGTTTTAAGAACCAGCTCAGAATGGATTAAAGACTTAAATGTAAGACTTTACAAAACTACAGGGAAACATACAAATGCTGCATGACATTTTACTAGGCAGTGAGTTTTACTTCAAAAGCATGAGCAACAAAAGCAAAAATAAACAGGATTACATCAAACCAAAGAGATTCTTCACGGAGAAATAGTCAACAGAGTGAAAAGACAAAATTTACAAATTATGTATCTGATAAGGGATTAATATTTATATCTGAAAGGAACCCAAACAACTCAATAGCAAAAATCAAATAATTCAATTAAAAAATGGGCAGGGCTTGGTGGTAGAGTGCTTGCCTAGCATGTGTGAGGGCCTGGTTTCAAAAAAAAAAAAAAAGACTTGAGAAGATAGTTTCTAAAGATGACAAATGGCCAACAGCCTTTTTAAAGTTTACTCCTATAAAAAATGTTCATTATCACTTTCCATCAGGAAAATGCAAATCAAAGCCATAGTGAAATATCACCTCACCCCAGTTAGAATGGTCAGTGATGATGACACGAGCTGGGGACACTGTGGAGAAAAGGAAACCCTTCACACTATTGTTGGGAATGTCAGTTAGCATAGCCATTAGGGAAAAATGTATGGAGGGGCCTTAAAAAATTAAAAGTATAATTATCATGTGATTGACTCTCCCACTACTGGGTACATATCTGAAGGAAATGAAGTTAATACATTGAAGAGACCTCTGCACTCCCATGTTTAGTGCAGCTCCATTTACAATAGCTGAGATATAAAATCAACCTAAATATCTATCAACAGATGAATGGATAGAGAAAATGTGGTATATGTATACATATTGTGAATACTGTGCAGCCTTAAAAAGAATGAAATTCTGTTATTTGTGACAACTTACATGAGCCTGAAAAACATTAGGCTAAATGAAATAAGCCAGGCACAGAAGATATATACCACATGATCTCACTCACCTGGAGTCTGAAACAGTTAATCTTATAGAAGTTAAGAGTACAATAGCGATGGCACTCTGAAAAGAGAGATTGAAGATGATATCAGAAAATGGACAGACATCCCCTGCTCCTGGGTAGGAAGGATTAATATAGTGAAAATGGCCATACTTCCAAAACTGCTATATAGATTTAATGCAATTCCAATTGAGATCCCAGCAGCATACTTCATAGACCTAGAGAAAACAATCCAAAAATTCATTTGGAACAAGAAGAGACCCACAAGAGCAAAAGCAATTCTAGGTAACAGAGACATGGCGGGGGTATCACAATCCCCAACCTGCAACTATACTACAAAGGTACTGTGATAAAAACAGCATGGTACTGGCAAAGAAACAGACCTGAGGACTAGTGAAACAGATTAGAAGATGCAGAAACAACTCCAGACACACTCAGCCATCTCATCTTTGATAACTGAGCCAAACACCCTCACTGGAGGAAAGATAGCCTCTTTAATAAATAGTGCTGGAAAAATTGGGCTTCAACTTGCCAAAGATTAAAACTAGACCTATGTCTCTCACCATGCACTAAACTAAAATCAAAATGGATTAAAGATCTAAATATTAAAATAGAAACTCTGAACCAGTTGGAACAGAGGTTAGGTAGAACTCTTGAAGACATTGGTGTAGGAAAAGATTTTATGAACAAAACCTCAGTTGCCCGTGAACTAGCACAAACAATCAACAAGTGGGATCTCTTCTTATTAAAAAGCTTCTGCACAGCAAGAGAAACCACCAGCAGTGTGAAGAGACAACCCACAATGTGGGAAAAAATCTTCCCCTGCTCTTCCTCAGACAAAGGTCTACTGTCTCGAATCTATAAAGAACTTAAAAAGATCAGACCTCCCAAATTTAAAGACCCAATCTGAAAATGGGCATCTGAAATGAACAGACACTTCTCAGACAAAGAAGTAGAAATAGCAAACAAATACATGAAAAAAGGTTCAACATCACTGGTCATTCGAGACATGCAAATGAAAACAACGCTGAGATTCCACTTCACTCCAGAAAGAATGGCTGTTATCATGAAATCAACCAATAACAAATGCTGGCGGGGCTATGGGGAAAGAGGAACCCTGCTCCACTGCTGGTGGGAGTGTAGACTGGTGCAAGCACTGTGGAAATCAGTATGGAGATACCTCAAAGAACTAGGACTGGAAGTCCCATTTGACCCTGCTATTCCACTGCTGGGGATCTTCCCCAAAGAATTAAAAGAATCATACCACAGTGATATATGTGCGTCCATGTTCATAGCAGCACAGTTTGTAATAGCTAAAACTTGGAAACAGCCCAAATGCCCATCAACTGGAGACTGGATAAAGAAAATCTGGTTTTGTAATAAAATGGAGTACTACTCAGCCATAAAAAGTGAGAAATTAGAGACATTTATAGCTAAGTGGATGCACATTGAGGCAATACTCTTAAGTGAAATAAATAGGACACACATGTATAAATACTGAATAGTTTCTGTGGTGTGAGAAACTGAACGTGTAAATAAGGACTAAATGTATAATAGGTAACGTGAAATAGGAAGAAAAGGGGCAAAGGGGAAGGAAGTGGGAGGGCTAGGGGAAAGGATAGAAGGGAATGGAATTAATATGAGAAAATGGAAAACTAGGAACAAAATCTTTGTAAATAGGGAGGACTGGAGGGGTTGAAGGGAGGGCTGGGCAAGGGTGAAAAATAAGAACCAAGAGAGACTATGTAAAGGTGCAAATTTCCAATGATGAATGTCATTATATTGTATACCTAAAATGTACCAATGATTAGAATGAATAATCCATAATGTAAAATAGGAAGAAAAGGTCCAAAGGGGTATGGGTAGTGGGACAGGCAGGGGAAAGGAAAAATGATGAGAAGTGGAAAAAATGGAAATAAAGTCTGTAAATAGGGAAGGGTGGAGGGCATGAAGGGAGGGCTAGGAATGGGGAAAAAATAAGAACCAAGATGCATTATGTAAAGGTACAATTCCCAGTGAGAAATGTAATTGTGTTGTGTACCTACAATGTACCAATAAAAGAATTTAATACAAAAAAACAAAAAAAGAAAAAAAAAGAAAGGCAAGGCTATAGCTAAAATAGTTTCAGGCATCAGTCCAAAGGTGAAATAAGGAAGGATACAGAGAACAGGGAGCCAGACTGAAAAGGATGAAAATAAGACACTTAAAACAATCAGGCATCCGGTGCAATTGAAGGGCATTCATCAGAATGAAGCCTGGGAACTGTGAGTAGGTGGTGGAATTTCCTTTCTCAGATCTCCTGGTGCATACAACAGGGATTAGTTTGGCAATTTTGTGTGTATCTGGACTAGATAACCTTTCAATCTTCATTTCCTTTTCCTTGTACCCATCTCCTCAACAATCTTACTCACTGAAAATGGCAGTAGGTACTGGCAAGTGGAAGATGTGATAGCAAAGAGGTCACAAGTCCTTTGAATGTCTAATCCTACCACATACACACTAATTCTTCTCTCTTATTTCCCAATCCTGGAAGAACCATGGCTCTCCCACACACAGCATGCCATGATCACCTAACAACAAACACCATCTGTCCCAGGTAAGTGTAATGAACCACGGACTAGCTAATGGGAAAACTATTGTTCTCCCACTCCCCTTGGAGCTGAAGCTCTAACCAAAACTCCTGTAGAACCTGAGTGCACCTCAAGTCTGTATTATTTTAACCTATGATGGGACTCATAGGCTGCAAAAAAAAGAAAGCTAAATTCCATCAGCCCAGGTCATGTTTGGTAGTGTGCCCAGTGAGATCATGGCTGGAGAGGCCAGCATGTGCCTCACCAGAATGAAAGGCTGATAGCCAATGTTGATGACTGATAACATAGAGCTGTGGGTTTGTTTGGTTTCTTGGTGTTTCAAACTGTCAAGTTTGAAGAGGGACTTCCAGACCTAACTTTGAGATGCCACAAGTGACTCACAAATATCTTAGGATGTGACTAAAATTTTCAATATAAACTTGTTCTTACTTTTATTTGCTTCAATTTTTAAACACCTTTTTTGGCTACATGAGAGTTTAAGAAAGCCAGATACCATGTTTGGCAATGGGAATAGGCCCCAAATATACCAATGTATGGCAATTTATTCCAGATTTCTCTTCTTAAAATTATGATATTTTTTATAGGAAAAGGAAAAAAATGGAGACAAAGTCTTTGTAAATAGGGAAGGGTGGGGAAGTGAAAGGAGGGCAGGGGAATGGGGAAAAAATAAGAACCAAGATACATCATGTAAAGGTACAAGATCCCAATGATGAATGTAACTGTACTGTATACCTAAAATGTACCAATAAACTTAATGGAAAAAAATTTTTTTATATTATGGAATTTTTTTGGTTTTGATTTGTTTGTTTGTTTGTTTGTTTGTTTGCTGAGGACAGCTTAGGCTGGCCTCAAACTCATGGTGATCCTTCTGCCTCAGCCTCCCAAGTGCTAGGATTACAGGCATGTACCACCATGCCCAACCTCCTCTACGAATTGTGGATTTCCAAAAGTATAAGAGTTGTTGGCCAGGCTGGGATGTAGCTCAGTGATGGCACACCTGCCTGGCATGCACAAGGTCCTGGGTTTGATCCCCAGTACCAGGAAGAAAAAGTTGTTGGCCTAAGACTTCTAAAGTGAGGATTGAATGCTTTCCCAAGTGACAGCCACAGAGCCAATGCTTTACCACAACTCATCTAAAGAAAGATAAAGGTAAACCAGGCATGGGGGCATGCACCTCTAATCCCAGCACTTGGGAGGCTGAAGCAAGTTTGAGTCCCACCTGGGCAAATTAATAAGACTCTTTCAAAATTTAAAAGAAATATAAAGGTCTGGAGGTGTGGCCCAGCACAAGCCCCTGGGTTCAAAGTTCAGGATTGGGGGGAAAAAAGGTAAAGGTAAGGTAAAAACAGGAAAATAAACATATTCTACCATGCTCTGTGACCCTGAGCAGAAGCTTTCATTCTCCGAGCCTCCTAGTCCTTATGGAAGTATAGGAGATTGCAATCGCAAACTCAAGAATTACATGACATTATTTATATGCCAAGCTCTGCCCCTAGCTTCCTGGAATTTTTATTATTTATGCGTGGCTCCTCCTTCCCTGTCAATCCCTTGATTAAAGAGCTTACTTCCCCCTCTGAAGGCTTCTGAAGTGTGAGCAGCACCTCCTGACTCCTGCCAGAATAAACTCTCCCCAGCATGCAAGCTTTCCCACTCGGCGCCACCTGGGCGAGCCTCAGCCTTGGCCTCCTGCTGCTGCTTGGCCTCTGGCTGGACGGAGGTGTGCGAGCCAAGGAGTTGAAGTTTGTGACAGTGGTAAGTGAGCTTTCTCCTTCCTTTCTAGGAGAATGATAACAGCAGGATCTAAAAAGCCAAGTACCCTTCTGTTGTCTCCCAGAGACCGGGCTCTGTTAAGACTCAGCAAATAATCGAGTTTGGCAACTTCCTCTTAATGAATACATAACATGCGTGTCCTAATGAAAAAAGTTGTACTGATTTTTTTCTTTCTTTCTTTCTTTTTTTTTCCTTCAACAGTGTTATTTGATTACTTTACAACTGCCTTGGATTCGGGTTCCTTTTTTGGGCGCACCCAAATAGGAGAAGCAGCCACTGGTGCTCTTTATACAGTGGGAGCTAACCTGGCTTCATCTGATTTAATGATTGTTTGTTTGTAAACCAAAAACAAGGATTTTTTCCCCCAAAATTAAGTAGCCCCTTCCCCTTATATTTATCAAAAAAGGGGAGCAGATGTTTGTAAACAGCCTCTGTAGCACAAAAGAAAAACTAAACTCAGAGTTTTTGAGAATTTACTGACATATAGATTTAGTTGATCATTGAGGTCATGGTTTTGCCTACCCATGGTGTGTGTGACAAGTTAAGGAGAAGGGGAGGGAGGTGTAAATGCATGGATCGTGTTAGGGAAATAAATACACTGTTTGGAAATATATGGAAGGGCCGGGGATTTAGCTCAGTGGTTCTGCCGCCTGCCTCCCAAGTGCAAGGACTGGAGTTCGATCCCTGGTACCAAAAAAAAAAAGAAGAAATATATGGAAACAGGGTTTGCAAAGTAAAGGGGATTTACTGACTTATATGGGAATCTTTGATTTTCTGTGTGTGGCTCTTTTTTTCTCCCTGTTTCTGTTTCTCTCTGTTTCTCTCTCTCTCTCTCTCTCTCTCTCTCTCTCTCTCTCTCTCTCTCTCTCTCTCTCTCTCTCTCTTCATTCAAGACCCTCCTTATCTTTCATAGGCTCTCTTGCTCTTTCTGGTCCCTTAAATTTTTTATCCGATACAGTGAAAGTGGAATGATTAATAAGTAAATTTTCTTTCTGTCTGAATACTCAATGTTTATTTTTATTATTTGGAAGATACTACCTTTTACTTAAAACTTAAACATGAAATTCCTGTTTCCTCAGCATGGTGTATTCTGAACTTTCTTTTTTACTTTCTGCAGATAATCTGATAACCACGCTTACGTAAATCATGATTCTTAGTACAATTAATCTTTAGTAGACCATGAGTCAACAACAAAAGAGAGAAAAAGATCAGAGAAACACATCATTGCTTTGTATACCAAAGATTTGCCAGCTGTCAGGGTTTTGTGCTGCAAGCACAGCTTCTTATTATGTACCTTCCATAGGGCAACTTGTGAGCTAGACTTCTTTGATTCATGATTTCCTTGCCAACATGTTCAGTAGAAACAAAGTATGGGGACCGTGGAAACTGTACTGTGTCTGCCATTCTTGTCCTATTGGAAACCTGGAGCAAGCTGGTTGAGTGGCAACTTCTTTGTGATTTTAAGGGAACCAACAGTTAACTGCATAAGGTAGATTCTATCCTCTCTGTTTTGCTCCCAATTTCAGCTAACCTCCCTTGGCTATCAAATTGTGAATCTCCTTTCCCCCTCTCCACTCTTGGTTAAAGTGTGTTCAGGAACTACAGAGTAATTCTTCCCTAAGGAAAGCCAAAACGCAAAGTTAGTTATCTAGGAATTAACAAGTATTGCATGGAACTAATATTATTTTTCCTACCATGGCTTCCTTCCATTAATGATAAATGAAGGACAATTTAATGCAGCTTCCTTGGCCCTTAACAAAACAAACTATCTCATGACTTAAGCCAGAAGCTATTACTTTCTCCTTTTTATTGATTATACAGAGTATTTGACTATCAGTGGTTAGATTGTATATTCAGGAAAATACTTGGCAAATTATTAGAAGAACCAGAATAAAAGAACAGAGCCAAGGTATTTACTCTATACCAAGCACTGTTCTGAGAGTTCAGTATAGATTGTGTTACATAATTCTCTCAAAGGACTTATAAAGTAGGGTTGCAATAAAATATGGGACAACCAGTTGAATTTGAATTTCAGATAAGCAGAGAATAATTTTTAGTAGAAGTATGTCCTGAGCCAGGGATGTACCTCAGCGGCACAGCTCCTGCCTGGTAAGTGCAAGGCCCTGAGTTCGATTCCCAGTACCAAAAAAAAAGAGAGAAAAGAGTAGAAGTATGTCCTATGCAATATTTAGGCATCCTGTATTTTTATTTTCTAAGTCCGGCAATCATTCTAAAAGGGTTTTTTAAACTTATTATTTCTATTTTATAAATGAGGACATGGGACAAAAAGAGTTTAAGCAACTTGTCCATAGTCACACAGCTGGAATAAAGCCAGGATTAGAACCCAAGCTGTCTGACCCACAGCCATGCCACTAATCACTAGAAATAAACTGCTGTGTGCATATAATTCAGAAAAGAGAGCTGGTCTGAGATCCCTGTATGGTTTACTATATTAATCTGACTGAGAATCAGCAGATGATTTCCTTGTTTTTGCTCTGTGATCCATGAAAAATAAGTCTCATCCAACTCTGAAAAACTGTTCTTGGCAGAAAGAACAAGAAACTATCCTTGGTTCTTGTTCTTGCCTATGAATAGTCACAATATAATCTTTTGGGGGAGGGGGTGGGTGGGTAGCTGGAGATTGAACCCAGGACTTTTGCACTGAGCTATAGCCCCAATTCTTTTTTGGGGGGAGGATCTTTCATTCTTTCTTTCCTTCTTTTTCTTTCTTTCTTTCTCTTTTTTGAGATAGAGTCTCACTATGTAGTTTGGGCTGTCCTTGAACTCACTATGTAGCCCAGGCTGGCCCCAAACTCACTGCAGTCCTCCTGCCTCAGCCTCCGAGTGCTAGGATTACAAGTGTGCACCACCACACCCAGCAATGACTTATTAATAAGTGTTGCATGAGAAAAAATGGGTTTCCCAAGTCAAATCAGCTTTGGGGACAGAATGTGGGGCAAACTGTGTTAAAAGGTCTCTCTACTACTCAGTCTTCAATAGGCACTGTGGCCCTCAAGGAAAGGATCTAGTAAATTGTTTCTTAAAATGACTATGGCATCCACCCCTCCCTTTTCCCCCAGAGAGACCTTGGAGAATTTTTATTTTTAACTTTATGGAGAGACAATGGTGAGTATGGTGAGTCGTGATGTACCCATCAACCAGCTTAATAATTATTACTCGGGGCCAGTCCTGTTTCCCTTGTATGCCCACTCATTTCCCACATACACTCACTTGGCTTTTTAAAAATAATCTCATGGGGCCAGGGATTTAGCTCAGTGATGCTGGTGCCTGCCTGGCAAGTGCAAGGTCCTAAGTTTGATCCCTGGTACCAGAAAAACAAAAGAACAAAAAACAAAAAACAAAAAACAAAAAAAGTAATCTCATGTATGCATCATATTATTCTGTCAGAAATATGGAAATACCATTTTAAAGCATAATCTCTCCCTTATGCCAGAGTGAAATCACAAAGTGATTTCAGACAGAGAGAAAAACTCCATCTCATTCCTCTGGGGTTTTATAGAGAAAGGGATGACAAGTCACGTTCTCATTCTCGTTGTCTCTTCATTCTGTATGGTTGACTTCGTCATGAATAATTCTTACCCGAGTCATAAGATATCCTCAAGCAATATAGCCTCCAAACACTAAGCACATTGTCTCTACCTGGGATGAGTAACCTCCAAATTGTAGTTGCAGAAAATCAAATAGTGCCATTACATGGTTCAAATTCTTTCTCACACCTAGTCTCAAGCTAACAGTCTAATTCCATTATTGATTTTCTAGTGCTATTTTCCAGAATAGAAGTTGCAGGTTATACTTAGGAAAGCACTAAACAGTCATTAATTCAAGTTCCATCATCATTGGCCAGGTTTGGGACCATACACAGCTCACTTAGTGAAACAGCTGAGTTTCAAGGGCCCCAAATTGAAAGTTGGCATAAGAATGATAACTATGTTTCTTACTTCACAGAGTAGTATTTAAGGTGAAATGACATGTTACACATGTGCAAATGTGAACTGTGATTCAACCATAAAGTGCTGTTGGGAATCATTGGTCTAAAATGGAAGCTTTCCAACTTTTTGGATAAAATCTAAGTGATCTTTAAGTACCTTGTTTTTTGAATTATGATCAAAAATATATATAACATAAAATACCATCTTAACCATTTTTAAATGTAGAGTAAAATGGCATCATGTCCATTTACATATTGTGCTCTCTGTATTACTGTCCATGTCCAGAACACTTTTCATTTTGAAAAACTGAAACTCTGTACCCATTAATCGATAGCTATCCATTTTTCCCTGCTCCTAACCCTTGGCAACCTCCACTCCACTTTCTGTCTCAATATTTACCTTTTTTACCTGCTTCTTTTACTTAGCATAATCTCCCCAAAGTTCTAAATGATGAATCATTATTCTAGAACTTATCAGTTTAATAGGGGTAACTGTGTGATTTAGAGAGAACAAAGAAAGAACAAACGTTTTAGAAAATCATCCTCTACTAGACCTTAGAGTAACTACTTTGCTTGTTTGTCTAGGGATCCCCACCTGTGAATTTTAGCTTACTTTGTCTTAGGGGAGGAACAATTATGTGTTTCCAGTATGACTTGAGGAGGGGAGAGGCTGGAAGTGAGAACAGGGAAGGCTGTGACCATCATTCACACAAAACATTGTGAAGAACTAAATTAGATTAGAAAGCAGTAGAACTGGGAATGAATGGGTACTATTTTTAAATTGTCAAAATAGAATCCCTGTGGATCAAATGTGAATATGAAAGAAAAGACAAAAGTCCAAATAATCCCATTTCCAATTTAGGTTACTGAAAAAATAATGACACGATGAAGATAGGATATGTAAAAGTCATTAAACATTTGAAAACTTTAAAATGTGAGGTATAAACATCAAAGAAATTAGAACAGTCCATACTACACAATGGCACAGTAGTTAAGAGTGCAGGCCCAAGAATTAGACAACCTGGGGTAGAATGCCAACTCAGCCCCATACTCCCTGTGTGATTTTAGGTGAGTAATTTAACCCATCTGTGCCTCAGTTCTGTCATTAGTAAAACTGGGGATAATAGCACCTCATGGAGTTGATGTGAGGCTTACTTGAGTTAATATACAAAAAGTACTTACAAGTGAGCCTTTCTGGTAAATGCCCCAAACATTGTAATTATCATTACATGTAATTATCATTGTAATTATCAGTATACATGTAGTGTACATGGAGTAACACACCCCATGTGTGTGTTTTATGATGTTCACATAACCATTTAATTAAAATACCACCTTTTTCACAATTGAGAGGATGAGGCAGGAGGGTCACCATGAGTTCGAGGCCAACTTGAGCTATGTAGTGAGTTCAAGCCCAGCCTGAACTACATAGTGGACCCTGTCTCAAAAAAAACCAAAAAACTAAAATGCCAGTTTTTTCTCCATATTCTTTTTAGTCTCAAAAAGATGAAGTATTTACGCATCTTTTAAGTTCAGGAATTTCCTTCCCAGCTTTGAGCATCCGATCTAATACAAACTAGAAAAATATACATTCAAAATGTAGTCCAAGAGTTAAGCAGATTTCACCCTTTGACTTGCTGACCCTCCATGACAATGGCTGGAAGAGACTATTGCCCTTTTGGTTGCCTTCATCATCCTTGTTCATGATTGAACAATACCTTTGGCCACAGGCATGAACATCTCAAGACCTATAAACCTCTTTTTTTTTTCAATTCTTTTAAAGTAGAATTGCAATTATAGCTAATGGGAGTGAGCATTCACCAGATGCTAGGTACTTTACTATTGGTATTTTGAATCTTCAAATTTGCCCTTAAGGCCTCTAATATTATCTTAGTATAACATCAGGTAATAAGAAAGGAGCTAGAGTTTGTCTTTGGTACACCAAGGACCCTGGACTCCAGGTGTTCTGATGGCATAGAATTTATGGTGTGTCTTCTAAGGAGATGAAGCACATAAAACTATCCACAGGAGAACCAAAACATCATCTCACAAACTACCTTGGCATATCTCTCCTTTGCTATGTGGCTCTCTAGTCACCTGAGCCAAGGCACAGCACAGTTGTATTTGGGGACCTGCAGGTTCTTTCAAGATGTTTGCTGGAAGACCATTGGGCACTGAGCCATAGTGCCAAGCCAGGTAGGAGATCCTCTCAGATACATACAGGAACATCTCCCTGTTATGTCCTGATGCATTTTGCAAATTCTCAGGGAAGCAAATTGAAAATTGTATTTGGCTCAAGACATTTCAGCCAATCAGACTGCCACTGTAGGCACTTGAAGATATCAAAGTGCCCTAAATCTAAAGGAATAATCAATTAGTGTGTGTGTGTGTGTGTGTGTGTGTGTGTAGTGTGTGTGTGTGTTACTGGGTCTTCACACTAAGTTGTTTGTGATCTTCCTGCTTCAACCTCCCAGGTCCTTGTGTTGGGCCCACAGGAGTGCATCATTACACCCAGCTCTCAATTATTGCTCTTGTTTAAATAGAAGTAGAGAATAGATGATTAGAAAGTAATAAAGGTGTTTCTTAAAGGAGAGGGCTGTTTTTCCTTTTGCTCAACAGGTAATGCCCGTTACCTGATATAAACACCTATATGATGCCAATTATCACTAGTGAGAAAGGAATATATAAGGTAGCTAAGTTACATGTGTGAATAACATAACAGCAACAATAATAGTAAGAAATATTAATAGTAAGTCTCATATGTTAAATGCATCCTGGTGTGCTCAGTACTATACTGGTGACCTTACATATATATTACACATTTAATTCTCATGTTGCTCTTGCCTAGTAAATAATGATTTTCTCATTCTACAGAGAGGTAAATTGAAGTGTGCAGAACCTAATTATTTTCCCAGGGTCACCTGTTCATTGATAAAGTAGCAGTTTGAAACCTGGCCTAAGAGATGCAACAGTAAGGCCTTTTCTGTTATATTTACAGCTTGAGGACAGTGTAATGCAATTTTCAACACTTCTCTTTCCTATGGGCTTCTTGTTTTTCCTGGTCCTGGATAAAATTCTTGTTAGTCTTGTCCCACCTTCCTCATTGATGAGTGCAGGATGTATTCTCACACCGATTCTTTTTATAGACCGTTGGCTTTCCTTCATACTCTCTCCAGTCTATTTTTCTTTGTTTTCTTTTTGCTGTGCTAGGGATTGAACCTGGTGGTGCTTTACCACTGAGATGTACCTCCAGATCTTTTGTATTTTATTTGAGACAGGGTTTCCCTAAATTTCTCAGGCTGGCCTCCAACCTATAGTCCTCCTGCCTCAGCCTCTCAAGTAGCTGGGATTACATGTGTGAATCACTACACCCAACTCCATTTTACTTTTTAATCCTCTTTATTATCAGACTTGTTTCTTAGATCCTAAAAGAACAAAATAAAATAGGCTTTCATTCATGGTAATCTTTGCTCATTAAGAGATTCATGAAGTGTGTACCTTAGCATAACAGAGAGAGGAGTTTAGCATCAAGAGCTAAGGTCCCTTCCAGGATTGCCAGAGTCAGCCCAAAGTTTATGGTGTGTGTTGGGTTCCAAACCTGAAAGGACAACGTGATGGCTTATGGGACTCCAGGCTAGTCCAGGAGCATACTCTGTTCTAGAAGCAAAGAGGGGAAAGATGAAGGAAGGGAAGGCCGGAAGAAGAAAGGAGCACAGGCAGCACACCTCATTGGTAAATGAGGATGAAAATCACAAGCCCTTGTGTGCTGGCAGGAAAACCATTGAAAACCTGGAAGAATGAAACCCAACCTAGGCTATCTTTGTGTGTTTTACCCTGTTACAGGCACTAGTTGAAGATATGGGGTATGATCAAAAGATATGGTATGTGCTTACATTTTTAAAAATTTATTGCCATAAAAGACCCGTTGCATTAATCCTCTTCAAAGTACTCCCCTTCACTTTGAACACACTTAGCTTGTTCTTGCAACTTTCTGAAGCAGTTCTGGAAGTCCTCTTTCATGAGTGACATTAGTCACATTATCATGTCTGCCCCAAAGTCCTGAATCAATTCAAAATGCTTACCTTTCATGGTCATTTTGACTTTGGGGAAGAGCCAGATCTTTGACTTGGGTGCCAGTTCTAGTAAAGAAGGCGGACAAAGACACACCATCATGTTTTTATGAGCCTGACTTTTCCTGGGGTGGATTTGGAAGCAGCATATACCATAGTTTTTCTTTTTAATCACACTTCAAAAACACAAGAAAAGGGGTCAGTTGGCCTTTTCTATTGTCACAACAGGAGGATGCTACTGGCAGCTAGTGGGTAGAGGCCAAGGTCTGTTGAACCTCCTGTAGTGCACAGGTCATCTTCTACAACAAAGCGTTATCCAGCCCAAAATGTCAACAGTGATAAGTTTGCAAAACCCTGGAAAAAAGTATGGGTTTAGTAATCTATTGAAACCACGTAACAACTTTTATTGCCCAGATCTGGGAATGTACATTACATAATTGCTTAGGGTGTGAACAGTCTCAGTGTATTTTGATTGTAGAAAAGAAAGATACTAACAGTTAACCTTGGTAATTCCTGATCACCGCCAAGTTAACCCTAGAGAACAATGACACACAATTGTACTTCCTGCCTGGAGGGCACCTTCCAATGACATAATTCCTTACCAGAAAGAAACGGTTTATTACAATCTACTGCAGCGTTGTCCATCTATTTGTCTTTTTTTGTCCTTTTTTTTTTTTTCTTTTGAGACAAGAGCTCACTATGTTTCAAGCTGGTTTTGAATTTACTGTGTTGTCCAGGCTGGCCTTGTACTCTTGATCCTCTTTACTCAGCCTCCCTAGTTCTGGGATTACAGGTGTGTGACACCACACCCACTCATCCCTCTGTTTTCTGCATCTGTTCTACTGTGGGTTTAATATCTCACTGGTTTAGGGAGTCAAAAGATCGGTTTTCTTTAGATGCCAAACACACAACCCAGGTGTGAGAAGAAAGCTATCTCCCTGTCACAGAATCCCTTCTCAAAAATAACTGAAGTGTGAGACTTCCTTATTCGGTGTCCATTGAACTGTTAGTAAAACAGTTCCAAAGAGGACACATTTTGGCTTACATTTGAAACATCTTAGCCAGTAGTACAAGTGACAGACACCTCAGATAAAGGTAAATGTGTACAGCCCTCTCCTCTATTAAACATATTTGCTAGCTGGGTGTAGTGGTGCATGCCTATAATCCCAGCACTTGGGAGGCTGAGGCAGGGGGGATTGCTGGGAGCTCAAGGCCAGCCTGAACTACATAGTGAGACCTTGTCTCAAAAAAAAAAAATTGCTGATATCAGTATAGACTTTGTCTTGTATTTCTTGTTGTGTTTGGTTCAGTTTAGATTAGGTTGGTATACTGGGGATTGAACCCAGGGCCTGGTCTATGCTAGACAAGTGCTCTATCATCAACTCTATCTTGTACTTCTTATTTTTCTTTCTTTATCTTTTGCTTATAAAATAGCTTGGTGTTTGGTTTGGTATCTTACACTGAAAGCATTTAAGAATTAAAATACCAAGGTTTCAAAAGTTCATACTACTCTAAAAAGAAATACATTTCCTTTTAGAAATTTCCTAAAAGGAAATGTGCAATGAAAGTAGCATTATGTACATGTATGTTATTAAAGTGTTGAGAGTTAACTCACCTAAGTTTTCTATCTGCAATTCCTTTATCCTGAACCTCCTAAAAACTAACAGATGACTGCTCAAAATGGTCACAAATTCAACATGTCACTTAACAGCCACTATCTTTAGTACCAGTACAATTTTAACACTATTATTACTATAATGGTAATTAAGGGAGGTGTATTCTCATCAGAGTCTATCTACAATAAAGCAGTCACATAAGTTTTGTGATCCTACCTTATCGAGCACACAAAGGTAGCTCCATTTATATATCACCTACCTTCAATGGGTAATTTTCTTGATTCTAGCTTACCTCAAATACAAGAAAAGCATTAGTGACCTTAGAACAATTGGTTTTGTTTATATTTTGCAGTGCTGGGGATGGAGCTTCAGACATGCTAAACAAGCGCTTTATCACTGAGCTACATCCTCAACCCAGAATAGTGCTTCTTAACTGGAGATGTATTGGGGGAGGTTTTTAAAATCCCAATGTCCTAGCCATACCCCAGGCTAAAGAGTTCAAAATTACTAGGGATGGAACCTCCTTCTCAGAATTTTCTGAAACTCCCCAGGTGATTGCAGTGGACAGCAAAGGTTGAGAATCAGAGGTTTAGAAGAAATTCTAATTGACAAGCAAAAGCAAAACACCCAAGTGAAATTCTTGACCTTACTGTCACATATCTATTTTCAGGTGTTTCGTCACGGAGACAGAAGTCCCATTGAAACATTTCCTAATGATCCCATTGGGGAATCCTCATGGCCAGATGGGTTTGGCCAACTCACTCAGGTTGGTTGGGGATTTTCAGTTGAAGGTTGTTGATGAGTCTTCAGGGAAACACATACGGAATTGTCTATTTTCACAGATTTTTTACTTTATTGGCTTTAAACATGAGAGATATACACAAACAATAGAATATATGGGTTTAAAAATCTGAAGAGAGCCAGAAAAATCTTCTAAGACAGCACCTGAGTTTTTCAGACTTCACCTGCAAAAAGAGGAGGAAAATGTCTCATAATCCATAAGCTGAATGAAACCTCAGGGTTGGGGAAACGTAACTCTTTAGGAAGCGATGATATCAGAATTGTATTTCTTACCAGATAGATATATTGGGATTGAATCTTCCTTATAAACCAGCAGTCCGCAACCTCTTTGGCACTAGGGACCAGTTTTATGGAAGACAATTTTCCACAGGTCAGGATGATTCAAGGGCATTACATTTATTATGAACTTAATTTTTATTGTTATGTTGTACACTTTATTTCTGTTACCATTACACTGTATACTTCTTTTCTATTATTTTACGTTAGATTTTCATAAGGAGCATGAAACCTAGATCTTTCCCATGCACCATTCATAGTAGGGTTCTTGCTCCTATGAGAACACCGTGCCTCCGCTGCTCTGGCAGAAGGCAGTGCTCAGGCCATGACGTGAATGATGGGGACTGGCTGTGAATACAGATGATGCTTTGCTTGCTAGCCCTGCCACACTCTCTTGCTGTGCAGTCCAGTTCTTAACAGGACCTGTACTGGTTGGGGACCCCTGTTAGAAGTTGTTTGTTAAATACAAGGAGCCTTACTTCTAAAGAGCATCTAAGGAGAAGGTGAAGTGGGGAACAAAGGCATCTTAGTTGCTCTTCCAGGGTCCACCCACCTCACTTGGAAGAGTGGATGGATCCAGAGATGAACCATTTACTTAAATCAGGTCAATCACCAATTATCAACCAAATACTAAGTGCAAGTCTCTGTTAAGTACTAACAAAGATGAATGGGTATGTATTCTCGGGGAGTCAGAGTCTTGACTCACAATCACAGCTTTCTTTTCTTGTTTTCACTTAAGTATGTGTTTTAAAGTAAGACTATTGAAGCATACCTTGTTCACTCCACATGTACAAAGTGAGTTGACACAAATTCCTATGATAATGTGATTCATACTTTTCCTAATTTTTACTTTTTTTTCTATAGCTGGGAATGAAACAGCATTATGAACTTGGAGAATACTTAAGGAAAAGATATGGAAAATTCTTGAATGAGTCCTATAAACGTGAACAGGTAAGTTGGTAAGCCAAGAATGGGCACCTTGACTCTTGAAAGAACTAAAATAATTCTGCATATATAAAAATGTTTTCCCTGTTTTCCAATAACTTATCCAGTCAGAGATATTGTTTATTAATATACTCCTCATTGTAGGATTTTTTCATAATAATGTATGAATATGAGTAAGTCAAAAATTGTATGAACATCTATGTAAATACTATGACTTGGCAGGTAGCCAGTGCTTGATTGGTGTCATTTGTCAACTCAACTGTTGACCTACTAGGTTGCTTTGCCCCATGGTATGCTCATAACATTACTTGTCCTGTAGCAGATACTGTACTTATGGTGTTCCCTCAAAGCCTGCTAATAGTTCAGTGTAGATGTCCTGCTGTTTTTCTAATAGCTGTCAGCTCCACAGAAAGAAAAATCTTACATTTCCTCTAATTTTGGCTCTGCCTTGGTTTTCCCACTCTAGGTTTATATTCAAAGCACAGATGTTGACCGGACTTTGATGAGTGCTCTGGCAAACCTAGCAGCCCTGTTTCCCCCAGTGGGCACCAGCATCTGGAACCCCAGCCTGCTCTGGCAGCCCATTCCAGTGCACACAGTTGCTGTCTCTGAAGACCGGGTCAGTACATAGGGAGGTCTGGGAGACTCCACATGGGCCAAGAATGAGGGAGGTCAGGCTGCTCGGACTTGCTCAGAATCTGGGATTCTGGTCATGCCTTGGGCTGGGAAGTCTTTTTCTTTCTTAAATAAAGGTTCAAGGGACAGCCTTGAACCTGGAAAGCCCTAGAAAAGAAACAGAAGGAATTGAATTTTTCTTTCACTGTCTACCATCCCTTTTGTTTTGCCACCATTTCAGCTTTTGTCAACTCGCTCTCTCCCATCTTTATACACATACATAAACACACACATCTCCTGGCGCTGCGCCTTCAGTACCCTGAACTTTGATGCCCAACATAAGTTTCTTCTCTCTCCAGAAAATCTAAAGATCTCCCTTCCTATCAAACACTGTTCCTGCCTATGAAAATCTGCATCCTTAGATAGAGGAGAAAAAAAAGATTTGAGTGCATAATTGGTGCCCAACATTTTATAAATGACATCATTGCGCTCGCTTTTGCAGCACATATACTACATATGCCATCACATTAACCTTTTATAACAACCTCAAAGGACAAGGGTATTGTACTCTTATACAGCAAGGGCAAAAGAGTTCTCAGAGAAGTTAAATAACAAACAAAAGTGTTCCAAAGTCACATGGCTATGAACTACCACTTTAGGATCAAAAGGAGGCCTTTTGCACTCCCAAGCAATCTTCTTTCCTAAGTTGTATATTAGAATCACCTGGAGGGTTTTCAAAACTGCTGATGTCCAGGGCACTGCTCATAACAAATCAAACTTTCTGAGGGTAGGACCCAGGGATGAGTATTTTACAAATAATCTCCCTAGGGCCAGGGATTTAGCTCAGTGGTTCTGCTGGCTGCCTCGAAAGCATAAGGACCCGAGTTCGATCCCCAGTACAAAATAATAATAATAATAATAATAGCCCTATATGACTCTATGGAGAACCAGTATCATAAACCAAGCTGCCTGAATGGGTCTGAGAGGTACTCTTAAATTTACTTACATAGGGTAGGACTGACCATGAACACTTTGACCTTTTCAGAGGACTTGATATATTTAAAATAGTAAAAAATTTCCAAATGTGGTGGCCCACGCCCATAATCTCAGCACTTGGGAGGATGAGGAAGGAGTATCGTGGGAGTCTGAGGCCAGTCTAGAACTACATAGTGACTTCAAGGCCAGTTTGAACTACATAGCGAGACCCTGTCTCAAAAAGTAAATAAATAGGGAAAATAGTAACAAATTAATCTCTCAGTGTGGCACTTAAGGCTATATAAAGGAAATAGTTTGGAACAAAGAGTAATTTCTCTGCAGTCACATGACAGGCATGACCATCTATTTTAGCCCACTTTCTTTTTCTAAACTGAGCATCACAGACTGTTGTTTATTGAAAAAAAAATAGAGGTTCGTTTGCTGATTGTTCTGGAAGCTAGAAAGTCCAAGAGCACAGTGCCAGCAGCTGCTCTGGGTCTGATGAAGGTGTTCTTGCTGGGTGATGACATGAAAGAGAGCGACCCAGGGTGAGACAGAGCAAATGTGTCAGAGACTGCTCACTTTTATACCTAAGCCACTCATATAATGACTCATTAATCTATGAATGGATGCATCATCTCCAAAAGACCCTGCCTCTCAATGCTGCTCCAACACATGAATTCCAACACATCACATATTCAAAACATAGCACTGTTAAATCTCTCCATGGTGGGAGGCTCAGCATAGACCCAAAGTTTTGCCCAGTGACCTCTAGGATGCATTACTGTCCTTTTTCTCCACCATTACTCCTACAAATTTGACTTGATTGCTTCATCCAGTGACTTAGAAATTTGTCCCAAATGCTTTCGTAGAATCAATTCTTCCCTGTCAACTCCACTCAAGGCATATAACATATATTATATATATTATATTCCTTTAGAATCAGGAGTGAAGTATTATATTACTAGTGTTCTTAAAATTTTGTGAATATTTTTCTTTCAAAAAGAAAAAAAGATCACATTTACCACAGCTTTTTCTGGAGAGATAAAGACTGGATAGCAGTACCACATTTAGCTAGTGTAAACTAAGGGATCTAGTTAATCTGAAATCCAGAAAGATAGTACTTAAATTACATAATAAAGAAAATGCAGGCTATTAGAGGGGAAAAGAAACAGAAAATGAGAGGGAGAAAGAAACAAGCAAGATTATCTACTTACTATTTCCAGCTACCTTCTTGCTAAGGAAAACAAAATTCTCCTCTCAGTTAAGAAGTCTAACAAAATCAGAGCTGGGCATGGCAGTGCATGCTTGGAATCCCAGCACTTGGGAGGCTGGGGCAGAAGTATCATTGTGAATTCAAGGCCAGCCTTGGCTACGTGATGAGCTCAAGGCCAGCCTGAACTATATAGCAAGACCCTGTCCAAAACAAGAAAGCCCAACAAAATCAACCAGTCAATACAAGGTTATTCCCAGAACTGTGCTGAGTGCTATAAAGAAATATAAGAGAAATATGTAGCCAAGTTTCTTCTCAATTTATTATCTGTTCAATGAAACAAAATCAGCATTTGTGAAACATGTAAAACACATTGCAAGATAGTTGGCAATGATTTCAAGTACCAGTTTGCACACTGGAGGAATTCAGAGACCTGTATAAAGCTACCACAGGGCAGAGATTCCAAGCTTTGTAGACTGAGAACTGGAGCCTCACCTCCAAGGTAAGAAAAGAGAGGAATCATACATTCTTCAATATCAGACACCTAGGATGAGCCAAACTCTGAGGCATTTGCTCGACAAAAGCTTGGAAGGAAAAGACACTGGAGTCTCAGAGAACAACTGTAGACACAATTCAAGAATGAAGAAGTAAAGGCCCGGAATTAAATAGTAAAATATGTTAGAGGAAGGAAAGCAAGGTAAGACAAGAGACAGAATCAGAAATGATAAGAGGTAACTTATAAAATAAATGTTTTCTAAAGGAATTAAGATGTGTTATGTATGTGTACCAACTACCTCCAACAAACGTAAACATTATGTACTATGCACATGTACTAATAAACTAGAATTTTTAAAAATGTTTTCTGAGTAACTGCTAATATGCCAGCCCTGTTCAAGATGTAGACATTATAGCAGGGAACAAGAAAGACAAGATGTTCATTCTCTTGGTGTTATATATTATAGGAAAATATAATAAAGAAAATAATTTCAGATGGTGATGAGTCCCTTGGAGGAAGCAAAACAAACAAGTTAATATGATAGTTGCTGGGGTGAGATATCTGGAGGACCCAAAGCGGAATGGGAAAGACTTGAGGAAAGAGGTGTTCCAGGCAAAGAATGATTGGCACAGAGGCCCTAAGCGTCTGTGTTAGGAGATAGCAAGGAGTCCCACAGTGCTGCGGGACAGAAGGAAGTAAGAAGGATGATAGTAGACAAAGACATGACAGAGCTTTCTAGGGCCTATCTCATGCAGACTCTTGTAAGCCAAGATGATTTTGGATTTTATTCCAGGTAAAATGAAAAGCTAATGAAGTTTGGGGACTACAAAATGACTGATTGATGCCTTAAAAAGATAAAAATAAAAAGGAATAGTATAGCGGCTGTGTAGAGATTGAATTGTGAAGGTGTTACCCATTTCTGACCCCAAACTGGATTCTTTTTCCCTCTCAGAATCATGGAACCAATAACCAGACTGAACACCAATTGAGCAGCAAAGATTTTTATTTTTGGCCAAGAGTAGAAGTGGAAGAAAGACTTGAAAATCAACTTCTTGACCCACTGGGGATCAGGAGGTGAAAGAAATATGGGAAAAAGATAGGCTAACACAGGGAGAAAATATTCCCATTTTTTCTGAGAATGAGCAGAGATTTTCCAGGAATTTAGGTACCATCTCTTTCCTTTTATGAGTCTTTCTTGTTCTTGTCATGGCAATTAGCAACTGACATGTCACTGGGGGTGTCAGTTAGCACACAGATGAGATTATAATGAAGTTAGAGGTTGTTTGTGGGTCACTCTGGCAGCCATCTTAGATTCAGTCAGTTTTGGCTGGCCCAACCAAAGAGGACCTTCTGGCCTGCACAGACCATGTCATCAAAGTAAAATAAGATTAGGGCTGAGAAGAAATTTAAACTAATCATGTAGGTAGGAGCAAAGGATGTCAGTTGACCAAATAGAAGCTCTTACAGAAGTTGAAACACAGACTATGATGACTTAGACTGGGCAGAGACAATGGAAATAACCAAAAGGGGCCTATTTTAGATACATTTCAAAAGTAGACAAATAAAAGTAGCCTATAAAGCAGGTTTATAAATTTTGCCATTGGCAAAAGAAAAGAAATTGCCAAGAGGATATGATTAAAACAAAAAAGTTGAGTACAGCTTTGTACATGTTAAATTTAAGGTCTTCAGCATCCAAACATTCAAACAGTGCTCTCCACCAGGGATTGGAAATACAGGACAGATGGAAAGTCAAAGCAACAAAATACATGTGTATGTGTAGTATTTGGGACTGAACCCAGGGCCTTCTCACTGAGCTACATCCTGAGCCCTTTTCTTAATTTTTTCAGATAAGAGCTTGCTAAGCTGCCCAGGCTGGATTTAAACTTGTGATCCTCCAGCCTCAGCCTCTCAGCCTCCCACAGGCATGCACAACCATGACCAGCTAACAAAATACACTTGGGAGTACCAACCTATAAATTACAGTTAAAACTACAAGAGATTATGGAATTTTAACTCATTTTAAGGTTATCATTTTGTCCTCAATAGGTTTTAAATTGTATTTTCCATACATTTAATATACACCTTCATTTTAACATCTGCAAATTTCCAAGAACTGAATCTAACATATGCTTAATTGATATCTTAAGGGTCTTTCCAGAACTGCTCATATTCTTGTGGGGAAGAAGGGTATACTCAGATGTGTACCAAGTGCTGGAAATGAAAGGGCTTGGGGAGGAAGCAAGATAATAATTTTTCATACAGAAACCCACCAATTGTGAATATTTACCAAAAGCACATTCCAAGTTAGGCCAGTTCATGAAAAAAAAAAAAAAAAAAAGATGTTTCAGGTCTGCATATATATTCTACTATTTTAAGACCTGCTGACCATTTGTCTTGTTCCTTCCAATTTTAGAATTTTAATTTAGCTCAAAACACATTTGAATCTTTTATTAAGGTTGCTTTAGTCCTAATGAGGCTTGTGTAGCTTCTTATTTTTCCCAGATCATTTTCCTTATTACTACATGTGTGTCATACATAATGCTTATACTCCATGTGTGGAGTCAGTACATGTACACAATACATCACAATTCTTTTTCATCCCCTCCCCCTTCCCTCCCTCCCCACTTCATCCATCTCTTGAGCAGCTTCTTTGCCAAGGTTCTTCTAACTAACTAAGGTCTAATGATTTTTCTTTTGTCCCCAGTTGCTCTACCTGCCTTTCAGGAACTGTCCTCGTTTTCAAGAACTTGAGAGTGAGACTTTGAAATCTGAGGAATTCCAGACGAGGATTCAACCTTATAAGGTTAAAAGTAGTACTACTTAGTGAGATCATTGAGTGTGAGAGGCAAGACAAAGGGTGATGCTTTAGCAGCTTCTCCTTCTTTAGTTGTTTTTTTGAGACAGAGCCTCACTGCATACTCCAGGCTGGCTTTACTATGTAGCCCAGGTTGGCCTCAAACTCAGGATCCTCATACCTCAGCCTCCCAAATACTGAGATTACAGGCATGCACCACCACGCCTGGCTAAGCTTCAGGTTCTTAAAACCATGAGGTGAACATATCTGTCAGCAGCTGATTATAGCAATGGCTTGGAAGAGTGATGGCAAACCTTCTAGAGATTTCAGTAATACAAACAGCCCACTGCAGCTCACATACCACAGGTTTGCCACCACTGGCTTAGAATATTGCATGTGGGAAGTCATTATTACCTGATTTCCTTCCCTGTACAAAAGGTCACAAACTAGTAGAGAAGCCAGTCTTTTTCAAATTTGTTCCTATGCCCATGACAGGAACCAGGTGCAAATGAGTTTAACATCACCTTCTTTATCAAGCCTGAAGCACCAGGGCTTTTTCTATACACAAAGTAGACTTTTTTGAAGCCAGGCGTGGTGGCGCATGCCTGTAATCCCAGCATTTGAGAGGCTGAGGCAGTAGGATTGCAGAAAATTCGAGGCCAACCTGGGCTACGCAGTGAGTTCATGATCAGCCTGAACTACATAGCAAGACCCTGTCTCAAAAAAACAAAAATATAACAAAAAAGAATAGACTTGTTGTTTTTGTTTTATGAACTCTCCTCTTCACAAAAGGTAGATGCAAAGCTGCGTATTTTTTTAGACTAATCTTTTGAATCAGTGATACATTTGGTAAAATAATCAAAAAGAATAAAAAGAAATACAGTGGAAAATCTCTCAAGGACTCCATGGGTAACCACTAACATTATTTTCTGCATCATTTCCAGTTTCTCTATGCATATACAAGCTAATACAAGTGTATTGATAGTTTTGCAATTTGTTACACAAGATGACATGTTTATAACACTGGGCACTTTGATTTTTTTCTTATTGTTGATTTTATTTTTCATTTAATAAAATGTCTTGGAAATATTTTTATTTCTGTATACAAAGAATTTCCTCAACCTTTCTTTCTTTTTTATAAATGTGCTGTATTTGAATTTGTGGATGCAACACAATTTATTTAGTCAGCCCCTATTGATGAAAATATGGGTCATTTCCAATATTTCATTTTTACAGTCTATATGAGTACCTTGTGAGTCTGAATAATGTCACAAAAAAATCTAAGCAATAATATGCCAGAAATTCTGTGTCTCTTTGAAATACTATCAAATTTCCTTCCAAAGAGGTTAGATCAATTTCTATCCTTATCAGGCCTGGAGGGGAGTGCCTATTTCTCCACAGTCTTGCCAACACTATATAGAAAATGCTGGGAGAATTTGCGAGCCTGATAAGTGAGAAATGGTATCACTGGACATATCCTCCCTAAAATCAGGAACAAGATGAGGAATACCACTGTCACCACTCTTATACCACATTGTGCTCTACTGCTTTTCTCTTACAAAAACTTGGGTTTCTTCATCTACTTAAGTATTTGTATTTTTTTCTATTCCTGTCCCTTTATTATTTTTTCTTTTGAGTTACTGGTTTTCTTTTTTCTATATATTTTAGACACTTTCACTATATATTTTAATAGTCCTGCCTGCAATATGAATGGCATTTTTTATGCAGTACATGTATTGTTGTTACATGTATTTATCTATTGACTTTGCTTATGATATTTTGGCATGGTAAGCTGTATTTCCATATATTCTTAGATAGCTTCTATATTTTGAGTACCTTGTTTACTAAGTTATGAGGGAAGTCTGCACACCTTTCTTTTAATTCTGTTACAGCTTCATTTTTACATTTATGTGTTACATCCATTCACAGTTTGTACTGGTGTTAGTTGTGACACTCATATCCTACTTATGGTTTTTTTCCCAGATTATATGACTGTCCCATCCCTATTGAAAAGTTCATCTTTTTTCACTTATTCAAGCTATTACTTATTTAAATTCCTTTATATACAAAATTTATTTCTGAAATTTTTATTCAATTAAATTGTTCTTATTAGCCAAAACCATGGATTTAACTTCTAGGACTTTATATTATGCTTTAATATCTAAAGTAGTGGTCATCTTTCATGGCTCTACATTTTCTAAAAATATGGCTGTATTTCACTTTCTTTGTAAACTTTTGAGTCAGCAACTATCCAAAAAAATTTAATTTTTTAGTGTTTTTTTTCAGGATCATATTAAATTTATAAGTTAACTTAGGAAGAACTTGAATCTTTTCAATATTAAGTCTTCTTTTTTAAGAATACATACATTTTTCCTGTTTTGTTTTTTTTAGTTCCTTTATTGGTACATTTTAGGAATACAATTCATTTACATTTATCATTGGGTGTTTGTACCTGTACATGATATATCTTGGTTCTTATTTTTTTCCCCATTACCTTAGCGCCCTTCACCCCCTTCGCCCTTCCCTATTTACATGGATTTCATTTCCTTTTTTTTTTTCTTTTCTCATAGTTTTTCTTTTCC
>NW_004624730.1:8400865-8420034 GCF_000247695.1 Heterocephalus glaber
TTTTGGTACTGTCCTTGGTTTAACTCCTGGGTTGATAGTTTGAAATTGCTTATTGTAGGTATCTTTGTTGCTTGTAATTACAACCCTTATGGAATGATTGCTTCTCAGAGATGTCTTCCAGATATAGTTGGTCTTTAAGTTTTGAGTCTCTCATGACTCTAAGGCTATCTCATTTTCCTTATACTAGGAAGGTTCATTGACTAGATCAATACCAACACCTTGGCCCAAGTGATACAATCAGCAACACCACTGCATCAAGTACATCTTTGAAAATGACATTTTGTGGTAGTTATTAATCTATTACCTTTAGCTGGTGAATTAAATCAAGATTGAGGACCAACCCAACATATAGTGAATAAACTCTTCAATATAACAACTTTACCCTTTGGAATGGGGAGTTAGAAGGGATTGGGGAGCGAGGGACAGATGGGAAGAAGGATAGGGGAAGGTTAGCAGTGTGGCTAGAGGACACAGGTGAGAAGGAAAAAGAGAATAATAGGAAAATAAAGAACTCCGAATGAGGACTAAAACAGGGACAAAAAGGGAAGATGAACAATGTGGGAGAGCAAGAGAGTGAGTGTAAGAGAGAGAGAAAGGAAAGAGAAAAGAAAGAAGAAAAGAAAAGAAAAAAAGGAGAGAAAAACAAGTATTTGCAAAGAGTAGGGAAAAAAATTAAAGATAAGAGGAGCAAAAGAAAAGAAAAGAGAAAAAAATGAACTAATAATACTAATTTTGTGAATAAAAAATAACAATGAAAATGAAGGGCCTCTTCCAGGGTATGTCTCTGCTGTCACAATAGACAACGTGGGTAGCAGTGTGCAGATATAAGTCAATGCGTCTCAGCAAGCTAGTCGAAGACCCTTGAGATTCAGGCAGATTTCTGGCTGCAAGTCCCAAGTTGAGCTCCCTGTCCTCCTGTAGGGTTGAACTCTGCAGAGTTGTATTGCAGGTTCCAGCTGCCCTTCCCCTGAAGGTAGTCCCGGTCCTGATGGGAGGTGAAGGTGACTCCAACTTACCCAGTACAGTGGTCTGATGGTCCGGTGTCCTCTGGGTCTTTGTGGTGTGGAACCAGGTGACTTTACAGAGAAGAGGCCAGAGGAGCGTGGTGGGGGGGCTTGTCCAGTGGATTGCTGCCGGGGAGCGGGCTGATTCGGCGTGTTCCGCACGACTCGCGACCTTGGTACGGTGTCTGCAGACATGCAGTCTGCCGTGGGCTGATTCGCCGTGTGTCAACACTATATTCAGGGGAGGGGCGTGGGGTGCCTCCACGCAGCTGACGCTTCCAAGCCCTTCCTCCCCCATTTTTCCTGTTATTTTTAAGATTTTAGGATTTTCTTCTTAGTCTTTATATTTTTTGATAAGTTTGTTCCAAGTTTATAGTTTCTGTAACTAATGACAGTTTCGCTCTGGTTTTCTAATATTTACACCCCTGATTTCTGTCTTTTGCTTATTTGCATTTGTCAGTACTTACAGTACATGATTACATGGTAGTATTGGTAGTGGGTGTCCTTGGCTTATTCTTGATTATAGATTTTTTTTCCCTCCTTTTAATCATGCTGGCTTTTAACCAAAATCCAATACATATATTTTTATCAAATTAAGGAAGTATCCATCTTCCCTGTTTTCAAGTGTTTTTTTAAAAAAATCAAAATTTTTCAGCTATTCTCAAATCAAACCCTTTTCTTTAAATGTGATATTGAACTTACTAATTTTTACTTAGGTTTTTTGCACTGATGTTTACAAGTGATATTGAACTATAGTTTTAGTTTCTGGGCAGTTTTTGTCAGTATTTATGAAAGTTTTCTTTCTTTCTCTGTGCCCCAGAACAGTTCACATAGCATTAAAACAGTTTACTCTTGAAAATCTTGGGAGAATTTCTTCTTCCATAACATCATCTGGCCTTGGAGCTTTTATGTTTGGGGGTTGGGGGAGAGGAAGCTCTTTAACAATTATTTCTATTTATTTTATGGATGTCTGTTGCGATTAATATTGGCAAAATATAGTTTCCTAGATAATGTATTCATGAGACAAGCAATATGTTCCAAAAGTCTTCCCAGAAATTGCTGCCAATTTCAGCAGTCAGATAGCTGTATGAGTCTCATTATGACAATCCAAGAACACAGAAACTAGTGAAATGTTTGCATTTCATCCAGATTTCTCATTCCTGGCCAGAGACCAGGTCTAGATCCTGTTGTGCTTTCCTGGGGACCTTTGGCCTGGGCTCTGCTTTCTCCTTTCACCTGGTACATTCATTTATATATTAATTACTCTTCACTTACTTCTAAAAGAGTCTGAGGCAGAGCACTTGAGTCAGATCCCAAGGAACATGAAGCAGTAAGCCAGCATTTACACGCAATTTTCATGTACTAGCGAGAAACAATAAATTAGTGTGTGTGCAAGAATTCTTTGCCTGTC
This sequence comes from Heterocephalus glaber, assembly GCF_000247695.1. Next base: position 8,403,281 of record NW_004624730.1, read on the forward strand.
GTTATCATACCCAGTGTTACTGGTGCACTTTTCTGTGAAGAACAGCAATTCTCACTGAGAACAAATTCACATCTCACGGACCATTTGGCAATGTCTGGAGACAATTTGGGCTGTCACAGCTAGAAGATTAGGATGCCACTAACATGGATTGGGTAGAGGCCAGGATGCAACTATCTTACTATGCGCGGGACAGCTCCTCACAGCAGAGATCCATTCCAAAATATCAAAATACTGTATGTTTCAGATGACAAATATATAAAAATTTATATAGAAATATTTTTTCTCTGTGTTTGTTCCAGGATTTTATAAAAACTTTGCCAACACTTTCAGGATTTCAAGGCCGGGACCTTTTTGAAATTTGGAGTAAAGTCTACGATCCTTTATATTGTGAGGTAAAAGAAAAAAATCAAACATTAATTTTCAATCTGATTTTATGATTTATTCCTATTTTGAAACAGATGAATACATTTTTCTTCTATTTTTTATATATCTGCCTATTGCTCACGCATACTTTAATATTGACACATAATTCAAAATTTCCTTTTATAGTCCAGAAAATCTTGACTTCTCTTTTTTTTCCATTATTTATGATTTCACCCTTTAGAAAATTGCAAACAAAATTGCTTTTCTTCTGTACATTGACACTTACTTATTTTACAGTCATTCAGGAATGCTGGTTTTCTGTCATGGGTTTTAATGAAAAAAATAATGTTACACAAAAGAGGAGAGAAGAATTGCCCAATTTCTGGTTACAGAAATAAATAAGACAGCTATAAGTCAAGCCATTAAAATTGGTGTATCAGGTCAGAACATTTTTTGCTGTGTGATGCATTTGAAATAATCTTTGTTACTAAATTAGTATTGTTTTTTCAAAGATATATGGTGGTTTTTGCTCACCAGGTTCCATTTCTGGCAGAAAGAAGTACTTTCTATCCCTGTTTTCCCAACCAGGACCCTAGAACCTTGGACAAAATTCTGACTACTCATCTGACTCATAGCTACTTCTGAGTTGAATTCATCATGAGTGCACAGAGGGAAGAAGTTTCTTTCCTAGCTCTGTCTAGTAACAGATGACACAGTTTCTCCCACCCATAGCAGCTTACTGACCCAGCCACATGCTGCTGCTCTCTCAGCATCTTCACCTTGATTATCAGTATCTGTCTCAGTGAAGATTTGTTACCTTTATAAAAGGTCTTCAATGAAGACAAGAACATATTTCTTACTTACATTCTATTTTTTTCTTTCTTTTTGTTGTGGTCCATTTTGTTTATTCTCAGGATTAAACCCAGGGCCTCAGGCATGCTAAGTATATGCTCTACCACTGAGCTACACATCCAGCTCCTTGCTCCAGCTTAATCTGAGCTATTCCATAATGAGGTCATGTAATGTGGTATGTTTCTCACATCCCTCTTGCTTATTTCTCCTTATCACTTCACTTTGCTGTGTTCTTTTATGATCTCTCTCTCCCTTCCCTGAAGGCCTTAGAAGTAGGGGAATCCTCATCAACTCTTCCTAATGGGTAGTGAATACTGGTGCAAAATCTCTACCTGCCCTACTATTTACCATGTCCCAGAGTCAGGAAACTAGAAGTTCATAGGGCGAGGCATATGTTATTGAAGGCTCCAGAAATACATTCCCTTTCTTAACTGGCCTCATCTGGCTTTTAAGGAAGTGTCATCTAACTCTGCTGGACTTTACGTTTCCCACAGGCTTATAGAAAGGTTTCTAAACCTTTCATAAAGGAACGTGGTACATCCTTGCCCTACTGTACACGTACTCTGCAAAATATAAATCACACACTGACTCAGAATTAAGCCAGAGGATGTGGTAGAAAGGAGAAAGTTTCTGTAATTTTTTTCCTTTGAAAAATTATACATATCATAATGTAAATTCTTACAAAGAAATGGTAGGATAAGAAAGGCTGGCCCCAGTAGCTCCTAGAGATGAAAGAGAATCTTTTTTCTTGGGGAGGGTGGGTTCGTTTATTTTGTTTTTTGAAACAAGGTCTTGCTTGTTGGCCTCAAACTCACTGTGTAGCCCAGGCTGGCCTCAAACTTGGGGTGATCCTCGTGCCCCAGCCCCCTGAGTGCTGGGACTACAGGTGTATCCCACCACACCCAGCTGGAGAATCTTTTTAAAGTCAACAAAAATGATAGTCATAAATAAAAAATATATACATATTCTCCTCTTTTTTATTTGCTACAGGGTATTCACAATTTCACTTTACCCTCCTGGGCCACAAAGGACACAATGACTAAGTTGAGAGAATTATCAGAATTATCCCTCTTGTCCCTCTATGGAATACATAAGCAGAAAGAGAAATCTAGACTCCAAGGGGGTAAGTGTTTTAAAATGTGAGAAGTGTATTAGCTTTATGATTGGTTGATCTGGATCTGTGTTCCAGTCCTACCACAAATCCATGGAGTGACCTCAAATAGGCCAATAACTCTTGCACCATTCTCCATTTTGCAAAAGGGAGACAATAGTAATACCTACTTCACAGGTAGTAAGGACTAAAATGAATATATATACCCAAAAAGCTTAGAACAGACAGCATCTGGAACCTAATATACTATTAGTAAACATTGTATTCCTATAATCATCAATATTACTCATTCTGGCCCTTAATTTTCCCATCTGGAAAATGAAAGCTTTGGACTACAGCTAAATGGTCCTTTCCATGTCTTCCAGATGAAATAATCAATGATTTGTGTCTAAGTCCCAGGAAAATCAATTGGTAGTTTATAAGATGAATTTTTCAAGTGGGAGGTTTGACAGAAGCGGCTTGTTTTCCTGAAGCCCTGGGTAGTGAGCATTGTTAAAAGTAATAGAACATATTTTTCAGGCCAATTATGCATTGTAAATTAATGCCTGTTGCAATCAACAAGTTATGACAAGGTTATTGGTGATGAAATGTAATGATATTTATTTACTAGTGATGCCCCCTCTCAGAGTTGGCCCTTGGTGGCATGGGACACCCTGCCATCCTGAAGGCAGACCCGGGCAGAAGGATGTGAGGTCTTTGTAATCAAGATAGGTGAGTTTTAAGAAAGAAGCCAGGACCAGACAGGACGGGGTAGATATCAGGGCTGCTGAGTGGCCAGACCAAGACACTAGCGCGTGTGAGGCTCAGGTGTGATTAATGCAGGCATTAATACTAATTAAGGACAAACAGCAAGAGAAGGTCCAGTATGTGAAAGATTGACCTAATTGTGAAAACCCCAAGCCTTAGGGAGAGGTTCCAAGTCAGGTCAACAATGCATTCCAGACATTTTGAGGACACCAGGTGCCGCTCCCCACCTGTCAGGACAGGTTCATCAGAACCCTAAAAGAATGCATAAGAGCATTGTGGGGGCTTGGCAGATGGGGAAAATGTTCACTTGGGGCTGTGTAATTAGAGAAAAAATTCAAATCACCAAGCAGAGGAGGAGTCCGGTACAACTAGGACAGCAGGGCTGCATGTAACAGCTAATGAGGTATGAAACCAGGTGAGTCAGGAGCAAATTCATGTGAGATAAACAAAATAGGTTGGAGCTAATCCTTCAGGGAAGTGGTCATTAATGATATGAGAAGGTTGCAGACCTACTGTTACAGGAGTCCTGCTGGTGAAGCACAGAGGAAGACTTGTTAGAAAGCTTCAAGTCCTCTCTCCCCACTGAGGGCATGATCAGCAAGCCCCAGCCCTTGAGGAGGGGAGCACATCCAAAGAGGAGGTTTAGATGGAGCCTGAGAAGTTGGCATAATTACCAGGCAGTATACAGACTCTGTGTAGAAGACAGGCCCAGGAAGAAGCTCAATCTTATATGTGCTTTACAACACAAGATGCAGAGGCCGTCTGTGGCCACATAACCGCTGGGCTTCATCTCTGCCCCCACCCCGCCCCAGGCACTAGCCTAAGGCTCAGTCCTACCCAGTCAGACAGCAAAGGTGGAACTCTTGATTTGTTTCCACCAAACTCATCACAGTGAACTCAGGAATCCAGCCTCTCAAAGTGTAGTCCCATTGTCCTGTGACACTCTCATCACCTAGCAGCTAACTTGAAATGCAGAATCTCAGACCCCAGTTGAACTAAAATCTTCATTTTAATAAATCTTAATATGCCTTACACAAAACAGGAGTTGACAGTAATCTAATATTAGATACCAAGGTGCACATGTATAAATAAGGAAGGGGATTGTCATAACAGCTTGTTCCTGTTTCGTCCTTTTTTTCCCTTTAGCCACTAGAGGTTAACTTGAGGGAAGCCACTTCCCCTCTCTGGGTCTCAGTTTCCCCATCCAAGAAAGGAATTAAGCTCGGTTCTGTGTATAAGAGTTCCTCTCTGAGATGGTCTCTGATCTTGGATTCTAAAAGCTGGCATTTATGGGGACTCACTTGCCCTTCTTTCCAGAGGAGGTCCAGTGCCACTGATAAGCCAGGAAACTGTTTCCTGCATGATTCTGCCAAAGCTCAAGCTCAGCCTATTGTTCAGATCTGGCTAGACAAGAGGGATTTGCCAAGTCCATGCTTGTTGAATGATGAAGCAACTGAACACAGAACTGCACAGAAGACATCCATTGTATGGGTGACACAGAATAGAAGACTGGCTTCCTCTGACCTTTGCCAGAACTTGTGCTCCATTCATTGGTTTCAAGGGTGATGCCGTTCAGTAAGGCACACACAAACACAAGAGTTGCTTAGGAACATATATCTATCCACTCTTGATGTAGACCATGGGTTGGCATACTACTGCCCACAGACCAAATCCAGCCCACTCCTACTTTTGTAAGCAAAGTTACTGACATAGGCACACTCATTCATTTATGCCTTGTTGATGATGGCTTTCACACTACCACTGAAAAATTGAAAAGTAGCAACAGACCTTATGCCCCACTAAGCCCAAGACAGTTGCCATCTGGCCTTTGTCTGGCAAATAGAAAAGGCTTGCCAACTTTACTGTAGCTCAGGAATGAAGGACATGAACTTTATGTCTTCTGATAATGATGTTTTGTCTAGTTTATACCAATTTAGTAAGGATGCCACAGGGAACTTAGAAGTTAATTTTATGCTTCAGTGTGGTCTTCAGTGTGATCATGTGCAAGGATTTTTGACATATTGGGTTCAAAACCAAGCCTTCCTGCTTACAAGCTGTACAATCTTAGGTAAGTTGCTGAGCCTGAGTCTTAGTTTCCCCATCTATGAGACAGAATATTGACATGTCAGAGCCTGGGGATAATACCCCATTTCTAAGAATTGATACCATAATCATTACCAAGGCTGCATCTGCCCAAAGATGCCTCTTGATAAAAGGCAAGTTGCTAACTACACATGGCTGTCATGACTCTAGACACTTGGCAACAGAATTTGGTACCAAGATGGCATGAAGATCAAGCTAATGTTCCTAAGTATTCTTTTTTTTTTTTTTTTGGAAACAGGGATCGAACTTGGGTCCTTGCACTTGCCCAGCAGGTCGCAAAACCACTGAGCTAAATCCCTGGGCCCTATCCCTAAGTATTCTTGAGGACAACTTTCTCTGTGGCAGGGAGATTTAGACCCATTAGAGATCTAACATCTAGTTTCTTCTATTCACAATCCAGGAAAATCCAGCCACTGCAGATATATTGTGCATATTGGTGTGCAGCCCCTCTTCTTATAATTTAATGAGCTTTTTGAGGGCAGGTACCATGTCTGATCCACCTAGAACAGTGTCTGGCCCATCATAGCTGCTCATTTTGAATTTGCTGAGTGGGCTGGAGTCTGGTAGTACAGACAATTAACACCAATGCCTGCTTATTACCAAAAGCTAATAAACACTACTGGTCATTCTCAGGCTAGGGGAACCCATGTATAGTAGAGAGATCACTGGAGACACAAAGAATCTCTTTTGAAATTCATAAACACAAATAGTTGTGGAGTCTCTGAGGCAGCATGGCCTCAAAATAGATTCCGGCAGCCAGGTATGTTCACACACACATACACACACAAAACCCCAGCACTCTGGGAGATTGGGGCAGAAGGATCTCAAGTTCAAGCCCATCCTGGATACCTTAGGAATTTAGTGATACTCTGTCTCAAAATTAAAAATTTTAAAAAGAGGGTTGGGTGGTAGTTTAGTGTGAATCCCCAGTATTGTTTAAAAAAAAATACACGATTGCCCTATGAGGTGCCATCTTCAGTGTCTGCAAATAGGATGGAGAGTGTGATTTGTGTTTCTGCCTTTCATTGCCTCAGGAGCAGCAAGAGTTAGGTCTTTAGATTTGAAGGCCAAAATATCCCCCTCTCCTAATGACAGAGGCAGTATACGAAAGCTAAAACGCTTGCTGCTGCTTAGTTCCGACCCCAGGGTAACCTGAGGAAATGGCCCATAGAAAATAGCCCGTGATCCACACATTTGGAGAGTTGCTTTCTCCCCTGGCCTCCTACAGGTCTGACCTAAAGAGGATGGGAGCTAAATGTAGAAGTACATGCCTTGCCATTGTTCCAGGTCTGCTTGGGAGAAGATCCCTGCTAAACACTGTCTTTGTGATCTGAAAAGGCCATCCGGAATTCCTTCCAAGTTTATTAGACTCCCTCCTAACTTGAGCTTTATCAAAACCTGGTAGAGTATCCAGCAATCCAGCTCTCATTTCCCAGAGGTCTGAAGCACTTAATATCTACCTAGGCTTCAGCTTCCCTAACTCAAAATGAGAGACAAGCTGAGGATTCAGTAAAATCGTTTGTGTATGTCATGTTACCTACACACTACAGATGCTCAAACAAAATTAGGTCTTTACTTCTCTCATTGAATCACTGGGGAGAATCTCAATTATGAGCAGACAAAAAGCTCATAAACTAAAATATAAGCCTGTGTTCCAATCACCTGCATTGTTAATCTATCCTCTTTAAGGTGTCATGATTAATGAAATCCTGAATCACATGAAGAGTGCAACTCAGCCACAAAAGTACAAAAAATTTGTCATGTACTCTGCGGTAAGTATTTTTGTCTCCATTGAACATCCATTTGTTTAAGTGTGTAACGTCTTGGAATGTGGGGCCTTGTCTTCCTCATCTCTGTGTCTTCAGCACCCAGAGTACGTTAGGTGCCTGCACAAAGCTTTCAGAATTGAATGTGCCATTCTGGCCCTTGAGGAATTTACAATCTAACACTGATACTGACGAGACAAATAGGGATAGGGATGTAGCTCAGTTAGCAGACTGCTTGCCTAGCATGAGCAAAGCCCTAAGTTTGAGCCCTAGCACTGCCAAAAAAGAAAACAAACAGACAAACACCATACAAAACAGTATAGAAATGCCATACAAGCAAAGGCTTTGGTGCCTCAGAAAAGTAACCATTCCATCTGCTGCAGGGGTTGGGGAAGAGGAGCACAGAGGCATCCTGGACTAGACCATCAACACATCAAGATGGAAGGTATTAGTTAATAAGTAGTTCCTCACATGAAGGGAATTTTTAGGGCAGAAGTGGAAAGCCAGGAATGTTATGTGGAGAAACTATGTTAGACATTAACTATGCTGTCCAGTATGGAACCTCACAATCACAGGTAGCGATTTCAATTTAAAGTAATTATAATTATGTAGATAAAAATAAAGTGCCTCATTGCACTAGTCACATTTCAAGTGTGCAATAGCCACATACAGCCAGTGGCTACTGAATTGGACAGCACAGACATAGAACATTTCTATCATCACTGAAAGTTTTATTAGACAGACTTGATACAGAGTGTCAGCATGTCTTTCCTGGAAGGCAGCTTAAGGGCTATCTTATCCTGCAGGTTTCTCGGAGGCAATGTAGAAGAACAATGAAACCAGGGAGAAGTCCTTAGGTGTTTGCTCAGGGGAGGCAGGCAGGATCACAGGATAGGAGGCATATTTCAGAAATTATTCCTCCTACCCAGGCATGGTGGCACACTCCTGTAAGTTCAAGGCCGGCCTGGACTACATTATGAGACCCTGTCTTAAAAAAAAAAAAACAAAAGAATTACTTCTACAGCATGACTGGAAATCAGAAACAGGATGTTGTATAGCAAGCTTACGTCTAGAAAAATGGGGATGAGGCCTAAAACTAGGATGACAACAGGAAAGGAAGAGGGATTTGCCAGGTTACAAGAAGAGCTGTGCTTTGGCAAGAGAAAGCCATGTTTTCATTCATGCAAGAAAGTAAACAGTAACTGAAGATACAGGGAAGTTTGCTTATTGTCAATGGCTCTAAACAGAATGGAATAAAGAATAACCCACAGAGGGAGCAGGTGCAATACTTTCTAGAGAGAGGTGGGCCTGAAATTAGCTGATTCTGCCAATTTTTTAAGTTTCTTTTATTTTGGTACTGGGGATCAAAGTTGAGACCTTGTGCTTGTGAGGCAGGCAGCGGCACGACTGAGCTAAATCCCTGGCCCTATTTTTTAAGTTTCTATTCTGTTTTACAGTTCTAACTTGTTGAGTGATTTCTAGAAAGTCATATCTATAACTCTCTGAACTTTATTAAATTGGTTCTAAGCCCTTTTGAATATATCTATGTTGGCATACAGTGTAGGCAGTCAAATGTTATCCCCATTTTACAGATGTGGAAATTGGAAAGCACTCCCCTGTGTCTTCCAGTCACTCTGAGGCAAACATTTAACTTTACAACTATTTTTAAGATATACTCTAGCTCCTCGTATTTTTGCCCCCCCCCCACATTTATGGCTTTATATACTATTCCACAGATTTTAAATCAAATATTATGCTAAAAATACAGTTTAGCATACAATGTTCCAAAATATTTTAAAATTTAATGAAAATCAATGAAATAAGCAAAAGCAGAGATATACTCTTCCTAGAGAAGATATAGGACTTAAAACCGGAAGACTTGAATCAAGTTTGCTTTATTCTATCTTCGAATTATATGACAATAAGCAAGTTATTTAATTTCTCTGGGTCTCACTTTCTTCATATTTTAAATGGAAATAGTAAGTAGGACACAACAGATGCTCATCCACAATAGTTCTTACCCTTTCTTACTTATCAAGTGATTTCGGGAGTATTGGAAATTTAATTGAATCAGAAACCATCATGGTGTTCTTCAAGTGCTGATGCCTAATGAATATAAATCTGAACCAGGGATAAAGATCAAAAATGATTTGCTTCTTATCTCTACAGCATGACACTACTGTGAGTGGCCTACAAATGGCGCTGGATGTTTACAATGGAATCCTACCTCCTTATGCTTCCTGTCACTTGATAGAATTGTATCTTGAGAAGGGGTAAGTGCCTAAGAAGTGCTTTTGAAAGTCAGTGTCATTGTCACCCCAGGCTTTGTTATTATTATTGTTATTGTAGATTTAAGGATTGTGTCTTGTCTTTAGGTTTGGTTTTATATTCAGAGGGAGGAATGGTGGTAACAATATCTTTGCTAGTCATGGCTCTTTTTTGTTTCCATGAAGTCTTTTATTGGGAAGTAATGTACATGCATAGCAAGTGAAAAATTTGAGAGAAGCATCCTTAGTGACAAAAATTAGATTTTTCTTTTTTTAAAAAATTGAGGTATTCTAAGAACTATGCAGTCTTAAATTATTCTCTTGCATAAAAAAAATACCTTGAAGGATGCCAAGAGAAAAATGAAGTTGTTTAGTGCTCACATAATAATAGTCTTTCAAAGACTTCTAACATAGCCATGCTTCTTCTGGTGACTAATATCTACCAGTCAAGATTCTTAAAGCACAACTTCTGAGTAATGTTTACCTCCTTGTGGCCTGATGTAACCCTCCCCTGATGACTAGCTTGACCTCATTAGAAAGATCAAAGTCAGAGAGGGCAGGTGTCCCAGTTTACCCAGAACTGAGAGGCATCTGAAACATAAGAATTTCATTGTTGAAATGGAAATAGTCTGGGGCAAACCAGGAAGAACTAGTTGTCATCAACAACATCACACTAAGAATTTGCATCTGCTGTGCCAATGGAATTTTCTTTGGAAAGAGAAAGGTCATGGGTTGGTGGAGAAATCAAAGAAGGGTCCAGGTTAAGATAATGACCCCACAGTTTTGTTTCTGAGTGGGTTAGAGAGATATTTTTCCCTCCCCCTTAAGGCATTCACAACAGCTGTAGGCAGGGCCAACCTGAGTGTGCAGTCAAACAAGTCCCACATTTAGACGATCCTGTGCTTGTTTTAGTTCTCTACTGTCACCATCTTGAAATTCTCAGTAAATAATTTTTTTTTTAACCAGAGGGCACTGCAATCATTTTGCAACCATAGATGTAAGTTTTTGGGTCCCTGAATTTGTAGAGTAGAAGAGTAACAACACAGAGACCTCATTCTCAATCAATAATTACAAAGAAAGTAAGTTCTGCAGTTAGGGTAGTTAATTCCTTTATTGAACCTTTAAGTGGATGACAGGCACAATGAGGTAGAACTAAAATGTAGTCTTAGCTAATCTTGCTCTCAAATACCTGGAGTCAGAGTGGAGAGAAGACCCTCATAATAAAGACTAGCAAAGGAGCAAAGAGGATCCAAGTTAACTTGCTTATGAGATGATGCTGACTATAAGATGATCCCACTTTTCTTTTGTTTGAGACAAGGTCTCACTGTGTAGTTCAGGATGACCTTGAACTCACTGTGTAGCCCAGGCTGGCCTCCAACTCACGGCAATCCTCTGGCCTCATTCTCCTGAGTACTCAGTTACAGGCATGTGCCACACACCTGTCTATTCCACATTTTCTCTATGAGAAGAAAAGGAGCGAGATGGAAGGGAGAATGTTTTAGATTTTCAACCATCTTAAACATATAAACTGTTAAGGCTGTAGATAAGGTAAATATATACCTATAATTTTTACTACATAAATATAAAACCACAAGGTATATAAAGTAATTTGTTCAGCTAAAAATACTGCTTTTTTTTCACTTTTACATTTTAGGAAATTTTATCCAAATTCCTCATGTCCATCTTAGTTTGTGACTTCCCCACTAGAGCCAATTTTGAGCCCCCTAAAGCTGCTTTCTAGATATATTACTTTAGGGTAATTTTGGTTTCTGTATAAATGAACCTCACATTCTCAGGGGAAGTTAATCTCTCATTTATCTAACAGTCTAGTGTAGGTATTGCTGGTCACTAGGTCCGTGCAGGGTTCCATGGTGTGGTTCTCATGTGGTCCCCCTCCCTGGGACCCCAATCATGCTGAGCTTACTAGACTATAGCAAGAAGTGAGAGAGTGGAGAAGGCCACTAATTTTAACAACCACCCCAGCCCAATAAGAGCACATATCCTTTCTGGTTGCTTTCTATTGGCTAAAATGAAACACTTGATCCCACCAGGTGGCAAAGAATCTGGGAAAAGTAATTACTTCTGGGGCATCACTCTTCTATGGAAAGAACCATGATACCAACGGACTATTTAATGGGGCCTCAGCCACGTTATCTTGAAATAAAAGATGTTTCACTGGAAAAATTATCCCAAGACATAAATATGTACTCATTCATATATTAGGAAAGTTTTTAAAAACACATCTAAGTAAATATTTGCATTATTATGCTTATATAGTATGGGGAGTTTCATGTTGTTTTTGCCATGCTGGGAATTGAACCTAGAGCCTCATACATGCTAGGCAAGCACTTTACAACTGAGCTACATCCCCATTCCTCTCTTATTTTTTATTTTGCTAAATTGCCCAGGCTGGCCTCCTGCCTCAACCTACAGAATAGCTGAGATTGTAGGTGTGCACCACTGCGCTCTTTTTAACAACTGACTTGTTTATAACAACATTAAAGAGTTGAAATTGTGAGGTTACTACACCAAGAAAGATCATTAATCCCACTTGAATTTCTCTCCTACTTCTTTGGCAAATGACTTCCACAAGCAACTCACACTGGTTTTACTGAGACTGATGTAAGCCTTTAGATCGTCCCCAAATAGCACTTTGTTTTTTGAAATAAAGGTCAAGGACGCTGTCCTTAATGTGACACTGGAGTTGAATATATAGCCACCTCTTTCTGAGGGATAATTTTTTAATAAAGTCTTGCTAAATACTCAACAGCACATCTTACTCAGTTTCATGTTTATGGCCTAGTTAAGGAGGGGGGATGTACAGTCAGGGAAAGTAAATAGAGAGAGAGAGAGAGAGAGAAAGGAAAAGAGGGAAAAAAGAGTAAATGAGAAGCATAAAAAAGAACAGTAAGAGGGGAAACCCATGACCCCCCACTTGCCCATCATTTCGCATTCAAAGCCTCATCAAAGACATGCCCAGCTCCCCCAACTATCTCCTCTCAGTTCTTTAAGTATCTTGTTTGTCTCCCTCATTTCCCTGTTTACCTAATAAACCAAGTCCCCATTTCCATCCTCAAATCTGTCCCACCTGCCTCAGTCTCCCCTATTTTCACACATAAATTGGCTAAATTCTTCTTGTTCCTGTAAGCTCTTCCACCAGTCCTTCAAGTGACATGGTATAGTTCGAGTGGAAAGAAATTCAGTGGCCATTCAACATCGCAGAACTAAGGAGCTCTCTCCTCTGCCTTTCCACACCAGTGAGTACTTTGTGGAGATGTACTATCGGAATGAGACCCAGCACGAGCCACACCCCCTCACACTGCCGGGCTGCACCCACAGCTGTCCTCTGGAGAAGTTTGATGAGCTGGTTACCCCTGTGATACCCCAAGACTGGTCCACGGAGTGCATGATCACAAGCAACCATCAAGGTACTGAGGACATGATGGATTAGTATACCCATACACGCCAAGCTGCACAGAAAGAGCAGAGCACCCTTTCTCAAAGGAAATGCTGTTTTGAGAATGTATTCTGGTTGTTAGCCTCAGTTTAGGAAGAAATGGGTTGTGGGTGATAATTGTATGTACAGACGCCCCCTCTAACCTCAAGCAACTTCTACCTCTCTACCTAGCCCTGCCCAGAATTGCCATCAACCTTAATTTCTTTGTTTTGTTTGTTTTTTTGTTGTTTGTTCAGTGTTAATATAAAAGAACCTCAATGTGATCAGGTATAAAGCTTAGGTCAAAATTCATGGCACTTCCATGATTGGTCATATAGCACCTTTTATTGTTTAAGAGTTTCTAGTTTTTGCTTGAGGAGGATGTACTTGAAATGTCTAAAGTGGAGCAGATTTCAAAGGAAATTTATAATCTAGGGTTTAATCCCAGGCTAATGGGCAAAAGACCAACTTATCCATCAGTTCCAGTCTTTCTCAAGGAGAGCAAAAGATAAAATACAGTGGTGATAACTGAAACGCTTTCCTCACTGGGAATGTGATGCTAATTGTTTCTATATTTACTTTTTTTTTGTTTTTTTGGTACCAGGGATCAAACTCGGGTCCTTGCGCTTGCACAGCAGGTGGCAAATCCACTGAGCTAAATCCCCGGCCCCTCTATATTTACTTTTAAACACACTAGGTAGCAGAACTGAACAATAAAAGCTTATTTGTGTTTTTTGGCCCCAAAATATTCATGTTCCATTTTAAGAAACCAAAATCAAGCTTTCTAGGAAGATTTAATGTACGTAATACATACAAAAGTTCTTGGACTATATGCACCATAGCAAATGAGTAATTGGATGAGAGCAAGATATTCAGGCACAATGTATCAGAGATATGGCATTATGTGGTTTTCTCTTAAAGCTCTAATGTTTTAGATGTTGAATCTAAAGTTGATTTAAGAGAAGATGTGCAATGACACATACCAAACTGAAACAAAACTAGAAATGTGAGAATGTTCTAATTGCCTCCAATTCAAAACATACTGAGATGCTAAGTATGTTCTAAAATCTGCTCAGAGGACAAAATATTCTGGTATCTTCAGAAAACCTAAGCAAACTCATAGATCCAACTGAAACTGCTCATGGTGGCAGAAGAAATCATGTTCAAATGACACTCTTTAGAGCCCCATAGATTTGCCATGTGGCAGATGCAACTCGTCTAGAAAACACCATGCTATGTTTCCATTACGAATAAAGATGAGATGGTTTCTAAAGATGGTTTTTACTGGATGCCAGAATCTATACCAAGAGCATTCCCTCTCCTGGTTGGTCATGAAATGACTGACATAAAACATCGATTGATGTGCTTCTCTGTGTTATTTTCCAAGGAAATATTTGTTGTTGGAGTGATCGTCCATGCTTGTAACTTTCTCTTAGCAGTAAGCCAAATGTAAAGTAGTGAATAAAGGCATTATTAGGAAGTTCAAAAGCATTACTTTTAGAATGAACTTTGAAAGTTTGTGTGTGTGTGTGTATTTAATTAGAATAAAATTCCTGCAGGAAGTTTTCAAGGTCTCTCTTTTGTTTGGGGGTTTTGTTTTAATGTAACAGAAAGCTGTGTATTAATATAAAGTAAAATGATTTGACTGGCTTAAATGAACATGTTACATTGAAAATGTAGTTTGAACTTGTTTCAAATAAGGCCTAAACTCTGAATGGTTCTACCTCATCTATTTAAATTGGAGCGGGCTCTGTAATCCCAGAACTCTAAGAGGCTGAAGCAGGAGGATCCCAAGTTCAAGCCCAGCCTGGACAACTAGAAAAGACCTTGTCTCAAAATTTTTTTAAAAAATGTTTTTTAAGACAAAGTCTGCTATGCTGTTCAGGCTGGCCTTAAACTCACTCTGTAGCCCAAATTGGCCTTGATCTTGGTGCTCTTTCTACCTCAACCTCCTGAGTTCTGGGATTACAGGCCACCATGCCCAGCATTCAAAAAAATTTTTTTTTTTTTGGTACAGGGGATTGAACTCAGATCCTTGTGCTTGCAAGGCAGGCAGTGGAACCACTGAGCTAAATCCCCGGCCGTGAAAAAAAAATTTTTTTAATATTTTAAAGAGCTGAGGATACAGGTCAGTCCAAAGTTCAATCCCTAGTACCAAAAATAAAAAAATAATAATGGAACTGGCTAAGAAAATGCCCTCAAGAAGTTCACGAGGTAGTAAGGAAGTAAAGAGATACATATTACACAGAATAACAAGGGTTATGTTTAATGACTACATAGGTTGCAATGGGAACAAGAGTTACCCAGGTTTGGGGGAAAAGTGAGTAAGTAAGGAAGACCAGACAAGGCTTCTTGAGGAAGCAACAACTTCATTGTGCGAATTCAGGCTGGACGGAGCTTTCTGATAATGTCCTGCACAGTACTAGAAAGGCATTTTCCGAACATCCTATTGGCTTAAAGCTGAAAGAATAGGGGAGTTACTCAGCAGAAGTTTCACACTTCAAAGAGATTCCCACAGGGTGCATTCAAAGGGTCATTTCTAATAAGACAACATGTCAGTTCCATAAGTAAGCATGGATTTTATTTGTTATGTTCTCTGCTTTATCTGACCTTGTAGAAGTGCCTGTGCTGGGCATCAGTTGGTGCTCAATAAATATATACTTAATTAACATGTAATTCATTACCTTTCCTCCCTGGATCTATTTTTCTCTTTTAGCAGCAGGTGAAATATTCAGGAAGCTGGATTGTTATTCAGTGTTGAAAATTCCTGAGCAGGAAGCAACCACTGGGCTGGGTGACCTTGCCTTAGCATAGATACAATAGAGCTCCCTTAAGCGTGGAAAGCTGTAGGGGTTGAATTATTTCTTAGTAGGACCACCAAATTTAGCAAATAAAAGTGTTGAAGTCCCAGATTTATTTGAAAAAATAGCTCTAACTGCTGAATTGTTGCAGTTTATAGAAAAAAGTAAAATACAAGACACATAGGGTGCCCTGAGAAAACCAATTCAGGAAGCAAGACAAAAACACGTCCTGCATCCAGGCGATGCCTGACAGCCCCTCTCCTTAGAGGATTTCCACCATGAAATTCTCCCACAATTAAAAGTGTTTTCAACTACCTAGGAGACCAAATTAGCCACATCATATCAATTAAACTAACCACAATCTTTGCCAAAAAAATTTGTAAGTGTGCTATAGTATGTTACTTGAAAACAATAATATTGTTTTTCAAAATGCTTCAATTCTAGAATTTTACTAATACTGTCAGATTTTCTTCATTAGTGCTTTCCCTACCTTTATATCCAGCTAAAATTATTTCACAAGAGGAAAAAGCTTCAGGTTCCCCTCATTTTCCTTGGGAAGCTGAAAATCTACAGTACATATCCACATGCTCAGGATTCAACCATGAGTTTCTACATCTTTTCCCTCTTTGAATCTTCTAGCAGAACCAGGTACCTTCTATCAGTATCTGCTGATAAAATATATGTTCACCTTTTCATACTTGACCTGACTTCTTCATGGCTGGACCCAGATGAGAGCAGCCTGGAACTCAGTTGTTCAATAAATAGAAGACAGTAGCTGTGAATGATGCTCAAAAGTATCAGCTCTATAAAAACTCAAATCACTAGCTATAGGTATGTGCCAACCTGTCTATATGTTTAACATCTGTTTTCAGCATAATCATCATGGCATTGTCTTGTTTCTCCGTTATTGTAAAGAGCCCCTCCTCAATAATATCCCTTCTGGCACCACCATTTCTCTCTCAAGGATGAAGCCATCTGATTAAAATAATTATTTCACTCTTACGACCATTATCTTCCCATTGCCATACCTCATTGTTCAAACATGAAGACATTGGCACTTGCTTTGGTATGCAATACAGTAATTCACTCCCACTCCCAGTCCTCCCCTCAGCCAAGGAAATTTTTTTTCCCCATTAAGTTTATTGGTGCATTGTAGATATAAAATACATTTACCTACATCATTGGGATCTTGTACCATTACATGAGTATCTTGGTTCTTATTTTTTCCCCTTTCCCTGCCCACCCTTCCCTATTTGCAAAGACTATATTTCCATTTTTTTCCTTTTCTCATATTTTTTCTTTTCCCTT
>NW_004624730.1:8421938-8437272 GCF_000247695.1 Heterocephalus glaber
TGGATTCATTCTGCTGGGTTTCCTGGGGTTGTGATCCTCATTGTCTTTTCCTAGGGTATTGTCTAAAATTTTTTGGAGTGCCGGTTTGATATTCATGAAGTTCCTGAGGTGTGCTTTATCATGAAAGTATCTTATTTCTCCATCAATTTTGAAAGCTAGTTTCTCAGGGTACATCGATCTGGTCAACCAAGGAAATTGACAATCACAATAATGACCCAGTCCACATCCCACCCACCACACCAACATCCAACCTCTGGTTAAATCAGTCACATAATTTTTTTCATTCTGATCTGCCAAGAAGTGATGAAGAAAATTGAAGTACAAGCCAAGCCTGTTGTCACCACTTCACCTATGAATGTTGAAACTTATATTCCAGCTTCAGCTGAGTCCTTCAACACTGCTTAGTAAATGTGCTCACCCTTATTGGACCTTTTTTCTACTCACTGCGGGAAGGTCTTTTCATTTTCCCAAACTTCATGTTCCACTATGTCTTCTTTAATCTAGTAACCAAGATAATCCACTGATAACTTTCAAGTTCTCTTCTCGCTACCTCAAAATGTATTAGTATCTTTAACATCCTCCTTCTGCTGTTCCAGAAAGCATGCTCTTCCTTGAGCAGACTGGCTCTTCTCACTGGAGTGTGATTCATTCCTACAGTTTCCACAGGACTTCAATGAGACCTTACATAGCTTCGTTTTCTTCCTCTGTACTACCTATGAAAATGACCAAATGTTCTCTCTTTAAAAATACTAGCAAGGGCTGGCACCGTCTTATTCTCTTCTGTACAAATTTTCTTTTTAAAATTTTTTTATTACTATGTATATGACTGTGACACATAGTAATTGCATTCATCTTGAGGGACTGGTTCACGTGCATACTGCCTCTTTATCATTTGTACCCTCACACCCTCTGCCCTTCCTTGTCCCTCCTTCCTCAAGTCCCCTTTCCATCTCCACAGAATCTTAATTTTCTTAAGCTAATGATTTATCCCTTCTAGTTCTACTTCCACATTTCGTTCTTAATTCTTAATTATTCTGCAAAATTATGTCTACTCTTATCTCATCTTTTCTAAACTTCTCTTTTGAAAGTCATCAGTGTCTAACCCAGTAGTCTCTTTTCCTTTTCTGTGGAACAAGACTCAACATGCCCATTTTATAAGAAAAATGAATCTGAGTGTAACATGTCACAAGTAGTAAGGCCAGGAATCAAACAGAACACTGTTCCACGCCTTGCTTTAATTATATATATTTTTTTCTATACTACACTGTCTTGTGCACTATTCCCTTAGGGAACATCCAAAACTAGGATTGGTGGGTCAAGGTATGTGAATATCTAATAAACAATTGAGCACCTATACGTACTCAACTTGTGCCTTTGTTCCAAGCATTGTTTGTGAGGGAAACAGCAGCAGAGAAGCAGATTGTCCCCATGAGCCTTGCACAGCTGAGGGGACAAGATAGGAGGACAAATAAGGAAGACAGGGGTTAAGAATTAAACAAGCCTCCACTGTGAAGTATGAGATGAAGTATGTATAAAGGCCATGCAGGCAGCAGTGAGAATAATCACCCTAATTCTGAAGGCTTCTCGAATGGAGTGATGTTTGAATGGAATTTTGATGGAGAAAGGGAACTAGCCAGGTGAATGAAGGTGAGGAGAAAGGAGAATGTGATAGACAAAAGGGAGAATGTATAGAAGTCATGAGGCTAAACACAATAGGGGGCATTTTAGAGACTGGAAAAATTCTGGTGTGTGCATAGGGCTGAGTCTAGAGAGACAGGTGTTAAGTGCTTCATATGTCAAGGTGAGTAGTTCTGGTCACTGAAAAGTTTTGAGCAAAGGTCTGATGCCAAAACTGGCTTCTGGTTTTAGGAAGACTGACTTCTCTGGGGAGAATGGATTGGAGAGGAGGGAGCCTGAGGGCAGGGGGAGCAGTTCAAAGGCTGTTCCAGTAATCCAACGACTAAAGTGAATGAAAGAGAGGAGCACACTTATTCAAAGGAGGAAGAAGTAGGGCAGATGAGACCTGAGGATTCATGGCAAAAGAGTTGCCCATATGGTTTTCAAAAATCACACTGCCTTCAGCATCAGTTTGTTCCCAGGTAGTGGGATGTCTTTTCAGTCATTCCCTGCACTAGACTTCTTTTTCGGTAAGATACAACTGATCCCTCTCTTTTCTCAGCATCTAGAACATTACTCTGCCAAACTCCTAAAATCTTTTACATTACAAGGAAGAATATAACTTAAAAATAAATAAGTAAAATCAGAGAGAAAGAAAGAGAGAGAGGGCTCCCCTGAGTCTTTTCTTTGTTCTCCTTGGCTCCCTTGGATAGATGCCTTCCATCAACCCCCTAAATGACCATGTGCTGAAATCCTGTACTTGATTTCCTCCTTCCACATTCACCATGAGACCTCTGTTTTCTACATCTACAGTCCTCATTTCCACATCTAAGTGTAGAATTCTAGACCTGTTATTTTCCAGCTACCTATTGGTCATCTCTATCAGGACAATAGCTCATCTTAATACCACTGGAAAATGAAATTCATTATCTCCTCTACTCCAATCCAGTACAGTCCTTTTTAAGGTCCCAATCCCAGTTCACTGTTGAATCATCTTTTCAATCGCTCAAGAAAAAACCCATGAGATTGTCTTACCCGTAGCTTCTCATTCACCAATATATTTAATCTGTCACTACTGCCTGTCAATTCTACTTCAGGAGTGTCCTTGGAGTCCCTCATCTGTGCTTCCATTTCCACAACTCCAGTTCTGTGTCTTCAAATTATCAAAGATTTTTCAATAGCTCCTTGCTAAGCCTACCATATTCCCACCATTCTATCCTTTCAACAGTTATTTTTTTTAACACAAAATAGGCCATGTCACTTTCATGCATAATAATTGCTAACCACTTTCATTTGCCCCATGAAAACTTGAAGCCTAAAATTTGGGCCCCAATCTATACATCTAGTCTCTCTTCCCTGAAGACTATGCTCTTGCTATGTGTGTAAGTGCCCATTATTTCCCAAATCTACCCTTGTTCAATTCCTTCTGCCAAATAGAAAAATCCTACTCATCTCATTGGCCAGCTCAAATCTAGAATACTTTCCAAACTCTATTCCAAATAGAACATACTCTGTTGATTGTAACTTTCTCTCTGTCCAGTAGCACATTTTTTACACTTCAGTTTTAGTGTTTGTCACTCTACGTCATGATAGCCTGTCTGGTTCTCCCACTACTCAGCGAGTTTCTCAAGAGCAGAAATAATGGAACCTCAGCATCTGGCACAGCTTGCCAGGCACATGATTCATGTTTACTACATGTGTAGGAAAGGAAGAAGGAATGATAAAGAGTAGGAAGGCATATTCCATGGGACTGCTATGACAACATAGCCAATAAAAATTTGCAAACAAATTTCTAACTACAGAAAATCAGCCATGAAAAGCAATTTTTAAGAACCATTAGTGTCTGTTTTCATCTCTCATTTCTACTTCATCCCCTCTTCAATTCTATTCAGTTATTTTCAACTTTGTGTTAACTCCATCTGCAGTCCCAGTGACACCCCTGGGGCCCAATTTTACTAATATTCACCTTCTTATGATAATTAAGAAATATCCTGGCATCATGAGCAAAACACTAGACTGCAAGTTGGCAACCCCTGAGTTCTGTCATTTGTTTTCCTACAAATATTTATTAGCATCTACTATGTCCCAGGTTCTATTCTAAGTGGCTGGATACACCTATAAACAAAAAATACAAAGGTTCCTATCTTCTTGAAACTTATACTCAATTAGAAGAAGAGAAGGGTAGAAAACAATTTAAAACATAATAAATAAGTGTGTTGGAAGATGAGGATAACAAATGCCAAGCTAGAGGGTGATGAGAATTGTACTTTTAAATGTCAAGGCCTCATTGAGGAAAGGAGATTTCACCAAAGAAAGTAAGGGAATGGCCCAATGTAAGGATCTGTGGGAAGAGTATCAAGGAGAGTGCATGGCATGTTTGAAGAACAGCAGGACAGACCATGTGGCCAGTGAAGAAGGAGTAAGGGGAGAGTGGGAGGACAGGAAATCTTAGGGATTATTAGGGACCAGGTGATGCAGAGCCCATAAGATGTCACCATCAGGACTTTAGCTTTTATTCTGCTTAAGAGGAGCATTCTTTGCAGGCTTTATTTTAAGCAGAGGAGTGATATGATTTGGCTTTAAGTCATTTAAGTTCTGTGTTTAAAAATTTGTGTTTAGACCATGACTGCAATAAGGAAAAATTTTTAAAATAAAATAAATTTTTTTTAATTGTAAAGAAAAAAGGACAGAAGCTAGGTAACAAGTCAGGAAGCCTTTGAAGTGATCCTGCCAAACATTAGTGGTTCACAACAGAGTGGGGGCAGAGAAGAGAAGTCATTTGTTTACGGATGTATTTTTTGATAGAACCAACAGGATTTCATGACAGATCAAGTATAGGATGTGTGAGAAATAACGAAGTCAAGGACAAGTTGAAAGCTTTTGTTCTGAACCAACACAAGATGGGAATTATCTTCAAATGGATTAGGAAGGCTGTGGAAGTACAGATTTGGTGGTAGGGGGGAGATAGGAGCCTGGGAGTTCAGTTTGGGACTCTTTGAGATTGAAATGTCTATTAGGTGTGCAAGGAAATACAGTAGCTGCCTTTATCCATGGGGGATACTTTCTAAGCTCCTAGTGGACACCTGAAGCCACAGACAGTACAGAATTCTATATATACAACCTTTTTCCTGTCCATACATACATACGTCTGATGAAGTTTAACTTGTAAATTAGGCATAGTCACGTACTAACAAAAATAACTGATAATAAAATAGAACCTTTATAACAATCTGCTAAAATAAAAGTGATGTGAGTGTGTTCTTGCTCACTCACTCCCCCCACCTTTGCATTTTCAGCCTTCCACTTAAAGGAAGCACTTTCAGCTTCTCTTTGGCATATCTAAATTGCCTGCACAACCGCTCAGTACACTATTTTAAATGTCTTAGCTACTTTCCTCATCACTGGAACAAAATACGCAACACTCACTACCTAAAGGAAGAGTTTGTTTTATCTCCCAATTTAGAAGTTTAAATCCCATTCAGCAAGTTTAACCACATATGTGGCATGGTGGAAGGATCTGCGTGGAGGAATGCTGCTCATGCTATGACAGTCAGGAAGCAGAGAGAGAAGGGAGTGTTATGGCCTGTATCTAGATGTCCCCCAAAGACTCATGCACTTATAGGTGGCACTTTCAGAGGTGGCTGGATCTAGGGTATGTGATTATTGATTAAGGGTGTGTGCTAAATTACTCCACTGATTGCTTTAGTATAGTTCTGGGTGTGGATATGGGAAAGCACCAACCAATTGGCTTATAGCCTGAATGGAATAAAAGGGAAAGGGAGGCTTGCTGCTTGCTGCTTCCTGCCTGCTCTGCCATGGACTGTTTTTCCTCCGACATGTCCCACTACCATGCTACCCTGCCTTGAAGCCAGCCAGCTTTGGACTAAAACCTCTACAAACTATGAGCTAAAATAAACCTTTCTTCCTTTAATTTTTGGGTGTTGAATATTTTGTCCCAGTAGTGAAAAAGTAACTAAAACAGGGAGAAACAGGGAAGAAAAATACACACTTTCAGGTCACACTCCCAGTAATGCCTTTTCTGACCAGATCCTGCTTCCTAACAACGTTAGCTATAGCACCTGCATTGTCCAATTCTCTTCCAAAAGCCCCATCTATAAGCACATAAGACTCTTGGGGGACATCTAGATATAAACCATACATGATATAAAATAAAGGTATTTGAAAACAAGCACTGCCATGCTACAACTGTTGATCTGATACCCAAGATGGCTCCCAAGTGACCAATGGGAAAGTAGCACAGGCAGTGTGGATACACTAGACCAAGGGATGAGTCACCTTCTGAGTAGATGGAGTGGGATAGCATGAGATTTTTATCATACTACTCAGAACAGTGCATTATTTAAAACTTAACAATTATTTGTTTCTGGAATTTTTCCATTTAATATTTTCATCAGTGATTGGCCACCACAGGTAACTGTGTGGATTGAAACCACAGAACGTGAAACTGTGGATAAGGGAGGACTACTGTGTGCTAAGTGAACATTAGATATAAGAGTCTTGAGCTTGACAGAGAGGTCAGAACTGGAATTTAATTTTGGAAGTCATTAGTAAGTAGATGCTTTTTAAAATCATGAGACTGATAATTTCCCATATATTCAAACCCAATAAAATTATCTGCTTAACCTCAACCAATTTATCTAACCTCTCTGCTTCTCATTTCCTTCCTCTCTACAATGATAACATTAGGTTAAATCAATGATTTTCATCTGTGTTCCATGGAGCAGTAGAGTTTGCACAGAGATGTTTGCTCTACCTCTGCCCAAGCCAACTAGTAACCCTATATTTTTACAATGAGAAATTATACACTACATTTGGATATGAGACACACAGGTATTTAGGATGTGTATAGTGTAGTGGATGAGGATGTGCATAGAAAGAGTAATTTTCTGAATGAAATCATGAATTAGTTTCATTTTTAAGAATGACATCCATTTATCTTCTTGTGACTGATTATCAAAGGAATAGAGAGGTTCAAATCAATAATTGGGCACAATTATGCTAAAAATGCTTCCCACAGTCAACACATGCTCAAAAGTTCTTCTCTAAAATATATTGGCTTGAAAATAAAATTCAAAAATGGACAGATTCTATTTTTTAGCTTCAATTGATTGCAGTTGAGTATTCAAACTGTTCTTTGACCTTCTGGCCAGGAACAA
This sequence comes from Heterocephalus glaber, assembly GCF_000247695.1. Next base: position 8,428,733 of record NW_004624730.1, read on the forward strand.
TTAGTAATGTAGCTATAGAAAAATCCATAAAGTTAACACTATAAGAGAACTTTGGAAATATTTGTAAATTACCTTCCCTTTTCAGAGGGGAACTGGGGCCCAAGGGCCAAACCTCATGCTGAACTGGAACCTAAGTCATCTCCTGACTCCTGGTCCTGTGCTCTTTGCACCACACTGACTTCAAGGCTGCTTCAGAAATTCCTCTGAGATTTATAATTAAGGCAGAAATCAGCACTGACACATGATCTTCTTGTTTTCTTAGTGTACTACTTTACATTAATGCTTTTCCTATTTTCCCACAGTTCTAAGGGTCATCCTCGCCATTGCCTTTTGTTTGGTGTCTGGAGTCCTAATGGTGCTGCTGTTTGTCCTCGTCCGCCATGGGCCCTGCTGGCAGAGAGAGTCCTACAGGAACATCTGAACTGATGGATGTACAACTGCAGACAAGCAGGGCCAACCTCCAGTGATACAGGACCTCCCAACAATGAAGCATTTGAAGGATTCAAAGCACAAGCTTTTGCCACTGGGCATTGCTCTGCCCACACTTCCTTTCTGGACCTACTTAGAGCACAGTCTGAACCCACAGCTACCCAGGGTCAGCTGCTTGACCAACAGGTTACTTAGGTCTTCTCAACACTGAATAAGGGTATGGGCTGCTCCAGTGGCTAGAAAGAAGCTCTTCTGTAGAGAACAGTTGTATTCCCTGACAGAGATGTCCAGAGAGAACTAAGAAGCCCTTTGCAAAAAGCAAAGGATGAGAAAGTGGGACAAAGACATAGAGTAGACAAGACTAGATACTGGAAAATGTTAGAGTAGAAGTGGTATTAAATAAGATGATCCTTTAAAAACAGACACATTGAGAAATTATAAATAAACTTACTTAGCTATTAAGTAGATTTAATATATATGCATACACACTCATGCATAGCCCTCAGAAGCAGTTCCCACCCAGTGTTTAATGTTAACAGACTTCTGTATGTGTACTTAACACACACATATATGTATATTTATATGTTAAATGCCTTTGAAGGGGTGTTTTATTCTCATAAACTAATATGAACTTTTCAGGTCATTTCTCACAATTTCAATGTTGGAGAGTAACTGGAAAATCCATGGTTCTTTTACTTTAACCTCCATTATCAGAGTTATATTTTTATACAATTTGATTTCTTTATTTCATTTTAAAATTGTGAGTTCTTACATTGATAAGGGCCATCTCTGGCCATGATAAAATGTTTTTTTAATTGCCACAAATATATCTAATTTTTTTTGGTACTGGTGATTAAACCCAAGGCCTCAAACATATTAAGTGAGTGCTCTCTCTACCTCTGAGCTATATCCTCAATCTTATTTGAATTTTCTAAGTGGTGAGGTGGACTGAGAGTCAGCCCTTTGCCTCAATGCCTCACTGGCTTTTGGCCAACAAGTTGGAACAAATTCTTTTATACCTTCAACCTTGGCTTCTTAATCTAACAAGGAAGAACAAGGACTGGATGGGCATAAAATTCTCATCTGGTTCTCATGCTCTGTGAGCAATTTTTTTTTTCATTGTATGCTATGGCTAGGTCATTGCCCAAGCAGGCACTTTCACAGATGGTGCCATTGCAGATTACTACAATGACACTTACTAAAATTTATTCTAAACAGTTTTATCTTTGAACATCCAACCATTCAACTGGTGAGAAATTCAATCTCATTTCTTAGTAGAGTTCTCTATCCTTCACATTTGACTGAGATCCCAGAGTGTACCTAGTAGAAGTCAGAGAAAGGTCCTCTATGCCTCTTTCCATCCTGGTCTCCAATAAGTTCACTGTCTACCTATGTGGTTTTCTGAAGACAAGCAGAGGACATTTGTGCCATAGCTCCCAAGACCACACACTGTTGGGATTCACCATGTGGGGACTGCCTAATCCAGTTGCTAATATTTTTGCCCAGCACAGAAGTCCATCTCCCCAACCCCTCCACCCTCACCCTATCTTTTGGATCTTCCTCTCCTCTTGAAACCCATAGCTTCTGCCTGTTAAATGCCAAGCACCTCCCTCTATAACCCTTATTTTGCAAATAATTCTCATTGAGCCAAAGCTATTGCAAACAAAAACCTAAAAAGGACCTTCCTTCCTTCCTTCCTTCCTTCCTTCCTTCCTTCCTTCCTTCCTTCCTTCCTTCCTTCCTTCTTGTGTTGAGGATTATGCCCAGGACCTCACATACCCCTAGACGTTCTATCACTGAACCACATCCTCAGGCCCAGAAGTTGTTTTCTCTTGCCTGACAACTTCTGATTCCTGCTGTAACACAAAAGCCAAGAAAGGGCTGGGGAGGAGAGGTGGCTGACTGCATTCTTAACTTGGGAAAAGGGAAAACTTCCACATCAGCAAGGACAAAGGACAAATTGCTATCTTGATAAAGTAGCCAGCCATATTGGTAATTAAGCCATAATATTTTATGCTAATAAGTGATAAGACTTAAAAATTGAAATATAAACCACAAGGGATGAATTTTCTCATTCATTCAACAAACATTGATAGAGGACTTGCTATTTGCTAGTCACTAACCTAGATGCTAAATTGTCCAATCCTATTGGATTATCAAGGGGTTTGACTCCAATAACAATCTCATATGGGGTTTGAAGAATGTAAAAGTAAAATCTTTCACAACCTTTTCTCCATATCATGTTTTAATATTGTCAGTGGCTTAAAGGACTTCTACTTTCTATTGGTTCTGAGGGGGTTTTTTCCTCCATTTTTCTTCCTTCTGCTGTTTCTTATGAGTATTATAAAGAAAGCTCTCAGGCTCATCTTAGCTATTTACCATCTCCAGAGTGATCCTGTTGATAAATACGGTAGTTGTTTTTTCATATTTCATGGCAGAATGAAAAACTACAAGTGACAAATGACCTAAAGGGCTAAAGCAAAAATCACAAATGTGCTGTAAAATTTTTCAGGAAATATGCTAATCATCCAACTTCAACAAAAGAGAAGATAAACTCTCTCTACTGATAAGATTTGCTTTTTTAGATGAATCAGATGTAGTAAGTCCAGTTACCATCATGATAAACAATGTTTGAAAGGTGATGGCTAGCGCTGAGATTGTCTCTGCTCTTAAATGTATTCCTTGGCATTTGAACCACTACAGAAGCCTTTGAATAGCATCCAAATGAGGCAGTAATCATTATGTTGATGATAATGACACAGCACAAAGAAAGTATTAAGAGAATATCATTATGAAAAGGACAATTAAAAGAGTGCAAGTATTAGAGTGAAACATTTTACTCGAAGTCGTTCAATCAACAGCTTTTTATATTAAGCTTGGCATTTCTTCTCCTTGAATTCAATCTTGTCTCTTATCTTCCCAACTTCGTGTTCTTTTTCTGTCTTGTTCTAATATTGTTAACATTGATTCTTTCTTCATAGCTGGGGAAGTTTCTTGGTAAATGAAAGATAAAGAGTTAATTGTGTTCTTTTAAAAACTCTTACCAGAAGCCAGGCATGGTGGCACACACCTGCAATCCCAGCACTCTGGAGACCAAGACACCAGGATCGCCATGAGTTCGAGGCCAGCCTCAGCTACATAGTGAGTTCAAGATCAGCCTGAACTATATCACCAGACCCTGTCTCAAAAAACAACACAAAAACTCTTACCAGAAACCCGTTTGTGCAATAGATGCAAAATTTGGTACTTTAGATCAGGGCTATCTAATAGAAATGGAATGCAGGCTGCAAATAAAAGCCATGTATATGACTTTTAATGTTCTAATGGCCATATTTTTAAACGATAAAAAGACGAAATGAATTCTAACAATGAAATTGTGTTTTGCCAAATTCATCTAAAATATTATTTCATTGTGCAATTAATATTTTTTAAATGTTAATGAATATTTTATGGGGTTTTTTCATACTTACTATTTAAAAATCTGATGTGCATTTTACCTTTGCAGCACATCTCCATTTGCACTAGCCACATTTCAAATCTCAGTAACCACATCCTGGTGACTAGCATTATCACATCACATACTGTCAAAAGATGACAACTTTCTTAAAGCAGGAGAATGTATTCTTTGTTATTTATAAAATCCATTTTTATGCTACTGTGAAAAAATAAAAATCATCTTTATTATCTATACTTTGTATTTTGTGTGTGACTAAACTGGTGAAAGGTTTTTCTGCAATGTTTTATTTCAAACTTTCGTAACAGCAGCAGCCCAGATCTTTTTTTAAATTATCCTAAACTATATGGAGTAATTCATTTTTCTTTTTAAATGTCTTAAGAAGGAATTTGATAACAGACTTAGAAAATAAATGCTGCTAGGTTTTGAGAGTATGGTTTTTAAAAGTTCAAATTTTAGACTTCAAGTACTTTGTAATCAAAACAAAAATAAGTGCAGATACTTTGGAAGAGTATAAAATAAGAGTAAAAGTCCTTCCCACCCAGTCTCAATCACAGAGACAATCTTGTCGACAGTGTTCGGTTTTAGCTCTTCTATTGAATAGCAATTTTATGAGCTATAGCCTTTTTTCCTGAAATTTTCACATCTTTCCCCACTTTTATAACTCATTGTGTCCCCTTATTTGTATTTTCATTTTCTTGAAGTAATTCTTTTTTTTTTTTTTTCCTGTACCTGGGATTGAACTCAGGACCTTGCATTTGTGAGGCAGCCGCTGTGCCACTGAGCTAAATCCCTGGCCCTTCTTGAAGTAATTCTATAAAGATGTATGAACAATAAGCTCTCTGATTCTACAAATATTTCTGCATTTTCCCTCTCATTTACCAGTCAGTAATCTGAGTAAATTCAGCTTGAAAATCATTTTCCCTGAAAACTTAAAAATAATATAAAATTGCCTTCTAGCATAGAAATTGCTGAGAAGTGTGCTATCAGTCTGATTCTCATTTCAATGTATGCAATATGTTTTATTTTGTTTTTCCTCAATCTTTTAAGATATTCTCTTTATCGTTGGAGTTCTGAAATCTCACCAGCATGTATTTAGGCAAGGGTGCTTAGTTTTTTACTTGCTTTCTAATTTTGTATAGCTTTCCTGAGACTTTTTCAACCTAAAGACAATTGCTTTTCTTTCACTCAGGGAAATTATGATCTGGAACTTGAATTTCCTTGATTTATCCTCCATGCCTCAACCTTTTCATATATTTTCTACCTTTTTTATCTTATTTTTCTACATTCTTGGATTTTATTTTCCAGAATATCAAGTTGGCTTTCAGCAAATCCATTGTTCTTTTTGTTTGTTTGTTTGTTTCTAAGAATTCTTGATTTGTTTTTCCAGGCAGGGTTTCATTATGTAGTTCAGGCTTCCTGCCTGAGGCTCCAAAGTGCTGGAATTACAGATGTGCACCACTACACCTGGCTTCCTAGTCACTGATTATTTCTTTTTTACAGTGCCATCTTATTTTATTAATGCAACTTCCTCTTGAATATCTCTAAGGGTTATCTTCTTAGTTTTCCTGCTATTTTTTTATATAGAATGATTTTGGATTGTGTTTTAGATATTGGGAATGATGTTATAGAGATTCTGGATTATATAATACTCCTCTAGAAAGTTTTTCTTTTTTAAACAGTCAGTTAAATTGTCTGAAAAACTAAAAACTCTCTCTTTGAAATAGGCAACTGACGGAGCCAGCCGTCACTAGACGAACAGTACCCAAGGCGAGGGTTGAGGATTAAGAAAAAACACCGATTCGAGAGAAAAGAAAAGGAGAGGAGAGGAGGGCCCTCTCCTTCCCACTTTATTGACCCTTTTATATCCTTCTTCCTCACCCACAGCCCCCCTCCCCTCCTCACCGCATGATCTGGTGACTAATTATTTTTACAGAGAAAAGGTCAAGCGTATCTTTACAATTCCGGGAATGTTACTTTTTTATCTAGCAGACATTCAGATTCTTTCTATATTTATTGCTCTCTTTAAAAGTCAACATCCTTGTTTTTGTGCCAGTTTCATATCCTGGTTCATTATGTTCTCATCTGGCTCAAGAGGCTCAGGAGTCTTTCAGGGTTGTTTCAACCCTTCGCTCTCCACAGGCAACAGCTCAAATATTGGTTCAGGTCTTTGAGACCTCATGAGGCTGCTTGGAGTTTTTTCTGTGTATGGTTAGTTCAAGATATGAGGGTCACCCATAGAGTAGGGGCAGTTTATATGCAGAGTTTGAGCTTCACTCTCTGGCTATCAATTTTGTGGGATTTTCTTCTCACTTTTTAGAGGCTATGTATGTCTTAAACGGTCTCCTGGTACTTCAAGCCACCAAGAATATGTATTTTTTTAATCTGGGTTTTAGCCATCCACACATACCCTCTGCCTCTGCAAGGCAACATGAGCCAGCCCTCATGCCAAAAGCCATGAAAAATAAAATTCAGTGGTTTTTTCCCATGTTAACTCCCTCCAGTATCTGCTTTCCATTGTTCCCAAGTGTCTTCCACTACTTGCCTTTTATGTTTTGATTGATTTAATAGATGTTATCTGTGGAAGGATTCCTCTGAAGGAATACAAAGCCATCGTCAGAAGTGGATGCTTTAATGTGACTGGGAAGGGCTGCTTTGCCGATCTATGTGAAAGTGAAAGTCACAGCAGCAGAGGCCCAGTAATGTGAAAGGAGGAAGTTTGTGTCATCTGGAACACACCAGAAGATAAAAGGAATGTACTCTTTTCTGTTGTGAGTACTTTTATGTATCAACTCCCAGGTGGAATGGCCTTAGGTTTTTTTACATTTTCCCCTCCATGTCTGCGATGTTGGTCCCTCAGTGTCTGCTCTGCCTCTCCCTTGGGGTACAGGAGCCTCAGTAGGAGTCCTCCCAAAGGAGCACCCTTTTCCACAGAGAACACTAGTCCGGATTTTTCTAGGAGACAGCCGCTCTGCGTACATGCAGCTAGCAGGGTCTGACCAGCTGGGAGAGAATGTGTTCTCTAATTAGTCACCCTGACAGATAGTCCATAGCTCCCTGGGGCTGTGTGTGAAAGGCAGAGCTCCAAGTTTCTCTGGCTCACTAGGAAGAACCACACTGTTATGATTTCATTCTAATTTTTAACATCTTTTTAATTTTATTTTTTTTAGTAAAACATTGGGAAGAAGGGAAATTAGCAACAAAAGATCTTTTTATCTCTAAACAGGAAATCCTGGATTTGGTTTTCTAGCAACAAGGTCTATAATTTTGTCTGTCAAAGTTAAGAAAAACAGCAAAATCTTTCAGTGAATTGGGGAAGACAGATATAAAGCTATGTAAACAATTTAAATTTTTTTTTTGTACCGGGGATTGAACTCAGGACCTTGTGCTTGTGAGGCAGGTGTGGCACCACTGAGTTAAATCCCCCGCCTGTAAATAATTTAATCTCACAAACATTATTCACCACATGCCTTCAGTAGGATCCTCAATTGTAATCATACTTTTCATAGAAAATCTTAACTCAAAAAGATTTCATTATTTCGCATAGGGAGTGCAGCACCGAATCACTTACAGCCACTGCCTTTATGGGTGTCACAACAAGGTGATTTCCTTATCTGGACCTTAGACATTTTTCTGTCAGAGTGCTTCAAGGATTTGGTTCTTCCTCTCTACAATTACTACCAAGCTTTGCCCCTCAGCACCGTATTTATGGTTTTAAGGGAGAAAATTAATTTTTTTCCCTTTGTGGTGCTGAGGATCAAATCATGGCCTTGCACATGGTAGGCAAGCACTACGCTAATGAACCATACCCCAGCCCCACATTTCTGGTTGTAAAGCACATAGTTTCTCCCCTTTTTCCTCAGTTCACTTTGCACAATATTTCTAAGACTAATTTCTGGCTTTTGTTCAAGAACATACATTTGGCAGATCCAACTAGACCCTCTGTGGTTACCTGTTGATTGACCTAAATAATATCACTGTTATTGTTAACCATACCAGTGTTGGTCACTTTAAAGCTGGAGGGTTCTCAGCCAGGAGTGCTGATGCATACCTATAATCTCAGCTACTTGGGAAGCTGAGGCAGGAGAATTGAGAGTTCAAGACCAGCCTGGGAAACTTCACAAGATCCTGCTTCAAAATAAAAATTTTTAAATGGGCTGGAGATGTAACTCAGTGATAAAACATTTACCTAGCATGTTTAAGGCCCTGAGTTCAATCTCCAGTACCACAAAAGAAAAAAAAAGAAAGCTGGAGTGAAACCTCACCTGAAGTATTTTGGTTACAAAGACTTCTATAGTTCTATAACTAAACCAGAACTTCTCAGATTTGAGTACACATGAGTCTCCTGGGGTGCCTGTTCAGATTCCCAGGCCCCAATCCCAGAGCTTCTGATTCAGGGAGCCCACAGTGGTTGTAGAGATCTGTCTTGCTAACAAGTATCACACGTGACTCTGCTACAGGTTGTCTCTGGTCTTCCTTTGAGAAATCCTGTGGTGAACTGTGCAGTTGTGGAGAGCGAAAGGTTGAAATAACCTTCAGAGACCTCTGAGTCTCTTGAGAACATAATGAATCCTGGATATGCAGCTGGCACAAAAACAAGGATGGTTACTTGTAACGAGAGTGGTTAAATAGAAAGAGTTCGAATGTCTGTAATGCA
>NW_004624730.1:8459780-8506473 GCF_000247695.1 Heterocephalus glaber
ATATATTAAAGCCATTATTTCTCTATTAATGGCATAATGGCATAAAACAAATTTACACAGCACATTGATGATTTTTGGAACTCTACAGGAATTGAATCCGTTTTGTACAGGTTTATGAAAAGACAGACTAATAAGAGGAAAAGAATATAAATTTTAAAATACCACTGAATATATATAAAAAATTAATACATGATAAAGATGGTATTTCACTAAAGAAAAGATAGAATTAAGTTCCAAAAGATTAGGTTAGCTACTTTGAATGAATAAATGTTACCAAAAAGTAATTTTAAGATGAATCATATATTCATATTTGTAATGAAATTATATATAGAAAATGTGTAAGATTACACACAATTTTGGAGTACCAAAAGCCTTTTTAAATCTTAAAATTTATAATTGATAAGATTAATAAATTAAACTACATATGTATTTAAAATTACAGCAGACAACAGAATACCATAACCAACATAAACAGACAAATGATAAACCAGGATCCTTATTTACACTTTCAGTTTCTCACACCAGACAAACTATTCGGTATTTATATATGCGTGTCCTATTTATTCCACATAAGAGTATGACCTCAATATGCATCCATTAGCAATAAATGCCTCTACTTTCTCATTCTTTATGGCTGAGTAGTACTCCATTTTACAAAAAAACCAACATATTCTTTATCCAGTCTCCACTCGATAGGCAATTGGACTGTTTCCAAGTTTTAGCTATTACAAACTGTGCTGCTATAAACATGGGTGCACATACATCATTGTGGAATGATTCTTTTAATTTGTATAATAGATAATGTTAAATAGGAAGAAAAAGTCCAAAGGGGAAGGGGAAGTGGGAGGCATAGGGGAAAGGAAACAAAGGAAAGGAATAAATATGAGAAAAGGAAAAAACGGAAACAAAGTTTTTGTAAATAGGGAGGGGCGGAGGGGTTGACAGGAGGACAGGAGATTGAGGAAAAAAATAAGAAACAAGATATATCAGGTAAAGGTACAAATTCCCAATGATGAATGTCATCATATTGTGTAACTAAAATGTACTAATAAACTTAATGAATAAAAAAATAACAAACCAGGAAAAAATGGCAACACACATAACAGTGGTTCTTTTGCTTTCCTTTACAGACCAGCAGGTATAGAACTTAGGAAAAAATGAGCAAAAGACAGCACACAGAAAAAAACACTGCTGATTGAAAATTGTCCTGAATGATGGATTTGGCAGTTGGCCATTCATAACCCTCCTGAAAGCACTTAGTGATATAGAAAGATAAAGTAAGAATTCCTGGGATGCTGGGTAGTAGAAAAGTAACAATGAAGAATAGAAAGAGGAACATGGGGTGGGAAATGGACATGACTAATGGTCTTGAGTCAAAGGAAGAAGAAGCCACACCAAGAAAGACTTCAACATATAAAAAGGTGAATTTGGTATTAGAAAAGTCAAGGGATTGTGAGTTTCAAGTTGGATGAGAGAGAGAGAGAGAGAGAGAGAGAGAGAGAGAGAGAGAGAGCGGTGGAGCTGACACAAAGCACAAGAGGAAGGATAGAGATATCAAGGAGATCAAAGGGATGCATCAAAGTCTCAGTTGCCAAGTCTGACTTAATAAATGAGTAATTGAACTAGAGCAAAAATAAAGTGATTGGTGTTGAATTCAAGCAGCAGTAAGATTTTGGATAAATCAATTATGTGACCATCAAAAGTTCTCAGGATAATAACAGTAAGTTCCTACCACTAAGGGTAGAGCTTAGCGGCCTGAGACAGCTGAGACCATCGGTGAGATAAACAGATGGCACAGAAAAGTAGCGGTAGCAATCTTGATTGGAGCAGAGCAGCAAGATCATGGTCTAGGGTGTGAGAGCTGGAATTTAACTGCAGGATTTCAAGTTTTTGTAGGTAAAATTTCTATTTATGATATTTATTTCATAATTTCTCTGTGAAAATTCAGTGAGAGAACATATATAAATAGTCTAATGCACTTGTGGTAGCTAGTATTCTATTTAGTATAATTTACCTCATATGCTCCTGCAATCAGAGATGAAGTACACATAGGTAATCACATTCCGTGTTTTCATTTGCAAGATACGATATTGGAAAGCAGGGACCTGCTGCGTCATGTCACTATTCTGTGACAGAAGGTCCTTCTGTAAACTGGCTTCTATTTCCAGCACTAAATTTAGTTCATTCTGAATAATATAAGTTGCACTTTTAAAAACTCTCTAAATGCATACAAAGAGAAATCTGTTTTTAGGTGCATGTGAGCAACAGAAAATACCAACAAATACAATGAATAAAACAAAATGAGTGCTTGAATAACTATGGAGAAATATAGTAACTACTACAAAAGATTCAGTTCAAAATTGTTTTATTGGTCAGTCTTATCTGATACAAAAAATACAAATGTAACTTTGCAAAGAGCAAGTCTTTTGAAATTTAATTAATGTCTGAAATTTAGTTACAGATTGAAGTTAGATAAGTGGGCTGGTAGAACACAGATTATACTGAATAGTCATTAAGTGTCCATTGATTAAACTGTCCATTATTAAATGAGTTAATTAGTTTTTGAAGAATTGCAGTGACAGCTTCTCATTTAATATGGTAGACATAGTTAATGGTCTCAATTGTATAAATAGAAATGAATATCAAATAATAGTTAATGATTACCATTTATTTTTTAGAGTATAAAGCTATCTTTATTGAACCATGTATCAATTGGAAACTTTTTTCTGAGACCCATTCAATGACTCTTTTTGGTGGATAAGACAAAGAGTTGAGCAAAAGTTGATGATTCTAATTGGAAGAAGAAATAATTTGGCTCCAACCTCCTCCATTTCATCTAGAGTTTTTGAAGGGAATGTTATATCATTTAGATTTTTATTTTCAGGGAAATTGGCTTTTTCTGTTTGTGTACTCTTCTGGGAATTTTAATATATGCAACATATGTATAGATCCATGTATCCACTGTTATACATGGAATACAAAACACCCCCCCCAAATCTCTTTATAATCACCTCCTCCCCTGCTATAATTCCTGACAACCACTAATTTGTTCTCTTTCAAGAGTCATATAAATGGAACAACACAATGAACCTTCTGAGACTGACTTCTTGCTCCCAGCATGTCTTTGAGACTCATCCAAGTTGTATGTATAAAGAATTTGTCACTTTTACTGCTGAGTAGTGTTCCATAATATGAACATATCACATTCAGTTTATCTAATTCATCTATGGAAGGACATTTGTGTTACTTCCAGTCACGGACAATTAAAGAAAAGGGGTATGGAAAACATTTGTGTATAGATTTTTGTGTGGATATACATTTTCATTTCTTAAAGCACTTACAGGAGTGAAATGTTTGGGTCCTACAATGACTATGTTTAACTTGATAGGAAATTATAGTTTTTTCAGAGTGGCTATGCCATTTTTGGGTTCCCACCATTAACAATGAATGTGAATTCCAGTTGTTCCCAATTCACATCAAAATTTGGGTTTGTTGGTAATTCTTGTTTTTAGCTACTGAGAAATACAAATTACAATAGCTCAAACAATTAACTACTTTAGTCTAAATCTCAACATGTACAAGGTATGTATGTTGAAAACTACAAAATACTGGTAAAAGAAATCAACGATGGGGCCAGGGATTTAGCTCAGTGGTTCTGCTGCCTGCCTTGCAAGAGCAAGGACCTGAGTTCGACCCCCGGTAACAACAACAAAAACAAAAATCAATAATGACCTAAATAATGGAGTAATATTTTGTGTTCTTGAATTGAAAGAACAAAGAAATAAATGCTTTCCAAATTGAATTACTATAGATTTACGGTGACATCAAAGGCAAGAAGGATTTTTTTTGTAAATACAAGCTGATTCTAACATTTATTTGAAAAAGCAAAGAAACTAGAAGACCTAAAAGAAGTTTTTGAATGAAGAATAAATTTGGGAACATTTGTATAAAAAGGATATTTTACTTCCCTGGGAGACTATGCATTGTCTATACAAGGGATGGTGAACCTTTTAGAGCTCTCAATGATACAAACAGCCCTCTGTGTCCTAAGTTCACCCCCACTGGTCTACACCATTCCACCTTACCAGGATCTGATTTCAGAGAGCTATTTTTTTTCATTAAGTTTATTGGTACATTTTAGGTATACAATACAGTTATATTCATCATTTGGATCTTGTACCTTTACCTGATGTATCTTGGTTCTTATTTTTTCCCAATTTCCCAGGCCTCCCTTCACCCCCTCCACCCTTCCCTATTTACAGAGACTTTGTTTTCATTTTCTCCTTTTCTAATATTTTTTCTTTCTTTTTGGGGGAGTGGGTACCGAGGATCGAACTTGGGACTCTTTGCTTGCGAGGCAGGTGGCAGAACCACTGAGCTAAATCCCTGGCCCTCTAATATTTTTTCTTTTCCCTTCTTTCCTTTCCCCTACCTTTCTCACCTCCCCTGCTTCTTTAAACCTTTTCTTCCTATTTCACATTATCAATTATACCATTTGAACATTATTTACACTTTTAGTTTTTCACACCAGAGGAACGATTTGGTATTTACACGTGTGTCCTATTTATTTCACTTAAGAGTATGCCCTCAATATGCATCCATTTAGCTATAAATGTCTCTAGTTTCTCATTCTTTATGGCTGAGTAGTACTCCACTTCATCCAGTTTCCAGTTGATGGGCATTTGGGCTGTTTCAAAGTTTTAGCTATTGCAAACTGTGCCACTATAAACATGGGTGTGTATATATCACTGTGGTATGATTCTTTTAATTCTTTTGGAAAGATACCCAGCAGAGGGATATCTGGGTCAAATGGGACCTCTAATCATAGTTTTTTGAGGTAACTCCATATTGATTTCCACAGTGGTTGCACCAGTCTGCACTCCCACCAACAATGGAGAAGGGTTCCTTTTTCCCCACACCCCACCAATATTTGTTATTGGTTGATTTCTTGATAGCAGCCATTCTCTGGGGTGAGGTGGAATCTCAGTGTTGTTTTCATCTGCATCTCTTGAATGACCAGTGATGTTGAACATTTTTTCATATATTTATTTGCTGCTTTTACTTGTTTGTCTGAGAAGTATCTATTCATTTCAGATGCCCATTTTTGAATCAGGTCTTTATATTTGGGGGGTCTGATTTTTTTGAGTTCTTTATATATTCTAGATAGTAAACCTTTGTCTGAGGGACAGCTGGTAAAAATTTTTCCCACATTGTAGGCTGTCTCTTAGCTCTGTTGGTGGTTTCTCTTGCAGTGCGGAAGCTTTTTAAAAAGATGAGATCCCAGTCGTTGATTCTTTGTGCAAGTTCCCATGCTACTGAGGATTTGTTCATAAAGTCTTTTCCTATGCCAATGTCTTCAAGAGTTCTACCTAACTTACCTTCCAAGTTTAGTGTTTCTGTTTTAATATTTAGATCTTTAATCCACTTGGATTTTAGTTTAGTGCTTAGTGAAAGATAGGGGTGTAGTTTTAATCTTTAACAGGTTGAAATCCAGTTTTTCCAACTCCATTTATTAAAGAGGCTCTTTCCTCCAGTGAGGATGGTTGGCTCCTTTGTCAAAGATGAGGTAGCTGAGTATGTCTGAAGTTGTTTCTGTATCTTCTAATCTATTCCACTGATCCTTGGGTCTGTTTCTTTGCCAGTACCATGCTGCTTTTATCACAGTGGCTTTGTACTATAGTTTCAAGTTGGGGATTGTGATACCCCCTGTCATGTCTCTGTTGCCTAGTATTATTTTGCTATTCACTAAGTCTCAGAGAGCTATTTTTAAACTATAAGATAGATAGGCATTTTATTTTATTTGAAAGTTCAAATGTCTCCTTTTACACTCTGTGGAAAGACAGTTTGTCTCCATTTCTAATTCATTTCAATATTCCTTTACTCCATGTAAAGGAAATAAAATTAAAAGTGACTAAGAAGGATGAAGGTAGAAAATCGGTGATGTTTACTCCTCACCTCTCAAGCATGTCCCATTCCACCATAGCTACCATCTTGAAGAATGAGAACAAACTGACAGAAGCTGTTAAGGAACCTACTTCACTGAAGGGAGAGAAACTAACAAAAATTGAAAAGGGCTATATCAGTAAGGAAAAATTCTAATGACCCAGATTACAGACCAAAAACAGACACATATCCATCTCAGCACTATGATGACCACAGCCAAAACAAGAAAAAATCTGTGATAGTCAGAAAAAAAGGTGGGCTCAATTATAATGTTGTATGTAGTGCTTAATTCTAGAAGGCTTAAGCATTCCAAGTAACATGATTCATTTCATAATGTGAATATGAGTGGAGAGTCTGTGAGTGCTGATGTGAAAGCAGCTAAAGAATTTTGGGAAACTCTTTTTTTTTTTGGTACCAGAGATCGAACTTGGGACCTTGCACTTGTGAGGTAGGTACTAGAACCACTAAGCTAAACCCCCGGCCCCGGGAAACTCTAGATAAGTTGATTGTGTAGAGAATCACTTGCCAGACCAAATTGTCAATATGGATGAAATCCCCTAATTTTGAAAATGGATGCTTGACAAGAATTTTCATCCATAAAGAAGCTAAGTCAGTGATTTCAAGGCTCATAAGGACAAGATAACAACTTTGCTTGGGGGCAGTGTTGCAGGGTACAAATTGATCTGGTACAGTGAGAATCCCAGGCTCTTTGTGCACACACACTATTCCTACAGGAATAATAAGAAGTCATGGATAAACCAGCAGCTCTTCCAAGATGTCTTCTTGAGATGCCATGCAGGGAAATGAGTAAGTACTGATTGGAGAATAACCTTTCAAGATTGTGCTTATTGTTGATCATGCTCTACACACCTTCCTTTTGTTGGTTATCTTCATCCAAATATCAAAGTACTATTTCTTTCCTCAAACACCTCATTTGGATCCAACCAGTTTGAGCAATTAGAAAAGCTTTTAATGCCCACTGCCTGAAGAGGACCTTTGCCCAGGCTATTGCTGCAAACTGAGGCAGACAGCAAGACTTTGATGCAGTTCTGGAAGAATGATAACACCTGTGACTGTATCGATAGCTTGGAATGTACTAGGAATGATGTCACCAAGGAGCATGTGCCTGGCATCTGTAAGAAAATACTTAAGATGTTTGTCCATGATCTCAAAAGACTTGATCAGGCCAAGGAGGTTGCAAAAGTCAGCATGAGTGTAGTTGAGATGGCAAACAACTTTAACCTGGGTGTAGGCATGATGACACTGAAGAGCTTCTACAGGTGCTTCCTTATTGATGAAGGAATGGTTGTTGGAACTGGAGGGAGAATGTTTATCTGAAGAGGCAAGAAAAAGAAACTGCAGGAGAAGGAAAAAACCAAAGAAAATTCACAGTGAGGAATTTAGCAGAAACTTTTGCAGACCTCAGCAAGCTCCTCAAAAGTTCTGAAAACATAGACCCCCAACACCAAAAGTTTTCATTCGTGGAGAGGAATGTTCATGGTACATTACCTACTTCAAAAAAAAGCCATAATTAAAAAAAAAACATGGACAAATTTCTGAAAAGAGTGACATGCTCAAGAAGAGCCTTGGCAGATCCTTCAGGAGAAATTCCAACAAGCGTTGATATCAGAGGAGATCACTTCTTCTCGCATGTTACTTCCCTCAAGACCTCCTAGGGGACAAGATATGAAGGTGGAAGACCGTTGTATTGAGGATCCTAACCCTGTGTAGGCCTAGGCTAACGTGTGCATGTGTGTGTCTTGGTTTTTAACCAGAAAATTGTTAAAGCTTCTAGTGTTGGACAAGTAATCAGATATGCTACAGAACTCTCCAGGTTTAAACAGACTGACCTCCTTCCAGGTTTACTCTTGATATCTTGCTATCCAGTGAAGGAGAAAACTCAGACCTTAAGCTCTGTTTTTCCCAAAACAGATAATAGTGACGCTGTATTATAGTCTAATAATAAAAAACACAGTATACCCCAAGTCATTTTTAGAAAGCACATTTGAGGTATAGTTTCTATAATGTATACTTATTTATTGCCCTTTAAAAATGCATATGTAGAAGTTATTCTTTTATTATTTTCTACTATCTTCTTAATTTGTTCCAAAGATAATACTGCCTTTCTGCATTCTTCCTAGAAAAAGGAGGAAAAAACCCTCAAATTCAGCAGTGCTGCTGTCAGATAAGTAGATGTCAATGTATAATTACAAGAAAAAAACCTAAAAATTACAGTGTGTTTTAATTCAGTCTTTTTCTACATAATGGTTCTCTGTCAGACTTTATCATATTCTTAGACTTCAGTTTGATATACCAAAGTTAATAATGATAAAATGTTTGTTTTGTTTACTGTGGGGGAAAAATTAAAGGTCCAGATCTATTAAAACAAAATGGTTTATGGGATAAGAACATAAAGAAATAAAACATTTTATATAACTACACAATGTGTATTTTAAGTGGTATTATGAGTCAAAAAGTTTTTTAAAATTAAAAGCTTGTAAAGTAAAATGTGTTAAATACATGTACTAACTCCCCACAATGAATACACTCAGTACGTACTGTAAATATGTACTAATAAAAAAGTTACTGTAAGGTAAGTTTAATTTATTATTGAAGAAAAATTTAGTATAGCCTAAGTTTACAGTGTATGTAAAGAATACAGCAGTATACAGTTATGCCCTAGGCCTTCACTATCACTCACCACTTACCTATCTATGATCACCCAGAGCAACTTGCAATCCAGCAAGCTTCATTTATGGTAAGTGCCCTATATACATACATCATTTTTATCTTACATAGTATATTTTTCTATACCTTTTCTATGTTTATATATAAAAATATTCACCACTGCATTACAATTGTCTACAGTATTCAGAATAGCTACATGCTGAACAGATTTGCAGCATAGGAGCCTAAATGTGTAGTAAGCGACCATCTAAGTGTGTGTAAGTGTATCCTAGGATGTTTGCACAATGAAAAAACTGACCAATGATGTATTCTTCAGCATGTATCCTAGTCATGACACTATATATGACTGTGTTCATGAAGTTGCTCTGAAATTTCAGCCACTAGGCTATGGGTAGAGCCTGCCATCTACCGTCATAAATGTTCTGTGCAGACTTGTGTTTGAGGCAGCTTAAAAATATGATTCAAAATGCAAATATGTTTTGGTTTAAAAATAAAGAGTACCTTGTAAATAGGGAGGGGTGGAGGGGTTGAAGGTAGGTCAGGGAAATGGGGAAAAAATAGAACTAAGATATATTATGTAAAGGTAAAAATTCCCAATAATGAATTGTATACCTATAATGTACCAGTAAAATTAATGAATGACAAAAAAGAGTAAATAGACACTCTTTTCTTTAAGGGTTTTTCTTACCCTTTTACCCATCCTACTTGATATGTTTATGTTGCTTATGAATTAATAAAACAGCAAATCTGGATTTCTTATCCACAGTCTGATGACCTCACTCCTTCAACCTTAAACATTATATTTAGCTTAAAATTACTCAAATTCTCTTAATAGTGGGCCAGCATTTGGACTTTCATTGGTCTGCATAAAGAAATATTACTAGAGGGAGAGGATTATATTAATCTAATTCTGGGATATCTTACCACATGTATAGTTTGAGGTTCAATTAAGGTCCCCAAACCCTGAGGGGAAAAGTTTTTTCTCATAGTTTTAAATTCTGTGGTCAGAACTGCAGAAAGGAACATAAAAAAGGGATAGATGAGAACTTTTATTTCTCTTTGCCTCTAACCTTCTCCCCCTCTTCATCTTCCCTTGTTTTCATTTCTTCATAGCACTTAGCACTAGCTGAAATTATTTAGTTCACTTATCAGTCTACTGGACTCCCTCCAAAGTCATTTTTCCTGTTCAAGGCTCCATCCTCAATATTTAGAAGAGGACTTGGCCCCAAAATAAGTGCTTTAAAAATATTTGTTGATGGCCCCTGACACAAGCAAGCAGGCCCACACTGGCTGCATGGCATGACCATCCAATAACTCCAACATCTCTACATTTTGCTTCCTCTTGGCACAGGACAGCTGAGGCGGAGACTGACCAACTGATTTGATCCTAGATGAGGACAATACCCAGGGAGAGAAAGTAAGTCCAGAAACCCAGCAAAGCCAGGTGTGGTGGCAAATGCCTATAATTCCAGAAAGCAGGAAGCTGAGGCAGGAGGATTGCTGTGAGTTCAAGGCCAGCCTGGACTACATAGCAAGATCTTGTCTCAAAAAACAAACAAACAACAATAACAAAACCAACAAAAGAAATCCAGCAGACCCAGAGAGAAAGTATGGACCTTGTCAACAACTTCGGGGACTCCAGTGTTACCCTCCCAAAGTGACTGGGTGAGAGACAAGCACAGGAGACCAGCACGAAGAGGGAATGGGACAGACTTAGAAACCCCTGAGAAGTATAAGCTCACGCTGGGAAGCATAAACTCAGGCTGGGAAGCATACTGACTCTGCCTTCTGTAGGGAGCAGCCAGACCTTACAGGAACTGACATTAAGTCCAACAGTCCACTTGAACCTATGGCCCGTGGCCTATATCCCACAGAGGCAAAGAGCTGCTGCATTTCCCATCTACCCACAGGATCAAGGACATGACTTGGCTTAGGAGGGGTGAATGGATAGAAAGGCCTGTAGTGCAGAGAGGGTGCCTCAAAAACCTATATGGCCTAAAGCCAAGCATAGAAAATTGTGACTGGCTTGATTCCAAGATTGCAGATCGTGGAAAGAAATCACACATTCAAAACCATACAGGAAGGTTTTCTTTGACTAGGTCTTTTTCTTTCTTTCTTTTTAGTTTTTATTATTTTTCTCTTTCTTTCATCAGGTTTCTTGGGGGGTTGGGGGGTTTTCTCCAATTTTTTGGATTTATTTTCTTTTTTCTCCTTTTCTATTTTCTTCTTTCAACTTTTTTTTGCTTCCATTTTATCTTTATTCTTTTTGTATTTTGTTCTATTTTTTTTCTTCTTTTTCTTATTTGAGTGTTCCTGTGGCTGTTTTCTAATACTATTAATCTCCTTTTACTCTCCCATAGAAGCCCTGTCTCACTTTTCTGTCTTCCTCCTCACAGCCCATTGATTAATTTTTCAAGTTTTACTTTTTTCACTCCCTGGTTCCCCAACCTCTGTACCTTTACAAGTATGACTACTAAGTTGTATGAATCTCTGCATAGCTAGTTAACTTTCTGCAATTGCTGTTGCATACTGTTCTATTTTTATTAGAGGTAAAATTGTTCCAGTTAATATTTACTGTAGGTCAATATGTGTTTGTCTTAGTGTTCATATTATAATTATAGACGTCTTTTGTATGGTTAAGGGTGGTACATTATTTGTCTTTGAGGTTTGCCAAAATTCAGGTTGTCTTTGATGCTGAAATTGATGCTGATTTTATTATTATAGCCCAGGTGACATAGTTGTTGCCATTAATTGTTTTTCTTGGGATGACAATATCTTGATTGCTTTAGGATCATTAACACTATTGTGGCCCATTCCTGAAGACCTACATACAGGATCAAACATGCTTCAACCTCCTATCCCAAGTAAATAGAACTGGATAGATCCTGGGACAGAGGAAAGGGCCAATATATAGCCATGCCCAGAGGACCCCACTGAAAAGTAGACATTAACTAAAGAGGTTTCCATACTAACAAAAAAGTTTTCCACTAATTTCAACCTGCAAACATCAACACAAGCAAACAAAAAAATAAGAAGGCAGGCAAAAAAAATGCCTCTGAAAACTCCCAGCTCTCTCAAAGCTAATCCATGGTGCATTGAAGGGGAGGAAACCAAAAGCCACAGATAAATTACTCAAAATATTATCAGGGGAGATATAAAGCATTTGGCAAGCTCATAGAAGATTTAAATTAACAGAAACTTGGCAAAAAAAAAAAAAAAAAAAAACCAGCCAGGCGTGGTGGTGCATGCTTGTAATCCCAGCACTTGGGAGGCTGAGCCAGGAGGATCACCAGGAGTTCGAGGCCAGCCTAAACTACATAGTGAGTTGAAGGCCAACCTGAACTATGTAGTGAGACCCTGTCTCAAATTAAACAAAACAAAATTTTTGAAAAATAAAATAATCAGCTAGTCAACAGAAGGCACTAATAAAAAGCTAGCGGAGCTAAACAAAATGATGCAAAACATGAATGACCAGCATAGAAAAGAATCAGAGTCTATAAAAAGGCTCATAATAGAAATTCAATAGTTAAAATTTCTTTCAAAAGTATGGGCATCAGAAGTGACCAAGGTGAGGACAGAATATCAGAACTACAAGACAGGCTTGGTGACCAATTAATGAGAGTGTGGTGGATTAACTGATGGTCAACTTGGAAAGCCCAGCTGAACTTAATCAGTGTGGTGCTGGGTATGGAAGACCCACCTAAGGATTGTTGCCAATGGCATAAAAAGAGAACTGGAGAGAAAGATCGTTTGCTGTTGATTTTCTTGGAAAAGTTTTCTGCCAATGGTTTTCCTGATGTGAACTTGACTGGTCTCATCAGAGAAGGAGGACCTCAGTTCCTCACTGTCACTGGGAATGGCCACTGATCTCATCAGGGGAGCTCTGATCTTCACTTTGAGTGTCACTTCCCGGCTCCAGGGTAGATCCTCAGCCTGGTGGCACAAATCCTTCATCCCACTGGTGCAGGATTTCTAGCTTCCACCACTCATCTTTGGGCCTGCTTTGTGCAGATCCTCAATGTGGACTTCCATGAGACATTGCTGTGGGCTCTAAGCCTCTGGCTGGACTTGTGGAGGACATTGCCTTGGGCTCTAGGCCTTTAGCTGGACTTACACAGTACATTGCCATGGGCTCCAGGCCCTCAGCTGAATTCTTTGGATGTCTAATGTGTGGAAAGATCTCTTGCACTCCTCTGCGTTTGACTTTTGGGGTGAATGTTATAAAATAATCCTATAAATTATGTATCCTGTATTAAATCCACTCCCTTGAAAACCCTGACTACAACAAACCTTAAAAACAAGAGAAGATCAAAAGTGGAGCCAAGACCTAGATGATACAAAAACTAAGCTAAGATTAACTGGAATTACTCAAAAATCAGAAGACAGCACAGATGGTATAAAAACTTTACTGAAATAATAGCAGAAAATTTTCCAAATGAGGAAAAAGAAAACATACAGATAAGGGAGGCATTTAGAAGCCCCAATAGCCAGGATTAGAAAAGAATCTCTTCACAGCATGTAACAGTCAAAATCCATGACATCTAACACAAAAATAGAAACATAAAAATGGTTAGAGAAAAACAACAAATCATTTATAAAGATACATTTATTAGTAGTACAGCAGACTTCTCAACACAAACATTAAAGGCCAGGAAAGTTTGGAGTGAAATGTTTCAAGGCCTAAAAGAAAACAAGTTTCCAACCAGGCTGACATATCCTACAAAATTATGTTTAAAAATTGATGGAGAAAGCTGAGTATGGTGGCACATGCCTGTAATCTCGGCATTCGAGAGACTGAGATAGGATCACCACAAGTTCAAGGTCAGCCTGGGCTACATAGTGAGTTTAAAGATAGCCTGAATTACATAGCAAAACCCTGTCTCAAAAAAAAGATGAAGAAATAAGATATTTCCATGATAAAGAGACCTAAAGAAATTCATGACCAACCAATCAGCACTCCAAAAAATTCTCAAAGATACCCTAGAGAGAGACAATGAAATTAACAATGACAATGATAACAATAACAATAGCAATGATAAAAATTCTAATGGAATAAATACACCAGCTGGATGAGCAGTTAAGTAGAAGGAAAAGATAGCGACAACAACAGGAAAATAAGGCAATGACAGGAATAAGTATCAGTTATAACTCTCAATCTGAATGATCTCAATTCCCTAATCAAAAGACAAGGATTGGCAGAATAGATGGAAAAAATAAAATTCAATGAGTCAGGGATTTAGCTGTGTCTCCAAGTGCAAGGTCTTGAGTTCGATCACTGGTACTGGGGGGAAAAAATTCAATGGTATGAGATACACAAGAAACATATTTTACTCAAAAAGAAACATATAGACTAAAAATGAAAGGATGAAAAACAATATTCCATGCAATAGGAGAGTGAAAAAAAAAAGTTATAGCTATACTATATTCAGACACAGTGAACATCAAGTAAAAACTGATCAAAAATGGCAAAGAGGGTCACTACATATTGGTAAGGGAACAATTCAATAGGAAGAGATGACAATTATTAACATATATGCACCAAACAATAACACAAAACTTTATGAAACAAATACTATTGGACATAAAAGATCAGATAAACATAAATACAATTAGAGTGGGGGGGACTCAATACCGCAGTATCACAAATAGACAGATCAACTAGACAAAATATCAACAAAAAAAATCAGAGTTGAACAAAACTGTCAAACTTAATAGATTTCTACAAAGTATTCCTACCAACAACAGAATACAAATTCTTTTCAGCAGCACATGGAACATTCTCCAAAGGAGACCATATAGTAGCCAATAAAGAGAGCTTAAGTAAATGTAAAAATCTGAAATTATTCCATGCATGTAAGCAAATAATAGCACAGAAATCAGTGACAAAAGAGAACGCAAGAATTATCCAAATTCATAAAAACTAAACAATACATTCTTAAATAAACAATGGGTTAGAGAAGAAATCAAGGAAAAAAATAAGACAGTATCTACAACTGAACAATAATGACTGTACAACATACAAGAGCATATGGGACACAATGAAAGGACTCTTAAGAGGGAAGTTTATAGCAGTGAATGCCCACATCAGAAAAACAGAGTGAGCTCAAATAAATAACCTAATGGTGCACCTTAAGGTCCTGAAAAAAACAAGAACAATCCAAGACTAAAGCTAGTTTAAGGAAGGAAATAATAAAAATCAGAGCAGAAATTAACAAATTTGAGACTAAAAATAAAAGAATCAATGAATTGAAGAGCTGGTTCTTTGAAAGATTAAACAAAATAGACAAACCCTTAGCCAATATTACCAAAATAAGGAAAGAGAAGACCCAAATCTATGCAACTAGAAATTAGAGAAATGGAATCACAAAGGATTATGCCAAGATCCAGATCATTGGTAACTGCTTTAAGCACCTGTACTCTAATAAAATGGAAAATTCAGAAGAAATTAATAGATTCTTAAATACATATGAATTATCAAAGCTGAACCAAGAAGATATAAAAATCCTGAATAATTCAATATCAGTGAATGAAATTGAAGAAAAAATAACTAGCAAGAAAAGCCCAGGTCTTGACAGATTCACTGCCAAATTCTACAAAGACTTTACAGAAGATCTAACACCAATATTCCTCAAACTCTTTAATGAAATCAAAAGAGAAGCAATCCTGCCAAAGTCATTCCTGAGAGCAAACATTACCCTAATTCCAAAACTAGTTAAAGGACCCAACAGAAAAAAAGAGCTAGAGGCCAATCTTTTTAATGAACATAGATGCAAAAATCCTCAATAAGATACTGACAAACAGAATGCATCAAATCATCAAAAAGATCATATATCATGATGAAGTAGGATTCATTCCAGTGATGCAGGGATGGTTCAACATATGCAAATCAATAAATGTAATATATCACATAAACAGAAGCAAGGACAAAAACCACATGATCATCTCAATAGAAAGAGAAAAAGCATTTGACAAAATCCAACATCCAAGCTGGGCATGGTGGTGCACACTTGTGATCCCAGCACTCAGGAGGCAGAGGCAGGAGGATTGCCATGAGTTTGGGGCCACCCCGGGCTATATAGTGTGTTCAAGACCAGCCTGAACTATACAGTGAGACCCTGTCTCAAAAATAATCCAATGTCCATTCATGATATAAAAAAAAAACCTGAGGAAAATAGGTATACAAGGTCTTTATGCCTGTGTTCTTTGTCTTTAAAAGTCGCAGAATAACATGAGGAGAGCTAAAGAGATAATAAATAATAATTTATGATAGGTATATACAAATTGTATGGAAATAATATGTAAAATGATAGTCTTTATGATGCTTTTTTAATGCAAATTGAATGTAATCTTTTTTCCTATGCATTTAAATTTGTTTTTCAAGTGGATATTTATATTGAATTATTCAGCATTCCTTTACTGCTGCTGGAAATATCTCGATCTTCCAAATGCTTAGAACAACTTCCCCACTTTTAAAAGAGTTAATAAGAAAAAAAATTACCATTTCCAGAGATTAAAAAACAATAAAATATAAGATATGAGAGATGATCAAGGAATGTAGCCAATAAGGCCAACTCCAAGATAGCCTGAAGATCTAGACTAGGACGTGACTGGAGCCCATAGTCATTAAAGAGATGATAAAACACTTAGATTACAGGATTAAAACTTAAAAGAACAACAAATTTGGGTTATTTACAGAAAATTTTTCCAGACATTACCCTTGTGTTCATGTACTTTATTTTAGCTACATGCTTGGAATATATAGTATATAATATATTATACAAATTAAATATATTGCATGCAGGGGACCACAATATTGAATATGCCCAGAGCAGGCTGTAAACAGTGCAGGCTCTGAAGAATTAACCCCTCAACTGACTTGTTTTGAGAAGTGAATACAGCCAAATCCTACTTCCCAAGGTCAGAGTAAATCGCTCCCAAATTCCATTCCCACAATTAAAGCTTTCTTAACTAGAAGGATAAGGTTTTAATTACAACCCTATATTTTGTCTGTTCTGTTCCTAATTTGAGAATACTTTGTCTTGTGCTTTACAAGGCTTGCTTACATTAGCATCCATAGTAACTGCATGGCTGCATTTCCTCACATGTAGTTCCCCTTTAGCACATAGTTCACCTTTACCCCAACTGATTACCAATAAAAATTAGTGGCTTGGACTGACTAGTGCCTTTGCTGGATAAGCAGCATTGGTCATCCTGGCTCTCCAGTTTCTCTGTTTCTTTAGTTCTGTCTTTTAGGGTTTTTTCTCAACCTTGCACGGTACCTCTAAGCAGGAGATTGGAACCTAATGCAGAGGTCTCTGATAATTGCATATACATATTACAGAATTAAAATAATTATAAGAATACACTACTGTAATGGCTTGCATCTAAATATCTTCCCAAAGCCTCATGCACTCATAGGGGGTGCTTTTGGAAGGTGGCTAGATCATCACTGTGTGATGCTGGCATTAAGAAGGTGGTACTAAATTAGTCCACTGACTGGAATTAGCACCATTCTGGGTGTGGCTGAATGGATTTACTGAAGACAGAAGCCCCAACCTGGTATGGGTGGCACTACCCAAAAGGTTTGTAGAGTGTTTGAGATAAAAGGGAAAGCCAGGATCCCTTCTACTGCTGCTGTTGCTGCCACTGCTGCTACTGCTGGTCCCTCCCTTCTGCTTGCCACAGACTGTTTCTCCTCCAATATACCCCTTGGCCAGGCCACCCTCCCTTGGAAATAGCCAACTATGGACTGAAACCTCTACACACTGTGAGCTACAATAAACCTTTCTTTCCTCCTTTAACTTTGAGTGGCCAATATTTCATCTCAGCAATTAGAAAAGTGACTAACAAAATGGAATGATTAAAACAAAAAGTTAAGAGTTATTCTTGTGTGGTTGAAAGGACCTATTTCAAGCTGAGCATGGTAGTGCACACTTGTAATCCCAGCACTCAGAAGGCAGAGGCAGGAGGATTGCTGCAAGTTCAAGTTTACACAGTAAGTTTAAGGCCAGCCTGAACTGCACAGTGAGACCCTGTCTCAAAAAAAAAAGTGACTTGTTTTCAAGGATGCTTTATTTGTAAAAGCAAAATATTCGAAGCAACTTAAATGTTCATCAAGTTGGATATGGTGATTCATGTATATAATCCCAGCACTCTGAGAGGCTAAGGCGGGGAAGATTGAAAAGTTATGCCTAGGGCCGCAGATTTAGCTCAGTGGTTTCACTGCCTGCTGTGCAAGCGCAAGGACCCGAGTTTGATCCCCAGTACCAAAAAAAAAAAAAAAAAAGTTAAGCCTAGGCTGGGCAATTTAGTGACTTTCTAAGATCATGTCTCAAAAATTTAAAAAAGACTGGGGATGTAGCTCAATGTAGAGGCCTCAGGCTCAATCTCCAGTGTCACACACACACAAAAAAAACTCCTCATCAATAGGAGACAAAATAAATTATGGCTCATATGTACAAGGGAATAGCTTTTGGCCTTCACAAATAAGGAGACATAAAACTGTAAAAGGGCTGTCTGTGCACTGGAGATCAGAAGGATCCAAAGGCCTGGAACTTAGTGTAGTGTCCTGTGCAAGTCCCTACGAGGAGGCCAAAGAGTCTGCAATGGGAGGCTAATGAGTCTGTGCTGGAAGGCAGGAGATGGACATCCAAAGTGAAGGTGAAGACTGGAGCTCTTCCTAAGAAACAGAAATGAGCCTTCCTTCTTCATTTCCCTTTTATGCCATTCAGGCAGCAACCCTATTGGTTGGTTTCACTCAGACCCAGGCTGGGTTTTCTGTCTTCACTAAATCCCTTCAGCCACACCCAGAACTATGCTGATTCACATTAGTTGAGTGTTTCTTACTCAAGTTGACACAATCAGTGAACTATCACAGGTAGTTTCCTACTATTGTGTAAAACATCAACTATATATACATATACAGATATTATATATGAACACATATATTTCCATTATACATGTGTCTATAAATGTGCATACAGGCCCTCAGACACATGGAATAGTTGATCCTATCCAGTTCTCATTCTTACAACATCTCAGAAAGCGAGAATTTTTAAAAATATATAATCAAAGAACATTTCAAATAGAATCAGCTTTTTAAACATGAATTTTTTAGGAATCTGGGTCTAATATCATTGATATGTCATTACAAATTATAATTACAATAGTAACACTAGTAATATTGGTACTGCACACAGCTAAGCTAATTAGATATCTTGTAGGCAGTTAGGGCCAGCCAAGGAGTCAATACGAAAAACAATCACGATACATTCACTAAAGGTCAGCATTATAAAAAGAGAGAAAGTACTACACCCATATACTTCCCCTAGAGATGAAGAGCAATGATTGGTATTGTAAATAGATATCAATCACCTTAATTGGGGACTAAAATCTCCCTAGTCCATTTCTGTTCTTGAAACTCCATGTTCATTCTGTGTATGCTTGCTACATGACTTGTCTTCCCATTTGATCTCCATTTAATCAATATTACCTGGATGACTATACTTGTAATCTTATTGGTTGATCATGGTTTTGTCCCACTTCATGCCCACCTTGTGAATTTTCATAGCATCTTATTAATTGACCATAGTTTTATTCCACCTTGTATCCACCTCACCTCATGGCTTTGCTCAATAAAACCCCTTTGGGAAGTGGGGTGGGTGGGCAACCCACTTTCTGGTCCCCTTTCTGTCTCTCCTGGACAGAAGATATCTTTCTATTAATAAATTCTTCCTACTCTTAAACTCTGTTGTTTCTAGAATTCATTCTTTGATTTTAGAGAACATGAACACGACATTTTGAATATCTAGCAGCCCAGGAGTTATAATATTTCCCTTTATTATTTGGATTATTTCCCTTATTTGGATTACTTGGTGCCCTATACATTAGCATTTATTCAACTCTTGCTATATTTGAAGTGCTTTTCTGTGTACTTTAGTTATGCATAGAGATCTTCATAATAACTCTGTGAAGTATGTAATATTTTTATTCATTTTCAAATAAGGAAGTTGAGGCACAGAGAGATTGGGCAACTTGCCCAATGCTGTTTCCCTAAGCATAGGCTCTGACTGTACTTTTTGTTCATCAAAGGAAAATGACAGTATCATATTTTGTCATAGTAGTTCCAGTCCAATTTCAGTCTGAACTCTGCCAAGATGAATTCTTTTGTCACTCTGACTGAACATAGTACTTAAAATTCTTGCCCCATCCTGATATAAGGCACCAAGTAATCTAATAAGCAAAATAATCCAGACAAGGGAAATATTATAACTCCCAACCTGCTAGATAGCTGAAACACAAGTACATGCTTTCTAAAATTGAAGAATGAATTCTAACAATGGAGGTTAAGAATAGAAAGAATTTATTGAAAGAAAGATTAGCTTCTGTCTAAGAGAGATAGAAGGAGGACTGGAAAGTGGGTTGCCCACCCTCCTCACTTCTCAAGGGTATTTTATGGGGCAAAAACATGAGGTGACATGGGTACAAAGTGGGACAAAACTATAAGATCCAATAGAAAATCATAAGGTGGGCATGAGATGGTACAAAACTATGATCAACCAATAAGATTACAAGTACAGTTGCCCAGGTAATATTGACTAAATGGAGATCAAATGGGGAAGCTAGTCACGTAGCAAGTATGCATGGATTTCCTGGAAGTAAGGGCTAGCTAGGGATGGTTTGGTCCCAAATTAAGGTGATTGAGGTCTATTTAGAATATTGATAATTGCTATTCCTCCCTCGTATGTGGAAGTATGTGGGTGTAGTAGTTTCTCTTTTGTTAATATTAACCTTTAACGAATATGCCTCAATGTTTCCTATGCTGAGGGCCCAGCCCTGCTCAACTGTCTCATAATATTTTCTAACTTACCTGTCTGCAATATTCGCCCCTCTGAAGAAGTATCTCTAACTGCAGTTAGGGGAGAAAGGGTATAGTTTTAATCTAACTCCTTCAAGCTGAGAGGGGTCGATGTGGGAAAGATTGCAGTCAGAGGCTCTCTCCAGATAGCTAATCTAATGGGCCTCAGATAGAAGTCATGTTGTAGTTTAGCAGTTACAAAGTTTCTTTACAAAGCTGATCTGGTGGATCCCAGTAAAAGGAATCTAATACATTTGTTGTTAGTTCAATTGGCATGATTGCTTGGAGTTTGACAGTCTCTAGGCAAGAATAAACACATTTTTTAAAAAATAAGAGCAAGTATAATCAAAGTATGAGCACTAGAATGAAAAGTCAGGTTGGGGAAAGAGCCACATTTAGAAACTATTCTTAAGGGACTGGAATAACGATTGTAACTTGCTGGCTTTTAAACCGCTTTTACTGGTGGAGGTTATCTATAAGTCTGATATTTTGTCATAAGTCTCACAAGTCTTAGCTGTAAAAAGATAGAGATAATTTGAAGGGCAACTAAGAAATTTTAACTCTTCTATTGAGCTCTTATATATTTTATTGTAATTTTATTTAATTACCCATAACAGTGGTCTGCTACCAGTGTAGCTCAAAACTGCTAGAAGGGGTCAGTGATTGGAGGCCCTTTTTATATCTAGCTTTATTATTATGGTCTTAACCTAATATCTTTAGTTATACTTTTCTACTAGGTGTTTAAAACCAAGTTAAATCGAGACCTGTGTCAATCAAATTAACTTCTTGCTATCTGTCAAGGTCAGTTAAGCCTCCTCGGGCATTGCTTTGAACCATGTATAACACCTCTTAGCTCCTTTGTCAGCTCCTTTGTCCTCTTTCAGGTCAGTTTTCAGGATGGGTCATGGCCTTGCTTGACTATATTGCTTTCAGTGAAAGTGTGGGAGACTTTTCTTTCTTGGTGACCATCCTATGGCATAATGTACATTTGTTAATTTTTGTCCTCTGGCATCCCTGCTCAGGAGGTTGGGTGACCTACCAAAGATGTAGGATTCTGTGGAAAAGGTTCTCTCATGCTCTCCAAGAGCAACAAATATCTGTAATTCCTAGAAATCCCCTTAGCTGTTTTATAGTCTTGTGCTATGGGAGGGAGAGAATTGGTTTACTTCTTTCTTCCACCCAGTCTTCAGGTTCCCTTAGCTATGATTAGGACCAAAGATTTTACCTCAATGCCGTAAATTTGTCCTTTAGATCTAGAAACCTTATAACCCCTATCTGTTAGAAAATTTAGCAGAGCACAGGTGTCTTGGCTAGAGAGCTCTTCTGAGGGGGCACACAACAGTATACCATCTACATATTGCAAGACTGTGATGTGGGAGAAACTACAGTATTTCCTTCTATCAAATCAGGACCTAGGGATGTCCTTATCTTTCTCCTGATAGTCAACAATTTAAAATAACTGAAGGGCTTAGTTCTCATCTTTTTTAGACCTTCAAGAATACATGTCTGCTGCGCAAGCGCAAGGACCTGAGTTCGATCCCCTGTACTAAAAAAAAAAAAAATACATGTCTGAAAAACTTCTGTTCTACCTTCCTGTCTAGTTGGCAGGCCGGTGGGGGTCTTGTATAGGGACTATTTGGTCTCTAGTAGGAACCAGCTGTTCCCCTGGCTGCCTGTCTTCTGACCTTCTAAAACTAAGATACTATTTATCTCTAAATGTAGCAGCAGCTTGTAATGCTGCGTGTCTCCCATTAGCAGTCAATGTTTGATTTAAGAGTAACATTACATCTTTTTAATCTAGTTCACAAGTCTGAGTGAGTCCTCTAAAGACCTCAGTGTACTCATTAGGGTTGTCTAAAAACTTTTTTAGGTCTCATTTGTTTGATCTGTCTTAGGACATACAAACTAGAGTAGTCCTGTATTTGCCATTTACTTCCCATAAGGGACATTGTCTTTGAGGGGCCTGAACAAATTAGCTAAGGATAGATATACCTCCATAGAAACTTTAATCAGGGCTAGCCCAGAAGCCCACCCTCAGTACCCAAAGGGTGAAGGGTGGGTAGGGGAAGCCTCAGACTCAGTAGTAGTGAATGCCTTAAGGGCCAGGTATCTGGTTTTTCTTGTGGCTTACATTTACATTTGAACACAACCAAGGACTACTTCTTAATGTAAACATAAGGCAATTTTGACTGCTTTCTCTCTTACAGTATGATTCCAGTTGTGAAATAGCATCATAATATTTCCCTCTGTATTCTATTTTGGTTCTAGGGGGTAGACACACCATGGGACTTTGACATTGAGTTCCCCAGAAGAAATCCAAGAGAGAATGTCATCCCTATACTCTTTACTTGATTTCTATGCCCTTGAGATGTACTCCAAGTTGATTCCATTCCAGGGTGGGTGGCTGCCATCTGGAGAGAGACACAGAAGATAAAATTGGTCTGGACTGTCTACCTTTTTACCAGTGTGTGATCTTATCTTCCCAGGAAACTCCAGTTCCTATCCCCATAGGTACTCCTAAAGCACAAGTTACAATTTATTTTAGCCATAACTATCAAGTTTAGAGAAGGAAACATTGCTAGCAAAACCAATAGTGAGACATCTAAACCACTACTTTCTAGTTTTTTGAAAGAGACTGAGGAAAATAGGTTAACAGTCAAATTAGAGCACTTTTTGCTTGCAAAAGAGATTACCTCTAGAGACATGTAGAGTTAAGTATGTGGTTTGGAGAGATTCTTCCCTGGGCCCTAGGGGAGAGAAGCCTCTGAGACATTCCTGCTGTCTATCTAGTCACCTAGGCAAACTTTCTTAGCAGTAAGACAGGGGCCAGGGGCTTGGATCATTTAAAGTCCTTCTTTTTTTTTTTTTTTTTTTGGTACCAGGGATCAAACTTGGGACCTTGTGCTTGCAAGGCAGGCGGTGGAACCACTGAGCTAAATCCCATTAAGGTTCATTTTTATTTATTTTTTATTTTTTTTTTTTGCAGTACAGAAAATGTTGGGAGATTAGTCCCAATATTGGGCTAAATTTCTCCTTATCCTCTTCCTCAAGACATCATTTACCAAATGGGCTAAGAGATGAATAAGTTAAAAAGTGAAACTAAGGACAAGAAAACAAAGAGCCAACAGCTTCCAAAATCTGAATTCTTAATCTACCTGATGCTACATAGGCTCAAGTCAACTGATAATATAATAAATTAACTCAAACACTAAGAAACAATCACTTTGCTTTTAATAGGCAGGAAAAGGTGAAAATTTCTTCTTTATTCACCAACTTCAACCCCATGCAGTTTAATTTCAGTTGATTTTAGATCATTTTGCAGTTTGACACCCTCCTCGTAATTTATTTGATTTGATTTCACTTCACTAGAACTAGACCACTTACTTTCTATTTCTTTTCTTTTCTTCACTGAGCTAAATCCTTGGCCCACTTTCCATTTCTTTTCATTTAGGCTGCAGGTGGGCTGGAACTAAGGAAGACTACAGATATAGACAAATCTTACTTTCTGTTATTTAAAATGATATGATTACAGACAGTTCATATGTTTGAAGAGATAATTTACTGGTCAATTTTTAATAAAAGGATTATGTGATATTATAAAAAATGATGTGGATGAGAATGAAATATAAGTTTTCAGGTTTACATGTTATCTGAGAAAATGCACTATGAGCAAAACATGAAAGAGTTGCGCCACTGTTTTTTCTTCATTTAAAAATCTCTAACACAAATTTTTAGTAAAATGATATCCAGAAATAACTCCCGAATGATTAAGAAAGAGGAAATCATGGTTAGTAGAGCTTGTGTATTAAGTGAAATGTAATGATGTAGAGTAGAGGCCCCCAATTTCTGGGCCTTGGATTGGTATTAGTCTATGGCCTAAGTTATGGTTTGTGTCCAGATGTTCCCCCAAAGCCTTATTTGATCATAGGCTTTTTCAGGGGTGGCTTCATCTAGAGTGTGTGATGCTGGAATTGATTCATGATGCAATTCAAGGCTCAAGGGCACTAGGATTAAAGGTGTCATGCTACCTGCCTTAAATCTGGTTAAGATAAAAGGGGAAGAAAGATATGGTGAAGTTTTCCCTTGTTGTTTTTGTTACCTTCTGGGTGGCATGAACTGTTTCACCTCTGCAAGTTCTGTCTGCCATGCTACCCTGCCTTGGAACCAGACAGTTATGGACTGAAACCTCCACAAACTGTAAGCTAAATAAACTTTTCCTCCTTTAACATTGGGTGTCAGGTATTTTGTCTCAGCAGCGAGAGGAAAGTAACTAACATAGCCTGTTTAAAAATGAGGCTACATAGCAGCAGGTGAGAGGTGGGCAGGTGAACAAAACTTACTCTGTTTTATATCTACTACCAATTACTTGAGTTACTGCCTGAGTTCCACCTCCTGTCAGATCAGTGGAGGCATAAGATTGTCAAAGGAGCACAAACCCTACAGTGAACTGCACATGGGAGGGACCTAGACTGCATGTACCTCACAAGAATCTAGTGCCTGATGATCTGAGGTGGAGCTGAGGTGGTGATGCTAGGGCTAGGAAGCAACTGCAAATAATGATTAACATTAGTAGAGAGGTTTCACTGCACAGAAATCATAATAAATCAGTGCTTTCAGACTCATATCAAAATACTATCATTGACTGGAAAGTGACAAGCTACGTCTGGTGGCAAGCTTTATAATGGCAAGTAAGTTGATGTATTTCAATTGTACTGCTGTATCTGGTGGTAAGCTTTAAATCAGAATCCAACACATATTTTAGTCTGTGCAAATCTTGTCCATTATTTTATTTATGATTTCTATCTGTGCCTCTTTTCCACACTTGTCTTATCTCTATCACAGTTTTGGTAAACAGACAAACTAACTTTAGCCAAAATGAGTAAAAAAAAAAGTCCCTTGAGACCTTCCTTGAAAAGGGAGAAAGACTCAATGATAAAACAGCATAAGATTCTAAGACTACCAACAAAAAGAAAGCTGCATTTAAGATAAAATACAAGAGTTCTACTTAAATCACAAACTCATTGCAACAGGCAATTCACAATCTCAAGGCTGCTTTGTATAATACATTGAAACAGGCTACCCAGTGAAGTCATGAAACTTTCAAAACTGCTTTCCAAAAAAGAAAAGAAAGAAAAAGAAAAAAGAAAAAAGGCCAGGCTTGATTGAACACACCTATAATCCCAGCACTTGGGAAGCTGATGCAGGAGGATTGCTATGAGCTTGAGGCCAGCCTGGGCTACATAGCAAGACTCTGTCTCAAACAACCAAAAAACAAACAAACAAAAACTGCTTTGCTACATGGAGACCAAGCACCTTGTATTAAAAGATGAGACTTTGAAATTTTTCATAGAAAAAAATGTAAACAGGAAGAACAGAAGAAACTGGCTACCACTTCATCAAACGTGTCTGCACTGAAAACTAACTCTTAGTGGCTAACCCCACTGCAGATGCTAAGAAACCCTTTATTATTGAGGAAGAGTTTATCCTGCATGCCGCTAAGGACATTTGTCCTGCACTTTTATGAGAAGTTGCTGTTCAAAAGATGGCACATATTCCTCTTTCAGCTAGTACCACAACTAGATGAGTTGATGAAATAGGAGCATATACTGAGGCACAATTGTTAGAGAAGATTAATGAGCCACTGTAGTGTGCAGTCCAAGTTGACCATGCTATCACTATTGATAAGGAAGTTATTTTCTTTCTGCCCTTCTCTTTTTTACTTTTTAAAATTTCAAAAGTATTAATTTACCTCCAACTATGAAAGGTAAGAATT
Source organism: Heterocephalus glaber (assembly GCF_000247695.1). The sequence goes on from NW_004624730.1 coordinate 8,486,042, forward strand.
GGTACATATAATTTATTTCTCTCTTGTCTCATTTTTGAGTTTTCTTTTCTATTATGTACATTATTATGTATATAACTTTAAAGGATATTAGCTCCAAAGTAGGTGGCATATGCTGAGACCTATTTCAAAACAACTGTAATTGATGTGTATTATTACATTCGTCCATTGATAAGGGAATTGAGGCTCAAAGGTTAAGTAGCTAAGGTGGAAGTGAGATTTGAACCTCAAGGTAAAACAATTACAACAGAAAAAAAATATATCCCCAATAAGGGAATACATTTTTAGGAGATAATTATACATAAGAAAAAGAGTGATACTTTATTTACTATATCTAAACCTTTGTTTCTTTGTAGCATATGATATTACTTTCAACTCTCCAGTGTCATCTGCCAGGGGGATTTATAAATAGACCCAAGACAACCATAACATTTTTTAAATTGGGTAGCTGCAATGATTAGTACAATATGTATAATGTTCATATTAGTAAGATCTTTTTCAAATTGCATTTATAACTAGGAAAATTTATTTTGGTTTGCATTGATTTGCTATTTTTTGGTAAAACCTACAGTATGGGTTTGAGAGTCAGTAACTTTATAAGCTAACTAGTTGAGCTTGAAATATTGTTACTTTATTAGTTTTACTTATTTTTTTGGTACCGGGGATTGAACTCAGGACCTTGCACTTGTGAGGCAGGGGTGGCACCCCTGAGCCAAATCCCTGGCCCTAGTTTTACTTTTCTTTATGTTAAACATGTGTCTATCACCTTACTTCTGCTCAGAATAAGAAGAAAAAGGTTAATTTTTCTTGACAAAATTAAGTTTTACATGAAAATAGCATTCATGATCATCTTTATAAGCTCAAAGCCAGCAATAATTTAACTGTATAATGAAGTTTTATGTTCTCATATGTGTATACTATGAATAAGTTATTATCAAGGATCAATAGACATTTTCCTTCTACTTGCAATGAGTTTTAACAAAATAAGTGGGAAGTAAAACTTTCTATTGACACTCACTGACTCAACTTGACTTATGTATGAACAAACCATGGCATTCTAAGAAGTTCATGGTCAAGTTTTAGTTTATTCCTGTTATTGTTTGTGTCTAGATGTCCCCTCAAAGCCTCATGCAGTCCTAGGTGGGGCTTTTTCAGAGGTGGCTAAATCTGGAGTGTGTGATGCTGGAATTGATTCATGGTGCAATGGTAGGATTAAGGATGCTGGTATTAAGGGTGTGTGATTGCTAAACTAGTCCCCTGATTGGATTGGCACCTGCCTTAATCCTGGTAGCCTAGATAGAATATAAAAAGGTCAGAAAGAAGCTGCTAAGGTCCCTTCCTTGGCTTTGCTGTCTTTTGCCTGCCATGAACTGTATCTTCTCTGCAATGCCCCTCTGCCATGCCACCCTGCCTTGGAGCTAGCCAATTATGGGCTGAGACCTCTAAAAACTGTGAGCTAAATGAATCTTTCCTCTCTTAACTTGTGGGTGTTGGGTATTTTGTATCAGCAATGAGAAAAGTAACTAAGACAACTCCTTAAATGTTAAATTGTAACATAGAATTGCATGAATCTGGGTCTTTTTTGTTTTATTAACATTCATTTGTGAATTTAGCAAGTCAACTCTCTGTGTTCTCTTGTAAAAATTTTAAAATGACACCTTTTGGCATGAACTATTTTTGATTTTTCACAAGTACCCAAATATAGTTACTGAGAACTAACACTTGAATTCCTCTCTTTTTCTAATACAATATAAATGTTTGTTTATCTTGTGGTTAGTCTTCTGATTACAAAAACCATAGCAGTTTTGTTTTATTTAAAGAAAACTGAAGCACAAGAATTATATACACAAGCTGGAGACTCTGATATAAATTATAGTGAGGGAACTAAGTTTTTGAATTCTTAGTAACCATAACTTAGCTCTATATAAGTTATTTTATTTAATTTCTACAAATGTCTTCAGGTAGGTATCAATATCCTGATTACTAATAAGCAAACTAAGGCTTAAAGAGAATAAGGACTTGCCATTGATATATTTACCACATTATGTTTCCTTCTGAAGGACCCTAGTTAACAAGACAGACTCCATATTGCTGCTTGATCCACCTGCCTGTCCTTCAGATGAACTCAGAAGGAGGAGGCTTAGAAACCTCCTCCCCTTAAAAGGTCCCTTTAGAAATAACAATTAATCAACTATTGTTTTACAAATATTCTAACAGCAGGACATTCTGCTTCTGTACCTTTTGCTTGCTTTACTAGTTCTATCCCATAGGGGGGCCTAGAAACTGTTGGCCTCAAAGGTGTATAAAACATGTTTGTCTCCCCCTAGTCCGGGCTCAAGTCCGATGCTCAGGTTGGGTCTCAGCCAGTAATAAACTCCCGTGTGGATTTAATATCAGTCTCTGGTTGGTTCTCTCTTGCTGGGTCTAACATTCTTGGAGGGCCCAGAGAGATAGCCAGCTGCTCTGGAGCTTATTATCTTGGAGCCATTGTTTCTTTTTAGGAGAGACCAGGATTGGACATTGGCAGTGTTTGGCCCCTCTGGACACCAGTCTGTGGAAGGGGAGGCCACCCTGATGGTATTCTTCGGCTCTGGGTAGGCCAGTCCCAGTTGGGCCCTATCTCCGATCAACCGACCCACAGGAGTTTATCAGGAAAGCACTGTGGGTAGATAGGAGGAAGCCCAACATGGCACAGGTTCCCCTTTCTAGACTCTCTTCACGACAGCAAGCAGACTCACTGGGTTGGAGTCCTCAGAAGGGCAACTCCCTGGGTTGGGGCCCATATCCATTCGGCCCCAGAGGTTTTACTTGGCCAAAGTTTGTTGTTGTCTGTTTAATGTTGTCTGTCTGCTTGCTCTGTGTGCCTTTTATGTTTTCACAGGCTAAAATTATGGGTTCCTCACAGTCCACAGAAGGAACTCCACTTGATTGTGCTTTGAATAACTTCAAAAAAATTTATTCCACAGACAGGAAAGATAAATATGGCATGAAATTTTCTAAAGGCAAATTACAAACCCTGTGTCAATTAGAATGGCCCAGTTTCAGAGTTGGTTGGCCCCCCGTGGGAACTTATTCTATGCACTTTGCTCGCAAGGTTTGGAATGTGGTCATGGGAGTCAAGAGCCCTACAGGTCCCGATCGACCTTCAGCACTCAATCAGTACAGGACTATGGCCCATCAGCCCTGTCTTCCTCCTCCCTTTTTCCTTTAAAACAGACAGAGCCCAGGGGAGGATTGATTTATGTCCCTTTTACAATTAGTGATCTTTACAATTGGAAACATCAAAATCCCCCCTTCTCTGAGAAAGCTCAGGCATTAATCTCTCTTCTTGAGTCTGTTTTTCCATACCCATCATCCAACTTGGAATGATTGCCAGCAGCTTTTACAGATCCTGTTCACCACTGAGGAGCCAGACCACATTTATCAACAGGCAGTCAAAGAGGCCCTGGGGCCAAATCCCAGTGTTACTCCTGGAACCCTGGGGTATTCAGCCAGGGCTGAAGCAGCGGTTCCGTCGCAGCACCCTGAATGGGACCCCAATGATGATGACGGTAGGAGGAGGCTGGGGACCTACTGCCAGCACTTATTAGGGGGACTCTGGGCAGCTGCCAGAGAGCCCACTAATTCGAATAAGGTAAGTGAGGTTCACCAGGGAAAAACAGAGTCTCCAGCTACATTTTTAGAGAGACTCTTGCAAGCCTATAGAGTTTTCACTCCTATTGACCCAGAGGCTCCCAAAAATACAGCAGCTTTAAATTTGGCCTTTGTTTCCCAGTTGGCCCCAGACATTAGAAAGAAATTACAGAAATTGGAAGGATTTGAGGGAAAAAATAGGACTGAACTCCTGAGCATAGCCCAAAAAGTTTATGATAACCATGATGCCCCCCCTGAGGAAGTCCTAGCCAAGAAACTGGGGAAAGTCACTATTGCTGCACTCCAGGCACAAGAGACAGTCCCTCTGGACAGAAAAAGAAAAAGCTGCCTTTTTGGCTTTAAAAAAGCCTTAGTGTCAGCACCAGCCCTGGCTCTACCTGATGTCACCAAGCCCTTTCAGTTGTTTGTGCCTGAATGAGGGGGCATAGCCAAAGGAGTGCTAGCCTAGGCATTAGGGCCTTGGAACAGACCTGTGGCCTACCTGTCTAAAAGATTTGATCCTGTGGCAAGTGGATGGCCTACCTGTTTGAAGGCAATTGCAGCCACCACCCTGCTGGTCAAAGAGGCAGATAAGCTCAGCCTGGGACAGGACCTGGTCATCACTGCACCCCATGCAGTGGAGACGTTGCTGAGAGGAGCCCCAAAATGATGGCTCTCCAATGCCCACCTGACTCAGTACCAGGCCCTGTTGCTGGATGCGCCACACATCAAATTTGCCTAAGAAACGGCCCTTAATCCAACCACTTTACTCCTGGACTCTGACTTGTGTGCACCCCTCCATGACTGTCTGGACACTCCGACAACTTCCACCACCAACCACCCAGACCTGACTGATGTTCCCCTACAATGCCCAGATGAGACCTTCTTCACCGATGGAAACAGCTTCATGGAAGACGGAGTCAGGTAAGCTGGGGCAGCTGTAGTCAGTCCAAAAAGACAAGTACACTGGGCACAGGCATTAAGCCAGGGGGCATCAGCACAGAGGGCTGAACTAATAGCGTTAACTCAAGCCCTAAGGTTAGGTCCAGACAAGGCTGTAAACATCTACACTGGCAGCTGGTAGGCATTCGCCACTGCCCATGTGCATGGCGACATCTACAGGCAGAGAGGGCTATTGACATCAGAAGGGAAAACTATCAAAAATAAAGAAGAAATTTTGGCCTTATTGGAGGCAATAATTGTGTTGGCCATTATGAGTGGCCAGAGAACCAGTGGGGCCAATAGACATTCTGCCCATCCAACCCATTGGCTACCTGCCAGAAAGACCTACATATACCCTAGAAGAGGAAGAGAAAAACCAAAAGTGAGAGGGTACAAAACTGGACTCAGGCTGGTGGAAAGGGAAAACAAACGAATTTGTCTCCCCTGAGCCCTGGGGTGACAACTTGTTCATCAGTTACATCACTTAACTCACTCACTTGGGAGAATCAAAGTTAAAAAGACTCTAAGTTTTCAATCCCAGGACTGACCTCTATGGTCCAAGACATCAGTTCCAGGTGTCAGGTGTGTGCACAGGTAAACTCCAAGATGAGACCAAGGAGTGAAGGTAATCGACTATGGGGAAGACAGCCAGGGGAACATTGGGAACTTGATTTCACTGAAATAAAATCCAGCAATAGGTTGAAATATTTACTGGTATTGGTTGACACCTACTCAGGTTGTGGAGAAGCTTTCCCTACTCATGGAGAATCAGCCAACATAGTAACTACGGTTTTGCTCCAGGAGATAGTTATCCAATTTGGCATCCCTCATTACCTGGGGTCCGACAATGGGCCTGCCTTCACGGCACAGATATCCAAATTGTTGGCGAAGGCACTACATATCGATTGGAAGTTACACTGTGCCTATTGCCAACAAAGTTCAGGACAAGTGGAAAGGATAAATAGGACTCTGAAAGAAACCCTGACTAAATATGTTCTAGAAACTGGTGGTAGGTGGCCCGATCTGCTTCCTCTAGCCTTAAGAGTTAGATGTACCCCATATGTTGACAAGTTTACCCCTTTTAAAATCTTGTATGGGAGGCCACCACCACTCCTCCCTAAGTTAAACCTTGAACAGATAACAGAATTCTTTTGTTTCTTTACTTCAGTCTCTTCAAGCCTTACAGATTCTTCAGAGTGAGATCCAGGCTACAATACAATAGGCTTGAGAAAAACCCTTTGCAACATTCCAGCCCCATGGTTTCAAGCCAGGAGACCTGGTCCTGATATTCTTGGTTTCCTTGCACCAAGGGCTTGACTAAATACATTCCCAAACCAGTCTTGGCTACCTAATCTGCCACTTTATTTTGTGTCACTGTGTATGTTTTTCCATAAGTCTTGTATTATAATGGAAAAGGGGGCCGCGAACATCTAGGACTAACCACTGAACACTATAGGAGTAAACGGGCTTCCCCTGTTTTAGTGCCCATTCTGGTGGGATTAGGAATAGCCAGGTCAGCAGCTATTGGAACTTCCTCCCTGATCCTTCAGGACACAAAATTTAAAGCCCTAAGCCACCAAGTAGCCAGAGATTTGGGTCACCTGGAAGACTCGCTCTCCAGATTACAAAACCAGGTTGATTCCCTAGCTGAGATGGTCCTGCAAAATCAAAGGGGACTTGACCTCCTGTTCATGAAACAAGGAGGGTTATGTGTAGCCCTAAAAAAAACCTGTTGCTTCTATGCTAATGTTTAACTACCCTAGTTTCTGTTGTAGCAGGCCCCCTAGTTATCTCACTTCTGCTTTTGCTCGTGGGACCTTGCATTATAAATGCTCTAAATATGTTAGACAGAGGGTTGATGCAGTTAAACTGATGGTGTTGAGACAAAATTATGAGATTTTAAAAGACGTTTTAAAAAACAATCCAAAGAGTAAATACAGGAATCAAAGATTTGATTAAGTTACAAGAACCAGTGGGGAATGAAGGACCCTAGTTAACAAGACAGACTCCATATTGCTGCTTGACCCACCTGCCTGTCCTTTAGATGAACTCAGAAGGAGGAGGCTTAGAAACCTCCTCCCCTTAAAAGGTCCCTTTAGAAATAACAATTAATCAACTATTGTTTTCCAAATGTTCTAACAGCAGGACATTCTGCTTCTGTACCTTTGCTTGCTTTACTAGTTCTATCCCACAGGGGGTCCTAGAAACTGTTGGCCTCAAAGGTGTATAAAACATGTTTGCCTCCCCACAGTTGGGGCTGGAGTCCAGTGCTCGGCTGGGCTCCCAGCCAGTAATAAACTCCTGTGTGGATTTAATATTGGTCTGTGGTTGGTTCTCTCTCACTGGGTCTAACACCTTCAAATGATGATGACTAAAAATGTCTTAATAATTTCATAGCAGATTTGGAACTCTTGCTCACTTGCAAACCATTTATGGAAAAATATGTAAGGCTCTAGATTTTTCTCAAATATAGTAATACTGAAAATGTTTGAATGAACTGGGAAGAATATATGAATTTAAAAATCTCATTCATATATATATATATATATATTGCAAAAGAACAGTTGGGTTAATTTTAATAAGAGACCACAGGGTTTTTCTTCAATCAGTTAAAATTTCAATAATAGTTTAAAATTTTTAAACCACGGAATATGTACTTTCTCCTGTCTTCATCCATCTTTGATAATATGGTCAAATCTATATAGTTTCCCGTAATTAAATGAAAGCATGTTTTTAGTACAAAATCTTTTATATATAAACATCATTACACTATTTAAAAAGACATTGTAGCTCACATTAATAATAAAAATTAGAGTAGTAAAAAATAGACCTTCCCAGGGGAAGGTCTCAGTGACAAGGGAAGGCAGGCTGTGACTTTCAAAAACAAAAAAAGAAGAGTGGAAACTATACATAAGCAAGTATATGTATATATGTCAATAAATCCTCATATCATAATTTATTATATGTTGTCCATTGTAAATTTATACAATTATTACTATGGAAGAGTGCAAAAAAAAATCACTCTACAGAGCAAGATAAACTTTGAGGAAAACAACTGAAGACAAAAAATGACCACAAATGATTCTGTGGGCTATTATGTCACCAACTCAACTGAAGTGTTTTCTGACACTGTGTGTCTGCACAAGAGTTTCTGACAACAGCACTGTTCAAGAGAGACATAACAGAATTTTGTTTTCTTGCAGCTACATTTAAAAAAGAAACAAGTGAAGTTAATTTCAATTATGTATTTTATTTAATCAAACATATTCATAATATTATCATTTGCACAACAGAATAAAGATTCTTGCTTGGCTGAACTTTGATTAGGCTCTTGAACCAACTCCTAGGCCCATCTGTGCACTTCCTGGTAAAAATCAGTTTTAGCAAAAAAAGTCAAGCTAAATCAGTTTAGCCAGAACACCCTCATCCTGAGTATCTCATCATCCTTGATACCTGGTTAGGTTCCTCATTGCTCACCTTCCGCCAGGTGATATCTCATTACCCTATTCTGTTTTAAGCAAGAACTCTATCAGGTGGGTTCAGCCAGCATACCACTCACCCAGATGGGGACTACTATTTAGTAATTTTCCAGCCACCACCTGTACACTTCTCCTTGGTTATTCACTTGACCCACAGCTCTCTCCCTCACTGCAAGAACCCACTGCAATGGTCCTGGTTAAAGTATTCTTAACCATGCTTCAATAAGCATAGGTTAAGTATCCTTTATCTGAAATGCTTCAACCACAAGTGTTTCAGATTATAGATTTTTTTTTTAGGATTTTGGAGAATCTGTACAGATTTTTATCAGTTAGGCATTGCTAATTCAGAAACCCAAAATCTGAAATGCTTCAAACCTGAAACTTTTAAAGTGCTAACATAAATTTCAGATTTTTGAGCATTTATGATTTCAGATTTTCCAATTAAAGAATGTCCAACCTATATCATTGAATAGTTTTAAAATTTAATGCATGTATCAGTAAAAATAGTGAATACAACATTGTACATTTTTTCCACATAATTTTAACTATCCAGTAGCCTCACAACTATTAAAACAGTTCAACTATTGTGGAGGGGCAAAGAGTTCTTCAGGACTTATATTGGATCTTGAATTAAAATCACTAGGAAGGTCAATTTATTTATTCATTTATTTTCATTTATATTTCATTTATTTATTTTTTAAGGCAGGATCTCACTAAGTTGCTAAATTGCCTGGACTGGGCTAGAACTTGTGATCCTCCTGCCCCAATCTCCCCAAAAGCTGGGATTACAGGTGTGGGCCGCCATGTCTGGCTACGAAGACTATTTTCTTTTTTTTTTCTTTTATGTATTTATTTTTTTGAGACACTATCTCTTTTTGTGTAGTCCAAGCTGGCCTTAAACTCACTATATAGCCCAAGCTGACCTCAAATTCCTGCTGGTTTTTCTGCCTCAGCCTCTTGAGTGCTGAGATTACAGGTGTGCACCACCATGTCTGGTTTAGGAAGGTCAATTTAGCAGCAATTTGTTTGCCTGTGGGGTTTCTAAAATCTTAAACCTCACCTGCCTTGAATGCTAATTTAGGAGACTGATAAAAGCTACTGTTCCAAAAAGCTGTAAAATGTATTTCTTAAAGCTGTGAAATACAAGTGTGTACCACATAATTTGGATTGTAAATTTGATGTAGCTGCACTATTAAAGTATTAGAAAAATCTACTGCAAACTTGGATTTTGAATAAAAAGATAAATTCAGATAGAAAAGTTTGAATGTGTTTTGAATTTGCCACTTTTTAAAAACAGAGCAGGGTGTGGGCAAAAATGAATTTAACAGAAGACTAGGAAAAGAGCCAAGTCCTCCTACTCTCCCTGACTCCTATTTAGCTCTAGTGTTTTAAGAATACTGGCAAATTTGTACAAATCCCATTAAGAGCAACCAGGGAGGGGAGCAGTAAAAAGGCTTGGGACACATCTTGTCAACAGCAGATGAAAGCTCTAGGAACGTGGCTTATTAGAATGAGAATCTGGCTGCATGCAGGGGCACACACCAGTAATCCCCACTGTCTGGGAGGCTGAGGTAGGAGGATTACAAGTTTGAGCTCAGCCTGGGCAATTTAGTGAGACCCTGTCTCAAAATAAAAACCAAAAAATTAGCTGGGGATGTATAGCTCAATGCAAAGGCCCTGGGTTTAATCTCCCCAGTACTGCAAAGAGACAAAGACCTATGAGAATCTGTGGCTGGGGTAGAGGGACAGGCAGTGGGAAGGGGTGAGTATCTGAATGAGTAAGTGCTGCACTTAGAGTAAAACTGCATAAAAGAGGAAAAGGACAGAAGAAAAAAAGGGAAAATGCTACCCATGGAAGAAAGGGCAAACTGAACTGGACCAATACAAGGAAAGTGGTTTCCATAAATGGAATGAGAAAAGCTGTCTTGGGAGACTGGAAATTTTCCACTACCGAGGCAGTTCATATTACTCAAGATTCTGAGAATTTATTTTATTGGTCCTGCATATTGAACAGAAAGACAGTGTGGAGGTTTAGTAGTTCACTGGTTTTGAGGTTAGGGGTCCTGTGACTGTATCTTGGCAGTCACCTTGCGCAAATAAGTCTCTTGGACAGTCTGGGCTGGCTTCTTCCATTGTATAAACCCACATCTACTTCTGAGATTACTGGAAGGATTTGTTACCCATAAAAAGCCACATAAACACAAGTTTCTGTTTCCATGGGATGAGCTGAGAAGGCCCCTTTAACTCAGCCCCCGACTTTTTTTTGTTCTCCTCCCTTCATACTTCACACTCAGATATTCCTGATATCTACCCTTACATGCACCTTATCGCACGGCTGCAGTACAGGAAAATCTACTCCAAGGATAAACACAAACGGTCTTTTTCTGCAACAGGTCAATAAAATCAAGGTGCAAACTATAAGAGCCACTTTTCATCCTGCAATCATCATATGGAAATCAACGACTGAAGGAGACCCCAAGACATTACAAATTCAGGACTGCTATACACAAAGTATATTAAACTCCTTATCAGAGAACTTTAACCCTCAAAATAATATATCCGTGCAAATCACCCTGCACTGTATGTCTTATGCCTGTAGCAGAGCCAACCTTGGTGGTGCACATCTGTAACCCGTTACTTCGCAGGCTGAGGCAGAAGGATCACAAATTTGAGGTCAGCTGGGAAACTTAGTGAGATCCTCTCCCAAAATAAAACTCAAGGTCTGGGGATATAGCTCAGCGGTAGAACCTTGCCCAGCACGCATGAGGCCATGTGCAATCCCTAGTGGGCGCGGGGCGGGGGCTGCAGAACCATTGATTTTTTTTTTTTTAACTGTGATCTTTGCCGTTCAGGTCTGGGAGGCACTGACTTTTCTTAATTAAACCACCGAGTACAGATAACACAGAATTCCCAGCGGAACCCTCATTTATTCCCAATACTGTATTCCTTCTTTTCGCTATTCTGATTCCACCTTCCAGCTCTCAACATAGGTTCAGGGACACAATATCTAGTCAAATTACTTTTATTCAGACTGAACTTCAATTTGTCTACAAAATGAGTATAATTCCTATCTCAGAGCATTGGAGGATTAAGCAGTATTACGCCAACCATATACGTGATCAGTAGACAATAAACGGGAACTATCACTATGACACGTCCAGAATTCCCACTAACAAAGGCTGAGGCAGCTCTGAGGCTTTGGTCTCCACGACTTCCTAGACCACCCAAAACTTAAACTCTGCTCAGCTGTACTTCTAGGCGTCTGGGTAGAGTAAACCGGCTGGCTCCCAATGCAGCCAAACGGGTCTTGAGGATGCGCCACGGCACTCGAAGTTAAGGGTTAGAGCTAAGCAATGCTTCATACCCGGACTCTGTGCAACTAAGAGCGAAAATCCAGAGCCACAGAGCTACTTCCTTCCTCACACAGAAGGACAGTGTCCTTTGGAGAACACGCCCAGGGGCATGGTCCTGGCCGCGTGTCATCCTCAACTCCACACGCGCAGAGTGGTCTCCAGAACCCACGGCCGACCTCGGTACTGGGCGCTTGTGCGATTGCCGGCTGTACTTGGCATTTCCCGGAAGAGAGCGAATGGAACAGCGAGGGCGGGGAATTGAACGGAAAGGGGAGGGACAGAAAGCGGAAGCGTTAAATCAGCTGACTGGGTCTCGTGACAGCCTGGGCGGTGGCAACGCAGGCGTATTAGAGGGCGGTGCTAGAAGCCTGGGCGAAGATGGCGGCCTCCAGAGTGAGCCTCTGAGAGGCAGAGGAAAGAGGCGGAAGGGGGCGGGGAGACAGCGCCGCGGCGGCACCGAGAACCCGCGGCAGCTGAGCTGCACAGCCCCAGCGGCGTGAAGGGAAAGTGGTGACAGGGAGGAGGCCGGAGGGCGCCTCATCCCTCTCTGGACGCAGAACCAGCGGCGGGAGGAGCCCGGGCTGGAGCCTCTCCAGCCTCCCGCAAAGGTAAAGCCGACTCTGGGCGCTAGTCTTTGGGACTCTGCCCCCTTTCTCCTCACGCTGCGGGGACTGGAGAGTTTCAGGGCCGGGAAAAGGGTGGTGGTGTTGTGGCCGCCGCCGCTAAGGGAAGCGGATTATCTTCCCCCTGGACTGCTGGTCCTTCCGTCGGGCCACCCCTTCTCTGACTGACAGTTGTCCAGGCCACAGCCCTGCTTCTTCGGCCCCACCCCACTTTTTGTCTCATTTTCCTGTTTCCTGCCCACCGAGGGTAGGTAGGTCCCCTGCTCCCGTAGGACATCCTTAATCTACACACCTCAAGTGCCCCTGTGGGCTCCGCCCTCGGGATTCCCTTCCAGACTCATAGCCCTAGCACCCTTCCGGCTGGATGCCGGCCACTTGTTTCGTTGGGTCAGCGATCCTCTCTCTGCCTGCGTCTCGCTTAGTTTCTTTGCTTAGCTTTGTTTCATTTTGTTGGAAACAGCTGCGTCGTCTCTTACAGTCTTTCCCTTTTCCAAAATCAAGTTTTTCCCCTCTAGAGTTTTCGTTCCTGCAAGGTAACTTATTCACAGTAGTCTTTCTTTAGCTGCTGCGATTTCACCTCTGAATGTACCCTTTGGAGTGGGGGAAATAGGACTTTGATCCCTCGGAAAGTCGCTGATAAACGCAGATTTGACTTACTACACCTGAGAAGATTGTCTTTTAAATTTCTCCCTTATTGTATGGTGTTAATCACATTTGTCCTGAAATTATTTCCTCTATCAGTTGCTGGGAGAGAGGAGTAAAAAATCTCCCCTAATACATTGGTGGTCTCCAAAATAATTATTTCTCCATTTCCCTCTCTTTTTTTCCTTTACCCCACCCTGCCTCCCCTGAAAAGAGTCTACCTGAAGAAGCTCTTGGATCCTCTGTGAAAGGTTTTATTCAGTAAAGTTATTTTGAGCGTTTTCGAATAAAGCATCTTCGAAAACTGGTAAAATTTCAAGATAGTTCTTCAGGAACTGCTCCTAGTGATTGCCTTTTTTCACAGTATTTTCTTTCTCATTTTATGGATTTGGTAGATTTCTATGCTTGAAAGTACCATCTACAGTGTTTGAGGAAATGATTCACAGGGGTCAGGTTTTCTAGTATATTACCAGTCATCTGTGGATTTATGGGAATATGAAACAGGACTTCCTTTAAAAAAAAAAGGAAAATTTATAGGAACTAGTCAGACATGTAGTATCCTGAAAACACTGGATCTCAGTTCTTTGGTTTCTACAAAGTGCTTCGTTGTTTCGCTTAATTTAGGTTATAACATAAAACCATATTAATATTTTAAATGTGAAACAGTGTTTAAGCAGCTATATCTCAAGCGTGACCTGGGCTATTAATATTACAATATGTTCAATGAACATAGGTCTTTATTTAGAAATTGTATTGTACTCGTTTGAAAGCAGGAAGTAGACATATTAGGGAAGAAAAGAGTCCGTTATTAAGAAACAAGAATGTAAATAACCTTAAAGACTAGAGTTCAGTTTTTGGAAAATAACAGTATTTGTATTCCACTTACGGAGGATATTCCTCTTTTTCTAAAATGGTGATAGTTTGAAGGTGGCTAAAGGAGAGTTGTTTGGAAATAAGCTTTTGATTCAGTTTTTTTCAACTTTATCAGATCCGATAAAGCTTCCCTTTTATTTTGTTTTGTTTTGAGACAAAGTTTGCTATGCAGTCCATGTTGGCCTTGAATTCAAGGTGATCCTCCTGCCTCAGCCTCCCAAGTGCTGGGATTACAGGCATGTACCACCGTGCCTGGCTCTTTTATTTAATTTTTGTTTAGTAAGTAGTCAGCTGATACATTTCTTTACAATCACAGGAAGTTGTGCTCAGGGCAGGACTATGCCAACAAAGGTATAACACAGCCCAAGAAAGCTGCCAGGGTGACAAAAGCACTGTACACAGGTCAAGGCACACAAGAATAGTAATAGCAACAAAAAGGAGGTAGGTAAATCAGGCTTTCAGGATTTAAAGGCCAGACACCTCTGCTTTATGTATTGCCCACTGAATGTCTAGGTATAATTGTAAGCACTGGGCTTTTTTTGTTTTTATTTTTTTTCCCCTGGTACTGGGGATTGAACTCAGGACCTTGTGCTTGCCAGGCAGACATGGCAACACTGAGCTGCATCCGGGACAGACAGCAGTGGTTTTTGAAGATTCCCTTTTTATACCAAATAATTGTAATATTTAAAATATGCATAATTGGCTTCCTTCGGTTTGGTCAGCTGTGAAGAGTTCTTTTAGAGTAGCTAACAAATTGATGAAGACTGAGTGCACTGTCTTGCTCTTTATCCACAAACTTTGCTAGTTATATGCCTACAAAAGGTTGGAAACAGCCCAACCCAGGGAGTATCTTGTTATGCAGGCCTAGTGGAGGGAAATATCAAGAGAAGTTTTTAGAGGGTCAAGAAACTGCTCAATTTTCTGCTTTCTCTTCTGGAACAAAACTTCCCTCCAATCTATGGAGGGAAGGGCATCCTTGTTGGCCCTACTGGTAAAAATTCACTGAGCTGGGGGAGATGAAATAAGAGAGAAAGAATATTATGGGGAGAGAGGCCCTTAACCCAAAACTGCAGTCAGGGGAGGGTCCGGAGAAACAAGAAGGCTGTACCTCTGAGATCCAGAGACCTAGTATATGACTTAGACTGAACCTCGATCAGAACAGCAGACTGCATCCCTAACCCCCACCACCATGCTAAGAAGCTTTGAATAAGTAACCATAATCACAGAAATCTACTGGAAGAGGCACAAGATTATGCAAAGATGCCTCCAATGCAGGAGACCAGCCTGTTAGGAATATCTAACTGGAGGGGGTGAACGGAGATTAAAGACACAGAGACAGAGATAATTTAGAATGAGGGGACTGGGAGCTCTTGCCTGTAGTGGGCAAAGAGCCCTAAGTGTTTGGCTCACCTCGCTTTTATTCACTTAGACAAGGGAGCAAGCAATTAGGTTAATGGAAGATTCATCTGCCTCTTGTTATCTATAGGGTGTACCCAGGTAAATATCCAGATCTCAGCTGTATTGACTCTTTTCTGGAACTTGCAACATTCCAGCCAGTATGCCTGCACATTGCCAAACAAGAAGAGTTTGCTGTTTTTTTCTTTTGTTCTGCAGAGAAGGTCAGTTAGGCCAGGACCTTAATTATCTAGTCTTCTACAGTCCATCTCAGCTATCTTATACCACATGTCTAGTTAAAAAAAAAAATTGAGAGGCATATGAAAAGATAAAAAAAAGAAAATAGAAATTCCCAAAAGAAAGAGCAGTTGTCAGAATGCATACAAGTTGACATAGACATTGTTATCTAACTGGGAATTTAAACTGACTGTGTTAAAAGTTGAAACAGAAAAGTAGACAAAATGCAGGATGAAATGGGTAAATTCAACAGAGAAAAACAAAGAATCAAAAAAATGCTAGATGTGAAAAACAGTAAGGAGATGCAGAATACCTTTGAGGTGGTAGATTTGTCATAGCTAAGAATCCTTGTAAATATGTCAGTAAAAATTCCCAACTGCACCACAAAAACATGTTTAAAAAAACCCACCAGAACTAGTCATTTTAATATATGCATAATTGAAATCCCAGAAGAGAGAATAGAAGAAATATTTGAAGAAATACCAAAATTTTCCAAAATTAGTGTCAAAACAAAGATCCAAGCTTACAGAATACAAGCAGAATAAACACCTAAAAACCCATGCAAAAAAAAAAAAAAACCCACTAAAAACCTGTGCAAAAAATATATAGGCATATTATATATAAACTAAAGGAAAAAAAGGGCCAAAGAGAAAACCTTGAAGGTGGGGGGGGGGAAAGAGCATAGGAATAAAGGATAAGAGTTACAACAGAATGCAAGCAAGAAGAGGACTGAGTGACAACTTTACTGAAAGAAAAAGCTGTCAATCCCAAATTTATACCCAGCAAAACATCTTTCAAATAAAAATGAAATAAAGATACACTGAAACAGCCGAGAAAACATCAGTATATATGCTGTATAAGAAATGTTTAAAAGAAATTCTTCACACAGATAAGCTTGAGTCTATAGAAATGAAAACTACTGGCAATGCAATAAAAGAAAATAGAATAAAATTTACTTTTTTCTGTTTTTTTTTTCCTTTGGTACCAGGGATCGAACTTGGGTCCTTGCGCTTGCAAGGCAAGTGGCGGAACCACTGAGCTAAATCCCTGGCCCAAAATTTACTTTTTTCTGATTTTTAATTGTTCTAAAGGCTTTTGTAAAGGGAAAACAGTGAACATACATGTAAAAGTAGAAAGTAAAACATTAATACAAAGGATGGGGGATACTATAGGGTCATTGTGCTCCACATAAATCAATATATTTTTTGAAGTTAGACTGGTTAAGTATAGATGTGTATTTTAACCATAGAACAACAGCTAAAAAAATATATAAAAGATACAAGTAAGGCAATAGAGAAGATAGAACTCTTAAAAATACCTGTTTAATATAAGAGAACACAGAAAAGGAGACAATAGTAGACAACAGATGGAACAGATGTAAAACAATCGCTTTAAATGTGTCCACACTAGTTAGAAGGTGTTATCAGATTGAGTTAAAAAGAAAAATCAACTATCCTTTGTGTACAAGAAACTTGCTGGAAGACAGGTTAAAAATAAAAGGATGGACAAAGATAAACCATGAAACACTAAAAGATTGTTACAATAACTATATTAGTAGACAGTGACGACTTTAAGGCACATTATATCGTGTAATGAAAACAGTGAGTTCTTCAAGATCTGTAGTTTGAGGAAAAACAGGGAAAAATCTCCTTGAACTTTGATTTTTATGTATGACACCACAAGAAAAAATGGGTAGATTTGGCTATTAAAATGACATAATGTTCTGAATCTTTAATTTTAAAAACCCTCATTTTTGCCTGTATGTAAAATTGAAAGAATTTTATGTTAAAATATAGTCACTTGTGTCACAAGACATGTCATTCTTAAGAATCACTGTTTTATGCAAAATTAAAAAGAAACCACAAGACTTAGGAGAGGAATTGGTTAGGATCATAAAACTCAAAAAGTTCCTCAGTGACACATTAAAAAAGGAATTTAAAAATAAGACTTTTTGCACATGTTTAGTGGTTACATGCTATGATAATTAATGGTATTTTTTTCTTGAAAAAGTTTCCACTGGAAGGAATCACATGAATTATTGTGAAGCATTGGAAGCAGGAGAGTCACAAGATTGAATGGAGTTTAAGAACATATTTGAATGGGTAATCCATTGATCTCCTAAGATGTGTGTTTTGTGAATGCCTACGCAGCTCAGTTTAGCCTTTACAGTTTCTGCATTCACCTGGTGTTTCCTAGTGATTCAGGAAATTGCACATAAGCAGATGTGAAATTTGCATCATGCTTAAATTTTTCAGTACTCTTATCTTGTTGGAATAATTTCACATTACCAAAAAGGCATAGCAAAACTATGTGCATTTCAATATATAAATATTTATGATCATGCTGAAATAAGCAGTTGTCAGAGACTTGCTCCTTTCCATGGAATCAGTTTGATTTTTGACAAATTTGAATGGGTATGTTTATCATCTTGTGACTCAAATGCCACAGGTAGAATTACTATTAGCATTGTTTTTAAACTGAACAAGGGAAAATAAAATCTCAGTTTACTTGATGGCTTTTCTTTATTCTTGATTATTTTCTTTTTTGAGACATTCTTGCCGTGCAGTCCAAGCTGATCTTGAACTCACTATGTAGCCCAGGCTAGCCTCGAAATTGGGGCAATTCTCTTGCCTCAGCCTCTCCAGTGCTGGGATTACAGGTGTGCACCACCATGCCTGACCTGATAATTGCATTCTTAGGAAACCTGTATATATTAAACTCTGCAAAACATACTTTTTTTTTTTGGTACCTGATATTGGACTCAGGACCTTGTGCTTGTGAGGCAGGTGGTGGCACCACTGAGCTAAATCCCCGGCACTAATACTTATTATTTTGTATTTAAAATAAATTCTGGGAGGAGTTCATTATAAATAGGTATTTTACCACGTGGACATTTGAAAATTGTACTTTAGGACAATTTTTCAATCTATGGGACTGTCTTATACATTGAAGGATATCTAGTTTCATCCACTAAATGCTAATAGTGCTCCCAGTCATATTGCCCCAGTTGAGGTATACTTTAGATGGAAATTTTATTCAGTGTTTTAAAATAACATTTTTCTGTCAAGTAGTGTTCATGTGCTCAGCATGTGCCAATCAGTAATACCTCTTGTTATGTGGAGTGATTCTTAATCATGGAAACTTCTTTGAGAATCACTGATGTAGGGAATACTTGTAGCAAATAGTTTAAGCCAATATGGTTATAAATGATTGTTTCTGCTTAGGATACAGTTACCTCTGAACAGATGCATATAAATGAGATTCAGCCAATAAAGATAAACATATACCTTGTAGTAGTTCTTTCCAGATGCTTAACTTTATTCAGCAACTTAATACTTGTTCTACTAATACTTGTGAAGATGAGGGATTTCTGAAGCAACATAAAAAAGCAGTGGGATTTTGATTTCAGCATTCTGTTGTTGCCTGTAGTAGACCACACTGCCTGAACAGTATTCATGTTTAGCATGTGCCTACTGTTAGTATCTCTGCATTAGATTTTGGAGGGAAGTGTTGAAACAGGGTCTCATATAGTTCAGGCTGACTTTGGGCTTTCTATGTAGTTCAGGCTAGTCTTGAGCTCATGGAGATCCTCCTGCCTCAGCTTCCCAAGTGGTGAGATCACAGGCGTGCGCCACCACACCTGGCTTAGTGTTTGATTTTTTTGATTAACAGAAAACAAAACTCTTAAAGTAGTCTATAACAATTCTTCTAAAGCTCTGATTTTTGTCAACAATAGCTGCCAGAATTTGCTTAATGGAAAGATTACTAAGGTCCTGAATATGAGACTTTCTGAAATACTTCTTAAATTCTATATTAATTATACAAAAATCTAAACTTTTATACAGAGATTTCTGATTTGTATTCTTAGTCAAGACACAGAATGTATTTTGTCTTAGGGTAGATAAACCATATTTCTTCTAAACCTTAGCGCTTTTGGGGTTTGTTTTATTATTTATTTATTTATTTATTTTTGGCTTTTTGAGACAGGGTCTCGCTGTATAGTTCAGGCTGGCCTCGAACTTGGAATAATCTTCCAGCCTCAGCCTCCCTAGTGCTGGGATTATAGACGTGCCATGACGCCAAGCTCTGAGTTAAAAAAAAAAAGTGGAATCATATATCATCACCCCCACCCCACCCCACCCCCGCTTTTTTGGTAATTTGGAAATGTCTTGTAAGCTCTAAGGCACTGTGGGAGAGATATCAGTAATAGGAGTATTTCAGAAAGAACAAACCAGGAAACTGGTGTTACTGCTACTTAGTATGGGGTGAAAGGGAAATTGTAACAATTTAAATTTTCTTTTAATAGTATGGAGGTGAATGTGTAGATGTTTGGATGCTTACTGTAAAACTTTCTTCCAATTGTGTTTGTTACAGGTTTAGGAAATTTGGTCCTCCATTACACATTAACTTTAGTTACAGAAAGAATAGCAAGTTTCAACTTGGCTGCTGAAAATCTCTTTGGCCCATTAGGGCCTATTTACTGTAATAGAGCTGTATTAAGTGTCTTTCTGAGCTAAAGAAGAGTTTATGAAGCTAGTATACTTTGTTCTTGCAAAAGCCAAGTTATGGTTCAAAGATAAATTGAAATAGAAAATAGGTTCAGGAAGTTTGAAGAATGTGTAACAAAGTAAAACATGGAAATCTTCACTATTATTTACAAGAAATGGCTTAAATGAACACGTTTCTAAAGAAAAATGTTCAGGTGACTATTTGAAGGTATTCTAAAGCTTTGGAATGGGAAAAGTCATCTCCAATGGGAATTTTTGTTTTGGTGGGGGGATTGAACCCAGAACCTTTGCACTGAGCTATATCCCCATCCCTATTTTTTTTTTCATTAAGTCTGTTGGTACATTTTAGGTATGTAATATAGTTACATTCATCATTGGGAACTTGTACCTTTACATGATGTATCTTGGTTCTTATTTTTTCCCCATTCCCCTGCCCTCCCTTTAACCCCTCCACCCCTCCCTATTTACAGACTTTGTTTCCCTTTTTTCCTTTCCTTTTCCCTACCCCTCACACTTCCTCTAACCCTTTAGACTTTTTCTTCCTATTTCACATTATCAGTTATACATTTTCATCCTTATTTACACTTTTAGTTTCTCACACCAGATAAACTATTCAGTATTTACATGTCTGTCCTCTTTATTTCACTTAAGAGTATGGCCTCAAAGGGGCAGGGGATTTAGCTCAATGGTTCCAGTGCCTGCCTCAAGTGCAAGGTCCCAAGTTCATCCGTGGTACAAAAAAAAAAAAAA
>NW_004624730.1:8506573-8532166 GCF_000247695.1 Heterocephalus glaber
AAAAAGGTGTGACCTCAATGTACATCCGTTTAGCTATAAATGTCTCTAGTTTCCTGTTCTTTATGGCTGAGTAGTACTCCATTTTATAAAAAAACCACATCTGCTTTATCCAGTCTCCAGTTGTCTCCATCCCTATTTTACTTTTAATTCTGAAAAAAGGTCTTACTAAAGTATAAATTGCCAGGCTGGGCTTGAACTTGGTGATCCTCCTGCCTCTAACTTCCACAGTGCTGGGATTACAGGCATGAGCCACCATATCCTACTATTTTTTTTAAATAGTTAAAAGTTTATTTTGTCTCAAGATCTGTTTCTTGAGGTAATATCAGCATATATATGATTAAAATAGAAAAGATAGACCTTATTTCTGGTATTTGATTTATACTGCTGAATAAAAAAGACCAATACAATTAACTGCCATTGTATGTATGTACCACCTCTCCTCCCATTGTCCTCCCATTGAGATAATGCTAAAATGTTTCTTTAGGTTTGGGGGTTACTCTCTTTTTTCCTCAGTACTGGTAATTGAAACCAGCATCTTAAGTTGCTAGGCAGTGCTGAACTACATCCCCAGCCCTATGAGTTACCTTTTTTGTTTTTGTTTTTGTTTTTGTTTTTTGAGGCAGGGTCTCTATGTAGCTCAAGCTGGCCTTGAACCCACAGAAGTCCTCCTGCCTCATCCTCCTGAGTGCTGGGATCACAGATGTGCGCCACCATCCCTGGCCTTAGGAGTTACAGTGGACCCTTGACTTACAAACTCAATGAGGGCTGGTTGTAACTCAAGTTGGTTGTAAGTCAATACAACTGAGACCTGGATGTTTACCTAGGTGCATGCTATATATAGATTACAAGAGGCAGAATTAGGTCCATTAACCTTTGTCAGGCCAGTTGTAACTTGAAGGTCCACTGTATTTTTTAATTTCTTTTTTTTTTTTTCAGTATCAAGAATCGAACTCAGGACCTTGTGCTTGCCAGGCAGGCATGGCACCACTGAGTTACATCCCGGCCCCTGTATTTTTTAAATTTCTTTTGCCCTTTTGTTTCATGAATACTCAATTTTTAGTTGGAAGGGAATAAATTTTTAAAGTAGAATAGGGGAGCTCTCAAATTATTTTGACTAATCTATGACAGTGGAATTATTTAAAAGTTAACTTTGATGTAGAGGAGATACACATGCTTCAGTGTTCAAATTTCGAGGCAATTATTTGGCGATGTGATTGCCAGTTGAAAGTTGATGTCACCACTGGCTTTCTTATTCTGTGAGGACACTTAAGTCTGGAGGAATCAAACTCTTAAAAAAGTTCAGGAGCCTAAAATGAGATGTGCTAAAACCTTGAATTATGATCTTTTTTTGGCTGTTTTAAGTTTGTGGATACTGTGTTATATACATTATGCATACTGATTTGTTCATTTAGAGGGCAGTACTTTTATCTGTACTTGAATCATATATTAAAATTAAAAATTAAAAAACAGTTGTATGTGTTACCGTGCATATGTCAGCTACTCAGAGACTGAGGCAGGAGAATCCTTTGAGCCCAGGAGTTGGAGGCCAGCCTTGGCAGCACAGAGACCTTGTCTCTAAGGGGGAAAAAACCAAAACGGTTAAAGTTCACATGGCAGTTTCCTCTGTACACAGCACATTTTATCTAAAACAGTTTATCTGTAGCTTTTAAATCTGGATAAAAATTAACAGTTTGTTAGCCATTTATGTTATTTGAAACAGTATTAACTTAGTGATGCATTTACTTAAATTTTAAATCCATTTATGAACAAAATTAGATTTTTAAGAAGCCAGTGTAAGAGATTCTCCCTTTAGTTATTCTCACAGTTAGCCTTTACCTTCCTTTCATAGTATAGTAGGTAAAATGTTTTCATTGTAGAGGATTTTGATCAGAAGTCAACTCTTACTTTTCCTCAACATATTATAAATATTTGTACCTATAGCCGAGTTGAAAAAACTTTACGTTAGACACCCAAAACCCATGTCCAAGATTTTTTTTTCTCTTTTTTTTTTTTTTTGGTACTGGGGATTGAACTCAGGACCTTGCGCTTGCAAGGCAGGCGCTGGAACCACTGAGCTAAATCCCTGGCCCTTCAAGATTTTCAAATTACCATTTTACTGAACTTGGTTTAT
Organism: Heterocephalus glaber; assembly: GCF_000247695.1. The sequence goes on from NW_004624730.1 coordinate 8,508,705, forward strand.
CACAAATCTGTCCGTGTTTTTACCCATTCATTAGTCCATCTCATGCATTTCAAGACAAACCTATGATTTTAATTCACATGAAAATAAGGTTAATGATGAGCAGAGTAAATTCTGTCCATACATTTTATGGACTCAAAGTGAGAAAAGTAGTATCTTACCTGTTCATCATATTTGTGTAAAAATTACTTCCAGTTTGTCAGGTAAAAGGGCCGAAGACGAAGACCAAGACCAGACCAGGCCACAGCAAGCCTTTATTAGGGGAATAGATCCCTAAGGATATTCCCTATTAGGGAATTAGATCCCTAATATTAGGGGCTGTCTCTGAACAAAGGAGAGACAAGCAATATGGCCAGGGCAGGGAGACTCTTTTCTAGAGACTGGGGTGGGGTTTGTAGCGGCTGAGGTGGGGTTGAGTGAGGTAGTGACTAGGGAATGGAGGAGCCTGTCATGTCACTTGGTGGAAGGAGGTGAGCGAGTATTAGGTTACTTTCTAGGTGGGAATGGGCATACTGGGAAGAAGGGTTTATTCTTTGGTGGGAGCAACCATCTTGGCATGATGTCACACAGGGGAGGGGACAAGGCACCATAGGAAGAGGGCAGCTACTATACATAACAGCCGCTGAGGTGGTGGGAGACCTATCACAAGAAATGCATGCTTTAAACAAATAGCCTTCTGTACATTAACTCCTAACATTAACTCCTACATTCTCTAATTGTATTTATTTTCTAAGTGCATTCATTCATCCTGGCTAAATGAGTTTATTGAGTTTAACGCAAGCCATCCACTTATACTTAATTTTGCTATATGGTCAAATTCTTTTGCTTATAAGCATGAGTATAATCTGCCACAGGCTATGCTTCTGGTGTTGGTCACTTCGTTCTACTTTTGTTCTTAGTGTCAGTTTGAGGTAAGCTTCTGCCCAGTAGACTCTCAAATCCTTTGGTTTTTGTGTCAAAATTATGTATCTTTTAAAAGGAACATTCTAATTTTATCCATAAGTGATTATAAATAGATGTGCCAGCATTACTGCCAGTAATTAAGAGAATAAAAGAATATTGTGTTATCTGAAAGCATAAAGGAGTAGAATTCATTGAAAAAGGCACATCTGGCCAAAATACAGTATTTGTGTTGCCCTGAATTTGACTTTTTAGCCCTTAGTACAATTCTGTTGAAAGAGCTGGGGATGGTGGTGCATGCCTATAATCCCACACTTCGGAGACTGAGGCAGGAGGATACATTGTGAGTTCAAGGGCAGCCTGGGCTACATAGTGAATTCAAGGACAGTCTGAACTACATAGTGAGACCCTGTCTCAAAAAAAAAAAAAGTATCTGCCTATAAGCAGATACTTAAACCACTTTTTTAGCATATATATATATATATGTATATAGTATATATGAAGTATTTACTAATTAAGTTTATTTTAAAGAGTAAAGCTTCTTTTTTCCCCTAAAAGTTTCTCAAATTGTAGTTAATAGGCACCAGACAAATTTAAAGACACTAGTTTGGATAAAAGGAAGGAAACATTCCTAGTACTTGAGATTCCAAACACCCAAGTTGGGGATATCTAAAATGTAAACAACACTGGCCTATAATAGTATTTTGTAGGGATACAATTGGAATAGAGAAACATAAGTGGTAAATTACAGTTGACTTAAGGTAACTTAAAAAAAACCACTTTTGTCCATCATGATTACCTTGGTTTAGCTTGTTTTTTCTTTTTAAAAACCTTTTTGTGGAAAAGATTTTTTTTCAGTTAATTTTTTTTGAAGCAAGGAGTTTATTGGTACATTTTAGATATACGTAATGATAACATTCATCATCATAGGGAATTTGTACCTGTACATGATATATCTTGTGGGAAAGATAAGTTTTTTTAAAATAATGAAAAAATGCCCTCATGTATGCCATCTAGTTTAAGAAATATGCCTATATAGTTATTTTTGAATGGTTAAGAACTATGAGTGCAAATTAACTTAATTTTTGAAGGTAGAAATTCTGGGTGATATACAGTGTTTCCCCCTTATCTGTGTGTTCCAGTATCTCCACTAGGTAAACAAAACTGCTCATAGTACTGAGCCCTATATATGTTTTTTTCTTATACACAAATTTAATTCTTTTTCATCTTAATTGATTAGTTCACTGTGGCCAAAAGTTTTGCAGTGTATTAGATTTCTTGTTGCTGAGATACAATACACAACCCCTACAACCTAGAAGAGGTTTAATTTGTTCATGGTTTTAGTTTCAGACCATTCATGGCTGGCTTCAAAGCAAAGACGTCATGATAGTAGACCATGGTAGAGCAAAGCTTCTTAGTTCATCATAGCTGAAAGCAAGGGAAGAGTACCAAAACTGAAGGGATGAAGGCTGAACCCCCAAGGCATGCCTTCACAATCTACCCAGACACACCACTGTCACTACTGTTGTGCTTTGGGCTCCTAAGTAAGGGTTACTTGAACACAAACTCTGCTATATTGTTGACAGTCAGTCTGAGAACCTGATTGACCGGATGACATTCAATCTGAGGACTACTGAGTGAATAATGGGGCTAGTAGACTATATAGCATGGATGCACTGGACAAAGGGATGCTTCACATCTCAGGCATGATAGAGTAAAACAGCATGAGATTTCATCATGCTACTCAGAAGAGTATGTAATTCAAAACTTGTGAATTGTTTAATTGCCGGACTTTCCAGTTAATATTTTCAGACCATGGTGAACTGTCATTAGCCATGGTAGCCAGGTAACAAACAGCAGATAGAATTACTGTATATGGAATAGCAGAAGAGTTGGAATGTGGAATTAATAAAACATTTAGAAAGAGTCAAGTAATTTAATATTAAAACTTTCTCCCCACAAAATGCCTTAAAAGTATACTTGAAAATAAAAAAGATATTAGAAATACTGAAAATATCCTGGGATAGTAGGTTTAAAATACAATAATTACTAATATTAGTTAATATATCTCATAATATTTGCTCTGAGTCAATACCTAATTCCTTTATATGAATTGTTTCACTTAGTCTCCACAGCCCTTTGAAGCAGTTATTACTGTCCATATTTTACAGATGGGTAATTTAGAGAAGAAGCTTGTTTAAAGTCATGCAACTCATAAAAGTTAATACTAGCCTATCTTTGGCCATAAATAATAATTTAAAAATTTACCACCCTTATATCAGTGGTAGATTGAATATTAACATTCACTGTTTGTGTTAATTAGCTGCTTGTGATGGTCATTAATTAACAGTGTGTATAGATTAGCAGGTATAGGATCTTTGCTGTAGGAGGCAGCTACCAAAGTCTTCCTAGATTGAATTCTGTACTTGGAGGGCACCTAGACTTGCCTTGTCATCTTCCAGTAGTTCTCTTGAAATTGTTCCAGTTCTTACCTTTAATGATGTAGAGTCAGTACTGGATATTCTTTTTTGTTTGGTTTTTGGTTTTTTGAGACAGGGTCTCATTATGTGGTTCAGATTGGCCTTGAACTCACTGTGTTCCCCAGGCTGCCCTTGAACTCACAGTGATCCTTCTGCCTCATCTTCCCAAGTGCTGGGATTACAGGCATGTGCCACCTCGCCTGACCAGTACTGGTCTTACCCTATTTTTTTTTTCATGTGATTTCCGGGTCTTTGAGAATTGCCATTATCCTTGTAATGACATACCTGTGTGTGTAGAATTACCTTTATGGTCTGAAAAAGTTAATGCATTTTCCAGGCCAGCTGCTATTCATTGGATGTGCAGGAGGAAACTGTGTGAGATTCCCAGGCAGACCACTCTGACACTCGAAGAAGGAGCAAATCATCTTTTTTTTTTTTTTTGATCCTGGGGATCGAACTCCGGTCTTTGTGCCTGTGAGGCAGGCTGCAGGCAGTGGAACCACTGAGCTAAATCCTCGGCCCTGCAAATCATCTTTTAATAAATGCTGACAGCTCAGCAGGTGACTCCTGTCAGTCTCAAGAGCCCCGAATAGAAGCTTTTTTTCTTTATATATCTCTCTTTACATCTATGAAGCTTAATTCTTTTGGAGTTTCTTGGTAATATAGTAAGCAGGATTTACACAAAGCAGAGCACCAGGGCGGGGGGAGCAGAGTTCTGGCAGGACTTGGAGTCTGTTATGCTCCTTTGGTGACAGATTACAGAAGTTGTCATGGTTACTCAGGTGCATTCTACAAAGAGAATAGTTACCCAATTAACCCATAGTTGTCCAATTCCAATTGGAGGGGTGGTCTCCTCTCTCAGATGAAGTGACTTTATCAAAAAGTAGTTGAGGTTTTCCTTAGAACATAGATTTAAAAACTTGGAGAGGTTAATATACTGCTGGGAAATAGGTTCCAGCCTCAGATCTCAATCTGGTTATTCTAAAAGCTCCAGTGGTAAATTTCTGTCATTGTTTATTTTTCACGTGCTTGTTTAAAAAAAATTAAAGCATAGCTATAGATGAAAATATTTGCAAGTTTATAGATGGTAAAGTATTTCAGCTTTGGAGATTTCCTTTTTCTTTATTCCTGGATTGAGTATGGTCATTTCCTTGCTTGAAATTGTGTGTATATTTTTTTTGTTTGTTTTGTTTTGTTTTTGAGACAGGGTCTCGCTTTGTAGTTCAGGCTGGCTTTGAACTCTCTATGTAGCCTAGGCTGGCCTCAAACTCACAGTGATCCTCCTGCCTCAGCCTCCCAAGTTCTGGGATTACAGGTGTGCATGACCAAGCCCGGCTCAAAATTATGCATTTCAAAGTGATTTCTATCAGGTGTCCATTTTCCCAGGTAAAAGTAAGAATTGAAACTAATTCTAAATTATTTCAGGAATGTTTTATCAAATGATAAATCTGTAACTTTGTAGTCCGCATTCATTTATTTTATATCTTAGAGTTGAAGGAATGTATTAATGCTCAGGTTAAGTACATAGAGTATGGAATTAAACAGGTTGGCTCAAGGCCTTTCCAACCATTTAACTTTCTGTGAACCCTGGACAGGTGTTCTCTGTCAATTTCTTGTTTCTCTATCAATTTTCTTATCCATAAAATAGGAATCACCATACCTATAACATTGTTATTACTGGACAAAATGAAATGCATAACAAATGCCCTGCCCTTAGGACTTGTCATAAATTTTAGATTTAGGATCACCTTACCTCCTCAGTTTTAAAATAGCTTTTGCTGAGTGTTCAAAATACAAAGCATTACACTGGTTTCCATTTTGAGGTTATGCAAACACTAATAATAGGACTGAACTGTCTAATTTATGGGGTGACTTGGCTATGAAAGTGGCTGTCTACTGCCTCGCATACCTCTAAAATATACCCCTAAGTATAACATGGTTGAAAGCAAGCTTTTCATATAGAGGAGCAGGTTTTTTGTTTCTTTTTTTCCCTCTCCGTCGTAAAGTGCCTTTCCATTTTACAAGCCTTCTTTTAAATTCAGAATTAAATGCAAAGTAGCAGTTTCATTTCTTGCCTTGTAAAACATTAAAGACAGAGAAAATTATCAGGTGTGCTGAAAATTGGCCATAGAAATTTCTTCTATCCTGAATTGAAGTGATTCTTTAATCCTCCTGTGTTTTCCTGTCATCATTCTAATCTGCATCAGGAATATAGTTTTGTTCCTTTTTTTTAAACAGACAAGATGGTTAGTAGTTGACTTATATTACTGTTATGTTTTCTCCTTCTTTCTCCTTTTATTTATCCTAGCCTAAAATCTTCTTGAAGTCTGGTGCTTTTTTCTTCTTTATGAACTTGAGTCTCCAAAAAGTATGGATAAACCTTCTTAATGTAAGCTTGTTTTATTTCCTCTCCCAAAAGGTCTGTTTGAATAATGTATACCCCAAGTCAGTGATACCCATGAGTTCATTCTCTTATGTGTTTTATTTTTAAAAATTAAATGTTTTGTTATTAATTGCACAATTATTCTGCTTTTATTCTCCACTTGTGGATTTATTAGGGATCTTTTTCTTTCTAGGTCATGTCCTAAGTTCTTTACAGTTGTCATTTAAAAAGTTTTTATTATCATTTAAAAAGTTTTCTCTGCATTGCCTTTTAAAGTCCCTTAATGATATCTGCCTGTCTCTTTCTCATACATATCTTCTCACTTTGCTCAAGATAAGCTGCTGGTGTGGTCCTTTTGATTAAGAAATGGATTAGGAATCCAAACTCCATTCTTCAGTATCAGTCATTTACCTTTTCTGTTCATCTTTCTCTTTTATTGTTCCAGTCTTCACTTATGATATGTAAATAGTCATCTGTACTCCTATATATTTCACTTTTTGATGAATCAGAGATACTACCTAGGTTTTATTTTTTTCCTAGCAGTATTTACAGCAGGTGATTCAAAGGAAGAGATGTTTGTCAGGTTTAATAAATGTCAGTTGGCTGTTATGTCATCCAAGATACAAAATCCAGAAATAAGCAAAGTACCAAACCAATGTTCAGGATTGCATTTGGCTGTCTCTATATTTATTAGTAATCTGTCAGTTGATTGTATAACAAATGTCTTCTTTCTGGTAACAATAAAGCTTTCTCTAAACTTAATGTTACTTGTGGTTCTGGCATGCTTCAGAGCATGAATTAATGATGTTTTTGCAGAAAATTCGATAAATCTCTTGGGGTCCTCTTATCAGAGTATCAATTTTGAAGTGGACATCAGAATTGCCCTGAGATTGCTACGTTTTATTCTACTGAAGGCTCCTTTTGTGTCAGGCAGACTTGTAGGCTCTGGAGATACATTAGTGAGCTAAACAGACTGCCCCTGTCTGAATAGTCTAATGGGATTAGGTGAATAATATATAATAAAGTGCACATTAAAGTATGAAAGGTGCTATCCAGAGAAAAGGAGTAAGGGCATAAAGAAATAGGGAATATAGAATGAGGAGAATCGTTATAGTCTGAAACACAGTGGTTAAGGGAAGGTCTCAATGTAAAGGTGACATCTGAACATAGATTGAAGGAGAGGAATGTGTAAACCATATGAATATTTAGGGAATGAGCATTTGTACAAAGTCTCTGGCTAATAGTCTAAAAACAAGCAGGAAAAACGAAGAAAGCAATTTCAAGATAAAAGTTGTTTAAAAATGTTTTTTCCACTCAGGTGTATACCAAAAGAAATCATGTTCACGCAAAACTTGTATACACATGTTCATATTAGCATTATTTGTAATAACTAAAAAGTAGAGACAACACAGATGTCAGTCAGTTGATGAGTAAATAAAATGCGGTATATGCAGGGGCTAGGGATTTAGCTCGGTGGTTCTGCCACCTGCCTTGCAGGCACAAGGTCCCGAGTTCAATGCCCGGTACCAAAAAAAAAAAGTGGTATATCCATACAATAGAATATTATTTGGCAGTGTAGCTAGAAGAAGTGAATCTCTAGTGATAGGAAACCTGTGAGTGACTACTAACAGGGCTTCTTACTGGAGTGATGAAAGTGTTCTAAAAATAATGATGGTTGTAGAACTCTGAGTATACTAAAAACCATGGAATTGTATGCTTTAAAAGTAAGTTTATGGTGTATATATTGTATCTCAAAAGATGTTACATTAATGTTTTTGGATGAAAATTATTTTTATTAATTATGAAAAGCATACCTGATTTTAAAATCGGTATATAAAAGGTGTGTAAGCCAAGTTTAAGTGAACCATAATTCCATATATTTTCTTGGCAGTATTAGCAGTGTGGTATGTATCCTACAGTTTTTGTTTTGTTTTTTTGAGACAGTCTCCCTCTGTAATTCAAGCTGGTCTTGAACCCATTATGTAGCCCAGGCTGGCCTAGAACTTATAGTGATCTTCCTGCCTCAACCTCCTGAGTGTTAGGATTACAGATGTGTGCCACCATGTCCCAATTTTTTTTTTTTTATTGTGATTCTAATAAGACCAGGGAGAACTAATCCAGCCACAAAAGGAACCACTTACTGTATTCATTTTTAACTTCTATTCAAAATAAATGATGTAGTATTTCCAGAAATTATGTCTTTCTGTAATAGTCATCCCAATAATTTATCCTATGAAATTAATTAAATTTGGATTTTTTTCGTGAAATAAATGGATTCTGGATTCTGTTCATTTGTGGATCATATTCACCAAATATCCCCCATAATATGTAGTATCACTGCATGTTACCCTAAGGAAGCTCATTCCATGTATGGTTGATCACTCAGGTTCAGCAGTCCTGGTCTTTTCCTATAGCTCATTGTCCAGAGGTGTCCACTAAACAAACTGCTATACAAGCCTTTCAACACTTCATCTGTTTCTTTACTCTCCTCGACATGGTCTGGTAACAGTTTGGAGGTATGAGTAGCCCTGTCCTGATGCATTCATAAAATAGAATACTGTGTGACCTTGAAACTCATTTTCTCAAGGCATATTTAATCCCATTGGGAAAAGTTGTTACTCTGTGAAAACATTGACCAGTACAAATGACATAATGTTTAAAAAATGGTTTTGTTTTATTTTTGGTTTTTTGAGACAAGGTCTTGCTATGTAGTTCAGGCTGGTCTTGAACTCACTGTGTAGCCCAGGCTGACCTCGAACTCACAGCAATCCACCTGCCTCAGCCTCCTGAGTGCTGGGATTACAGGCATGCATCAACACACCCTGCAAAATAAAAAACATGATTTTTCTAAATGTAAGAATGGAAGCTAGAATGATCACCTTTAGATGCTAGGTTGGATAATGACTAACTTTATGAAGATTTTAGATTTCTTACTGTGAACGTGCATTATTTTTATAATGAGAAAATTATTTTTAAATTCCTGTGTACAAAAGATCCCCTTTAAAGTAACAGTGATAACAAAGTGATTGGCTTTGCAAAAACCTTTTGGAATTGGTTTGATGCCTGGCAAATAGTTTCAGATGCTTTTAATATGTTAAAACATTGTATTTGGCAATGTGAGATTCATTTTCTTTATCTAACTATTTTTTACTCAGTTCCATACATTAGGATGTTGATTGAAGGCAATTTTTGTCTTCAAGAAACCTACTCCAGGGTTGGGGATTTAGGTCAGTGGTGCCATGCCTGGCAAGCACAAGGTCCTGAGTTCGATTCCCAGTACCAAAAACAAAGAGAAACCACTCCAGATAGGAGGGTGACGGGTTGGGGGAGACCAGTTGAACAGTCACAGTATGGGTGCTAAAGGCTATGGGAGCATTGAACAAACTACTGTCCTTAAAAACCTTATGGTTTTGTAGAGATGTGAAAGTGAGAGACATATTGTATCTTTGGAATATGACATTCAAGAAAAGTTAAGAGCATCTAACACTGTACTAAGTATATCTATACTTTTATCTTACAGGATTTAGCACAAAATGAACATAATTAGAGAAAATAAGGATTTGGCATGTTTCTATACAACAAAGCATTCATGGAGGGGAAAGTAAGTACTGCTGTTGATTTTATTTTTCTGTGCTTCTCTAAAGTAGCATTTTAAACATTACTCTATTTCAATATCTTAAATAATACCACACAGGGCCAGGGATTTAGCTCAGTGGTTTCAGCACCTGCCTCGAAAGCGCAAGTTCCCAAGTTCTATCCCCGGTACCAAAAAAAATAATAATAATACCACACAACTTAGTAGCTATTCAGCTCTTCTCTTTTGAAAAGCGCTATGTGCATATTTTAAGCACAAATACTACATTTAGATTAATACTACATTTAGATTATTGAAAAGCGTTATGTGCATATTTTAAGCACAAATACTACATTTAGATACATACATTTAGATTATTGTTTTGTTTTTTTTTTTCTTTTGACATTTCTGGTTTTCTGTATCTTAGGAAGGAGTTTTGTAAGAATCAAAAGATATTTAAAAAGGAAGTGAACCAGCTAGGTACTCTTTTTGGCTGTTATCAATGATTTTTGAGATTATGCATTAGTGGCAGAACATTAACACTACAGTTTTATTATCCAGAGTGTATCCTGTGTGTAATCATATTTTTATATCATTTGACTATCAGAGCAAATATATCATTAATTCTGGTATTCCATATAAGCTTTTTTTCTTTTTTTTTTTGAGACAGGGTCTTGCTATATAGCTCAGGATGACCTTGAACTTGCTATGTAGCCCAGGCTGGCCTCAAACTTGCAACAATCCTCCTCCCTCAGCCTCCAGAGTGCTGGGATTACAGGCATGTGCCCGTATAAGCTTTTCAAAAAACCTGTAGTGAAATTTAAAATAATTGGATTTGACCTTTTACTTATTTGAGAAGAGAGTGCATTGGCTTCTTTTGTTTTGGGTAGCTGTCCTAGTTAGACCAAGGTATAAATGCTTCGTTGCCTTTCGTAAAATGGATGGTGATTCCTTCTCCCTAAAGTGTTATAAAGATAATGAAGTGTTATGGATTATATGAAAGATTTTAAGGATTTTTTTGTTTTGTTTTGGATTTTTCAGATAGGTTCTCACTGTGTAGTTCAGGCTGGCCTTGAACTCACTGTGTAGTACAGGCTGCCCTCACAGCAGATCCTCCTGCCTCAGCCTCCTTAGTGCTGGACTCACAGGCATGCACCATCACACCCAGTCATGGATTTTAAATTATGCCTTTGGCACATTGAGTATTAAATGAATGATGCTTGTTGACTTTTGCAAAAATTGGCGTAAACAGTAGTATGAGTCTTTAGTGCTTTGGATCAGACGTAAAGAAACGTGTATTTATTTATTTTTAACTTTTATTAGTACATGTTTGCACCACATAATGATTAAATTCCTTGTGGGGAATTGGTACATGTACATAATGTACCTCAGTTCTTTTGTTTTTTCCCTTTTCTCCAGCTCTGTTTAAAAAAATTTTTTTTTCTTTTTGTCAGCACATGTATTTATTTTATAAGTCCTTATCAAGGTAATTATCATGAACAGATTAACAACCAGACTAACAGGCCAAAATAACATATAAAGCACATAAGACAATTATAATAAATCAAGGTACACTTTTAAATACATCAGCCATCCTGGATCACAATAACTTATTTTTCCCCATTGTCTTTTATTTTTCACTTTATTTATATATTGGATTTCTCACATAAGGTAAACTGTGTGATATTTAAGCTTGTGTGTCTGATTTACTTAATATTTTCATCTCAAGGTGCACCCATTCTCCTACAAATGACTCGAATTTATCCTTCTTTATGGCAGAGTAGTACTCCATTGTGTATAAATACTACATTTTCTTTATCCATGGACATATAGGCTGGTTCCAGGATTTAGCTGTTATGAATTGTGCTGCTGTAAACATTGATGTCTTTAACTCTTTTGGGAAGATACCTAGAAGGGGAATAGCTGAGTCAAATAGAATTTCTAGTTTTAGTGTTTTTGAGGGATCTTCATACTGATTTCCATAGTGTTTGTACCATTTTACATTCCCACCAACAATGAAGAAGCACCCCCCGACCCCAGCATTTGTTGTTTGATTTCTTGATGGTAAATAGCCATTTTATCTGGAGGGAGATGGAATCTCAGTATTATTTTCATTTGCATTTCACAAATGGCCAGCAGTGTTGAACATTTTTTCATGTATTTATCAGCCATTCATACTTCTTCATTTGACAAGTGTCTATTCATTTAAGATGCTAGTTTTTAGATTGGTTCTTTAAATTTGGCAGGTCTAATTTTTTTGAGTTCTTTATATAATCTAGATAATAGTCCTTTGAGGAATAGTTGGCAAAAGTTTTTTCCCATCTTGTAGATTGTCTCTTCATTCCATTGGTGGTTTCCTTTCCTGTGCAAAGCTTTTAAATTGGATGTGATCCCTTTTGTTGATTCTTGGTATTATTCCTTGTGCAACTGGAGTTCTGTTCAGAAAGTCTTTGTCTACACCTGTGTCTTCAGATGTTTAACCTGTTTTGTTTACTAACATGTTTTAATATTTAGGTCTTTGATCCATTTTGATTTGAGTTTAGTGCATGGTGAGAGATATGGGTTCAATCTTCAGCTAGTGGATAGCCGGTTTTCCCAGCAGTATTTGTTAAAGAAGCTGACTTTCTTCCAGTGAAAGGATTTAGACCCTTTGTCATAAATAAGGTCGCTGAGGATGCATGGAGTTGTTTCTGTATCCTTTATTCTGTTCCATTGATCTACAAGTGTGTGTGGGGGGTTTTGCCAATACCGTGATGTTTTTATCACTGTAACTTTATAGTATAACTTGAAGTCAGAGATTGTGATGCCCGTAGCCTTGCCGTTGGTGCCCAGAATTGCTTTTGCTACTCTAGGTCTCATCTGGTTTCATATGAATTTTAGGATTGCATTCTCTAGTTCTGTGAGAAATACTCTTGGTATTTTGATTGAGAGTATGTTACATCTGCATAACAGTTTTGGAAGTATGGCCAATTTGACTATATCAGTTCTGCTTATACAGGAATGGGATGTTATTTCACACACACACACACACACACACACCCAGTTTAGCTCAGGACCTTGTGCTTGCCAGGTAGGTGCAGCACTGCTGAGCTACATCCCCAGTCCTTCATTCCATTTTCTGCCATCTTCAATCTCCTTTTTCAGAGTACTATAGTTCACTGGAGAGGTCTTTTACTTTGTTTGTTGTGCTAATTCCCAAGTATTTCATTTTCCTTGATGCTATTGTGAAAGGTATTATTTCCCTGATTTCCTTTCTTGATGAATTTGTTACTGATATACAGGAATGCTGTTGACTTGAATGTTAATTACTATCCTAGTATGCTACTGAATTTAGTCATTAATTCTAAGAGTCTTTTGGTGGAGTTTTTGTGGTCCTCTATGTAGAGGATCATGTCATTTGCAAATAATAATTTGACTTCTTTCTTTCCTCTCCATATCCTTTTTGTTTGTTTTTCCTGTCTAATTGCTCTGGCTAATGCTTTGAAAACTGTGTTAAATAGGAGTGGTGACGGCAGACATCCTTGCCCTTATTCCTGATTTTAGAGTGAAAGCTTTCAGCTTCTCTCCATTTAATGCAGTATTGGCCATCAGTTTTGTCAGTGATGGCTTTTATCAGATTGAGATAAAGACCTTCTATGCATACTTTGTTTAAGGTGTTTATCATGATTGGATGTTGGATTTTGTCAAATGCTTGAGAAAATGTGATTTTGGTCCCTCATTCTGTATATGTGGTATATTACATTTATTGATTTGCGTGTGTTGAACCGTGCCTGCATCCCTGAAATGAATCCTACTGGGTCATTCATGGTATATGATTGTTTTGATGATTTACTGCATTCTGTTTGTCAGTCAGTATCTTATTGAGGACTTTTTTTTGAGACAGGATCTTGCTGTCTAGTTCAGGCTGACCTTGAACTCACTATGTAGCCCAGGCTGGCCTCAAACTCTCAGTGATACTCTTGCTTCAGAGTGCTGGCACTACAGGCGTGCTCTACCACACCTGCCTGTAGATACCTATTTAGTCCATTTGTTTGATAGTTCTGGTTTTTCTTTTTGTTTTAGTTGATCCATCCTTGTGTGTAACAATGGGGTATTAAGGTCTCCCATTATAATTGTATTGGTGTTTATCTGATTTTTTAATGTCCAGAGCTGCTGGTATTTGGTGCTTATATGTTTATAATTGTTATCTCTTCACGTTAGAGTCTTCCCTTAACTGATAAGTAGTGACCTTCTTTGTCTCTTCCCATCAGTTTTGGCTTGAAATTCACTTATCTAAAATTAGAATTGCTAGTCCTGCTTTTTTTGTTCAGGTTCCTGTTGCATGGAATATTCTTTTCCATTCTTGGGTTTTTAGTCTGTGGATTTATTTTTGAATTGAATATATTTCTTATGTAATGTGTATTGTTGGCTTTTGGTTCTTGATCCATTCTGCCAGTTTGTGTCTTTTGACTGGGGAATTGAGACTATTCACGTTGAGAGCTATTAATGAAAGGTACTGATTTATTCCTGTCATTGCATTATTTCCCTGTTGCTGTTTTCCTTATACTTTTTTCCTTTTGCTTAGCTGTTCATCCCACTAGTGTGTTCATTTTTTTGACTTATTGGCATTGTTGACTTCATTGTTTCTTTGTAGGATGTCCTTGAGAATTTTTTTTTTCCCAGTACTGGAGATCGAACTCAGGACCTTGCACTTGCTAGGCAAGTGTGGTGCCACTGAGCTAAATCCCTGGCTCTTGAGAATTTTTTGTAATGCTGGTTTGGTGGTCATGAATTTCTTGAGGTGCTCCTTATTGTGGAGATACCTTACTTCTCCATCAATTTTGAAGGAAAGTTTTATATAAGTCGGAGTTGGAAGTTGTTATCTTTTAGGGCTTGAAACATTTCAAGCTCTCCTAGCCTTTAATGTTTGTATTGAGATGTCTGCTGTAATCATAATTGGTTTAGCTTTATATATGATTTATGTGTGATTATATGTGTTTGCCTTTCTCTAACAGCTTTTCAAGATTTTCTTGTAATGGACTTCTGGTACTGTGAGTATAGTGTAGCACAAAGAGGTTCTCTTTTGATCATCCTTATTTGGATTTCTATATGCCTCATTTATCTCTTTGTTTATTTCTTTCCCTGTGTTTGGGAAGTTTTTCTGCCATTATTTGTGTGAATAAATCTTTTATGCCATTTGTGTTATCTTGTGATTTTTTACTTATTCTAGTTAACCTTTTGTTATCTAACAGCCGTTGGATCTATTTTTCATGTTATGTTGTTGCTGTTAAGTTTGATTTGACTACTTCATTTTTGAAGGCATCATTGTCTTCTAGTTCTGAAATTCTGTTCTTCCATTGGTTGCTTCTGCTGCTCATACTTTCAGTATAAATTTTAATCTAGCTATATGAAACATTTTCAAGAACTCTTAATTCTTTGCTAAACTGGTCATTTATCTTTTGTTTAGCTCATCTAGCTTTTTATTAGTGTCTTCTATAAACTCCTGCACCTTTTTGATTATTCCATTATGTGTTTAGTTACATCTTTTGTGGCCCCACTGAAAACATCTTTGATCTGTTTTCTATCCTGCTCTTTTTTCCTTTTGAGTAATTCACAGATGTGTGGTTTATGCTATTCTCCCCCTCAGTACCCCCTGGATTGGCTTTGTGAGAGTTGGGAGTTTGTGGAGGCATTTTGTTGCCTTATCTTCTCATGTTTCTATTGTTTTTGTTTTGTGCTGAGGCTAGTGGTTACTTAGTGTAAAGACTTTGTGTCTAGAATAGAGATCTCTTTAGTCACTTTTTTGTCATGTACTTTGGATGTGGCTAACTAGTCCTTTGCCTCAGCCCCAAGATCGGGCCACTTTGGTTAATTTAGGAGAGGAGGATACAGTGTAATTAGCCCAACCCTGAGCTCTCTGAGAACAAACTCTAGTATTGTTTATGTCACAAAGGTAATCTGAATGTTGGCTTATAGAGAGATAGAAACAATTATGCGATCCTGGTAACACCAAGCAAATCAGCTACAGTAGTACTGTCCAAGACAAATTCCATATTAACATAAGGATCAATTAGGTACCACTTTTATCCCTGGAGAAGAAATCCACAATTAATATGTAAATGCTAAGACAACCTAGGTCTTGTCTTATAGCTGATATGTACTAAATGTGATAGCTACTGGTATATCTCCACTAATGGTAGAAAATAATTGAACAATAATTTTATAGTTAACTAAGTATTAAGCTTTATGGTTATACTATTAACACATTCTGGCCAGCTTGAACCACGGGTGGTATATGCATGACACTCCCATCAGGTGGTACAAGCTGCCAGGTGTGACAGGTATGGCTGTACGGCCCCATCATGAACATGTTAAAGGTATAGATCCTGGGTATGGGAAAATGCAAGAAGAAATTTTGAAACCTTAAACTGTATAATATGAGAAGGAGGAAGAGAAGTGGTATGGTACACAGAGTCCTATTGGGGAGTCGGAGGATGTTTAGAATTAGGTATAGTTAAGAGAAAAAAACTGACAGTAAATAGAAGATAATAGAAAAAGAGAAAAAAGAAATTTAGGGAGTAAAAATTAGAAAAAATTAAAGGGAGAGAAATTAAAAAGGGAAAAATTTTAAAAGGAAAAGAGGTAAACAAAAAAGGAATAAAGGAAATTCCCCCAAACCTCAGTAAACTGGTAAAGAAGAAAGGAGCAAAGGGAAGAAGAAAAAACAAAACAGAAACAAAACAATAAAACCAATGCACACTCTCACAAAAAGAAAAAAAGAGAAATTTGTGATGTTGAAGGTGTGGTTTTCTTCTGGGATTTACAATTTTGGGGCAGTGTCCCAGGCAAGACATGTCTTTGCTTACATTGATATAAAGAAGTCAGTCAGACCTCACATGTGCTGGGTGCAGACACCAGGATGCAGTAGGTTAGGGTGAGGGCATCACTGTCATGACTCAAATTCAGAGCAACTCAGGCTGAGCCTGGTCTCTGGCCAAGGGGGTGGGCACTGTGCCCTTTAACTCAAACCCCTTGGGGGGGTCTGTTTCCAGCTGCACTATGACTGTCTCCCTCACCATGTCTGTCTGCCGTGGCTGTATCTCACCTATTTACTGCAGGAACATAAACCTGGAAGCCCTAAAGTGAAGCTGTCCCACAGCTGCTCTGAGTCTTGGGTTCAAACAACACCTTCCCGGTTGCACTCTTTCCTGGGATTTGGTGGGCTCTTGGACTGGAGCCACTCACCAGCTATTGCCTATTGAAGAATTCATGTGGAAGCAAAATCTCATGTTCTCCCGCTGCTCACAGCATCGCCCTCCGTTCCCCTGCCCCATTTCTCCCTGAAGCTCCCTGGAGTCCTCAGCTTTTACTTTGTCTACTTAGATTTGGTCTCCCTTTCCCATGAGCCATGACCTGGGAGCCAGGGAGAAAGCATAGACTGCCCCTTCCCTTCTCCATGTTGTGTTCTGTCTCTTCTGTTTCTCTGTAGGCTTTAGTTACCTGTCAGATCCTTCTTGGTTCCTGGGAATCTGCTCCTTTTTTTTTTTTAAATCTTCAAGTTATTTTCCAGTGTCTGGATCCCTACATCTTGGAGACAAAGTTGTTCCTTATCACTCTGGCATTTTCCCAGAAGTCTGAAACTTGTATATTTAAATAAATGATTCTTATTTTTCCTCACATGATACGTTGTTATAGTCATCATAATATAACTTCTGTTTTTAATATATTGTAGGATACTGACAGATTTCCAACAAACTTTTTGCTTTGTGAGCTTGTCAAATTATGATAATCTGGAAACATTTTTTAAAAACTATTCTTAGAGAATAGTGATTAAGACTTAAGGCAGTCTTTCATTTTCCCTTTTTTTTGGTAACAGTTTGGAGCAGAACTTTCTGTGATTTTAGCACAATTCCTTCTCTCCATACCTTGAAACTTTTTAAAATAATGGCTTACAGATATGATTTATGAACCATAAAACCTTGTTAATGTACCCATTTTTAAAGGCATAAAGGGATTTATTAAACACTTCTAGGCTTTCCCACACAGCTTACATACATAGAGTTTTTCACCACTGTGAACTATTTCATGGTATCGGAGGGAACTAGAATGAGTGAAGGCTTTCCCACATTGCTTACATACACGTGGTTTCTCTCCAGTATGAATCTTCTTACGGCTTTAAAGGGCATTGTAAGAAACAAAAACTTTCTGACACTGTATACACATATACGGCTTCTCTCCATTGTGAATCCTTTCGTGTTGTCGAAATGTACCAGAACAAATAAAAGCTTTGCCATACTGGTTACATGCATAGGGCTTCTCTCTATGGTGAAACCATTCATGATAGCAAAGGAAACTGTGATCAGTGAAGGCTTTCCCACATTGCTCACACACATAAGGTTTCTCTCCAGTATGAATTCTTTCACGTCTTTGAAGGGAACTAAAATGACCAAAGGCTTTCCCACAACTGTTACAGAGGTAGGGTTTCTCTCCAGTGTGAATTCTTTCATGTATTTGAAGGGAACTAGAACTTACATAGGTTTTCCCACATTGCTTACATACATGGCATTTCTTTCCACTCTGAATTTGTTCGTGTTTTTGAAGAGAAGTGGAATGAGTAAAGCCATTCACAACTTGCTTACATTCATAAGATTTCTCTCCAGTTTCAGTCTTTTCAAGTTTCTGAAAGCCTCGGGCTTTCTCATTTTGCCTCTATGTTTGTAAGGCTTCTCTCCGCATCCCGGATTTTCATTAGGTTTGCATACAGTGTGAGCTCCATATGGCACATTTAGGGAAGAATGATTAATGAGGGCCTCTCCACATAAATAGCTTTCACAGGGTGATAGTCCAGTGGAAGTTTTCTTCTTTACAACATGCTCTGGTGTCTGGTTGAAGGTTTCTCCACATTGACTACCTTCTTTATATTCACAGTTTGTCTACAACTTGAGTCCATGTCCAGGTTCTGGGGTGTCCTAGTGTGCTCCCTAGGGATCTTAAAACCCTCAGAGTTCACAGAGGGACCCGGGCTGAGACACCTTGTCCTTCCAATCTCAATCCCTAATCTATTAAACAATTCTAAAAGTACACAAAGAAATAGAGTTCAGGCCCTTGAGAGAGAGGCACACTATAGTCTAGAGCTGGAGATATTTATGTTTTGTGGTGTGGAAATCTGAAATTTGTGAATCTGTAGAAAATTTGGGCTTGGTTTACAGGAGAAAAACCATGGCCAACCCACAGGTAGAAAGATGATGACTCGTTTTATAGGTGAATTGATGGCTCATTTTATAAGACAAAGGTCTGGGCCCAGTCTGTTTTACTTCTTGAGGTCAGTTTTCTCCACTTTACCTTATCCACTAAGCTAATTTGTGGATTTAAAGTATGTTTAAAGGATTTGGGGTGACATGGGCCTGGAAGAAAAGAATCGTAAGACTAGGGAGTATAGATGTGGATAACCTTGAATAACTGCTCTGAAATTTTTGCTTTTTAAATTTTATTTATTTATTTATTTATTTATTTATTTATTTATTGAGACTGAGTTTTGCTATGTAGTTCAATCTGGCCTTGAACTGTGAAGTGGGCCTCAAACTTCTAATATTCTCCTGCCTCAGCCTCCCTAGTGCTGGGATTTCAAGCATGCACCAGCAGGCCTAGCTCAAAATGTCTCACAGTGATAGGGCTTGAACCAGGGCCCAACACATGCTAAGCAAGTGCTCTACCACTGAGCCACATCCCCAGCCCTGTCTTAAAAGTGCAATTTTCACTTGTAATCCCAGCACTCAGGAGGTTGAGGCAAGAGGATCACTGCAAGTTTGACACCAGCCTGGGCTACATATGGAGTTCAGGGCCAGCCTGAACTATAAAGGGAGACCTTGGCTCAAACCCTCCCCACCTAAAAAAAAGTACAATTTTCAGATGATTTTCCTTGTGTTCTTTCTACCTATCTTTATTACTTCTATCCTACCTAATTTCCCCACCTAAGATTTTGATACCTTCTTCTTAAGGGATACAGAGGGGGCCAAAGGTCTGCTGTTTTATGGCTGCTTCAGGCACTGACCCTGCCTAGCCAGAGTTCAAAAGTCTCACTTGGACTGATCTAAAGGACACATAGAAGGTAGATTTTCTTGTTTGACAAAGCATCAGCCACTAATAGTCTGAAAAGGAGAACAAGGACATTAACAAGTCATTGCTGCTTAAGCTGCATTTTATGACCAAGTTAAGCAGGGATTAAAGATTAAAACTAGAATATTGGTGAATAGTGGCTCCAAAAAGTGGTAGAAGTCAGGCTGAATTTGGTGAAGCCTTTGATCTTTAATATTAATCTTTGTTTTGAGGTGTTTACCCGGGTGTAACAGATGTAGTTGAAGAACTTGTAGACTTTCCTTTATTTTGTTAGTAAGAAGTCTAATTTTCTCTTTTTAAAAATTTTATTAGTAGATGTTTGTAATTCATGCAGTTTGTAGTCATCTTGGAGAGTGGTTACATGTACATGTTACAGCTTATTTGGGGGATTGTTGTTTTTTTAATCCCCTTCCTCTTCCCTTCTACTCCCGCCCCTCCTTCTTGGCTCCCCCAGTTCTCTTTTTCATACTTGTTGATATTTGTCTTAGCTCATGCTATAACATATGGTGTTTACATTAATTGGGGTTATTAGCTTCCTATGCATGACACATCTTTATTCCTCTCATTTCTCCTATCCCTCCTCCTCACCCCTCACTCTTGTTCCCTTGGTCCACTTCACT
Source organism: Heterocephalus glaber (assembly GCF_000247695.1). Next base: position 8,528,754 of record NW_004624730.1, read on the forward strand.
ATTGCAAGAGATCCATCCCCTTGTCCCTTTCTAACCATCCTCTGTCATTTTCTTTGTTTGAACTTTGCCTCACTCAAATGAGAGATACTATATGGTATTTAAGCTTGTGCATCTGCTTTATTTCACTCAACATTATATTTTCCAGGTGCATCTATTTTATTTATATGTCATTCTTTATAGTCCAGTAGTATTCCATTATATATAAATACCACATTTTCTTTATCCAGTCATCTGTTGATGGGCATACAGGCTGCTTCCAGAATTTAGCTATTACTAGTTGTGCAGTTATAAATATTAGTATGCATGTATTACATTAAACTCTTTCTTGGGAAGATGCTTAGCAGGGGACTAGCTAGGTTGTATGGAATTTTTAATTTCAGTTCTTTGTAAAATCTTCATAGTAATTTCCATAATGATTGTAGTAGTTTGTGTTCCCACCAACAATGCAGGAGCGTTCATTTTTCACTACAGCCATGCCAGTATTTGTTATTATTTGATTTCCTAATGATTGCCATTCTTTCTAGAGTAAGATGGAATCTTAGCATTGTTTTAATTTGCATTCCTCTAATAGCCAGAGATGTTGAACATTTTTTTCATATGTGTTGACCATTTGTATTTCTTCCTCTGTGAAGTGTCAGATCACTTCTCCAGCCCATTTCTTGACTGGGTCTTTAATTTTAGGTAGTTTAGTTTGTTTGAGTTCTTTGTATAATTCTAGATATTAGTCTTCTGAGGAGTAGCTGGCAAAATTTTTGCCATTTGGTAGGTTGTCGCTTCATTCCACTGATTGATTTTAGTCTGGTATAATCTTTTTTTTTTTTTTTTTTGGCACCGGGGATCCAACTCAGGTCCTTGCACTTGCGCAGCAGGCGGCAAAACCACTGAGCTAAATCCCTGGCAAGTCTGATATAATCTTATTTGTTGATTCTTGCTATTTCTTGTGTGATTGAAGTTCTGTTTAGAAAATCTTTTCCTACACTTATGTGTTCAAGTGTTTTACCTATTTTATCTTCCAGAAGCTTTGTTTCTGTTTCAATGTTTAGGTCTTTTGCCCATTTTAATTTTAATTTAGTATATGGTGAGAGATAAGGGTCCAGTTGCATTCTTCTACAAACATATAACCAATTTTCCCAGCACCACTTGTTAAATGGGCTGTCTTTCCTTCAAGATATGCTTTTTGGACCCTTTGTCAAAGATTGAATAGTTAAATAAATCTGGAGAGGTTTCTGTATCTTCAGTTCTGTTCCACTGATCCATGTGTCTTTTTTTTCTTCCAGTCCCATGCCATTTTTTATCACTATTGTTTTGTAGTATAGCTTAAAGTCAGGTATTGCTATACCTCCTGCTTTGCTCTTATTGCCCAAAATTATTTTTACTATTTCTGGATCTCTTCTGGTTCTGTATGAATTTTAGGATTGTTTTCTCTATATCTGTAAAGTGTGCTGTTGGTATTTTGATTGGGACTGCATTTAATCTGTATAATAGTTTTGGGAGTAAGGCCATTTTGACAGTATTGGCTCTGCCTATCCAGGAGCAAGGGGCGTCTTTCCATTTTGTGATGCCCTCTTCAATCTCCTTCAGAGTACTGTACATTTCTTTGTAGAGGTCTTTGATTTCCTTGGTTAGGTAATTCCTAGATATTTCACTTTTCTTGAAGCAACTATGAATGGTATTTTCATAATTTTTTATCTTATTCATTGTTGATGTACATTAATGGTAATGAATTTTATATGTTCTTGTATCCTACTTTGCTCAAGTTGATTATTCTAAGAGTTTTTTTGGTGGAGTTCTTTGGGTCTTTGGGGAGTGTCATGTCATTTTCAAATAATAATTTGAGTTCTTCCTTTCCTATATGTATCCCTTTTATTTCTTTCTCTTGCCTAATTGGTCAAGCTAATGTTTCAAGTACCATACTATATTGAATAGAAAAGATGATAGTGGACGTCCTTGTCTTGTTCTTGACTTTACGGGGAATGCTTTTAGTTTTTCCCCATTTAGTGTAATGCTGGCTATTGGTTTGTCATAAATAGGCTTTATCATATTCAGGTATGGTCCTTCTAAACCTATTTTCCTCAGGGTTTTTATCATGAAGGGATGTAGGATTTTGTCAAAATCCTTTTCTGCATCTGTTGATATGATAATGTGTTTATTGACCTTGTCCTGTTTAAGTGATGTATTACATTTATTGACTTACATATGTTGAACCATCCTCACATCTCTTGGATGAAACCTGCTTGATCATCGTGTATGATCTATTTGATAATGTGGTGCATTCTATTTGGTAATATCTTGAGGATTTTTGCATCTATGTTCATTAAAGAGATTGGCCTTTTAGTTGGGTCTTTATCTGGTTTGAGGATCAGGGCTTTCATAAATGAATTTGGGAGCACTCTATCCTTTTCAGTTTCTTTGACAAGCTTAAGGATATGGCATCCTTAAAGGTTTTGTAGAATTCAGAAGTGAATCCATCAGGTCCTGGGTTGTTTTGTTTTATTTTGTAATTTTCTCCCATTTTAATTTGAGTATAATTGTGGGGTTTTGAACTATCACCATCTGCTGTTATTTTATTTTACATACCCCTCCTGTGTTCTAATAATTTCATTTTCCTCCAGTTAATACCGAATTTTATTCTATTTTATCCATTTTTGAATGTCCAGAGTTTGCCAGAATGGCTGCCATGTAGTAAGTGATCAGTATACATTTTTTTTTTAATTCTTTTATTGGTACATTTTAGGTATACAATATGTTTACATTTATCATTGGGTGCTTGTACCGGTACATGATGTATCTTGGTTCTTATTTTTTTCCCCGTTACCTATGCGCCCTTCACCCCCTCCACCCTTCCCTATTTTACATAGATTTCGTTTCCTTGCTTTTCTTTTCTCATAATTTTTCCTTTCCCTTCTTCCCTTTCTCCTTCCCCTCCCACCACCCCTACACCTTTGGACATTTTCCTGTTTCAAATGATCAATTATTTGTTTTAAGCATTTTAATCCTTATTTACACTTTAAGTTTCTCACACTACAGAAACTGTTCAGCATTTACACATGTGTGTCCTGTTTATTTCACTTAAGAGTATGGCCTCAATATGCATCCATTTAGCTATAAATGTCTCTAGTTTCTTATTCTTTATGTCTGAATAGTACTCTATTTTATAAAAAACCACATCTTTATCCAGTTTCCAGTTAATAGGCACTTGGGCTGTTTCCAAGCTTTAGCTATTGCAAACTGTGCCACTATAAACATGGGTGTACATATATCGCTGTAGTATGATTCTTTTAATTCCTTTGGGAAGATACCCAGCAGGGGAATAGCTGGGTCAGATAGGACCTCTAGCCCTAGTTCTTTGAGGTATCTCCATACTGATTTCCACAGTGGTTGCACCAGTCTGCACTCCCACCAACAATGGAGAA
>NW_004624730.1:8533990-8589543 GCF_000247695.1 Heterocephalus glaber
CTCTGTATTCTGTTTGCCAGTATCTTGTTGAGGACTTTTGCATCTATGTTCATTAGGGAGATTGGTCTGTAGTTCTCCTTTTGAGTTGGGTCTTTCCTTGGTTTTGGAATCAAAGTAACGCTTGCTTCCAGGAATAAATTTGGAAGCCTTGCTTCCCTTTCAATTTCCTTGATGAGTTTAAAGAGTAATGGCAATAGTTCTTCTTTAAATGTCTTGTAGAATTCAGGAGTGAAGCCATCAGGACCTGGGCTTTTCTTTGTTGGTAAATGTTTTATTACATTTTCAATTTCACTCATTGTAATTTGGGTGTTTAGAATTTCTGTATCTTCTTCATTTAATTTTGGCAATTTGTGTGTATCTAGGAATCTGCCCATTTCTTCTGTGTTTTCCATTTTATTAGAGTACAGGTTCTCAGAGTATGTATTGATGATCCTCTGGATTTCTGCTGGGTCTGTTGTGACTTCACCTTTTTCATTCTTAATTACATGGATTTAAGCCTTTTCTTTCCTTTTTTTGATAAGGTTGGGTAATGGTTTATTGATTTTATTTATTCTTTCAAAAAACCAACTCTTTAATCCATTGATTTTTTTTGTATCTTTCTATTAGTCTTTATTGCATTGATTTCTGCTGTGATCTTTTTTTTTTGATCATGGCTAGTTGGAGTTCTATATGCCTCACTTACCTGTATGTCCAATTCTCCACCTCTGTCTGGGAAGTTTTCTACTATTACTTCTATGAACATTTTTTTTAATGTCAATTGTACTTTCTCCTGTTTTTTCATGGACTATCAGTCTTATGTTCTTCTTTGCATCATCTAGCAGCTGCTGGATTGATTTCTCGTGGTCCCTTACTATTTTGAAGAGATCTCTGTTTTCATGGTCCTTAACTGCAATCTTGTCTTCTATATCTGATATTCTATCTTCAGATTCCCTTAATCTGCTGTGCATGCTTTCAGTGGATTTTTTAATCTCCTGAATATCTGTTTGAATCTGTTTCATGGTTTCCATTTCTTTCTTATGCTGGTTATGCATGGCTTCCAGCATGTTTCTGACCACATCTGTTTTTGTTTTTATCTGTTTCTGTTCTAGAGCCTCTAATTATGTCTTTCACTCTATTCACCATCTCTGTAGTTATCTGGGAAATTATTTCTGTTTTGAATTTTTCTAGAGCCTCATTCATCTGTTTTGTTACTTCCTGTGCTATCAGTTCAGGGTGTCCAGGTGGTTGATTATCAGACTTTTTCACCTTGATTCCCCTAGAATTTGCCTTTTGTGGGGTGGAAGTCTGAGTCTGTGCCTTACTTGAATGTCTTCTCTTTTTTGTTTTTGGTACTGTCCTTGGTTTAATTCCTGGGTTACTACTTTGAAGTTGCTTATTGTAAATATCTTTGTTGATGTATTTAGAACCCTTATGGAATGATTGCTTCTCAGAGGTGTCTTCCAGATATAGCTGGGCTTTAGGTTTTGAGTCTCTAATGGCTCTGAGGCTGTCTCATTTTCATTATACCAGGAAGGATAACTGATTGTATCACTTGGGCTAAAGTGTTGTGATTGATCTAATCAGCAACACAATAGCATCAAGTACCTCTTGGAAAGGGACAATTTGTGGTAGTTATTAATCTGTCACCCATAACTATATGAATTAAATCATAGTCAAGGACCAACCCAACATATGTTTATAGTGAATAAACTCTTCAATATAGCAACTTTACCGTTCGAGATGGGGAGTTAGAAGGAGTTGGGGAGGGAGGAATAGGTAAGTAGAAGTATAGGGGAAGGTTAACAGTGAGGCCAGAAGGCACAAGCAAGAGAAGGAAAGAGAAGAAAAGAAAGACAAAGAAGAAATAAAAATTAGGGGCAGAATACAAACACAAAGAGAGATGAAGAACAATGTGGGACAGCATGGGAACAAAGCAGAGAGAGAAGAACAGACAAAAGAAAGAAAAAAGGAAAAATAAAAATTTTAAAAGAGTAGCAAAGAAGAAAAAAATTAAAAATAAGAGCAAAAATCCCCGGTAATTTTGAAAATAACAAATAAAAGATGAAAATGAAGGGACTCCTTCAGGGTATGTCTCTTCTGTCACAGTAGACAATGTGGGCAGTGGTGTGCAGTTATAAGTTAATGAGTCTCAGTAAGCCAGTCACAGACCCGTGAGATTCAGGCAGATTTCTGGTTGTAAGTCCCAAGTTGAGCTCCCTGCAGGGTTGAACCGTGCAAGGTTCTTTTGCAGGTTCCAGCTGCCTTTCCCCTGAAGATAGTCCAGGTTCCGATGGGAGGTGATGATCCCTCCAAGTTACCAAGTATGGTGGTCTGGTGTGCCTTTATTGCAGAGATTCTCTTCACTTTTCCAGTGGGCTTCAGTTTTCATTAGGGAGCTTGAGAGAGGCCCTCTCTCTCTGTTGTTCACTACTGCAGCTCAGGACAATGGCCTTTATGCTCCCCTGTGCTCAGCTAGGTCTCTGGCTAGGTCTCCTGGTAGAAAGTGGGCAGAGCAAGCCAGACTGAGCAGGGTGCACTCAGCCTGCATCTGCTCTGCCCACAGCAGATGGCCAAGCCTAGAGGCTGTTGGGCGTGCCCAGGGTCCTCACCAGCTAGGTCCCCGGCTAGGTCTCCTCCAGTATACACTTTTTGAGTGAATGTCCATGAATGAATGTACTTATGGTTGGCAAGCAACAATGTTTTGAATCAGTTGTTAAGGATTAGACTTTTTTCAGACAGCTCAATAACTCAAAAAATACTTTCTCTAAAGAGTGCTTAAAAATTAGGAGTTATTTTGTGTTTCCGCTAACCCTAACCCAGCATCTAATCTACTTTCTGTCTCTGTAATTAACTATTTGGAACATCTTATATAAATGGCATAATAAAGAACAGTCTTCTAATTTTTATTTTGTGTGTGTGTGATAGGGAGAAGTTTTAGATAACTTAATAGATTGAATATTAAGGTAGTTATAGAAGCAAAATAAGTAATGTGTTCTTTTAACATTTACTTTCCCCATAACTCCTTGTTTAAGGTGATGGTTATCTGACTCTTTAACCAGTAACTTCATTAGCCTAACAAAGTTGCAATGCCAGGGTGAATTTACAATGTATATATGCCTATCTTGTGTCTGTGACTTGTAAATAGAAACTGGAATTTATTTACACATCAAAGACCACTAGGGATGAGATAATGACTAAAAAAACCTATATAAAAAGGGAAAGATCTGTTTCTGGCATTCCTGCCCACTGGAGAGAAGAAATTTTATTATTTTATCCGAATTCCATGTCTCCGTGTATTTCTTTCCGAGATTTCTGCAACATGTGTGAGACAGTCTCACAATGTAGTTTGGGCTGGCCTTGAACTCCGAGCAATCCTCCTGGTTCAGCTTCCTGACTACTGGGACAGGCATGTGCTGTCACACCCAAGCAGAATAGTCTTTTTTGACTTGTCTTTTTCTACCTAACTTTTTCAAGGTTCACCCATGTTGTGGCATGTGTCAGTATTTCACTTTTTTTTAAGTTGCCAAATAATATTCTTTTGTGTGGCTATACCACATTTTATTTGTTCATTCATCAGGTGATAGATATTTGTGGGGTTTTTTTCTATTAGGAATAATGCTGCTGTATACATTCATGTTTGTTTTGAGACAGAGTCTTGCTCTGTACTTCAGGTTGGCCTTGCACTCACTATGTACCCTAGGCTAGCCTTGAACTCGCAGCAGTCCTCCTGTCTCAGCCTTGTGAGTACTGGGATTACAGGCGTGTGCCACCATGCCTGGATGCCCAGGCATGTACAAGTTTTGGATGAATCTGTATTTACAGTTCTCTTGGGTATATACTAAGGAGTGGAGTCCATGGATTATATGATTACTCCATTTTACTTTTTCAGGAGCAAACTGTTTTCCAAAGTAGTTGTAGCAGTTTCCATTTCCATCATCAGTGTATGAGAGTTCCAGTTGCTTCTTTTTTTTTACTAACATTTATTTTTGTCTCTTTTTAGGAATCCTAGTGAGTATGAGATGGTACCTCATTGTGATTTTAAGTTTCATTTCACTAATGGCCAGTGATGTTGAATATCTTTTCTTGTGCTTTTTGGCCATTTGTGTATGTTCTTTTGAGGAACTGTCTATTCAGATCATTTACCCACTCTCAAATTGGGCTGTTTGTCTTTTTATTGTTGAATGATGTTATTTATTCTGAATACAGATCCCTTGTCAGATGTATGATTTGCAGTTATTTTCTCTAATTCTGTGGATTGTCTTTTCAGTCTGTCTGTCTTTCTGTCTCTCCTTTCTTTTCTTTTCTTTTCTTTTCCTTTCTTTCTTTTTTTTTTCTTTCCACAGGGTTCTTATGTCTTCACTTTCTGGGCCCAGGTGATCCTCCCTTGACCTCTTGAGTAGCAAGGACTGCAGGCATATATTCCACTGTGACTGGTCTTCACTTTCTTAATGTTAGTCTTTGAAGCACAGTGTTTTAAATTATTTTTATTTTATTTTTGCCGTACTGGGGAGTAAACTCAGGTCTTTTGCACGGAGCTATCCCCAACACTTTAAAATAAATTTTAAAAAATTTTTTTGAGAGAGCGTCTTACTAAGTTACCCAGGCTGGGCTTGAATTTGCTGTCCTTCTGCTTCAGACTCTCAATAGTTTTTACTTTGAAGAAATATAGTTTTTGTGATTTTTTTTTTTCTTTTGATAGTTGTGCTTTTGGTTTCATATTAAGAAATCATCACCTAGTCCAAGGCCACAGAGATTTACTTCTGTTTCCTTTTAGAATTTTACACCTTTAATTTTGAGTTAATTTTTGTATATTCTGTGAAGAATCTAATTGTGTTTCTTTGCATGTGAATGAATATCTAGTTGTACCAGTATCATTTGTTGAAAAGACTTTTCTTCCCCAAATGAATTCTTTTATAGCACTTACCAAAAATCATTTGACTGTACAGTAAATATAAAGGCTTATTTCTGGACTCTTCTGATCTTTATGCCTGTCTTCATGTATCATAGTGACATGATTAGTGCAGATTTTTACTTTTTTGAAATTGAGAAGTGTGAGTCTGCAACTTTATTCTTTTTCAAAATTATTTTGAAAGTAAGGCATGGTGGCGCTTGCCTGTAACCCCAGCTCTTAGAAGGCTGCTGAATGAAGATCTCAGAGTTCAAGGCCAACCTTGGCTACATAGGGAGTTCAGGCTAGCCTGAACACTTCAACTACATAATAAAGACCTTGTTTCAAAAAAAACAAAACAAAACAAAAAAAAGATTATTTTGAATATTCTCAGTCTTTTATATTTTCATGTAAATTTTGGAGTAAGTTGTTAATTTTACAAAAAAAAACCAAACAGCTGGGATTTGAATAGGGATTGTACTAAATCTGTAGATCAATTAGGAAACTATTGCTACCTTAATAGTGTTAACTCTTTTGAACCTTGAACATGGGCTATTTCCACTTACTTGGATATTTAAAAATTTCACTCAGTAATATTTTGTTGCTTTCAATGTACACACCTTGACTTAATATCTCCTGCAAGACTCTACATTGTCCAAGTAATGCTCGTTCTTTCATTGGATTGTGTAAATATTGCATAGTACTGAAACTTTTACTATAGTTACCTGTTTTATATTCCAATTCTAATCTAAGTTTAAAGTACTCCTCAGCGATATTAATGTAAAAATAAATGGCCACTGTTAAACATTTTCTTTTATTTCAGAGTTGTCAGTTGAGCCCTCTCTATAGAAATATGTCTCTAGGTAACAAATTTTGCATGTGGATTTTTGGAGGCTTAGGGCCTCAGTTTTGAGACTTTATGGCTATATACATGTTGCTAACCCAACCCTGACACTCAGAAAAATGTTATTGATGATGACAAAGATGAATAAGTATTTTCCTCTTCATATGCCTACATTAAAAATAACATCTCCATGGGCTGGGGATTTAGCTCAGTGGTTCCACTACCTGCCTTGTTACCTGTCTCACAAGCTCAAGGTCCCGAGTTTGATCCCCAGTACCAAAAAAAAAAAATCTCCAGCCATTTCCCTTGGAGGTATTTATATGACCTATTTGTTACCTTTGTAATTGTTATGTTATGTTTCACTTTGTAGTGAAGCATATGCTTTTATTTTTATTTTTTTTGGCGTTGGGGATCGAACTCGGGTCCTTGCGGCTTGCGCAGCAGGCGGCAAAACCACTGAGCTAAATCCCTGGCCATATGCTTTTATTAATACAGATCTACTCATCAAATATATAGATTCCTTGTCTGGTAAAGTAGCTTTTGTTCTGTGCTTTGTTATTTTTTTCTCCTTGCAAAGTACATAAATAATTAATGTTTGTTCTGGGAGGAGCAAAAAAGGGGAGTAGATTTCAGGGGAGAGCATTTTCTTTCATGAAAAACTATCCTTTTTGCCCTAAGCAACCCTTTTGAAACAGGAAGGAAGGTGCAGATGTTTCAATTAAAGCAGAAGTACAGAGTCACTCTGGAAAATTTAAGAGTAATAGAAGTTAATTTTTTTCTGTATGAGAATTGCAAGTAAGATCTACCTATGGGTTATCTTAATATTTATATATAGTAGCAAATGCTCTGAATTTGAGTAGCATTTTTGTATTTGAACAGGAGAGTGTGTGTGTGTGTGTGTGTGTGTGTCTGTGTGTGTGTGTGTGTGTGTGAAAGAGCACACTTACTGGGAAGCAGAGAGCAAGCGGCACAATGACAACAGACAAAGACCATCCAGTAGGCACCCTACACATCGTACTGGATTGTACTGGGGAAGACATGCCATGTTTGGCCAATAAAAATCAACTGTAGCGTGGTCTCCCTCAGGGCACCTTCCCGAACCTCATCTTTCTCAGGGGTTGAAAAAAGTCCCAACCACTTGCCTGAAGGCAGCTGTGGTTCACTAGAGAGAGAGCCCCTCAGGAGTACTTTTCTGTTTCTTTTAAAGAACATTTTCTTTAGATTTCTTGAAATCTTCATTTGTTACTTTCATTCTGCGTTCTCTAAAAGCCATCAGCCCAGCTTCTGTACAGATTGCCTTGATGTCAGCACGAGAGAGATCATCCTTTGCCATGATCAGGTTGTCCAGGGTTACATCACTGGATGTCATCCTGCTTGTGTGAATCTGAAAGATATGCTTCTTAGTCTTCATTAGTCAGGGGAGCTTGATCTTCCTGTCAACGTGCCCTGGTCTGATCAATGCTGGATCCAAAGTTTCTATTCGGTTTGTGGCCATGATAACTTTCACATCTCCCCATGAATCAAATCCGTCCAACTGGTTTAACAGGTTCCACCATTGTTCACTGAATTTCCCTCTCACCTCCAGAGTTTGAATCAAATCTTTTGGTACCAGTGGCATCAATATCATCAATAAATATGATGGATGGTGCACGTTCTTCAGCAACTTGAAATAATTCTCATACAAGTTTGAGCCCATTGCCCAGGTACTTCTGAATAAATTCAGAGCCAACCCCTCTCAAGAAAGTGGCTAAAGTTTGGTTTGCTACTGCTTCGGCTAACAAGGTTTTACCTGTGCCAGGTGGACCATAGAGAATGACTCCCTTGGGGAACCTTATACGCATCTCTTCATAGTATTCAGGATGGGCGAGAGGAAGCTCCACAGATTCCTTAATCTTCTGGATTTGGTTGTCCAACCCACTGATGTTGTTGGCATAGGTTTCTGGGAGACCTTTTCCACCTTCATCATTGTGACCAGAGGATCTGTGTCATCCATCAGCATCCTGATCGCAGCATGCACCTTGTGGTTTAACAGGACTGAGCAGCCTGGTTCCAGCAGAAATGAAAGGATGACACAAATGAAAGGATGCTGCCATAGTGTTCTGAGCCCACAGATGTAGACACAATGCCATGATTGTCATCAGTGATGTCTTCCAAGGTTCCTACTGACATTGAGGTCCCCCTCAAATCATCCATCTTTGACCTTTTCTCTTTTCTTCTAATCATTTCATTTGTTCCTGATTTCTAATAAATTCTTCCTCCATGTGAAGATAATCTTTAATTCTCTCTCACTTGAGTAGTTTTAAGTGGCACCAAATGTGAGGTGTCACCAGTCACGGTTTGCTGGCAGCATCTGGTCCCTTTGTTTTCTTCTTTTTCCCCACTCTAGTTGGTACAGGAGGTTTGTATTTCTTTTTCTTGTCCTTGTCATCTTTCTTACCACCTCCAGGACCATGACCACCAACCACTCTTTGACCCATTTTGCCTCAGCTGCTTGAACAGGATTTTAATCCTATTCATTAGACTACAGAGGTGAGCAGTCTGAAATTGCTCACTACATTCATAGACAGTCTATGTAATGATTAGATACAGAACTTGAGAGAAGAGTTGAGGCAAAGTGAAGCAGTAAATTTCTAATACTTTTCTTATATATATAAATCGAGTTCTACAAAAGGCATACCCATCTCTTTTAGTGTCTAGCATTTACACATCTCACCAATTCTAATAACCTTAGGAACCCTGAGAGGTGAGAGCTTTTTTCCTTGTTTTATCCTAGCTATTGACCTTGCTAGTCTCTGAGCCTCAAATGAGTCCAACCTGAATTATTTGTGTTTGCTTTGTTTAATTCCTGGTGGCTATTATCAGACAGTCTTGGATTTGAATATCTTCCATCCAGAAATGCAAATTGTATTGCATCTTAATAAAAATCTCATTTTACATACAATGTTGTATTAAAAAGTAGCTTCATCTTAGCTGGGAAAATACGGATAATGCTTCACAGTATACATTTTATGGAATGCCCTTTATTTCTTCTAAGAGAAGTATGGCATCTTTCTCATTGAGAAAGACAGATATTTGCAGAATATGTCATATGCATTCCTCTCTTTTTTTTCTGAGGAGTACAACTTCTGATATGAATGAGCCCTCTTAGGTGAAAGTGGGTGTTGACCAGAATCAGAATATCCCAGGATAAAGCCAAATAAATGGCCAAATAAATGAGTAAATGTCTGCCCATTCATTTTGTTTTGTATTTTAAACATGAATGTGCTAAAGCAGTCATGGCTACTTAAAACAAGATGATACTAATTATAATTAATTTGGTTACTCAATTGGAGCTTTGGGATCTCTTCCCCTTCCTCACTTTATTCAATTAGCAGAAAAATAGCAGTAGACATAGCTATCATCTATGTACTGTTTATGTGCCAGGCACATAAGTCCCAAACACCTTACATGGATTATTAATTTTCACATTATGAAGTAAGCTTTATTATTCATATCTTTCAGATGAGGAAAGTGAAACTCAGAGAAGTTGAGCAAGTTATTAGAGAATACATAGCCTGTGAGTAGTCCAGGCAGCCATTGAACCCACTAGTGTGACTCCAGAGTTGTGGGTTTAACTGTTAAGCCATTGTGTCTCCTTTAGCAGTGCCTACCATTGATCTCCTAACTCTTTGAGAAAACTTGTAGTTGTCATCCTTAATTTTGTTACTAAATGAACTAAAATTCTTCTTCAAGTAACTGGATTCTCAAACTTTTAATAATAAAGGGGGAAAATCCTGTATTCTGTGAGGATCATAAAGGTTTTGGTGGCTAGAACTTATAAAATGGTTGACAGAACTAGGCTGTTTAAGAAAAATTCAAAAGTGTGGCGGAGGGTATCCTTCCTGGAGGAAGAATCAGGTGTGTTCAACTGAAAGATAGAACTTTGACTCGAGGGTGAGCTTTGTGATACATATATTAGTCTAGTTCTTAGGAACTATTGTCAATATCTCCAGAAATGGGAAGTGAATAGAATTGCTTTTAAGGGAAAATATAAATTAGTCCCCTTGCACAAGTAATTAATAATTTAAACCAGCCAGTGATACCTTTGATATTATAGAAGTTTAAGCTGTTGGGAGGCGTGGGTTGGTTGACATGAAAACCCTCTGCCTACTCTGATTAGATGGTTTTTTTTTTAAAGACATTGAAAGAATTGAGGGTTTTAAACTTTAACAGTAATATACAAAGTTGTTATGATCTCAAGAGCGTTAGAACCATTATTTTATAATAAACCTTTTCCTTAAACCAACAAAAAGTACTCTTGAATTTTCTCTATTATGAGAAAATTTTCCGTACAGAAGAGTATGACATTGTGATGGTAACCCAATAGTTTTGTGGTATATCTTTGTATTTACACTTGTAGATGGCTAATTAATATGAACTGGTTAAATATCCAGGTCTGAACTTAACTTTAAGACAATGACAAGAATCTTAGCTTTTACCACTGTGACACTTATTTTAAGTGTCTGTTTCTCCTTAGGGAGAAACTCTTTAAAGGACCATCTTGCCATATTATTGAACCCAGCACAGTGTTAGGGGCTCGTGTAATATTGGGTCAGTCAGTGGTAATACTTAATGCAGTATTGATCTGCTATGTTAGTTGCCTCCCTCCACTCCCTGAGTTAAAACGTGGCCACATGAAAATAATCATGTTGTAAAAAATTGTTTTGAAGGGGAAAACAGTATTCATAGACTAGAAAATATTAACATGTTGTAATGTTTTTGTTTACAGAGATTAAAATAACAGTATCTTAATGTAAATATAAGTTTATTCTATTAAAAATCTTAAGTACCTGAAAAATGGTTCATATCAGTAATCAGGGAAATATAAATCAGAACCACAGTGAGATACCACCTCACACCAATAAAAATGGCCATTATTAAAACAACTAAAGATAAATGCTGGCAAGGATGTGGAGAAAAGGAAACCCTTGCACACTGGGAATGTAAATTAGTATAATCATTATGGAAAGTCCTCCCAATTAAAAATAGAACTACCATATGATTTAGCAGTCCCACTATGTGTGTGAAACTTCTGTGTGAAATAAGCTAGACACAGACAAGTACTATATGTGCTCATTCATAGGTGGAATCTAAAAGAGTTCATTTCATGGAAGTTTAAAATAGAACAATGGTTACCAGATGCCAAGGACAGTAAGGGGTAAGGGGAAATACTATGTATTGATAAATTCATATTGAGTTAGGTAGGAGCACCTGTGCTACTATTGTACCATATGATGACTACAGATAACATGTACAATACATTTCAAAAAACTAGACAAAAGAATTTTGAAAAATTATACCACACAGAAATGATATTTAAGGGAATAAAATATTTACCCTGATTTAAATATTACATGATATATACATGAATCAAAACATAACATGGTTCCTTGTTACTATCTGTACTTTTTTATCAGTTAATATTTTTTAAATTTAAAAATTACCAAAAAAGTAAGCTTCTCTTGTCAGATCCAGTACTTAATTATATCCTCAGCCTTTGCTTCACTTCCCTTCCCTTGCTTTCAGATAGCGTGATTTCTACCAGCACTGTCATTAACACTTTTAAAACCTTGTTCTTTACCACCAACTGCTACGGGAATAAAATGCCCCCATAGACAAAGCAATTGCCTTAAAAACTTTGTCTTTGGGCTGGGAATGTAGTTCAGTGGCACAGCACCTGCCTGGCAAGTGGGAGGCCCTGAGTTTCATTCTTGGTACCAAAAAAAAAAAAAAACCAACAAAGACTAAACTTTGTCCTTGGCATTTATTTTCTGATTTTGAATAACATTACAGCTTCTGGGTAAAACATTATGTTTATAAATAAGCTATTATATTACAATGGTCTGTGAATTATGAAAACTTAATAAGAAAATATCGATTCCTTATAGACTGGTAATGGTATGTGTAAATTTTAAGTTCCTGAAGAAAGAAAGGAAACAAGTGTCATATTTCAAATCAATAATGAATATTTTTTTACTTAGGGAGAAAAAGTACTTGCATCCATACTTCTTCACATTATGTATGTGGCATCATCTATCATAAATTTCGTATGCATTCTGTTTTTGGTCATTTTCTTTTGTAATTTAATTTTATGTGACTTTTTAAATCAGAACTTATTTTAGTGTGATTTTTAAGGATTATCCAGCACTCACCTCAAATCCATGGAAGAGCAAATTCAATTATTATAATTTATAAATGACCATTTTCTTTGCAGATAGCACATAAAATTTAAATATTTCCATTCATAAAAATTTGAACTTTATAAATTGGTGTAAAATTTGTTACTGTCTGACTTACATTCTCCTTTAACGATCAGAGTAAACTAATGGGTCATAGTTTTGAGTGCATGACATGTAATTGGATGGATTGGTGTTGTTACCTCTTTGGCATTTATTTAGCATCTGTTGTAATCAGTGTTGAATACTATGGTAGTTGCTAATGTTTCAAAGATAAAGAAGACACGTACCTCCGTGAATCTTTGTTCTTGATGTAGGACACTGGAGATTTAATTTAGCAAAAGATAAAGAAGAAAATCTTTTAGTTGCCAAATGTTGGGACTAACATTCCATTCATAATGTTCCAGTTTTCAGTGTCTTATCCAAGGGGGCTTTTAAGGTAAACCTACAAATATTTGCCTTAACTTTAAGGGGAAATCCAGCTGCCATTCAAGAGGAAAGGAAAAGAATGGAAAGGGTTTATGGAAGAAAGGAAAGGGAGTGGGAAGGAAGATGAAGATAAAGTAAAACTCTTCTTATCTTACAGATTTCTTCTTTGGAAGCATCAGAGCTCAGTATTTGTGTGAAAGATGACTGAGTTTACTACTAGTCATGACAGTACTTTAGGTCTAATGTACATGTAACTCCAGGATTCTTTTGTTGTGGGATTTAGAATGTGTGCTATTCAAATATGGTAGCCACTAACCTCATGTGGCTATTTAAGTTTAAGCTAATTGAATTTAAATTAGGGACTCCTCTGGCTTTTTTTTTTTTGGTACCAGGCATCGAACTCAGGACCTTGTGCTTGCCAGGCAGGCGGCAGAACCACTGAGCTAAATCCCCAGCGCTAATTGAATTTAAATTAAATGTAAAATTCAGTTGCATTAGCAACATTTCAAATGCTCACTAGCTTCCTATGGCTCCTATATTGGACAGTGTAAGATATAGAATGTTGCCATCATATCAGAAAGTTTGTTTAGAAGGCACTGTTCTAGATGAGGTATATGAAAAGATGTTAAAAAGGACATAACAAAAGAAAAGGAAAACAAAAACACTACCACCAGGATCCTTGGTGAACATAGATATAAAAATCTTCAACAAAATACTAGCAAACCCAACTCAGTAGCACGTTATAAAATTATTTACTATAATCAAGTGAAACGTATTCCAGGGACGCAAGATGGTTTAACATACAAAAATAAATGAATGTGATACACCATATCAACAGACTAAAGAATAAAACTATGTGATCATCTCAATACAGAAGAAGCATTTGATAAAATTTAACAGTGCTTCATTCTGAAAATAGTGAACAAATTATGTATACAAGGAATATACCTCAACATAATAAAGACCATATATGTATAAGCCAGACAGTGACTAACATTATATGAATGAGTAAAACCTGAAAGCTAAGATGTAGAATAAAACAAATATGCCTAGTTTCACCACTTTCATTCAATATGACACTACAAGTCCTAGCCAAAGCAATCAGTAGGGAAAAAAAGAAAAAAGCCATCTGAATGGAAAAGAGGAATTCAAATTGTGACTGCCAATGACATGATCCTTATACATGTAAAACTCCAAGGAATCCACCCAAAAAATGCCCTCCTGAAACAACTATTAGTACTAACAAGTGAATTCAGCAAGTCTGCAGGATTCAAAAATCTACATTTTAAAAACATTGTTGCCATATACTAATAGCCAGTTATCTGAAATAGAAACCAAGAAAGCAGTCTCATTTACAATAGCGCCAAAAAATAAAGTTTATAGTGATAAATTTAACCAAAGAAATAAAAGCCCTGTACAATGAAAATTAATAAAACTTGCAATCTGTCAAAATACTAATAAGCTGGGTGTGGTGGCAGTTCAGGCCAGCCTCACACTTGGAACTATCCTCCTGCTTAATCCTTGTGAGTGCTAGAAGTAGAAGTATTCATCTCCATATCTAGACTGTGGTTGACTTATTCTTAATATTCAAATTTATCACCATAGTCATACGCTGTATTTCTTCTGTATATAGTGTTGTGAATTTCTTGTTTTTTTGTTTTCTTACTAGATAATGTTTTACCTGATTTAATATTTTATATCCAGAAAACTAATTCTTCAGTTTTTAATGTTATTCTAATTCAATTTCCACTTTTAGTATCATAAATTCCTCTCTTTCTGAAGGATCACTGATACCCAAATGGTTTTTCTTGTTCAGATATGTTACAGGAAGTAGAGTGAGAAGTGAAAATTGCTTGCTTGTGGTATAGGGTTCTTATTTCTAGAAAATTGCAGCAATTAAATGCAATAGGTATTTGCTTAAGTAAAAATTATTATGATTCCAGGATATAGCTATGACTAGCCAGTTGCAGGCCATAGCTCTTCCTTCTTCCATCATGGTTTTGTTGAAAGGATATTTTGAAAGGATTAGTAATATGGAATGTTTTTTGTTAAAGTAAACATTTCTCATTTGGAATCTTTTAGCATGTGCAGCTCGTGCTTTGCCAGCTTTATCTATATTAACATCACAAGGTTGCTTGCATAGATCACACTTTTCTACATAGGAATCTTAATAGTTCACAGTAAAGTGAGTAGTGGTGTGTGGATTTTAATACCAGTATTTCAGAACATAAAAAAATGCGAGGATATGTAACTAAGCTACTATCAACAACACATCTCTACTGAAATGTTCTTGTTGTGTTTTTTTTCATTTGTCTAAAACAAAATAAATTTAAGTACTTGTGTTTCTTCGTAGGTATAAGCGTGTCTTTTCAGTTGGAACCCATGCAATTACTACATATAATCCAAATACCTTAGAAGTAACAAATCAGGTAAGTATGTTAGAAACTGTTAGGTGTGTGTAAGAACCCTCTTTGAATTCTTTTTTTTTTTTTTTTTGGTACCGGGGATCGCCTCCTTGAATTCTTAAAGCTAGGATATGGCGCATTACCCCTGGTGTGAAATCAGTACTTTAGAATAGAAAAGTCTGATCTGAGATTAATATGCTTATATATAATGCTTTGTGCTTAGGACCAAAAAAATGGTTATTTCTAGGCTCTCAGATACAACTTTCTGACATATTACTCTGTAGTAGCCATTATATTTATGTAAAATTAGTAAATTCATTAAATTTTTATACTGTTACTAGTATAGGCATATTTTAGTCACGTTACAAGTATAATTGGTATAAAATACTTGTTATAGAAAGAAGCTTACTTGTTTATAAAGGTAAAACTAACTGTATAAGTAAACATATTTAAAGATTTTCTAGCTTATTTTATTTTATTTTTGGTACCGGGAGTCGAACTCTGGTCCTTGTGCTTGCACAGCAGGCAGCGAAACCACTGAGCTAAATCCCCGGCCCCTTTCTAGCTTATTTTAATTGTAACTTCGGTGTGTTTTACAGAATTCTTATTTATTTAGTTAGTTAGTTAGTTAGTTTTTTGGTACCGGGGATCGAACTCGGGACCTTGTGCTTGCGAGGCAGGCAGCAGAACCACTGAGCTAAATCCCCAGTCCCAGAATCCTTTTTTAAGTGGTTCTATGAGTAATCATAAAATGTTACTCCTTAATTCTATTCACTTTTATTTTAATTACTTTAGATTAATGTCACTCATTAATATTGGACTACAGATTTTTGTCATCTCTGACTAAAAGACCATAAATAATTTGAATTATAGAATTGCTATAACATTACTTCTAGATCTCCAGTATTTTGCAAAATTTTGCTCATTTAATCAGTGAGTATGAAATTACAGTAACAGAAATAATTTTTGCATTTTATTATATCATAGCAGTAGTTTAAAGAATCCGTTTCTTTTTCTTAGTGGCCTTACGGAGATATTTGTAGCATTAGCCCTGTTGGAAAAGGACAGGGAACAGAATTCAATCTCACATTTCGTAAAGGCAGTGGGAAGAAGTCCGAAACTTTAAAATTTTCTACAGAACACAGAACAGAACTTCTTACAGAAGCATTGGTAAGAAATATTCCATCTTCATGAACTAAGTTTCTCTATTCAGTTTTTTAACTGAAACAGTTAAATTAACAGATGCTAATATTCTCTGTTCCTGTATCTACTATGCTTAGTTTTTCTTAGCTTCTTTAACTTGATACTGTGAAACTTTCTGTTTTCTCTTATAGCAAGACTGGAAAATCCCTTACATTTAATAATTTATTAGCCTTTTTAATTGCATATGCAGGACAAAGCATTATTTCCCCGCCCCCCCAATACTGGGGATTGAACTCAGGACCTTGTGCTTGCAAGGCAGGTGCTGTGCCTCTGAGCTAGATCCCTAGCCTGGATCTAATCACTTTTACTGATCTTTGTACTAATAAAATTAATAGAACACCTATAAATGGACCAAAGCAAGTCAGTTGCTTGAATTTGAATAATTATTGCCCAGATACAGATATTAATGCTATTCATACAAATTAAAATTATTACAATAATCACATTTATTTCAGTAAATTTAAATAAATTTATATTCATAAATAGTTTATCAATAATTCTCTAAATTTTAACATGGAAATCTTTTGAGTACCCAATTGCTGATGTATGTAATATGCATTTAAACTGCTGTACCACAAATTAACTATATTACATTTTTAAAATACCATTTTAATATTTTCCTTAAGGAGCTATAATTTAATGATATCTTGTCTACTAAATCAACATCTTTCTTTGCATTATTGTAATCAAAGGCCCTCTGGGAAGCAGTACAAGCTTCCCAGTGGGACAGTTATGCAGTGGGCAAGAATGATCAAATTCAAATCAGAGCTATCTGGCAGCTAGACATACAAATTACAGTCCCATTGTGAATGTGTTAATCTGTTCTTCTTCAATAAAGTTCCAAACTTTTTATTGAATTGCATATGACTTTAACCACTTAACTGTTTACCTCAAATATCTTGAGCAACATATTTATGTACTGACTATTCTGAGCGTTGCTCAGTGTCATTTCAACCAGTCAATTCTTGAATAAATTTGATAAAATTGTCATTTTTGTATTTCCTGTTATCTGATAAAATTAATAAAATATATGCAATTTTTGGTCATCCTATACTTAAATAATTAGACTGGTAAGTGGTAAATAACAGGTTTTAGTAAACAAGTTAATCAGTTTGTGATTTTTATCTCTTTTAGGTAGAAAGGGCTGAACCAGGAGTCTTCCTTACCAATCTGTTATCATAAACTGTGATTATGTGCTTTCTTTCAGAGATTTAGAACAGATTTTTCAGAGGGAAAGATCACAGGAAGAGTAAGTATTTTACAACTATTAACATGTATTTTTATTTTTTAAAATGTTGCCCTTTATTGTAGAAATCATTCCATAACTTGTATCTTCCTATTATGGCAAAGATAAGGGAAAAGAGAAACATAAATTTAATGTTTCTTGCTATCATGTGATAGAGAGATGAATGTAGTTTTATCAGGAACCTCAAATAATCCTTAATTAAATTAAGACAATTTTAGCAGATGGGGAAAAGCATCAGGGAAACAAACAACAACAACAAAAACTATGGAGCATTAAAAACAATGCAGTATCATTCAGGTGGTCCTTACTCCGTATTCTAAGCAGAAATACCAATAAGCATCATACTGGTGATAATGCTTGTTGGAACAAGCAGTTGTTATTTGGTGTAGGAGGTTCTTATTTCAAAAGCATTAAAGTTTTAAGGTTTAGGCATATTAAAACTCTTATTACATGTTCTTGCACTGGATCTGGCCTGTACTAATGCTTGGCATGGCTCACTGACAGTTTTGGGGAACTCAGGGCTACTTACTGGAATCTTAACTTTCCCAGGCCCTCTGTACATCATGTTGCAGTAGCATTTAAGCTAAATCAGTAACTTTCAGGAAGAAGGCATGCTTTCTCTACTCCCTTGAAATATTGTATTTCTTACCATGAGCAGGTATTACTTTTATATTGAGAATAAAGTACTGTCTAAACTTATAGTACTATTCAGAGCCCTGGCTTCGGGCAAAAGGCAGAAACTAAATTCTAATATGCTGGCAAAACTATTCCCCTTTTTTAACACATTTGTGACAGTGCTCTAATTTATATGTCTTGCAGCCAGGCAGCTTGAATCACTGGTGGTACAGTACATGCATGACCATCTCATCTATGACTGTACTACTTATACCACCAGTGGTACAGGCACTCAGTGGGACAGACATGAGTGTACCACTGGTGGTTCAAGCTATCAGGAACATGTTAAACCCTCATCCTTTGTTTTTTTTGTGTGTGTTTTTTTTTTGATATTCTGCTGCTTGTTGTATCCCAGAGCCTCACTGATTTCAACTCTAGCAATTGGCTGGTTGGCCATGAGCTATTTAAAGTATTTTAATGGCAAGCTCCTTGTTTCTTTTTCCTGATGAGCCACAACCAAATTTCTATAAATCATAACTTGGTGTGCTTATTTTAATTATATTAGGTAAGTTTTCTGTATGTCTTATCTATGTGGAAAAACATTCTGTATGTAGATTTTGTCTCTAGGCTTTCCTTTATATCAGTAAATAGTCATTTAATAGTTTTCAAACTTTGAGATAGAAACAGTATTTTTAGAAGATTGAAGGATATTTCACCTAATTTTATAGCAGGAGTAAGAAATTCAAAGTGATACCTTTACCACTCCTCCAAAATGCTTAGGTTCTACCCCAAATGCTGTGCTGACATAACTACTCTTACATGAGTTGAATGTAGCCTGAGGCCTCCATTTGCCTTTGACAGACTCTTAAGTCAGAATCTGAATCAGACTCTGTCAAACTCCTTAAGGTTTGCCCCCTACAGTCTGTAAAGATAATGATCTGTTTTCATTATTTCATTAATGGCAGTTGATTATCTGCTGGAAGGAATGGACAATTTCGTTTGGAGTGGGTTTAGGGAATGGAAATAAGCCTAGTTTGAAAAACTACCATTTTTATGGCCTTTCCATTTCTACAAGAGGTATGGCAATCTATATATATTCTTGGCTGATGTAGGCCCTTTTGTCTTTCTTTAGAAATTTTTCATGGAACTGTGCTCTCTATATGTCACCATGGATCAGTGATGCCGAGGGGACATGATGTGATATGACCCTGTGACTGTCATTGCTGAGTTTAGTGTTGGAATATTTGTGGAAGTGTTTGTTCATTTATTAATGCCTTCTTTGCTGAACACCTAGAAGAGAATTTATTTCAGTACCAGAAGTAGTTATATTCTTGAGCAACCAGTTTATTTTTACCTTAAGAATTATATAATTTACCATGGATTCCTCTTCTTATGGATGGGTAGAAAACTGGTATTTGAGTGTAGATGGGATATTCATTTCACATCAGACACTTTGTAATCCTTACGTTTTTCTGCCTCACTTTTCCTTTACTTTCAGTTTAATTTCTTCTGCATCACATCATGCAACCTTAATTAAATCTTCTTTTCTTTTTACTGTAAAACTAGAAGCCAGATATGCTGGTGATACACAACTGTAACCTCAGCACTCTGGGAGGCTGAGGCAGGAGGATTGAAAGTTTGAGTTCAAGGGCCAGGGATTTAGCTCAGTGGTTCCACCACCTGCCTTGCAAGCAGAAGGACCTGAGTTCGATCCCGGGTACCAGAAAAAAAAAAAATTGGGGGCCGAAGATTTAGCTCAGTGGTGCAGTGCCTGCCCGGCAAGCACTGGGCCCTGGGTTCGATTCCCAGTACCAAAAAAGAAAAGTGAAAAAAAAAGCCCCTAAAAAAACAAAAAACAAAACCCTTTGGGCTGGGGATTTAGCTCAGTGGTTCTGCTGCCTGCCTGGCAAGCGCAAGGACCCAAGTTCAATCCCCGGTACCAAAAAAAAAAAAAAAAAGTTTGAGTTCAATCTAGGAAATTTCACAATTTAGACCCAGTCTCAAAAATTAAAAACAGGATCTGGGACGTAGATCAGTGCAGAGCCCCTGGGTTCAGTCCCTAGTACTGCATGCATCAGTCAGTCAATCAATCTGTCTAGATAGTAAATGGATATTGATCATTCTAATCATTTGATACTGAATTTTAATATATGATAATTTTAATATATTAATAATTTTGTTATATAAATTTTAATTCATGAAGGAAATGCTATCATCTACATGGAGTTTAACTTGCTCATGTAAACAAAACTCAAAGTTAACTTTTCAGTGGTTTGATTAAAAATGCCGAAGGTCACATTTAGATTTCCGAATTTTTTGTTTTTTTCTTTTAGTATGCAAAAGAAAATATATATATTAATGTATGGAGCCAGTCTGTTGTTCTGATTGAATATTGTAATTTCCTGAAATGGGACTTTTTGGTATCATGGATTAAAAGAATGCTTCCTCAAAAGTTGAAATCTGTTTCCTAATAAAACTCTTTCAGCATTTCAGAATACATTTCTATTTAGGATTTCTTTTTTTTCAATGTGAGATGGAATCTCACTGTGATGCCCAGGCTGGCCTCAATTTCCTGTCTCAGCCTCATGAGTGAGTGGGATTATAAGCATCAGCCACCATGCCTGGCTTCATTCTCTTTTTTTCTTTTGATTTCTATAAGAGTGGCTTAAAATTGTTTCACAAAATATTGTAACCCCAAATCTTTGCTCTTTGCGAAGAAAAAAGAACATACTATCTTAAGTTAGAGTGATTTTTTTTTTTTCTTCTTTTTTTTGGTGGTGATGCTGGGAATTGAACCTAGAGCCTTGTTCAAATGATCTACCACCGAGCTATATCCTCAGCTAGAGTGAGTGTTCTTTGCTTTTGGGGGGGGGGTTAGTTTTTTGAGGCAGGATCTCCCTTATGTAGTTTGGGGGGGACTCAAACTCACTATGTAGCCCAGGCTGGCCTCAAACTCACAGTGATCCTCCTGCCTCAGCCTCCTGAGTGCTAGGATTACAGGTGTGCCACCACACCCTGCTAGAGAGAGCATTCTTAAGTAAATATCTCCTCTACCTCCAACTAAATGTTTTAGCATTTGGAAAATAGCTGTAAATATTTTATGGTAATCTTAAATATGAACTTAAAAGTAATACTGTTTCTCTCTAGAGGTATAACTGCTATAAGCATCACTGGAGTGATACAAGAAAACCTGTCATATTGGAAATAACTCCTGGAGGCTTTGACCAAATTAATCCTGCAACCAACAGAGTACTCTGTTCTTATGACTATAGAAATATTGAAGGCTTTGTAGATCTCTCTGATTATCAAGGAGGATTTTGTATACTTTATGGAGGGTTTAGTAGATTGGTAAGTATTACTTTTTAAAGGATATGATGATTTGAAGAAAAGAGGTTTTAGACTTGATTTTGAAATTTCATGTGAATCCTATGGTATTAAAAGTCTAGGCTTTGGTGTCAAAGGTACCTGAACTGGAACCTATTTGCTGTCTTCCAAAATGAAGAGAGCAGTATGCATATCATGTTATTTGTCTGTGTGTGTGTGTGTGTGTGTGTGTGTGTGTGTGTGAAGATTAGGTGAACTAATTTATGAAAAATGCTTTACATAGTGGCTTAGTGTTCACTAAATGTTGATTGTAGTTATTGTTTTTCGCTAGGTACATGTATTAATGTGTTACCTCAAAGTTCCTAAGCTTTTGTAATGTAAAATCTCTTTATTTTTACAAAGAGTGTTCTTGTCAAGCTATTCGTAATATGCAATATGAGTGTTCATCGAAACTTGACATTTGGAATTCATTGCATATTTTTGACTTAGAGTCTCAGTTATAAGTAAATTGTGGAATATAGCAAAAACTACTTAAAATGCCAAGGACTTGTTTTTAATTGGTATTAGAAGCTGAACTTTTGAAATATCCTATTTTCTTAATAAAATTTAAACCCCAGATCTCAAATTTAAACAATGTAGAGTTTCTCTAAATTGACCAAATTGACCTTATTTATAAGATTTCTTTCTCTTGAGAATTTTAATTCTATAGCTGCCTTAGTGGCCTGTGAATACTCCCCTAAGATTTAATATTTTGTGCATAAAATACCCTTCTCTGGACATCAGAGCCAAAGCAAGCCTAGAACTTTTAGGTACATAAGAGGGTAGATTGTAGCCAAAGGAAAATAAATAGAAAGATGAGATTGAGGAGGCAGTAGATAATCTGGTTTAGAAAATTTGTTTTTCAGATGTATAAGTCTGTTTCTACCCTAGCATTCACTTTTTCCTCACTTGATTGATACCATCCAAGTTTCCCTAATCTAGGAACACAGAAATAGATATTCTCTTACCTCTGAGTTTAGAGTTAAAAAATGAAAGCCCAAAGGAAAAACCTAGTTTTTGTTTTTTCCACCCTAAAGCAGCCTAAAGTGTGCTGTCCTGGTGTTATCCAAAGGCTGTCTTTTTCCTGGGCAGGAGAAATTTGCAATGATTAGCTTCTTGGTGGAAAACAAGCCAGATTTCAGAAATGTGGTCTTTCAGGCTCTAACAATAGATTTGTATCACAGTTATTCAACCAAGCCATATCCTCACAGATACTGAGAGACAGCTCTGTATTCTCTTTTAAACTAGCTAAAGTAAGTCAGTTCACTATAAATATGATACCAGAACAGATTCTTTTAACCTTCTGCATCACTGGCAACTGTAATGAGCTGATAGGAATAAAACACATTTTTATACATCATCTGTATAATCCAATGTTTCTCTCCAAGGAGCTATTGGGATTCTGGGCAGAACAGTCTTTCTTATGTGGGGTATTTCTGCTCTGCCTTTTTGCATTTCTAGCCTCCTTGCTAGTATCAGTATGTACCTTATCCTTTGTAAATATAGCTGGAGGTTGTTTTGTAACATCAGTAGGGCACTGACTGGTCAACAGTTAAACATTCTTCAACATAATCTTGTAAGGAAACCCAGTATATAAAACAAATCAGAGCTGCCTTATATAACACCTATCACTTCGCTGGCTTGGCTGGAATTCATTGGGCCACTGTTAGAAATATATATATGAGATAATTTCTGCTCAGTGAGTTGAATGCAAAGCTCCACATCCCAGACTTTATGGTGGTTTCAATTTAGTAGGAGTCTTTCAGTTACAATGCACTGCTTATTTACTTCTAATAACTTCAACTTTTTTTTTTCCACTAGAATGCTAACTTAATCTTTCCTGTGAGTTAAATATAATCACATTTTAGTTGTTTCATAAACATTTGTCTTTATAAATTTCAAAATTTATGCAGCATTTATTTGCATCAGAGCAAAGAGAAGAGATAATCAAAAGCGCAATAGACCATGCCGGCAACTACATAGGTATTTCATTGCGCATCAGGAAAGAACCTTTAGAATTTGAGCAATATTTGAATCTTCGCTTTGGAAAATATAGCACTGATGAATCCATCACATCTTTAGCAGAGTTTGTGGTCCAAAAAATATCACCTAGACATTCGGTAAGACCAATGTATGGAAAATAAGAATCTGTTCATCTCATTTTGACAGCTTCATTAATAAAGTTCTAACATGTCTCAATTTCCTGTGTATTTGAAGGAACCTGTGAAAAGGATTCTAGCACTTACAGAAACATGTCTAGTAGAACGAGATCCAGCAACCTATAATATTGCAACATTGAAACCTTTGGGAGAAGTAAGTTTCAGCACTAGCTTACATGAGATTTCTTCCTATTGATAAGTTTGAATACTTTTCTATTTTAATATTTACTCATTCTTAAAGAATGGAAAATATGCAGAATCTGTATTTAATTCTTAACATACTTCTATTTATTGATTTTAGAACAATAAAGATTGCAAAAATTACTTTCCAAATACATAGAGTGGAACTTTTTATTTAATAATTGTATGAAAGGCTAAGAGTGCAGTGTTTGCCTAACATGAACAAGACTGGCTTTGATCCCCAGCACCATATAGGGGAAATAAAATGAAAATTTGAATGAAACTATGCAACTCTTAAACTGAGACTAAGCAATTTGTAAACTCTGATATTGTAAACGAGTTACACTCTTATTTTAAATACTGTCTTTGTAAACTAAATGATGTGCAGTTTTTATAATGAAGTACTATAAAACTAAACTTACTTTGTTTTCAAAAGGTATTTGCATTGGTTTGTGACTCAGAAAATCCACAACTTTTTACCATTGAATTTATAAAAGGACAAGTTCGGAAATACTCTTCAACAGAAAGGTATTTGTATTTTTTATTGTTAATTTATCCAGCTTTTGAAATCCCAGCCTGTGCAAGACAAAGTGCTTGAGCAGAGAAGAAAGATAAAGATTTGTACTGTAGAACTGTAAAATTATTTATCTTGGGAAGATATTGTTGCATATTTAAAATGACCTTCAGTTTTCAAATTCCTAACGTCAGTAAAAATGGTGATTTGATTTTAAATGAAATGATGAAAATAAAGTATATTTGTATAACTAATGCTCTCAAAGTATTTTAAAATAGCATTATTAAGTTGTTCAGATAACAGCAAGTTCTTTTAATATAAATACACTTTACCAATTTTCTAGAATTATTGATGTTACTCTAACATGGCCATTCTTGTGAAAACCTGTGATCTGTTACAGCTCATAAGCCCCTGTGAGGCCCACACGTATAATTGCTGTTTTACTGTGTATGTCTGTATCTCCCTTTGTGTACTTTGTGAGAGTGGCAGTTCTTACATCCTAGATGGTTCTTTCATACCATTGTATTGAGTTGGACTGAGACTGGTTTTTAAATTTAGTCCACACAGTTCTAGTACATTTTGCCACTGTATACAGTATTATCTTAATTGAGATTTCTCCCTCCCTTTTTCCCTTCATCCTTCCATCTATTCTTCCCTTCTTCTTCCCTCCCTCTTTCCTTCTTTATCTTCCTATAGTACCAAGCAGTAACTTTTTTTTTTTTTTTTTTTGGTACCGGGGATCGAACTAAGGACCTTGCGCTTGCGAGGCAGGCACAGTGCCACTGAGCTAAATCCCCGGCCCCAGTAACTTTTTTTTTTTTTTAAATCTTAGCTTTCTAGGATAAACAAGACTGGAAATTTAAGGAAAAGGTTAGATGTTTTCCTGTTATTTTAAGGAGAGAGAATAGCTTTTAAAAAAAAGAAGTGCAGAAGTATTAGAGGAACGATCTCAGTGCTCAATTTTTCATATCTCACTATTCAGTTTGTCAAGTGTTTTATGAGCAGTATCCTGTTTAATCCAGATGGTAGCCCTAGGAAGAAAGTGCCATTATCCCCTAAAACTGTAATGCTTACATGTGGAAAGTAAAGCAACTTCTCTGAGTTGAGTTAGGAGAAGATTTCTTAGATAAAATACCAAAAACAGTTCAGATTGATTGACTTCATCAGATTGTTAAACTGGAGAACATTAAGAAAAGATAAGCCACCAATAGGGAGAAAGTGTTAAAATATAACCTGATAAAGGACAGTTTTCTAGAATATGTAAAGAACTCTTACAACTCAACACTAAATAACTGGATAGTAAATGGGGAAAAGATTCAAATAGACACCTCTCTAATGAAGATATATGAATGGTAAGTAAAATGGAAAAATCATGAGTTGTTAAGGAAATGAAAATTAAATCTACCGCAAATCCACTAAAATAGTTAACATCAAAAAGACTGCCAGTGCCAATTGTTAGCAAGGAGAAGCTAGAACTCTTATATTTTTGTTGAGAAGAAAACCATTTTAAAAAATACTTTAGCAGTTTCCTAAAAGATTAAACATATACTTACCACATGACCTCTCTAACTCTACGACTAGCTATTTACCCAAGAGAAATGAAAATATATGTCCACAGAAGCACTTGCATGTGAATGTTCAAAATAGTATTTCATACTAGTCAAAACCCAGAAGTAATCCACATATTCAACACTTTATGAATGGGTAGACAAAATTTTGTATGTCTCTACAATAGGCTCCAACTCTTAGTACACGTCACAACTTGGATGAACCTCAAAAGCATGTGATGTAATAACCAAAACACAAAAGACTGCATATTAGATAATTCTGTTTTTATGAAATTTGTTTAAAAAGCAAAACTGTAGAAACAACATATCAGTGGTTACCTGGGACTGAGGAGGTTTTGTTGTTGTTTTGCAAATAGGCACAAGGAAACTTTGTGGTGATGAAAGTGTATCAAAGCTGAATTATGATGATGATTTTACAACTGTATAAATTTATTAAAATTTGTAGCTGGGTGTGGTGGCATATGCCTAGAATCCCAGAACTTGAGAGGTGAAGACAGGAGGATTGTTGCAAGTTTGAGGCCAGGCTGAACTACACAGTGAGACTCTGTCTCAAAAATACCAAAAAAAGGGATGGGTATTTAGCTCAGTGGCACCATGCCTACCTCACAAGCTCAAGGTCCTGAGTTCAATCCCTGGTTACACCCCCCCCACCAAAAGAAAAGTTACTAAAATTTGTTAAATATTTTAACTGAGTGAATTTTGGGATTTCCATGTTAGGCCCAAGTAAAGCTGGTTATTAAAGATAATATTTAGGGCTGGGGATTTAGCTCAGTGGTTCTCCCTCCTGCCTTGCAGGCGCAAGGATCCGAGTTCGATCCCCACTACCAAAAACAAAAAAACTAATATTTAAACAAGGCCAAAACCAGAAGCATTAAATACAAGGTCACATAGCAGCAAGGTGAGGCAGTAGTATTTGTACAGCAGATTTTGTCTTAAAACTCTGCTTTGTACTTCCTGTTGGACCAGAATACATCCCCAAGCAGGTTACTACTGAAGGGCTTATGCTGCATTCTGAATCACAATTGTCTTTTACTGTCAATCCTGACACCTTTTTACTTCTAACCTTCTTTAGAGATTCCTTGTTAGCAAGTTTGCTGGATGGAGTAAGAGCCTCTGGTAATAGAGATGTTTGTGTAAAAATGACACCAACCCAAAAAGGCCAACGATGGGGGTTACTCAGCATGCCTGTGGATGAAGAAGTAGAGAGCCTTCATCTCAGATTCTTAGCTACTCCTCCAAGTAAGTATTAATTTTAATGTCATATTTCCATCCATCTACTTGATAACAGTTTAAGAAATGCAAGCCTCTAAATCTTCTTTTTGAACCTTCAAATCTTATAGATGGCAACTTTGCAGATGCTGTATTCCGGTTCAATGCTAATATTTCATACAGTGGAGTTCTTCATGCAGTGACACAGGATGTAAGATAAATTGTATCATGATTTGTTCATTGTTACTAACTTTTGGTACAGACATTTTTCTGAAAAATTCTTCCTTCACCCAGGGTCTCTTCTCAGAAAACAAAGAGAAACTGATCAATAACGCTATAACAGCATTATTGTCCCAAGAGGGGGATGTTGTTTCTTCAAATGCAGAACTTGAGAGTCAGTTCCAGGCTGTGAGGAGGCTTGTAGCTTCCAAAGCTGGTTTTCTGGCCTTTACTCAGCTTCCAAAGTAAGTTATTTTTTGAATTTAGTTTCTCTTAGAGATTTTCTTTTAATAGCACAACATTTATTGGTACATTTTAGGCATACATAATAATACTCATCATAGGGAATTTGCACCTCTGAGTGTACATGCCGCCCCTTTTTTCCCATGACCTGCCCCCTCCTCAACCCCCCTCCCCTCCCTTTGAACAGAAGCTTTGTTTCCATTTTTTCTATTTTCACTTTTTTTCTTTTCCCTTCCTTTCTGTCTCCCCCCTCCCTTGTTCTTCTTCCCATTTGAACATTTTCTTCCCCTTTCTCAATATTTGTTACACATTTTAGTCCTTATTTTCACTTTTGACTTCTCACACCGGAGAAACAATACGGTATTTAAACGTGTGTCTGATTTATTTCACTTAAGAACATGGTCTCAAGGTCCATCCATTTAGCTATAAATGTCTAAAGCTCATCCTTCTTTATGGCAGAGTAGTACTCCATTGTGTAAAAAACCCATCTTCTTTATCCATTTGATGGTTGATGGGTATTTGGGCTGTTGCCAAGATTTAGCTATTGCAGTCTATGCCACTTGAAAACATGGGTGTGCATATACCATTGTGGTATGATGCTTTTAATTCTTTCTGGAAAATACCAAGAAGAGGAATAGCTGAATCAAATGGAACCTCTAGTTTTAGTTTTTTGAGGACTCTCCACACTGATTTCCACAGTGGTTGCACCAGTCTACGCTCCCACCAGCAGTGGAGAAGGGTTCCTTTTTCCCCACAACCCTGCCAACATTTGTTATTGGTTGGTTTCTTGATAATAGCTATTCTTTCTGGAGTGAGATGGAATCTCAGTATTGTTTTAATTTGCACTTCACAAATGATTAGTGATGTTGCACATTTTTTCATATATTTATTTGCCATTTCTACTTCATCTGAGAAGTCTCTTTTCAGATGCCCATTTTTGGATTGGGTCTTTAAATTTGGGGGGGGTATCTGATTTTTTTTGAATTCTTTATATATTCTAGATAATAGTCCTTTGTCTCTTAGACATTTTAAACAACTCAAAAATAGAAAATAATGAATATGTTATTTCTTTATGTCTGACTAACCCTGATACCTTTTATATAGTGATTTGGTAGTTTTTCTTCATGAAAAAGAAAGATGAAATGAAAAAGGAAGGTGAGCAGTTCTGATGAGGGCTATTAGTCTCTACTCACTTCACTAGTAATATCGCTGACTCTTTGTCTTATAGTTTCGGTTAACCTTAAAAAAATGATTCTGTAAATGTGGATCAAAATAATTACTGCCATTCTTCAGTGGAAAATTAAGATAGCCTATTTTAGTAACACATATTCTGTTATTGCTATTATGTGGTGGTTTTTTATTCCAAAAGGTTTCGGGAACGTCTAGGAGTGAAGGTAGTAAAAGCACTCAAGAGGAGCAACAATGGAGTAATCCATGCAGCAGTTGATATGCTTTGTGCCCTTATGTGTGTGAGTAGTAATTTTCTTAAGGAAATGATTTTCTTAAATTGACTGGAGGTTTTAGTTTCCAAACACCATGATTTTCATTTTAATAATGAAGTCTATGTATTTCCCAGACTGCTCTCATAGCCATTTGTTCAGAAAATGTTTAGCACATCTTATATACCAGACAGTGTTCTGTGTGCTAAAAATATGAAAATATTAAGACACAGTGGCTTCCTTCCTTCAAATTGCTGACAGTCTAGTAAGGTAGGCATATTGTATATAATAGAAAGTAGTAGTGCCATGGGATTACTAAAAAATAGCCCTGAATTTTTGTTTGGTTGTGCAAGTATGATGAAGTACTCTGTCTTTCTAGAAGCTACTATATTTGTTCTGAATCTTAAAGGATGGGCAGGTATCCTTCAGTTCTGGAAAAGCTTTATTATAACAGAAAATAGTATACATAAAGACATGCTTAAGAAGCAACAAATAAATAAATAGTCTGCATGGGGTGGTAATTGTGGCAGCTAGAGATGTACCCAGAGACACTCCTTAAAAAACCTTCTAATTAGAGGAGCTAGAGTGTTATCTTTAGTAAGGAAAAACTTAGTGAAAGATATTTCAGCAAGGGAGTAGAACAAGATCAGAACTGACTTGCCGAAAGCCCACTGTGTGGTATGTAGATAATAGAGTAGAGGTGAACTTGGAAGCAGGTAGATCAAATTATGTTAGAAATGAGTGCTAAGATGATGTCAGTGACGGGCTAGAGAGGGGACATATTCAGCAGCTATTTGAATTGGTGATGTCTGTGTGGAAGGAAGGATAGTTGTTTAGTATATCTTTGTAGTTGCTGATTTATGTTTCACGTGAACCATCTGGAATATTTCCTTGTATGAAATATTTTAGGTAAGCTTAGTGGTATATAACAAATCACTTGTATAGAACCTTGTATTTGTCCCCAAAAGTGAATTAAAGTTTATCTATTTATTATCTTTACCACAAATAATTTCATTAAAGAATTGAGATAACTAGAACACATTGAGTCCTTATCACATATTAGGTATTGGCTATGAATTTTACATGGATCATCTTGTTTAAGCTTCGTCATAGTCCTATGAGATAATTACTGTTAATCCTGTTTTACAGCTGAGGCAAATGAGACTCTGAAAGATAAAGTAACTTAATGTTGCCTATAGTCTCCCAATTAGAGTCAGTATGAAATTAGGATCTGAACTGCTTCTAACCATAATGTTGGAATGCTTTTGTACCCAGTTAACCCAGCAGTCAAAAGATAATCACCTTAAGATAAAGCAGTATGTTACTAATTTTAATACTTGATTTTAAATGTTAACTTTTGTCATCTGAAATTTAAATTCAAGAAGGTAGGGGTATTTGCCTTTTAATAAGGAAGTGTGTGGCTTTTGAAAGAATATCTTGTATGAGTATATAACCAGTTACTTGTCAGCCAGATTATCCATAAAATCTGATAAAACTCAAGAGAAACCATCAATTCTGACTGCTTGTCTTATCACGAGTTTCTTTTTGGCTTTATACTTTTAAAGCCTATGGTTTTTATTCTTTCAGTGTATAATGAATATGCTTTATAAATGATTTTTTGTAATGCCAACACATGACACTGCTTGTGAATTACTATTTTTAATCAATAGCCCATGCATGATGACTATGACTTAAGACAAGAACAGCTAAACAAAGCTTCTCTTCTCTCTTCAAAGAAGTTTCTGGAAAACTTACTGGAGAAATTTAATTCCCATGTGGTAAGTTGTAATTAAACCTGTTTTCATGATTATTAACATTATTGAAAGATATTCTAGAAATGCACATGAACTTTTTGTATTGCTAACGATAAAATGATAAAATACTTTGTGATAAACTACTTCATTTCAGTACTGTATCCATTGATCTGAGAATGATATGTTGTAAAGCTGTTAAATTTCTACAGTGATATTCCAGGTTTTTTATTCTTCTCTTTAAAAATGTCATTGTGAAATAAACTGTTCTTTAAAAATTTTTACTGTAACTGACTACCAGTCCCTGAGTCATTGGTAACTGTTTTGGAGATGAACATTCTAAAACATCTATAAGAACATGAAGAAATTGCCAGAGTTTTCAAGTATCGGTAAAAGGGTGTTTTTTTTTCTTATTTAAGTATACATCTTATTTAGTATACACATTTGAGGAATCTCAGTTATTCTCAAGAAGTTTGGCTGAATTTTAATTATATTTCTTTGAGGGTTATTGACAGTGGACTTGTTGCCACATTAGCAAAGGAAATATTACTTTAGAATCATCAAAATTTGAGCCTCATATTGAGAAATGAAAGTCAGTGTTTATGTCCGACATAGAGAATAAGGGAAAGGAACACGTTACTGGTGTGCTTTAACTAAAGTTCCCTATCTCTGAGTCCTAAGGCAGCATGTTGCTTGTTTCAGGATCATGGGACTGGTGCCCTAGTTATTAGTTCACTCTTGGACTTCCTTACCTTCGCCCTCTGTGCTCCATACAGTGAGACAACTGAAGGGCAGCAGTTCGATATGCTCTTAGAGATGGTAGCCTCCAATGGAAGAACTCTCTTTAAACTCTTTCAGGTAAAACTTTGTGCTTTTCTTATTTGATAACAATCTAAGAGAACCACTTTTTGGGTCAGATTATGTTTTTGTTTTTTGCATGCTGGGCATCAACGCCTGTGCCTCGCCTTCTGCACGCCGGGTGAATGCTCTCCCACTGACCTACCCCTATTTGGGTCAGCTTGTTTTTAAAATATTATGTATATGCTTCCATTATAATGACACATGCAAGTATTGTGGCATTAAGATATTTTAGCTCCCAGGTTTCTTGGTGTTTGATGTAGAGCCCTGTTGATGGAGATTGACTGCTGTTTTGACTACCTTGCTGATCTTTCCCATCCTAAATGTAGTGAAAAACTCGTTTTCCTATAGTAGGCCCAAAATTCCCTTTTTCTTTACAGATTTCTGAATAAGATGAGATTTAGCTGGGCCATTAATGGAAAATGTGTTATTCCGTGTAATACTATAGGGCTTATTGTATAAATGTATTTGTCTGTAAATTTTTATATTTTTGTTATTTTACTACAAACAGTATGTATCATTCTAAAAATAATAATTACTTATGTGTCACCTGTATCCTACTAATATAAACTCTGTTTGCAAATCTGTATCTGTAAAGCTGTACTATAAGATTACCTAAAATATTTAACCACACTCTGATCTGGCTTTGAGATATATCCTTTCCTGTGACCCATCATCTTGCATAAAATGGTATTTCTCCTTAAGAGCAAAAGGTAAATGTGTTGGAAAAAAGTCTGTTTTATTCACTGATACTTTTTCTCCTTTATTTTATAGCATCCTTCCATGGCAATTATAAAGGGAGCTGGATTGGTTATGAAGGCTATAATAGAGGTGAGAGAACAATTTTGAAATTTTAAAGTTTCTTGAATGTTGATTGTTTTAATTGCCTTTCATTCTTTTATGGGAAACATGCAATTCTTTAAGTAATTTAAATCTTAAGAAATTTTATAACTACAGAAATATTCCTTAATAATAAATAAGAGTTGGGCCAGGGATTTAGCTCAGTGGTTTTGCTGCCTGCTATGTAAGCGCAAGGACCCGAGTTCGATCTCCAGTACCAAAAAAAAAAAAAAAAAATCAACAAATAAGAGTTTTTATTAAGTATAGAGCAAATAAATTTGTTCATGACTTGTTTTACTTTAAAATTAAGTTAGCATTTTTTTCTCTTATTCTTTCATTGAGAGATGATGAAAGCATTGAAATCTTAAGCTACTGAATTACATATAAAAATATTAATGTAGTTCATAGCAATGTGGTATCAAATAATAATGGGAAGAAAAAGTTCCTTATGTTAAAGTACATTTGTAATCGAGCTTTATATTAGATCATGAAGGTACTTTTTCTTGTAGTTTGTTTTGGCTTTTTAAAAGATAAGATCATGATTATGAATATTAACTGCATACTGCCCCCCCATTTGTAATGACATCACATCTGAGTGGCTTTTTAATTCTTTTGTTGTTATAGTAGCAATTTAGATAAAATTTAAATGTTTACCCCAACCAACTCAGCTTTTGTGGTACATCAGATATAGGTCACAACAAAATAACAAGCAGTTAGTATACCCTAAAGTATCCCTTAAACAAAAAGATACAGGTATTGAAATGGTTGGACCATCAAAGATTTTTTTGTTGCTTTGTTCTTTTTTGGGTTTGTTTGTTTTTTTTGAGGGGGAGTTGTTTTCGGTTTGTTTGTTTTTTTGGTACAGGGGATCGAATTCAGGACCTTGCGCTTGTGAGGCAGGCACAGCACCACTGAGCTAAATCCCCGGCTGTTCTGATTTTTGTCTTTGGATTTTTTGTTTTGTTTTGTTTTTGGGGGGTTTTGTGGGGGTTTTTTGGTGTTTTTAGTGCACATAAACTACCAAATGCTCATTTTTACCCTCTAGCTAATGGGTTCTATGCTCAGTTTTAACTTCCAAAATTAAGCAGCACATCTTTGACTTTTATATAGCTTATGGTAGCCAAGGACAGTTAGGACTGTCGAGCCAAATAAAAGTGTACTCCTGACCTTGGTATACCAATATGTTACCCTTCCTATAATATTTGCCATTTATTCATTATGTACACAAATATGTATCATCAGGTATAACTTGGCTTCAGGTACAAACCACATGTTAGATTCATACCTAGTAATTAGAGCTAATATCTGCAAAAAGACTTTATACAGTATGTAAGTACTGGAAAGTATTTTATTTTGCCTGATTCTAAAAGCTGTATGTGCTCTTTGAAGAAAAATTTTTATGTACAGAAAAAACAAATAATAAATCACATAAAATTATACCAACCAGAGTGGTGAATTTCACCTCAGACTTGTATGCTGTTCAAAGATACATATGTAAAGATACACACTATATAGATAATACATACTCTTTTGATATAAATTGTATTTATACCTTATACTTTTTTCACTAGTGTATCTTTTTCTTTTCAGCAGTTTCTTAAATATCACATTGCTTAATTTGTAATTCTTTAATCACTTTTGATTGTCTTATTTATAAGAAAAAGTCAGAATGAAAAGAACCACCCCAAATGTCCCATAATCTTAAAAAACAAAAAAAGAATTTTTTTCACCATGAAAATGAGTATGTAGCAACTATAGCAAGCCAGATTTGTAAATGCCTTCTGTAGGAATTGCTGATTTCCCTGAGTCACCTTTTTCCTTTGTTGGCTGTTATAGAACCAAGGAATGAACCTAATTTACTATTAAATTTAGTAAAGCATCATTCATAAGGAAAATTCATGTGGAAACTTTTGAACCTCATTCCAAAAGCAAATACTACCTTAAAAATTACCTGTACTACTACCCCACTATTATTTTTGGATAATTAGAAGTTGCATTTTAAATTTTTTATTCTATACTGGATGACTGTTTTGTTTAAAAATGTAAAATTAGTTTTTTAAAGCTGGAATAGCTTTGTTTTAGATTGCTGCTTTAGGGATCATCTTACCCTTTTTCCAAAGGAAGGTGACAAAGAAATTGCTACAAAAATGCAGGAGCTTGCGCTAAGTGAAGGTGCCTTACCTCGACACTTGCATACTGCGATGTTTACAATAAGTTCAGATCAAAGGATGCTTACAAATA
The DNA here is from genome assembly GCF_000247695.1 of Heterocephalus glaber. The sequence goes on from NW_004624730.1 coordinate 8,568,399, forward strand.
GGTAGGTTATTTAATTTAATTTGCTGTAAATTAACTGCTATTTAGATATTACATAAATTTAGATATTTATGGATTTACATATTACATAAAACAAACTGAATAGATGTTTGGATTACACAAATGTTTCATTTTCTTTTGATCCACCTTGTTTTTTTCTTTTCCTTGTAAAAGGATTGTGCTGCCATGATGATGATTCCTGCCTGTACATAATTTGGGGTGGGGAACAGGTACTGTTCCTTGTTTAATCCCACTGTTTTATCAGGTTCAGCCAGTCATGGGACTGGAACATAGAAAAGAGTACCTACCCATGTCCAAGCCTTTTCTTTTGTTTCCTGTGACTATCTTGTATGCATATAACTCCATGTGGGAACCTTTAATTTTTAAATACCTTTGGTCACTTAGCTACTTATAAAAGAAAACCTGAAATACATTTTCAATATCAACTAGGCTTATCCTAAATCTTTTATAAAAACAATTTGAAAACCAATTTCCCTCTTGGTAAATTGTCATCTTTCTTACAGTAATTATTCAAATGTATGGAAACATTAGTATCCCTTTACTCCAACCTATATGAATTCTGGTTTTGACTTTTGTGTTTCCTGATATGTGACTGTTTGAGCTATCATAAGCATACCATATTGTAGTCTTACTAAAAACAATGAGTATCATAAATATATTGAGTCATAATTTTTACTTTTGAAAAGTAGTAGCATAAACTGCTGATTTATATTCACTTTCTGTTAGTATTATAAATTTCTATTCTTTGTCACATACTGCCTTGCCAATAGTTCTTATACTAGTGTAAGATGCTGCTTGGTTCCCTCATTATGTTATTCACAAAAGTAGTTTTCTCTCTTGGTTGAGAGGACAGAAACATGAGGAAGATTGTTTCCTTCATACTGTGTAAGCAGTACTAGATCCCATCTCTCATTAAAATAGAGACTGCTATCTTATTCTATTAAACCTGTGTGCTGCTAGATGTTTGCTTGATATGGTCCTCTTTATCATAATCAGTTAAATTCCCTACTGTGATTAATTAATGTGCTTAATGAAAACATTTTAATTTGAAGAAAACAATGTACAGTCTGGGTTTTGCTACTAAGTATTATTTTGGGAATATATGTGTAAATCTGTAGATAGTTGTTCAGTTATTTCCCTTAGGACTACTCTGACATTAAATGTTCAAAGTTCACCAAAGTCTAGAACAGTCAGTGGTAACATAGGGTTCCTGCTGCTGAAGTGCTTTCAGTATAGGAGGCAGTATTGTCAGGGGATTAACATTAGTAACTAACTCACAGATTCAGAATGGATCTTAGACTTTCACATTAAACCAAAAATATGTTTATAGCTTTTAAGTGGAATGAGCAGGATAATTTGCTGTAAGGGCTTTTAGGTTTTGTCTATACTCTAAAACTGAAAATATTTTTATCTCTGACCTCGTCAAGAAAGGTTTTCTTAGAACATATAATTGTTGACTTTTGCTTGTGTTCAGAATTTCACATAATGCCAGAATATTATTGTTGTACGAATTAATTGTATCACCAAATCCAGTTGTTTTTATAACATTTTTGCTTTCTTTAAATGGATAAGAAAAAAATCTACTTGTTCTAATCCACTGAAAATTAGTGTAGCTATCAGAAAAGCTCTTCAGTTTGGAGAAAATTTCAAAATATTAGTATTTGAAATATCTCAAAACTTCTCCACATTAAAATACAAATATTTAGTAATTTTTAACATCAGAATTTTTTTTACTGTAGCCATATTTCTTATTTGATATTTTGTTCTTAAAAATTCCTTTCTGTTCTAGCTGAGATAAAGCAGCAAACCTTTCTCAACGTCTGCTTTTTTCAGACAGCTAAGTAGACATTTAGTGGGTCTCTGGACAGCTGATAATGCAACTGCAACAAACTTGTTGAAACGCATTTTGGTAAGTTAATTGAGAAACTGCCAAGAGTTTGTATTCTTATGTAATAAAATTTAATCATGTTATTTGTACTATTAAAGACACTTTTTGTTTGGTTGTAATTAGAAAGATATTTATGGAAAGATTAACATAAGATAAATGTTAGCCTTAATGGCCAAAATTTCTTTTTTTCAGTTGTTTTGAAAATGGATTTTTTGTTTGGTTTTTTTAGCCACCAGGCTTGTTGGCGTACTTGGACAGCTCAGATCCAGTTCCTGAGAAGGATGCTGATCGGATGCATGTTAGAGATAACTTGAAAATAGCAATGGTAAATATGATTGTCCTAAGTGGGTTTTCAGGATTAAGAGTGCTATTATAGACTCTTCTCTAAAAAACTGAAAATTTTAGAAATAAATTGAGAACTCACTGAATTGAGTAATAATACTTTATTATTATTATTATTATTACTATTAATATTAATATTTTGGTGGTACTGGATCACACTGAGCTACATCCCTATCTCTTTTTAAAATTTTTTATTTTGAGACAGGGTCTTGGTAAGTTGCCTGGGTATGGCTCAAAATTGTGATCTTCAGCCTGTCTCCCAGAGTGCTGGATTTACAGGCTTGTACCACTGGGTCTGGTTTATTAATAGTTTCTTTGAAGTAAAGTTCACATCCCATAAAGGTTACCTGTTTTAAGTGTGCAGTTCATTAATCTGTAGTATTTTTAGAGCTGTGCAGCTATTACCACAGTCTAATTTTATAAGTATTGGTGGTTTATGCGCCAACTCTGTTGGCGCATTCAGGAGTGAATTTATTTTAAATTTCAGATGTGTAATGTATTTTACGTATAACCTGATGTTGTTGGTAGAAGCAAATATTGAGTTATATATTATTAGAGCTGGTCTGTTTCTGAGAAAATCACTTAAATACCTTTCATGACATACTCATAATTATTTCATATATGTATTCTTTTTCTGTCATTCTTCTGTCTGGATCCATTTCCCAGTTGTACCTTGCAACCCCTCAGAAAAAAGTTACCTCAAAACCTAAGTAAAATAATTAATGTTTCTAACAAATTTTATTGTAGAAATTTTCACTTTGTTATCTGAACCCTAAGATTCCATATTTATTTTACCTTTTGAAATAGATAATGTGACTCAGCTATATATAGTTGTCGAATAACTTTGTAAATAGGTATGTGATGGATTTCAACATTATTTTACAGGACCAGTATGGAAAATTTAATAAAGTTCCAGAGTGGCAAAGACTAGCTGGGAAAGCTGCTAAAGAAGTTGAAAAATTTGCGAAGGAAAAAGTGGACCTTGTGTTGATGCACTGGAGGGATAGGATGGGCATTGCTCAAAAAGAGGTAACAATAAAATCTGCCTCCAAACTTCTAGCATTTCTCTGACTTTATTCTGACTGTAGTTGCTGCTCTTCACAGAGATGATGTTGAGCTATTTCTGACTGAATGCCTGAAGCTTAAAAGTGAATCTCACCTAATTCTGATGCATAATTTTACATTTTTCCTACTTCATAGTTTTAGGAATTAATCATTAGGATTTTAGTTAGATATTTAATATAGAATTACTGTTAAATTTTCTTCCTTCCAGTTTTCATATTTTTCTTATGTATGAAATTCCTCCTTCTGGATTTTGTTTTGTACTTATAAAAATAAGATGCCCTTTTTGTTTAGTTTTTTTTCATTTTTTACTCAGAATTAGATGAATGTTTTAGAGATGAGTCACATGTTTTGAAATTTATTTTGTGATTTAAATTTTGCAGTATTAGTCCCTCAAATTGCATTCTGCTCTAAAATGATTTAGTCTCATTTTTCATTGTGTAGTGTGTGCTACAGAACTTAATTCAGTAGTGCATTGTCTTCCATCTGAAATGTTTTGTGGAGTAGTTGAAAATGGAAGCAGTTGGACATGGTAGCTTAATGCTACTTTGTGTAAGTGATATATGCAATATAAGGAATCAGTAAACAGGCTCCCAAGTGACTAGAATAAAGAGAATACTGAACTCTGAGCTGGTTAACCAACACCTGAGCCTGGTTCCATCACTTACTAACCCAAATTACAGGTTTTCAGAGCTTATTTTCTAAAATCAGAGTAACAGTACCACCCTTCTCTAATAATGTTGCTTTGATATACAAGCAAGATAATAATAAAAGCACTGTACACCTATTCGGTCATGATTATATTGCTATAACATTTGAACAACTGAAGAATCTGTAGATATGGTATAAATGATTTTTACAGTTATTAAAACATAAGCCTCTAGGGCCAGGGATTTAGCTCAGTGGTTTTGCCACCTGCCTCACAAGCGCAAGGACCTGAGTTCGATCCCCAGTACCAAAAAACAAAACAAAACAAAAACATAAGCCTCTAGATTGAAGTAATTAAAACTTTTCTATAGTAGCAATTGCTTCAAGCTATTGAATATAATTGTCATACTGCAAGTAAATTTTAGCATCAGGTTTCATATGTAACATTCATCGAGCATAAGCTTAAACATAAAGCCACTTAACCAGAAACAGGGATATCTGCTATTTTTCTTTTTAGTTTTTGTGGTGCTGGGGATTGAACCCAGGGCTTTGTGCATGCTAGGCAGGTGCCCTACCGCTGAGCCCAGTCCCTATTCCAGCATATCTGTTATTTATAGATAAGTCAGAGAAAAAAATAATTATTTTTAATACAAAAATGTTATATTGGCATGTTGGTACTGTTTGCAAATGGACTATTACCTAAAATTTTGAGCAAATAATGGTAGTGAATATGCTGGTCAAGAAGCTTCTTGGAACTATCAGTTGATTTTCTTTTGAGTAACTATCTTTAAATTGTTTGGGAAACCGTGAGTAATTTTTGTGACTACTCATACAAACACTAACATCAGAATATGGAATGATTATGTGCTTTAATCTGAAAACTACCCATTGTCAAGATTAACTGTCTAGTCTTGGAGTGAGCTGCATTTCTAATGTGATCAGAATGTTTATAAAGTCAGTTCCATTTGTAGCAGATCTGTGTTGGATTAATGGTAGTTTTTTTTTTTTATTTGGTTAGTTTGATATGACACCCTGTGTCTCTAATTTTGTGTGCTTAGTTTATGGATAGTTGTTTTCTTTCTGTATGGCATTTCTTTTATCATTACTCTAGACTGCTAGCCTTTTGTCCTGAAGGCAAAAAAACTGAAGGAAGTAGTTCTTGATAAGTTTTAAGGAAAGATTTGTTATGAAAACCAAACTTTGAATTATTTGTATAGATCCTCGGTACCAAAGGAAAACCAAAAAAAGATAGATCTGAATTATTTGTATAGTTTATTCAAGTCATCTTGCATTAATTTTTGTGATAGTACACAATTAAAATTTGTAGAAAATATTTCCTATTATAACCAATAGGTTTTATATTTCAAATAGCATTTTCTTTTTCAAATTTACTACTCATTTTATCTACATTCTTTGTAATCTAGTCTGTTTTCTTGCTTTATTCATACAATTTGCCCCTTAATGGCTTTTCTGTTTTAATCTATACTACTTTATGCTTTTTTTTCTGTCTTATTGAGGATTAAAATTCTCATGTCTGAAATACCTACAGTTCCACTTGGAGCAGAGATTCTTTACCCCTAGTACATGTATGGACTCCAAGGAATCTTTGAAATCTCCAATTGGAAACGTTGCATATGTGCCTATCTCTAGAAGAGGGGCCATAGCTGTGTTGAATTCTGAAAGGGTTTATGAGTGCCTGGAAATTCGGATCTTGGGTTTAGAGAAGCAAGTGGGCCTTTTTCTGTCTTAAAAGATAACATATATGTGTGCGTGCGTGTGTGTGTGTGTGTGTGTGTGTGTGTGTGTATACTTTATCCCTGGCCCAGCCAGATAACTTATATTGATAACATTTTTATGGAATTTGTGCAATAGATGTAGCTCAGCTAACTTAGGCTCATACTCTTCTTATTTTCTTTAAAAATTTTTCATTTTTTCCTTTTTACAATTAAATTCAGGACAGAAACAATATGGTGAGTTTTAAGTCCCTGCTACATGTGTGAAATGTGTTAAATTGGCATGTGGAGTCATCTTTGATATTCTGTTTTAAAAAGTCTCACTTCACATGTGTCTGAATGTAAATGCTTTTTCTCTATTAGCTATTTCAATTTTAACTGCTCCTCTTGGCTTTAGTAGCAGTCAACTTATAATCTCTTGCATTTATTGTTTTTTCGTGTATTTGTATTAACTGCATGTAAATGTTTGAAACCAGTTACTGTTTTTGACTGTTACAAATTTTACTATTGATCATTATAACTTTAGGCAATGTGGAAAATATTTGATCAACACTGTAGAAATGTGCTGGCAAACAATTGTGATATAATTTAATATCATTTATATTTTGTGGATTTTTTTTCATTAGTGTTTTTGTCAAAATTTGATGGAAGTAATCTTTCTCATCACTCTATAATATAAAGTGGTGATCTTCTGAGTCTCTTTGTTGGCTTCAGGTTGAGCACTAGTTAGTTTTTGGTTTTTTTTTTCCAGAACATAAATCAAAAGCCAGTAGTTCTTCGAAAGAGAAGACAAAGAATAAAAATTGAAGCAAATTGGGATCTCTTCTATTATAGGTAAGCTTTAGACCTCTTTTCAGACAGACTAAGTTGATACTTCCATTAGAGGAATCATGACATGTTTTCCTTCTCCAGGAACAGTTCTTTATGCCACAGGTTTTTTTGGGGGGGTGGGTAGGTACCAGGGATCGAACTCAGGACCTTGTGCTTGCCAGGCAGGCACGGTGACACTGAGGTACATCCCTGCCCCACCACAGATATTTTTGTGCTGTCAAGTATAAGTTATATAACTCTTAAGACTAGTTTAATTAATTATGCTTCCAAGCTGTGTATAGTGGTGCACGCCTGCAATCTTAGCACTGAGGAGGCGGAGTCAGGAGGATTGCCATGAGTTTGAGGCCAGCCTGGGCTACATAGTGAGTTCAAGGCCAGCCTGAACTACAGAGCAAGACTCTATCTCAAAAACATAAAAATACTAAGTAAATATACTTTCATAAAATTAAAGCTTTTAACAGTGTTTTAAGCTTTAAGGCTTAGACATGATTATTTAAAATACATTATGGTGTAGAAATATTGCATACTTTGAGCTTTTTTTGGAAATGGAGATTTAAAAGAAAATGGAGATTTAAAAGAGGCGGATGATAAAAACATGAGACTTGAGAAAAATAAGTGTGCAAATGAATTGACCTCAAACACTTTATCAACCTTTCAAACATGGTAACCCCCTTCAACTCTATCCCCTACCCCTAACATGCACACAAAAAGATACTGGCATAGATATTTTAGGAGTTTGCAAAATTTCTTTAAGGTATCTCACAGCAGCAGGTCTGTAAGTTGATATATTCATTATACCTTGCCTAATGAAGGAAAATTCATGGTTTGAAAACTTCCACCCCTACTTTTAAAGTATATAGTCTGTTTATACTATATCCTCAATTACATGCTTTGGATTTTTTCCTCAGGGATCCCTCAATTGTCCCCCAACTTCCTTGGAACTCTGAAATGAGACATTCTAGGAGGATTGCAGACTGATAGTAAGCAGAGGTGAAGCCCATCCAGCCTCAGTTCAGAATCGGGCCCAGATTTATTGTAATAGTTAAGTTATCCCAGGAGTACAAGGAAGATATTTTGAAAATGTTCAGTCATAACTTGGCCTTTTGTAGTATTGTATTGGGTAGTTCTTAAGGTTCAAATATAGAATGTTGCTCATCCCACATGCTTCATAGCCAAAAGTCCAGAAGTTCTAATCCCCAACCCGAAATTTGATAGCTAAAAATAATTTTTAACTCAAACTTTATTAGCACATAACTGAAATTGAAGTATCAGTTCAGCATTTGAAATTCACACAGCTTTTATAAAGTTTGTTCATTGTTTTCTGAACATTTTGAAAATTTTAAAACAGAAAAGGTGGAAGAATTTCTGTGTATCGTTGAGATGTTGCCATTAACATTTTACTGTATTTGCTTTACACAGATTTTATTTTCTTACTAAAGTTTAATAATCCCACAAGTTTCTTGCTTATTTTAAGATGCATTTGTAGATTCTTTTAAATGTTCATTGTTTCGTACTATTTTCTGATCATATATATGTATAGGTTTAGTCAAGATCATGCCAGGTCAAACCTTATTTGGAATTTCAAAACACGAGAAGAACTGAAAGATACTCTTGAATCTGAAATGAGAACATTTAATATTGATAGAGAGCTTGGTAGTACTAATGTGATTTCCTGGAATCACCATGAATTTGAGGTAAAGTTAAGTTTTTATAGTATATTAATCTTTTTTGGGGGGGGCAGAGATCGAACTCAGATCCTTCCACTTGCGCAGCAGGCGGTGAAACCACTGAGCCAAATCCCCGGCCATATAGTATATTAATCTTAAGAAATAAAGTATGTACTATTTTTGAAGGTTTTTTCATATTTGCATAGCTTGTATCTTTATTTTTAGTGATGTGGAGGAAATACTGGAAAACTATCTCAGAATCATGTAGGAGTTTTAATATATTTGATTCTGTACCTTACAGATCTGTTCTTTGCAAAACCCCCCCCTGCCCCCCCCGTTTGCAGGACATTTATATTCTTCATTAAAATACTGTTTTGCCATGTTCCTTAATAACTTAATTAATAACTGTAAGATTTTATGGTCTTAAAAAAAAAGGTTTTATGGTCTAGTGATGTTGAGGCTTTCTTAATTGGTGTTATCTATGCTTTAATGTTTACACAAGGTTAAAATCGCCCTATACTGCATTTCTCAGAATGTATCCTCATCATTGTGCATGACTGTATATGATTTAAACTGTTAAAACAAGTATAAATTTGAAAATATAAGTATGCTACATGCTTTGACCTTTAAGCCAGCTGTTATTTCTAAAGCACTTAATAATTCTCTCTTCTTTAAAAAAGCTTGCTTTACTTTGATTTTGGGAATCTTTGCTCCTAGATTTTTCTTTCTTTCTTTTTTTTTGGTACCAGGGATGGAACTGCAAGGCAGGCGTGGTGCCACTGAGCTAAATCCCCGGCCCTCTCCTTGTTTATTGTCTACTCCTCTCAGTCATCTTTATTCATTTCCCCTTATCTTGCTGACCATTAACTGTTGGCTGACTCCAAAGGACTGGTCCTTGGACTTCTCATTTATATTCATGGCCTCAGTGATCTCAGTGTTTTTTGCTGATGGATTCCCAGTTTTTGTCTCTAGCTTAGATTTTCTTTACTACACTGCATACTTGTTTCCTATAATTGGATATATGAGCCGTAGTAATTATCTAGAACTTTTCTCCAGAGGGGTGTTCTTTCCCTAGATTATCTTCTTACTTTCTAGTCAAAAGCCTGTTGGAGTATAAAAGGAATCATCTTTTATACTCTGAATCCAGCTTATCAACAAATTCTACCCAGTGGCCTTCAAAATTTATCCAGAACCCAGTCCTCTTCACCATCGGGCAATACCATTGCTTTCACCCTTGCCACCCTGTATTGGTAGCATAGGAGCAAAGTGATCCTGGTTTTAAGAAGTAGTTCATATCATTTCTCTGCTCACAATTGCTTGTTGGTCTCCCTTGTCACTTAGTGAAAATCTGAGTTCTTAAAATATCTTAGAAGGCGGATTCTGTGTAACCCCTTTGCCCCCACCCCCAAGCATTGCTCTCTGATCTCATTTCATACTGTTTTTCCACTCTTACTTCTAGCTACACTGGCTCCCCTGAAATCATCAAATGTTCTTGCCTCAAGATCTTTCTGCTTGAACTAACTTCAGCATAGGTTAATCTACCTCCTCCCGAGTACTTTCATAATTTATTTTTACCTCCTTTAGGCCTTTTTTTTTTTTAATGTCATTATCTGATAGTCCTTCCCTGGCTACTCTCTTTAAAAAGGGAGCCCCTTTTATAGAAACACATATATACACATGTGTTCTCTATCCCTATCCCATTTTCCTGCTTTGTTTGACTTTGTAGCTAAATTTTCACTGCATAGAATAGTGCCTGACACATAGTATATGCTTAATCAATAGGAATTTAATGAATTGAATGCTCAAATATAGAACCAAAGTGAAATGGAGATTAAATATTTATACATGTATTTTTATATAGTTTATATATTTACAAATCAGTTGTTTCAGGCTTTTAGAACAAGAATTGTGAATAATCTTTCCTTGAGAAGAGCATCGTGAGTACAAGGTTTATGTTGCTGCTCAAGTCCTAAGTGTGGACTTCTCCATCCCCTATTGTCTGACACACAGGGAAGGGTGCCTTACAAAAATATACAGTGTGGTTAATGTGTCATTTTAAGTCTGGGCCCATCAGCAAGAGGTAGAACTGGGGATGAGGGAAGGCCTATAGAAACCTCCGTGTGCTTCATAGACTGTGTGCCACAGGACCATCTACTCCACTTGGTTATGGCAAACCCAGGAGGGAATGAAGCTGATTTAATTGACACTGTAATGCTGTGATAGCTTTTATTAGCAAGTTTTACAGTCATGAAACAAGTGTAGTGTGTGGTTCCAACTCAATTTAAGTGAAGTAGTAAGTCATGTTAGTAATAATAAATTACTAGTTATTTTAAGAAATGATTAACTTTGAACACAAAGAATTATGAGAAATGATTGTGTGAGATTGCCAAAAATCTATTGTAAATAATGTATTTTGATTGAATTAATAAAGGTTAAATATGAATGCCTGGCAGAGGAAATCAAAATAGGAGACTATTACCTGAGATTACTACTAGAGGAAGATGAGAATGAAGAAAGTGGATCAATTAAGAGATCGTGAGCTACTTTTCATATCCTGTTATAATTAATTTTACTATTGGTTTCATGGTTACTTATATCACTGAACTTTCTTTTTTAAATCTAGGTATGAGTTTTTCAATGAACTGTATCATCGCTTCCTGCTCACTCCAAAAGTAAACATGAAGTGTTTATGTTTACAAGCCCTTGCTATTGTTTATGGCAGATGTTATGAAGAAATAGGACCTTTTACAGATACAAGATATATTACTGGAATGTTAGAGAGGGTAAGGATATCATTTAGGAGACTGCTAATGATAAGGTCCCTGGAGTAGAACTTATATTTCAAAACTAAATTTAAATTGGCATGAGTTATACTTATTTAAATCTAAGTTGTATGAATAGGAAAATGATTAATGGGTTAATAGTGGTCTATGTCAGTTCGTTTTTTTCATTTGATGCTCTTGAATACCTTTAGTGATCTGTTTGCCAGTCTTTGAATTTAAAGATATGTAAAAGAAATAATGACTGACAGTTTCATGTACCTATGGTTTTCCATTTTGGAAAAAGTATAAATGATACTAGCATACTAAATTTAAAAGTGTGGATATAGTAAAACTGGAAAAAACTACAGTACAATGATAATCAAAAAAAAGAAAATTTAACACATTTTTATACAGTTTGCCTTTTAACACTTGAGCATGGTGGGGAGGGGATTTGTTCATTTTTATAGCACATTTGAGTAGTACTTTTTTATTGTAAAGTAGGTACTTTGTTCATTTATTTGTGTTTATATTCCTGCTTTATAGAGCACCAATTTTTAAAACAGCAACCTGTACCTTTATAGTTTCCTAATTGTGAGTTATGGTTTATAAATTAGAAAACTGATTCATAGTAAGGTCACAAAACATATCTAAGAAGAAGTATAACCAGGAGAGAAATCCTTATAGTTTGCTTTTAAGCCGACTTGGCACTTTTGAATTCTAATTCACTCTTCAGTGAATTGGATGGCTTATGACATAGCATTTATATTTTAAGCAGATGTATTTCTCCTTATGTTCATCACAGTGTCATTTATGTGAAAAATTGGTTACCAATTCTTTAAAGTTTTAATTCAAGAATATAATTTAATTTTTACACATCTCCTTAAAACTATACGTTAATGTGTTTAATGACTTAAAATTCTGTGTAACTTAGAGAAATTAGATAATTTTGAGAAAGACATAGTTGTGAAACACTTCTCAATTTCTTAATTTTTAAAAGATGGCATTATTTCTTAGGTATTGGTTGATTTTTGTGAAGTGGTGAGGTAATGTCTTAATTTGTGTTTCTATTCACTTTGACTAAATTCACACTTATTTTAATAGTGCACAGATAAACTTGAACGAGATAGATTGATCCTCTTCCTGAACAAGTTGATCCTTAATAAGGTACAGTATTTTTGCATAAGTATGCTATCATTTCCAAATTATATGAGTATGTAAAGATAAGTTTGGATGTGAGCTAATTATCTAGAGATGGTTCTTTTCTGTTTTTTAGATAAGAAAACTGTGAGTGTATTAAATTTAGGAAGGAAAAAGATTTTGCCAGTATTCTCTTAATATTCTGTCCTAATATTACAGAGGCCTGATAAACTAATGGCAATAAAATTCTGAATGGAGAGAATAATGAGGGATGATATCGTTACTGACTTTTCTTTAGGAGATTAGATTAAATTTTGGATTAAATTTTAAGAAAAATAAATACCTGACATAAAATGGAAAGTTTTTTAGTTTCTCAGTATACATTTTGGTGGTAAAAAAGTAATTTGGAGATATAAAATGAAGAGTCACCTAACTTTGTGGTTTATATTTAAAGACATTTCACCTGGCCAGTGCGAAGACCTGAGTTCAATCCCCAGTATCCCCCCCAAAAAAGACATTTCAGTAGGTTCAGGCTGAACCTACTGAAGAATTTATAAAGAAGAATTTGTAGTTGTGGTATATAACATTAAAACATAATTGTATGATGTTGAATTGAACTTCAAGCAGATTTTTAGTTCTCCAAATTTTGATACTAATACTAGTTTGTCTTTACTCTCAGTTTTAGCAAGTAATACAAATATTTTTAAGTGAAATGTAATCACTAAGTCCTTGAAAATTTTAAATTATAGTCTCTTCTCAACATCTAAAAAATTGTTTTTGTTTTCAAAAATAAACTGGAATATTAACTTTTTTTTTGGTACCAGGGATTGAACTCGGGACCTTGTGCTTGCGAGGCAGGCAGCAGAACCACTGAGCTAAATCCCCAGCCCTAAAATAATTTTTTAATATAGCAGGGGTTTATTTCTGATTATAGAACAATCTGTTTATTAACCCCCCAAAAAAACCCTTTGACAGGATAATTGTAGAACCAGAGTTTATCATATCAGTCTTTATTATTTTTGTAGGAGAATTTTTACTCCAAACATATTTAAGTAGATTGTTATGAAATATATTTATAACATAGTTCTGCCCTTTTAATCCATCTAAATTGGTATTCCTTGTAAACAAATATTCTGAAAATTAAAAAGTAATGCTGCCAGGCATGTTGGCATATTCCTGTAATCCCAGCACTCAGGAGGCTGAGGCAGGAGGATCACTGGGAGTTCAAGGCCAGCCTGAACTTCATAATGAGACTGTTTAAAAAAAAAAAGTAATGCTACTTGTGTCAGTCATTTCCAAAGAAATTCCAAATATTCTTTTAGAATCTTTTAAATAGTAGTACTCATGGAAGAGAAAGATTTTAGGTTATGTAAAAATGTTTTCATCTTTCAGAAAAATGTGAAGGATCTCATGGATTCAAATGGAATTAGAATCCTTGTGGACTTGCTTACCCTTGCACATCTCCACGTGAGCCGAGCCACAGTACCACTGCAAGTATGTGCTTATCTAGGATTTACAAGCCTTAACGTTCTTTTAATACAATTTTAGGATCAAAAAAATCAGTAATTAAAAATATGGTAACATGCGTGGTCAATAAAGTATTTCTCTAATAATTATAATGGTACTGGTACTTCGGAGATTAATTCACACCAAAAAAGTGAAATCATCATGAGAACAATCCAGAATGGGTAATGATCCAGTTCTATTTTTTCCAGTTCTATCTTTTGTCATTTAAAGTGACTCAGAAAAAAAATAAATAAAGTGATTTACAGGGCTGGGGATGTAGATCGGCTGCACAGCACCTGCCTGGAGAGGTCCTGAGTTTGATCCCTGGTACAAGAAAGAAGGGGGGAGGGGAGGGGGGAGAGGAGAGGGGAGAGAGAGGAGAGAGACTACATCATTAACATTATTTTGAGGCAGTGTGATCTAAACTTAGATCATTTTAATTTTTTGAGTGATGTTTTATTTAATTTCTTGGTGTAAGAAGATGTATCTTGTTAGATTTTGTCTTACCTGAAACTAAAGGTGCTTTTTGAATACTTACAATGTGCTATTTTCTGATAGCAGCTATAAATGATGGTAATCATAATGCCTATTATATTCCTTTATAGTATACAGATACTGTTCTGGTTCACATTCTATGTTTATACTTCAAATGCCCCAACAGCTCTGCTAGGTGATTACCATCATTTTCCCATTTTACATAAAGGAAACTTAGGAACAGAGAGGCTAAGGTTAAGTATATTGCTAAAGTGACAGAGTCAGTTAAACCCCATAAGTGTTAGGTTCTTAACCAGTTGCTATATATGAGTCTAACTGAAAGCTGATAGTCATCGGGGTATTTCAAAATAATCTTATAATAAAATACTCAGATTCCATGACAGTTCTATCCTCATTAAACATTGATAGGGAAAATTATAAGAATGATCTGTAATGTTAAGAGAGATTCAGATAACAAATCCAGTTGGCTTTATCTGCATTCCTGGAATTGGACAACAGACAGTACTAAAAATGGTTCAGAATTCTCTGCCACACCACATAGCTAGCTTATATGAATAGCCAGAGAAAAGAAGTGACATACAAAATGGAAGTAGGGTATAGAGATAGTTCAATTAGTTGCTGCTTGCATCTTGAACATATTTGAATAGTTGTCTGTCAGTGGTTGACTGAAGCTATGATTGATGAGACTCAACTACTTATTAGTGATTTGCAACTTGTTTACACATCAAAAGTTAGGTAACAGTTCACTATTTATGGAGAAAACTTTATGGAAAACCTAAAATTATATATAGAAGCAACTTTAAATTTACATCAGTTTAACAGTGATAAAGATTCTTATATACTTAAAACTAAGAGTTCTGAGCCACCAAAACTTTTTTGCTGGCATTTCAAGCCTTTGATCTCAGATGCTTATTGAAACTCTTAGTTGGATTGAGTTTTATATCCCCCCAAAATCTTTTTAATATTTTAAGGATTATGGTTTAAGGTTAATGGTATTTATTTATTTAAATAACTAGTTAGATATTGCAGTATTTTTCCTTGCTAAAATTTATTTAAATTTAAATTTAAAAGTTATTAATTTGAATTTCGCTTAGATTGCTGAGTAAATTTAGGAAACTATGTAGGTACTTCAAATGTCATTTAATAAGGAAATAGCTTTTTTGACTGTTAAGCATTTAATCCCTGACTCTTTAAAATAAGGTCATTTAAAATTTTAGCTGAATTACTAAAGGGATTTAACTGCCAAATTTGGTAATGTATAATTTTGTTTTATGACATCTGCTTTTATGACTGCTGCCTTCAAAAGTAACTAGTATCTTCTAAAAACTTAGAGCAATGTAATTGAAGCTGCTCCAGACATGAAAAGAGAGAGTGAAAAGGAATGGTATTTTGGCAATGCAGACAAGGAAAGGAGTGGCCCGTATGGATTTCATGAGGTATGTGTATTGGAGAAACTTTTAGTGAGCATCTCCTTTCTTAGGGCATCCTGTTTGGCATACATAGAGGTGTATAATATCTTAAAATTGACTTGAGTTACTAAACATCAGCTACTAAGGGCCCTGTGGGTCCATTTCCACATGAAAGATGGCTTGCACTTCAGAAGAACCACACATCAATGCAAAATCAAACCTTATTTATAAGTTTTGGGAGGCTGAGGCAATAGATTACAAGTTGGAGCCTAGCTTGAGCAGCTTAGTAAGACTGTCTCAATATAAAAAAATAAAGAGCTGAAATATAGCTCAGTTGAAGCCTCAGTATCATCCATCTTCTTACCCAAAAAGAGCTGTTGTTATGGTAATAACACTCTGGGTTTTAAATGAATTTTATACAATGAGACTTTCACATTGATGCTTCCATATGGTATGAACAAATAAATTTTAACATGTATTGTAAAATTCATTGAATAGTGCCATTCAGTCCAAGAATGAAGGGCAGTTCTCCTCTTCATCTGCAAAATTTGATCCTATTCTCTTATCCTCAGCTATTTAGGCTTAGTTGGAATTTGGCCATAGATAGTTTTATGGTGGACCAAGCCTTCTTGAAAGCCTGTCAATGAAAATTTGGGGTTTTTATGGGTTTTTCCTTTCTTTCCTCTTTCTTTCATTTCTTTATTTTGAGACAGGGTCCTGCTAAGTTGCCCAGGCTGACCTCAGACTTGTGATCCTCCTATCACAGCCCCAGGATTTATTTTAAATAGTGAATTTGCATGTTTCTTTCATAGTATATTACTGTGTTAGTATTTCATGGTGTATTATTTCTTATGCATTTATTCTGATATAGAAAACCTCGGCAAATTTTCTATTTTATTTTGTCTGTTTGTAATAATGATGCATTTCATCAATTAAGATGCAAGAATTGTGGATCAAAGGAATGTTAAATGCAAAGACCAGATGCTGGGCTCAAGGCATGGATGGATGGCGACCACTTCAGGCAATACCCCAGCTTAAATGGTGTCTGTTAGCCAGTGGACAGGCTGTACTGAATGAAACTGACCTTGCTACCCTTATATTGAACATGTTGATCACAATGTGTGGATATTTTCCAAGCAGGTAAAATGTAATGAATGTATTCATGATTAACAGGGTACTCTAAAATATCTTGTTCTGCTTGTTTGTGTGGATACTTCCTCAGTAATGTTGTGGGATGGCGGGGACAGTTTAAAAGAAAGATGTCATTTGTAGCCTTAGGGAGTGCTGCTTTGGCCTTCAGAACTTTTTGAAACATATAAATGTATATTTTGCAAATTGATCAAGTAGCTGAAAAGCAGCCTTTCTGGGAAATTTCAAGTAATAATACAAAATTGAGGCCTACTAGCTACTTTAGGTATAGTAGTTTTGAAATAATGAAGTGCAATCCATAATCAGTGGTGACTGCCAGGTCCTGATTTGTTCAGTTAGTTACTCCTGTTATGAAGGCAATTCTAGGCCCACTTCTTGCCCACTTGACTGGTGAGGATGGTGAGGATTTGGTCTCCTGCCACATCATAATTATGAGCCTTGCATGGAACTTTTCAGTCTTAATAAAACAATTACATATGCATCATTTTGTTTTATTACTATACAAAAGATATCTTTTGATGTTCCTGAAAAATAGGCTATGTATTTTATAACAAGTTGTTCATGGTTCCAGTTCTCTTTAAAAATCAGATTAGGTACAAAACCAAACATTTAGGGGCCGGGGATTTAGCTCAGTGGTTTCGCCGCCTGCTATGCAAGCGTGAAGACCCGAGTTCGATCCCCGGTACCAAAAAAGAAAAACCAAACATTTAGCATTTAGGAAGAATATAGCATTAAAAGTAAGGCTACACCACCTGCCTCACAAGCGCAAGGTCCTAAGTTTGATCCCCAGAACCAAAAAAAAAAGTAACGCTGTATTTAGAAAATACTGATCTTGGTTAAATTAAGGCTTAAATTTATGTGACAAAGTTTGATGTACCCTTTGGGGGGACTATCCTCTGACAGTGTGTTAGACAACACAGTTTAATCAAATAGTAAACAAGAGTCTTTGGCTCTTCTAGGGTACTGTTTTTCAAGGAAATCTTATGGAAGGAAATGAAGTCATATTAAGCAGCCAAATAGATTTAAACCAAAATACCTAATCATGTTCCCAGCTGTGTGAGAGCTTAGTCTTCATTAACAAAAAGTAAGGTAACCTGCTTCATGCCTAGTAGAATGTCATATGCTCTGAACATACAAATTTTAATTAACGTATTAAATGTTGACCGTAGAAAATATTTTCTAGGGATCAAGATAATGCCATCATTCGGCCTTTGCCCAGAGTAAAAAGACTACTCTCAGACAGCACTTGCCTTCCCCATATTATTCAGGTAAGTTACTTGGATGTTATCAAACTGAAAACAAGATTTTTTTTTTTTTTTTTTTTTTGTACTGGGGATCAAACTTGGGTCCTTGTGCTTTTTAAGAATTATTTTCTCTAATTTTATTATGAGTCCTCATGTTTATTTCATTATAATCCATTCCATTTTTAAAAAGCCTGAACTCTGAATTACATTTATTTAACACACTCTTAATAGAGTTGGTATTCTGAATATACTGTAGAAAGTTGTATACAGGAACAAAAATGAAGAGTCTCCAGATTCCAGAGTTATTCTAAAAGGGCATTATTTATTATCTAAAAATTACACATTACACCATTCTAATAACTGACAGATAACAGACTCGTTTGTGGTATAGTTTGATGTTAGAGCTGGTGGGAAGCACACCAGGAGGACACAGGTGTGGACATGGCAGTTTATATTTAACAGTCAATCATAGCACTCTTATTAGCATGTGGCTTACATTTTGACTGTTCTCAGTTACCTGTTTTCATGGATAGCAACTGACTGAAAGCATTTTTATGTAGCTACAAATAGTATAGAATATATTAATTTCTTTTCCTTTTATTACCTTATTCTATTCTCTTGGAGTTAAGGTATCTAAAACTCAGATTAGCATAAACTCAAATCAGTCAGGTCCCAGAAATTTCAGTTGTATGTTTCCCTCCTGTGTATCAATTACTCTGTTGTCAGGTTTAGCTTTTTTTTTCTTTTGGTACCGGGGATTGAACTCAGGACCTTGCGGTTGTGAGGCAGGTGGCAGCACCACTGAGCTAAATCTCTGGCTCTAGTTTAAATATTTTTTTTAAAAAGAGTTTTTAAATTTTAGTATGTACTTGCAATACATGATAAACACACAAGTCATGGGGAACTGGTACATACACATAATGCATGTTGATCCTTTTTACTTGCCCTTCTTCACCCCTCCCTCCTATTTCCCTCAAATCTAATTTTTTGACATTAATTACACATAGATTGAGTTTAAGTCCTATCTGTGCCAGTAATTAGTGCTGTTCGTACCTGCCATTTGTGCTCTGATGTCAAAAGAGAGAGGAGAGTAACTCAGTTTATATTTTTATATTCATGTATTGTAAGCATCTCAGTCACTAATGAAAAAAGAGTTTTGCATACAAGAATGCAGTTACTACCTTTTCCCCATCTTTTGTTATTGAATCATACCAGCATTTTAAAATTGTCTGTTGTGGGCATTTCTGTTCACACCCTTAAGTAAAAGAACATAGTAAACCAGTCACCCCCAGAGACCATGTGACTGTATATGTGAGGTGCTACAAAGAGGAGTTTGTTTTCTGTGCTAGGCCCTCAACATGGAGATACAGTACCATGCCAAGAAAACCGGCATCTCAAACATTTTTCCAAGATTATGAAACTGAAAGAAAAAAGGAATTACAATGACAGAAAAGGGAAACTGTTAAAGAAATGTGGTCATAACTTGAATCATAAGAGAGATAAAGGAATGTGTATTTTAATTAACCAAAAGTGTTCAGTAATATCTGAACAAAGTAATTGGAGAGAATTTTATTGATCAGTCTAACTTTTTAAATCGCGTATACCTCCTATGTTTTTAATACTGAATATTCAAATTTTTTTCTAAAAAATTTTTTTTAGAAATTGTTTTTGTTTTTCCTAGGAGAAGATATATTGGAGACTGTAATCTTTCTGAAACACAGGTGGCTGTTCTAATTTTCAGAAATAGTATTTCCATTAGTTAGAAAGGGATCTCTTTATTTCATTAAACTTTAGGAGCAGTTATAACCATCTGATATAGCTTCAGAATTTTCTCAGTGGTCTAAGATAGAGTGAATGTCCTAGGTTTTCTGTTATAGTGACAACTTGACATGCTTTTTTTTGCCTCATTGATCTCCATAATATCAGTTTTCTTTTTTATTTTTCTATTTGAGACAGGGCCTCACTGTGTAGTCCAGGCTGATCCTGAATTCACTGTGTAGCCCAGGCGGGCCTGGAACTCTCCTGCCTCAGCCTTCTGAGTGCTGGGATTACAGGTGTGCACTATCACACCCAGTTCATAATATCAGATCTTGAGCTATAGTTGCCCTTAACACTGGGGAAAATCTTATGTGACTGTTTCTCAGTTTTTCCTTTGTAAAATATATCAAAGTACGAACCACTTAATTTAAATACCTTATTGAACAGATAAGACACCAAAGCATGGAGAAGTTTAAGTTACTTAAAAGGTATATAGGTATATAGTTCTTTTTTTTTTTTTTGCTTAAATTCTTTTATTGGTACATTTTAGGTATACAATACATTTACATTTATCATTGGGTGCTTCTACCTGTACTTGATGTATCTAGGGTCTTATCTTTTCCCCATTACCTGTGCGCCCTTCACCCCCTCCACTCTTCCCTGTTTACATAAACTTTGTTTCCATTTTTTTCTTTTCTCATTTTTCCTTTCCCTTTCCCTTCCCACTTCCCCTACCCCTTCAGACCTTTTCTTCCTATTTCAAATTATCAATTATTCGTTTTAATCTTTATTTACACTTTCCGTTTCTCAAAATAGAGAAACTATTCGGTATTTACACATATGTGTCCTATTTATTTCACTGAAGAGTATGGCCTCAATATGCATCCATTTAGCAATAAATGTCTCTAGCTTCTCATTCTTTATGGCTGAGTACTACATTTTATGAAAAAAAACCACACCTACTTTATCCACTTTCCAGTTGATGGGCAATTGAAATGTTTCCGAGCTTTAGCTATTACGAACTGTGCCGCTATAAACATGGGTACACATATATCACTGTGATATGATTCTTTTAATTTTGTAGGGGTTGTTTTTGGTTGTTTTTTGGTACCAGAGATTGAACTTGGATCCTTACGGGTGCAAGGCAGGCGAGGGAACCACTGAGATAAATCACCGGCCCTGATTCTTTTAATTCTTTTTGGAAGATACCCAGCAGGGGAATAGCTGGGTCAAATGGGACCTCCATCCCTAGCTCTTTGAAGTATCTCCATACTGATTTCCACAGTGGTTGCACCAGTCTGCACCCCCACCAACAATGGAGATAAGGGTTTCTTTCTCCCCACACCCCCGCCAGCATTTGTTGTTGGTTGATTTCTTGATAGCAGCCATTCTTTCTGGGGTGAGGTTGGAATCTGGTTTTTTTGTTTTGTTTTTTTTTGTTTTTCCCCCACTGTTTATTTTGGTACATTTTAGGTATAAAATACAGTTACATTCAT
>NW_004624730.1:8616659-8651776 GCF_000247695.1 Heterocephalus glaber
TTTTTTTTTTTTTTTTTTTTGTTAGATAGGGTCTCCCTAAGTTGCCCAGGCTGGGCTAAAACTTGCAGTCCTCTTGCCTCAGCCTCTTACAGTGCTGAGATTACGGGTGTAATCCATAAAATTCATGCCTGTCTCATAATCTATAGTTATTCAGACTCAAGATTGAAATCCTGAAAGTAAATACGTACACATACATACACAACCACATAATGCACATATACATAGATATATCTTCCAACTTCTTTGTTCTCTTTTGTGAAGATCATTGAGTCAGAAATATAGCATGAGGGCAGGGATGTGATGTGGCTTAGTGGTACACCTCTTGCCTAGCATCTGCAAGGCCTGGATTTGATCCCCAGCACAGTGGGAGTGGGGAAGTGTTATAGCATTAAAGTGGATAAATTATAGCAGTCCACTAAATATGATACTGTGTGCCCTGTAAGAATATTTTAAGTAAAATAAACACATTAAAAGATTTTTAAAAGAGGAGGACATATCCCAGTTTTGGTGAACTGGTAGAGCTATACTAAGTGTTTACTGTAGTTGTCCTTTAATTTCAGAATAGTAGATGATTTTTCTTTTGTTTTCTCTAATGATCATGTATTACTTTTGTAAGGAAAAATCCTCAGGTTTCGAAAATGTAAAGTATTTTTAGAATGTAAACAGCTTATTTATTCCTTGAGCTAGGCTGCTTGAGTCTGTGAATTAGTGCGGGCCGTGTTTTTCACTGCCCTTGAGTAATAGGCAAGAGTTTTAGCTGCCAGTCTAGCTTTGTTCTTTCCTGGACCTTGTGCCCACTAGCGTGATAACTTTTTACTGAGATACTCTCCAGAAATACCAGCAAGTTGGTGCTTAATTCTACAGCCCTAAAACTTTTACAGCATTTCAGAATTAAATCTTAGCACAAGCTGTGTATGAATTTAATAAAATGCTTAACTACCTGGTCTCTAAGTATGATTTTCCTAATCATATTTTTTTAAGTCATTTTACTTAACTAGTCTTTCACCTTTTGGAAAAGGGATTTAGCTTTGTGTAAGATGGAAACTATATCTCCTTCTTCTTTTCTCCTAATTTATAGCTCTGTAAATGTGAAATGTAAAAAGATTTTCATTCAAACATTTAAGGAAATAATCAGATGTCTGTGTTTATACTTTAAAGTTCTGGAGCGCTAAACACGGGGGAAGTGCATTGGATGGCCAAGCATCATCTATGCCTCAGAACTCCTAGTGCAGCCTTGAATCAGGTTGTGGCCACAAAAACCTGGGCCAGGTTTCTCTCCATAAATTTTATTTGCCTTCATAGGGATATGTTTCATAAAGATTTAGATTTTGTTTTCAAATTTGAAATATACCTATATAATATGTATATATTCAAAATATGCTGTAATTTTTAACAAGTATTTACTGAGAGCTTGTTAAATACTTTAATGTAAAATACTGAATTTTTATCATGGCAGAACAAATGTTAAGAATTATGAAATCAAACTCAAGTTTTACCTTTTTTGGGGAGGATACAGAAATAGTATGATATAGGTCATGTAAAGTTAGGTAATATTTACAAAATATAAATGGTCAGCTATATCCATGGGCCTCTACCATGTCATACAAATGAATAAATATTTTGACAGAGTAACACTTCTAATGAACACTTGATCCCAAATTCTGTAAGAAAAAAGTACCTTAGTCTAAACCATAAAGTCTAATGTGTGGGAAGGTGCAGAGGGCTGTATCTGGTGGATGGTGGCCACACTGGGTCATGGGCTTCAGGGTTCTCTCAGACCTAAGACCCGAGCTGGCCTTGCAGAGGCTGTGTTAATGATCTACCTGGTCTATTAGGCCTCAGGTTTCACTGCACGTACTTTTCTCAGGCTCAGATTTTAATCCAGTCTCACCACTTGCTGGTTATGAGTCCTGTGACATATAATTTGATACAACTTTGGTTTTTCTCAAAAATGAAATGGATAGTGTCAACAAACTTGTTAGAATTATTGTGATACTTACTGAAATCCGTTATACTTAAGGTACCTGTTACAGTACTTGGCATATAGTAAATATTTGAAATAAATGCTAACTTCAGTCATTTTTTTAATGTTACAATATAGTACTCTTCTGTTTCCTAGATTTTGAAGATGCTTAACAGCAACACAGAGAACCCCTACTTGATATGGAACAATTCTACGAGAGCAGAACTACTTGAATTTCTTGAGTCACAACAAGAAAACATGATTAAAAAAGTATATAATTGTTTTATAAGATAGACTCTGGAAATGTAACAGTCCTTATGAAACATAAATTCATTATTTGTGAATTTGATGACCATAGCTTTTTGCCTCCCGTTGGCCCATTTAAGAACAGTGTGCTGTTTTTGAAATTTTTTTTTGTTGGTATATGTTTGCAATACATAACGATTACCTTAATCATAAGGAGTTAGTACATTACATAATACATCTTAATTCATTTTACATTCCTGTCCCTCAACTCCCATCTCATACAATAGCATTCTGTGATACAAAATTATATATTAGGATTTTTTGGTTGCTACTACTTACATATAAGTATCTTCTATTTTAATTAATTTTTCTGCCAAGAACTCTTATTTTAATTGTTCACTTGAACCTCCAGTAAATCAAAGTTTGTTTTCCAATATCAAAATTAAAAATTTCTCCTATTTCTCCACCTTCTAGTGAAAAAACTATTAGGCCATGGGGGTGAGGTGAAGAAATAGGATACTTAAGAGGAAAGCCTAGATAATACAGAACCTACATGGTTGGCTCTGTGGTTAAGTATTCATGGTTAGAAGACAGGTACATTTTTAGCTTTAAAATTTATTAGTTAAAAATTATTAGTTTAAAATTATTTATTTAAAATTTATTATTTTAACTACAGTTACATACCAAATTATTCACAATTTTTTTTTAACCATAAAGAAGTCCGTAGATACAATTTTCAATCACAGACCTAGGGAGAGCAAGCTTTACATATTTACATCTATTCTTTACTAGAATTAGTAACATCTCTTTCTTTAGCACTTTGCAATTTATATTCTTTTACATGTTAATTTTGTACAACCTAAATTCCTTATGAATGCAATGAAATCTTCATGGGAATTATTTTTTTCCTGTTCGTCTTATCTTTCTCTTTTTCCTTAAATGGGAATAGTTCTTGATTTTTTTTTCAGGCAGTATACTACTACTGTCTGTTTTTTATTCAGAGACATTTTTAACACTTTCATTAGCATAATTTTAAAAACCCAGTCCAGATGTGCCAAATGTGTGCTGAGTGGACTGAGAAGAAATAAATGTCCATAGTTGGTCTGCAAACCCTGGCTTAAGACATTCTGTTGGCTCACTTCTGTGATCTCTTCAAATTTTATAATGAGTCACACTAGTAATCTTTGGAGTAAAATATTGTAACTGTATACCTATTTCAGAGTCATACTACTAGATGTATTGTGTGCTGTGACATGTATCCCACCACAGGTACTTATCTATTAAACTGAACAGGGATAGGTTTACAGACCTGACATTATTGAGTCTTATTTACTTGTTTAAACATTTTTTTTAGTAGGTTTTTTGTTTTTGTTTTTGTTTGGATGTGAGGGTATGGTTAAGGCAGGGTCACATTTGTATTGTGGGCTGGCCTTGAACTCACTATGTAGCCCAGGCTGGCCTCTAATTCCTGGTGATCCTCCTGCCTTACCCTCCTAAGTGCTGGGATTATAGGCATGCATCACCACCCCCAGCATCTTTTAGTCACTTGTAACAGTCTATTTTCATTTTTTTAAAAGGGTGATTGTGACAAAACCTATGGATCAGAATTTGTCTACAGTGATCATGCCAAAGAATTAATTGTGGGAGAGATTTTTGTTAGGGTGTATAATGAAGTCCCTACTTTCCAACTAGAGGTAAGTTTTTAATTTTGTCTAATGCCTTTGATTGTTTGCTACTGAAAGCTACTAGTTTATGTACTTATATACATCGAAATAATACTTCTTTGCCAAATGTTTTATAAATTAACCCAGGTAAGTATGTGATGGTTTGACCATGGATAGTTTATGATCTTAATTGTTTAAAAATTGAATTTTGTGAAGTTCATGAATAAGAAGTTACCTTTTGCCTGCTGTTCTTTGTATTTTATGTATAATGTTCCCCTGCTGTGCCATGTACAGGACTTGAACTTCCTCAGTATTCTACATCATGTGTAATATCAGACCACCAGACAGAATGCTTTCTCTGGCCAGTTATCAGAAAAAAATACAAATTGAAAGCAAAAGAGGGTGTTTTGTTTTATTTTTTGTTTCTTAAGAAAATGACTGGAATTTCATCAGGTCATATCTTGTAATGATCCCTAATTTCTTCCAGAGGCAAATGAGGTTTTTCTGTTGTTGTTGTTGTTGTTGTTGTTGTTGTTGTTGTTGTTGTTTAGGGTTTTTCCCCCATAATGCTTGGGAATGATATAGGATACAACCTCCTTGGTGGCAAAGAGGATTTGATGATTGATTGCATTGGAAAGAGGGAAAAAGTGAGGCTTTATTTTAGAGTTTGCTCTTGGAAAAAAAAGAAGCTTACTAAGCCATAGTGTGTATCACTTATCACAGAAAAAAATATATATAAACAGCTATTAAACAGAATGAGGTGATTTATGAAATCCCTTTGAGAACTGTTCTTTGAATTTATACTCTCTACATAGAATTTTTTATTCCAAAAACATAACCAGTGT
This sequence comes from Heterocephalus glaber, assembly GCF_000247695.1. The sequence continues at coordinate 8,621,378 of NW_004624730.1, forward strand.
GTAGCACATGCTAACATTTAACTTTGACTAGTAAGGGGAAAAGGTGCCCTAATCTTAGAATTGTCATATTAAGGTACTCCTGGAAGTTTGTAAGATCTCCTAAAACCAAGAAACTCTTTTTACTGCACTTGGGTTTGTTTCTTGTCCCTTTTCCCTTAAAGCATAAGTATATTTATGTGTGTATATAATGTAATTGTGTTTATTCACTTTCATAGTTTGAAGTTTTTTCTTTGGCTATAAAGTCTTCGTAATAGGTTATTCTTGAGCAGATAGCTGTTTTTAAATGTTTCTCTGCTCGACTTAGGTTCCAAAAGTATTTGCTGCAAGTCTCTTGGATTTCATAGGCTCCCAGGCCCAGTATCTGCACACATTCATGGCCATCACACATGCCGCGAAAGTGGAATCTGAGCAACATGGAGACCGCTTGCCAAGAGTAGAAATGGCTTTGGAGGCTCTGAGAAATGTCATAAAATATAATCCAGGTATGTGGTTATACTCTTAATCAGTAAGACCCTTACAACAGAAGAGCCCTAAAAATTCCAGTTCTCCATATTATGGAAACTCTGGGAAAATTATATTTGGCTATATCATACTTGCTGTAATATTGAAGGGGTCTGGCCACATAATATTTTCCTCCTATAAATAATAGAGTGGGAGAGAGGTTAAGGCACTATTTTTAAAAGAATTCATAACTTTCAGAGAAAGTGATTCTGAATCAATTGAAAAGGAAGAATAATTTGATATAAAATTTCACACTGATGACATAAGTTGGCATATCAAGTGTGAGTACTTGAATTAGATTTATTAGGTTATCTATTTTTTGCCTCTTCTCTGATCCCTAACACAGTGCTATGCATACGGGTCAGTGATGGTGAACCTATGGCACACATGCCGCAGTTGGCTGGCTGTTATTTAAAGCTCTAATCGGTTCGTCATCACTGATACAGGTACTATATTCATGCTTTTGAAAAATTACCTAAAGTTTGTTGTGTTTGAATTAAAATTGAAATAATTAAGAGAGTGATCCCTCTCTTAAAACATTTATAAGAGGACTTTTCCAACAATATTTCTCTCTTGTGTGTCTCTACAGAGATGGAGAAATAAAATTCTAAGTTTCTAATTGTAATTTTGATGAGTTTAATGTGATAACAAATACAGAATGTAAAACCTAAAACAATACAACTGACATTTAAATTTCTTGAAAACTGATCTTTTTAAATGACACTAAACATTGTATGTCAGGGATTTATTTACTCTGAAAAGTATATTAAAATACTGTTAAAATCTTGACTTCATTATAGCCAAAAATTATTGAAGTAAAATAATAATGCTGGAAAATTACTCATTCACAGAGTGTACATTGAAATATTACTAAATACATGTTTTAAGTCCAAACAAAACTTGTTTTTTTATTGTCTGGAGTTGGCATAGTAGAACGTTACTAGTTGTGCATCAGGTATGAATCTAGCAAAACAGGAACTTTGATTTGGAACTTGTAAAAGTTGAAATTTAATTTTGATAACTTGAGAAAGTTTACATATTAGGATTACATGTACCTTTGTAATTTATAGATATGGTCTGTGTTTCATTGATAGATTTATGACAATTCTTATGATTTAAATGGCTTGAAAATGAACTTAAGAGCAACATACTTGTAGAATATTTTTAGATTCTAAATTGAAGCAGTCTTAGTCCTGAAAAGACTACAGAATACACTGTTTTAATACTGTATGACAGAAGGAAGTATATACTGAATACGACCTTATTGTTTAATGTTTTTGCTTTATTAACAAAATGGCAATGGATGCATGGGATTAGGGCTTAAAGTGGATAGGAGTGGAAATACCATTTCATTTCATGTATTTTTCACAAGGAGTCCTTTGTATGTTAATAATCAGTTTGTAATGTAGTCTTCAAGTTTCAGAGTTCCAAATCAATCTTACTTAAAAGCCAAATGATGTCAAGCTCTCCCAAGATATAATTAGGTTGAAGAGAGGAGCACTAAGGTCTAGAGAAAAGGAGTAAAATTACCTCCTTCCTTTTTAGATTTTTGAACTATATTTGCATTGTTTATTTGAAAAATGTTTTATTTTTAGCCTGAGTGCTAGAGTGATGGAAATGAAAACAAAATAAACCTAAGTAACTCTAGTATTTTACTTTTTTGCCTGTTAAGATTTATTTCTGCCTTGAGCCAGGCATGGTGGTGCACGCTTGTAATCCCAGCACTTGGGAGGAGGCAGGAGGATCACTGCCCATTCCAGGCCAGCCTGGGCTACTTAGTGATTCAGGACCAGCCTGAACTACAAAGGGAGACCCTGCCTCAAAACAACAGCAGGGCTGGGGATTTAGCTCAGTGGTTCCGCCGCCTGCCTCGAAAGTGCAAGTTCCCAAGTTCAATCCCCGGTACCAAAAAAATAAATCCTGGGCTGGGGATTTAGCTCAGTGATTCTGCTGGGTTGCTAGTTCAATCTCCGGTACCAAAAAAAAAAAAACAACAACAATAACAACAAAATTTAGTTCTGCCTAGGGATACTCCATGTCATAAGTGTTTAGAAGGGGTTATCAAAAATCCATAATTGGGAATGGAATTAATATGAGAAAATGAAAAAATGGAAGCAAAGTCTTTGTAAATAGGGAGGGATGGAGGAGTTGAAGGGAGGGCAGGGGAATGGGGAAAAAATAACCAAGAGAGATTATGTAAAGGTACAAATTTCCAGTGATGAGTGTCATTGTATACCTAAAATGTACCTATAAAATTAATGTTAAAATCCATAAACAACAGTAAACAACATTATGTATCATTTTTATAGAGACCTATAATTTAGAACATCTCTTGAATGACCGTTTTGTTCCCTAGGCTCTGAAAGTGAATGCATTGGTCACTTTAAGTTAATATTTTCTCTTCTTCGAGTCCATGGAGCTGGTCAAGTGCAGCAGTTGGCTTTAGAGGTAAAAGTATTTTGTACCAAGGCATATTATGGTTTTTACTACTTACTCTGTATAGTTTGAGCCTTAATCATTATTAGAAGTTGAATAGAAGCAGTCATAGTTTTTCATTTTGCCAGGTAAGCCAGATTAGAAGCTTTTTAAAAATTGAATTAACATAATTTGGAAAAGCAAATGTTGCTTAGTATCTTTCAAAGTGATTTCCTTCTATGGTCATTATCTGTCATGCATCAGGGCTTGGGGTACATTGTACAATATCATGTGGTGTAGATTAAGGAGTAGGATTACTGGGGAAGCTTCCAAGCTACAGATCAGTGAAACAAGGGGACACATTGAGGCCAGGGCACTCTGCTGATTGTGCATTGTAGGCCTGTGTTCCAGAGGACTGACACTATTCTCACCTTTCAGTTACTCTCCCTCCCTTCCCAAAGGTATAGTGTAAGAGAAACCTTTTCAGTAAGAGTTACAGATACCTTGATGTGCTGCTGTTTTTAAGTGTTGCCTAGGAAAGCCAGCTGCCCAAACCCAATGAGTCTCAAAAGTCCAGGGGGAGTTGGAGGCTCAATGGGACACCGTCTGGGTGCAGCTTTTCCTCTGACAAAAGTAAGGAGTTCGTACTCACAGGTGGCTCATTTTCCAGGCAACCCAGAGTGAGTACTCAGGGACATTTTTCATATGATCTTGCTCACTGTAACACAGTTTGTTACGAAGAGTAACACTTCAGTAATGGGTACAGGAATGACTTAACGAGGATTTATGTAATGTGCTCTTAGAATACCTGTGGCATAAAGCACATTTTAAATAGAATAATAGTTAAATTGCTCAGAAGGCTTAACAAGCATGTACTTTTTAATACAAAAACATGCTTCCCTGCTTAATTCCTTTAAGTATCTTCTAACTTTTAAAATGAACATTATTAAATCTAGAAAACATTGCTCTGAGATGCTGACACTGGTCTTTAGATGTGTATTTTAAAAGCTTGACTTGAGACATATCATTAAAAGACAGACATACTTATTTCTTTATAATGGAAAGATAGAGTCAATCAGTTCTGCTGGGTGCTAAACACAGGCACTTTCTTCCTGTAAAAGCATAAGAAAATTCCAGTAATAAGGACCATTAGCTTCCTGACCTCCCCTATCCCACATCTGTGGTTGGAAATAGCTCTGGAACATGTACTGATACAAGACTGAAGATTGCTTATAAGCTTTAAGGTATTACTTCTTAAAAGATCTAAGACAGTCTTTCAAAATTACACTTTTGTCTAAAAATTAAATATTTTGTCTTCCAAACATTTTTCTCACTTTGGAAAAGTCTATATTACTTTACTTGATGAAGATCTAAAATTATCTCCAAAACTTTGAACATCCTGTTGCTTAATTTTCAGGTTGTGAATATAGTGACATCTAATCAAGATTGTGTGAACAATATTGCAGAATCAATGGTTTTGTCTAGTTTATTGGCCCTTCTACATTCATTGCCATCAAGTAGGTATATTCACAAATGGAATTTTGGAAAGTAAAGCATGAACAGTCCAGGAAGGGGGCTGTCACATAATTGATATAAAGCCTTAGACAAATGTCATGCGTGTTGTTTTGGAATAGTTAAAGCAGTATTCTTACACAAGAATTATCTTTCTAATTATATTTTACATAAGTTAATAAAATTATCTTGCATTTCTCATATGAAAGTGGAAACTTGAGGTTGAGCAAAGTAACAATAAAAGGAAAATACCTGGAATTTTCAGTTTAAGTATAATAATCTACACATGAATAATTGAGAGTTACAATTTATTAAAACAACACAATGGATCTTAGATGCTAGAAGATATAAAAAGTTACCTGGTATTCAGTTTATAATTTAATCTTGTATACTTTGTCTTTTACTGATTTGATACTGATAGAAACTCTTACCATCAAGATGATTAAAAAAAACACATGAGCCTGATTTCTTAAATTCAGCCTGTACTGATGCAGGTTCAACAGAATCTGTGTGGTTGTCTAGTTAGTAGATTGTTGCACTAGAACCATCCTTGAGATTGCTCTTCAAAAAACACAAATATTGAGTTTATCAGGCAGTCACAATATAATTCTACCCTTAACCACTAACCACTAAAATACATTGCTCAGTCAACTTTGCTAAATTCTTGGATGCCGCATATCTGTTTACCTCCTTGAAAGTAGGACCCCATTCTCATTCATCTTCCCAGTACCTTCCACATATTTGGCATTTCTTTATATTCAGCAAATTTAGTGGAATTCATTTAATAATTTTTTTCTTGAATAAATGATGTCTTTGAAATAGCACTTTAAAATAGCGAGTGTGAAGTCATTTGTAGATTATTTTTATTATGCCTACAAACTTAGTGTTTTTTTATTATTGGGTTTCAATAACTTTGTGACACTTCAAACAATGCAAAACTAAACTAGTTGGTAAAGTAAAAAATGTTACAGAAATCATACTTTGAAAGTAGAAATCTGTATCTCATTTGTATAGTATAGTGAATATTTTAATCTTACAAATAAAGTAGCTGACCATCTAGATATTTCAGCCTACTCTGCCATCATTTATAATTTAAACTAAGTTTTCAGCCTTCCACTGTTTGCCAGGGGAACGTTATTATTTTAGCCTCAGCCTAGTACTTTGTAGCCTCTCTCTTCTTTGCCAGTTCTTTATTCTTTTGGGCTCCTGTCTGTCATTCCCATTTGACTCTAGAAATGCAAAGTCCAATAGTCCAGATATTGCAGCAACTGGGTGAGATGTACACAGGCTGTGTCCAGAAAGATGCTGTTATGTCCTAAAATTGCTACTTCTTCCTTGTTTCCCTAAGTCCACACTCATAACCAGGTAAAAATCTTAGATGCCTAATAGGTATCATCTGGATTTTAGGCAGTTGAGTGTGTAGTAAAACAGTGAAGTGGGAAGATAGGATAATACTGTGGTAAAGAGTATGGGCTGTCTCGCTCACTAGCTGTGAAACCTTGGTTTGGGTAAACTGCACCCATTTCCTCACTCATAATGTAGCCATTATAGTGCTTGTTGTGCTTGTTATTGTGAAGATTAAACATGAAACCCTGTGTAGAACATCTAGGTAAGAGCTTGGCCCAGAGTTGATGCCCAGTAAATGTAAATTAATGAGTAGATGTATTCCTTGCAATGTTTTTTTACTCTGCAGGTCGGCAGCTTGTTCTGGAAACTCTTTATGCTTTGGCATCAAGTACAAAGATAATCAAAGAAGCGATGGCAAAGGGTAATGTATAGTTCTTATTGAGTCATGTTCAATATAATGAGGTTTATTTTTAGCTGCTTTGTAGTCTGATAAACTAGAAAGAATGCTTTGAAAGTATTGCAAGTAAAATAGTTAAACTGATGGCTTGTGTTGTGATACATTCCTATAGTCTCAGCTTTTTAGGAGGCTGAGGAAGATTCCATAATGCCAGGAGGTCAAGGGCAGCCTGGACCTTAGATTTTAAAAAAAACTGACCAGAGGCCAGGGATTTAGCTCAGTGGTTTGGCCGCCTGCCTTGCAAGCGCAAGGTCCCAAGTTTGATCATTGGTACAAAAACAAAAAAACTGACCAGATGTGGTAGTACACACCTATAATCCCAACACTTGGGAGGCTGAGGCAGAAGGATAACCATAACTTGAAGGCCAGCCTGAACTATATTGCAAGACCCTGTTTCCAAAAAAAAAAATCTAAGTGCATTGATTTGAAATAAGATTGAAAAGAAATTCTGATTAGAAAACTCATATTCTCTGCATATAACATAAACACTAGTTGGGTTTTTTTGTTCTGCTTTTTGCTTCATAGGAGCTTTGATTTATTTATTGGATATGTTCTGCAATTCAACACATCCTCAGGTTCGAACCCAGACAGCGGAACTTTTTGCCAAAATGACAGTGGATAAACTAATAGGTCCAAAGGTGAGCACAAAATAAGTTCTTGGAAAGAAATTAACCATCAGAAGTCTGTTTGATATTCATTTCATGAAGTGTGATACTAATTTCATGGAGTTCATTTGAGGTGGTTCAGATAAAATGATTTGATGTGAAAGTTGGAAGATTGACATATGTGAAGTTGTTGCTGTATATTACATATGAGAAAACTAATTAAGAATGCCTGCACCAGAATTGAGAAGTCTTAAAGAGTGTTTGTGTATTGTGGTGATAAATTGTTCATCTCCCTTAAAGAGAGATCAGAAACATATCTAGGTTATGACAGAGGATTGTTATCAAAAGCATATTTAGGTTGTGACACTGAGGATTGTCTTTTGGAAGTAGCTAATGAGGGAGACGATGATCTGTGTCTTTTACATTCCACACCTGAATCAGTAAGGATATGATACCAGCAGGAAGTGAGGCCATATGGGGACCTGAGGTAATGGCACCTCTGCCTTCCCACTCTAGAGGGAGATCCTTAATTCCAAATTTAAAGATGACCACATGATATCTGAAACCTCCAGTTTGGAGATCAGGAACCTATTAAAACAATTACTTTTGAGTAGAATTTTATTCACATACAGATGTAATCACAGTCCCCTAATCCTGTTATTAAATCAGATTCACAGAAGTAATGTTTACCAAAGCACTCTCTGTGCCAGCCCAGCAAACAGCACCTCAGAGACATGGGAAGAGTCCTGAAGTAAATGCCTATGAGCCCTATTTCCAGAGACTGATTCAGTAAACTTGGGGTGGGACCTAGGAATTTGTATTCTTAACCCACTTTCCACATGATTATTTTGGAGCCTTCCTGGTCTGGTGTTTGTGAATGATTGCTTTCAAATGAACCTTCACAAGTATTTTAAGTAAGAAAAAAGCTACAGGCAGCTGACCTCTATCTAAAGCTAAAGGTGGCTTCTCTTGTACATGTTGTGCAAACATATAAAGTTAAGTTTGAAAAAAGTTCAAGGCAAGTAAACATTTTTTACATCAGTAAAACAAGTTGGGTTCAGTTTTGTGTTTTGTGGAGCTCCAGTGGCGCAATCGGTTAGCATGCGGTACTTATATAACAGTTTTGTGTTTTGTTTGAGCTCTCAGTCTAGGTATTGAGAATGTGTCATAGAACCTAAAACAGTTTTACTTTAGGAATAAGTAATCATCTAACACAAGGTTGTTGAGACAAGGGAATTCATTTGAATGCCTGTAGAATGATCCTCAAAATAATGAATATTGGCAGTTAGTTTTGAATTTTCTTAAAACCAGAGTTGGGTAGCACCTAACTGTAATGCCTACTATTAGATGTTTTAAATATCATTTTTGATTTTAAAGTATATACTAGAATTGAGCTCTTCAGTAGTAGTTTTTGGACTTTGAAATACTTAAGGGACAAATATTACCAAGGTAAATCTTAAATTTTCTGTACAAGAAAAATAGAACATCAGATGTTCCTTATTTGCAGCAAAAGCTTCTAGAGCTGAGATCTATAAACTTTTATTTTTCCTTTTTTGCAGCTTTATTGAGATGTAAATGACCTACCATACAATTCAGTGGCTTTTCGTAGTCGCAGATTTAGCAACCATAAAGAATGTTAAAACATTTTCTTCAACCCCAAAAGAAACCCCATAACCCCACGCTGGTTTTTCTCTTATTTCACTGGTCTCTATTCTCTCTCCTCCCCAGGACCTAGCAATACTAGTTTACTTTCTGTCTCTCTAGATTTGCTTACCCTGGCATTTCATACAAATGGAATCCTATAATGTTTGGTCTTTGGTGACTCATTTCTATCACTTAGCCTCATATTCTCAGAATTTATCCATATTAAAGCAAGTATTAGTATTCCATTCTTTTTATTACCAAATAACACTGTACAGTTTATCAGTTTATGCTTTTGGATATGCAAATTGTCTGTATTTATTGGCCCTCTGAATAATATTACTGTGAACAGGGCGGGGGATTTAGCTCAGTGATTCCGCTGCCTGCCTCATAAGCGCAAGGTCCCGAGTTCGATCCCCGGTACCAAAAAAATATATATATATATTACTCTGAATATTTGTATGTAAGTGTTTGGGTGAACATGTGTTTTTGTTTCATTAGGAATGGAATTTCTGGCTCACATGATCAATAATACTGTTTAGCTGTTTTCCAAAGTAGCTGCACCATTTTGCATTCCTACCAGCAGTCTATAAGAGTTCTCATTTTCCTCTGCTACCCTAACATTTGTTCATATATGTATTTTGTATTACAGCCATCGTAATAGGTGTGAACTGGAACCTCATTATTTTGATATGCATTTCCTGATTGAATAACCTGGATAATGTTGAATATCTTTTCATGTGCTTCTTGACTATTTGTACAACTTCTTTTTAGAGATATGCCTATGATATAGGGCACCAAATAATGTAAGGGAACTATAACTCCCAACCTTCTAGGTATCTGAACACAAGTTCATGTTCTCTAAAATCGAAAAATGAATTCTAGGAACAAAGGAGGTTGAGTAGGAAGAATTTATTCAGGGAAAGATAGCTTCTGCCTGAGAGAGACAAAAGGGGACCTTAAAGTGGATTGCCTACCCACTGCACTTCTCAAAGGTGTTTCATGAGGCAAAGCCACAAAGTGAGGCAGGTGGAAAATGAGACAAAACTATAAGATCCGATGGAAAATCACAAGGTGAGCATGAGGTGGGACAAAACCATGATCAACCAATAAGATTACAAGTACAGTCGTCCAGGTAATATTGATTAAATGGAGATAAAATGGGGAAGTTAGTCACATAGCAAGCATACATAGATTTCCCAGAAGAAAGGGACTAGAGATGGTTTAGTCCCCAATTAAGGTGTCTATTTAAAATATCAGTTACTGCTGTTCATCCCTAGGGGAAATATATGGGTGTAGTAGTTTCTCTCTTTTTAATGTTAACCTTCAGTGAATGTACCTCAGTTGTTTTCTGTGCTAAGGCCCCAGCCTTGTCCAACTGCCTTATAATAATTTATAACTAACTTAGCTGTCTGTAATATCTATTCACATCCATTGCCAATTTTTAAGTTGGATTATTTATCTTTTTATTATTGAGTTGTAATTGTTCTTTATATGTTTTGGATACTAGTTCCTTGTCATATATATTATTGGCAGATAGTTCTCCCATTCTATGAATTATTGCTCCATATTCTTGATGTTGTCCATGGAAACATAAAAGTTTTGGATTTTTTTAATAAAGTCTTATCTATCTGATACTAGAGGTTGACCCCAGAGCTCTGTGCATACTAGGCAAGTAATCTTAGCACTGAGCTACAGCTTTAGCCCCTTCATCTTTTTTTATTATAAATTACATTTTTATTACATATATATATATATACAGTATGTATATCTCACCATTGTTTAATGCAGGGTTACAAAGATTTATACATCTTATCTCTTAGGAGTTTTATAATTTTAGCTCTTATATTTAAGTCTTTGATTTGAGCTAATTTTGTGCATGTAGCATATAGTAGGTAGATCAATAAACTTTTTCTGTAAAGGGCCATGTAGTATTTATCCCTGGTAGGCCAAATGGTCTCTATCACAAATATTCAACTCTTCTTTTGTAATAAGAAAGCAGCCATAGATGGCATATTACAAATGGATGTACCTGTGTTCCAGTAAAATTTTATATGTAAAATAGATGGCAGAATAGATTGTTTCCTCCTTTGCCAGCCCCTGTTCTAGAATAGCTGGCTGACATAAACATAACTGTGAAGATTTATGTAAAAGAATTTGCTGTATGTACAATTTTTGCACAAGTATTTAGTAGTTTACTCGTGAATGATCACCTTGTATAGTTCTTAGCACTTGAAATACTTCAAAAGTCTTTGTAAGCTTGGTTTAATACCACTTTTTACAAATGAGTAGACTTGGGTAGTACATTAAATTTGATGACAAAACAAGCATTCTAAGATACCTAATAGGATGAGACTTTATGATTTGTACAGATGGAGATAGTTGAATAACTTAATGTGCCTTTTGTTTTAAGTATCCAATCATAGTAGACTAGATAAATTTAGAAGACTGTTAAGACAGTTAAGTAAAACTGAAGTATGCTTTTATAAAAACTGAATATTCATAAATATAAGTCTAAAATCTAAGACAATTGAAATTTATCAAACTTGTCAACAGATTTCTGTACTGACAGCTTGCAGATACAGCTTATAAGTATACAAGTGGTTGGGTTATAGAAAGCTTATTTCTTCAAATTTAGTTTTCTTGCCATAAAGATAATTTAATTTCAAGCATTAAAAATATTTTAAAATGGAAGATTGATTATTAGTTGTCCAATACATTAGTTACTAGTTAAAAATACTGGAATGTAATATACAATAAAATGTATCAGATATATATGTCCTAAAATTCATGTAGAATGCCTTAAGCAGTGTTCTCAGTGTTTACCAACAGCAAAAGAATTAAGTTGGCTTATAATTAAATGTCCAAGTATCTTCTGGAAAATGATTTTGATAAAAACTACTAAAACAAGTAGTTCTATTAAAGATGCAGTAAAATTGGCCAGGTATAGCAAAATGGCAGCACAATATAATGAACAAAACTCATTTTGTGAAACATAGTCCTGGGGCCACTCACTTACCTTAGTCACTCTGGATAACTTATCTCCAAATAGGTCAGCACCTGCTATGTGCCAAGAGCTGAGGAGATAAAACAATGAGCAAGACAGACCAGTTCAAGGAAGGTTTCCAGAAGTTAAAATTTGGGCACAGAATTTGACATGGTGGACTATATGAGGCCCTGAAGTAAAATACCCACCTTCCCACCCTTTGTTTTCCTTTTGTTCTTATGTCTCACACTCATTTTCAGTGTGTGTGTAGTGTGTGCTGTAGATGTGTTTTCTTAAGCTACTTTTCATATATCTTGGAAAAAGGCACAGTATAACACAAAACAGAGTAGAGCAAAATAAATACACTAAAAAATACTTGCAAGACACAAAGGTAGCAAGAGAAGAGCTTAAGTTTATGAGTGTGGGAGGAAGTGAGAGTGTTGGAAGGACAAGCCAGCTAAAGGCCTTCTAGAAAGTAGCAGCAGCACATGCAAGGCCCAGCAGGGGGTGCTCTAGGAACTTTACACACCAGAGCTTCTGAATTTCTTCTTTTTTTTTTTTTTTTTGAATTTCTTAATATTTCTTAAAAATGAGTCAAGGAATGGAAGGGAAGCTTGTTAGATCAGTAGGGCCAGGTCATAACAAATCTTGTTAAAAGTTCCATTGGATGAACCTTTTCTCCCATTCCAGAGCTTGTAAGTACTGTAATAATTTCCCACGTCAGCCACAACACAAATTGTACTAATAATAATCTATCTTAGAAAATTGTGAAAAGCACACCAAATATTGAGATGTTTCCAATAGATCTTGTTTTCTTTCTCAAATCTCCTCCTGTAGGTTCGAATTACATTAATGAAATTTCTGCCTAGCGTTTTCATGGATGCTATGAGAGACAATCCTGAAGCTGCTGTACATATTTTTGAAGGAACACATGAAAATCCTGAGTTAATTTGGAATGATAGTTCCAGAGATAAAGTGTCTACAACAGTGAGAGAAATGATGCTAGAGTAAGTAAAGAAAAAGATAATAACTTCAGGCCTTTAGATAAAATCACTGGGGAGGGCAAACTTTTCCCACTCTGCTTATCCCTCTGTAAGACTTATTCTAAAGGTTAATGAAAGTGTTTTGTGACTAAAGTTTAATATTCTCCCCACCCCACCCAACCTCCTTTCCCCAGGCACTTTAGAAGCCAGCAGGACAACCCTGATATAAACTGGAAGGTAAAATACAGTTTTTTGTTTTTTGTTTTTTAATTCCTCCTGAGCCAGTTTAATGTCAGCCTATAATCGTTTTGTCATTAAGAAAGTTGCATGTTCCTCTGGGAAATAAAACTTCAAACATAAAAGTAGGACCACTCATTTTTTATGTAATTCATAAAAATCTGTTGAGCTTTATTAAGAGACATAAAACATAATTATAATTTTATCAGTGGTTATCTATGGATACTGTTATAGTTTTGGTAGGACTTGCTCCATGTGCAAATAATAACTTTAAGTGACTTACATGATTCTCTGTTTAAAGTTGCCTGAGGATTTTGCGGTGGTGTTTGGAGAAGCAGAGGGTGAACTGGCTGTTGGAGGAGTTTTCTTGAGGATCTTTATTGCACAACCAGCTTGGGTTCTAAGAAAGCCTAGAGAATTTCTTATTGAACTACTGGAAAAATTAACTGAACTCCTTGAGAAGAACAGTCCTCATGTAAGCTTCAGTCTTCAACAAAACATTTCAAAGAGTTTGCCAAACATACTGAACACAATCACATTCTCTTAAAACTTCATAATTTGCTTGGAAAATGAAAATCCTCAGGACTAGTGTAGGAGGATGCATCGCTTAGCACAGTGGAGGTCCTGGGTTCAATCCTTAGCCTGCCCCCCCAACCCCCACTCTGGGGAAAAAAAAGAGAGAGAGAAGGAAAGAAAGTCCTTAAAAGCTGAAACCTAGAAAGGGAGAGTACATAACAATTTATTCCTATGTCACCTTTCCTTTTGGGTGCATCCTAATCTCCATGTTCATTTAAGAAGTATTTGGTTAGGAATATATATGTGTGCATGTAAGAGTAAAAGCTGTGGGTCTTTGCAGTCCAGTATCCACAATAGAAAGTGCTTTATGGCAGCCAGACATGTTAAATACAGGTGGAACATCCTTAATCTGAAAATTGAAAATGCTCTAAAATCAGAAATTTTTTGAATGTCATGTCAGTGTCAAGTTTCAAATTTCAGAGTATTTTAGATTTTGGATTTTTGGTTAGTGATATTTAGCTGACAAAGTTTATCCTGGTGTTCTAAAACCAAAAAAACAAACAAAAACTCTCCAACCTTTGAAACCCTTCTGATCATAATAAGCATTTCAGCTAGGGGATACTTAACCTGCAGTAGGGTTTTTAATAGAACTGGAAAATATTTCACTTTTTCAGCATTCTCCTGTATTATTACTGTTTTCTGGCACTGTTATATCCATCACATTGTTTATAAACATTTCTAGTAATATCTTTTGGGAAATGATGTCTTACTCCTGCAGTAGAAATGAGATATATATGGCCTAGTGAAAAGAAGTTTAGGTTAAGGTAGCACATTTTTAAGCCCTTTGCATTTGTACCTATTATCAAAGAAAATGAGTTTATTTTTCATTTAGGATTTATGAATCAGTTTGCATGGATCATCACTTAGACATTTTGAACTCCTAACACATTATTTCCAAAGATATTGAGGACTTCAGTATTTTATAGTTTGTTTTGGTTGCTTTGTTCTGTATTTTCTAGGGGGAAACTCTGGAAACGTTGACAATGGCAACAGTGTGTCTGTTCAATGCGCAGCCTCAGCTGGCAGATCAAGTCCCACCATTGGGCCATCTTCCCAAAATCATCCAGGCAATGAATCACAGAAACAATGCCATTCCTAAGAGTGCCATTCGGGTTATCCATGCCCTGTCTGAAAATGAGGTACTGTTCAGAATCTTGTAGCTCAAGCATTTATGCTCCCTGTTCTGAACTCACACACGTTATAGTATAAATCCCTTTCTACCATGTGCCTTTTCACATATGAGCCACGTGATACTTTATATAATTTTAACTGTTTTAAGAATTAATAATTAATAGGAGAATTTGACTTAGTTCATTATTAAACTTGGAAGTAGATTTTCTAAAATTCTGTTGTTATGGTATATACTATCTATGTACAATATTACTACTACAAATAACCTTTCTGATTTGTGCACTTAGCTGTGTGTTCGAGCCATGGCATCTTTAGAAACTATTGGCCCACTGATGAATGGTATGAAAAAGCGAGCAGATACTGTTGGTCTAGCCTGTGAAGCAATTAATCGAATGTTTCAGAAGGAACAGAGTGAATTAGTTGCACAAGTAAGTGAATTTCTAGGTTCATTACCATTTTTGAAAAACGAACATACCAGGCATAAGAACTGAAGTTCAGTGAGAGATAACTTACGAGTTTGTTCATGTCTCATTTTGCATTTTACATATGCACATGGTTGTATATGTACACAGAGGAAAAAAAAGTAGGACCGGTTGCCAAAGTTTTACCAGTGTGGAAGTATTTTTGTGATGTTTAGGTTTTTGGCCATTTTGGGGTTGCTTTGCAAAGTTTGCTTTGTCATCTTTGGAAAAAGTCATTATTTATTCATCCCTTTGTTTCTTAAGTCATGTTTTAGAGCATTCCACGATCTTTATTGTCCTTTTCAAAGGAACTGTTCCCCAAATGAAAATCGGATTTTGTGAGTGTTGGTATAGACAGATATTGAAAGAATGAGAAATATAAATTTTAAAACTTGCAAAAGTGATCTAAAGTAAACTCTAAGAACAAATACTACATAATGTCAATTGTAAATGAAATCTAAAGCAGTCAGCGTTATGGAAGCAGAGAGAAGAATGGTGGTTACCAGAGTGATGTGGAAAGAATGGGAAGGTATTGATCAAAGGTAAAAGTTTCAGTTTAGAAAAGTAACTTATTTTAAGAGTCTCATTAAATTCCCCAGGCTAGGCCTGAACTTGTGATCCTCCTAATTCAGCCTTGCAGACTACTGGAATTACATGCTTGTGCCACCATGCCTGGCTAGGAGTAATGGCTTAATTGAGATTTTTTTTTTTTTTTGCACAGCATTGTGATTATAGTTAATAATAATGTATATTTCAAAACTGCTAAGAGTAAATTTTAGGTATTTTAAATGCTCTCATAATGAAAAATATTAAAAGCAATAGATACGCTACTTAGGTTGATTTAATCATTCCACATTGTATACTTGTATCATAATTTCACTTCGTATTCTACATGTATATACATGTATATATATACATATGTATGTAAATACATGTATATGTATATACATATGTGTGTAAATATATGTATATATGCATGTGTGTATTTATGTATATTTTAAAGTATTAACTTTGGTCACCCTGTCTTAAAAACTCTTTTATGATTTCTCATTAACCTGCCAGATAGCAAAATGATGTCTGAAATTTTTAGCCCGAAGACAAGAATCTACATCTTTATGATCTGGACCTCCTATTTCCTGACCCCTTTTCCTGCTATCCTCCCCTCACCTTACTCTCCCTCATTTAAACAGGCCAAAGTATTAGATCCATCTCAAAGGTAGTAGATGCTCTGAGGTTCAAACTTTTGATTGAAAAGAACATGAGTTCTAGTATACCACCTGATGTCTCTCTGACCTCAGGCATGATATTTAACCTTGCAATGCCCACATTCCTTATCTGTAAAAGTTATGAGTACCTCACAGAGTACCTCACATTCACTGTCAGTTACTTTCATCTCTTTCCTTTGAATTCCAGTGAAAATTGTGTCATGCCAGGTTTCATTAGGTTTATATGAAAAGATTGATGACTATAAACAGCTGATATTTTAGCACAACGTGGAAAAATATTCAGGTATTTCAGAGATGTTGCCTATGTAGTATGGCTCCTGAACAGGTAGCTCAGTATACTACCTAAAAGCTCAGGTTCTGACTTTCTTAGATCTAGATCCAGATTCCATTACTGCCCACCTCTCTGCTTGTGAACATGTTTCTTCCCTCTCGACGTTAATTATTCCATTTGTAATAGTAATAGTCCCTAATAGGTACTGGGACTAGTAAAATAATTGATGTATAGCATTTAGAACAGATGATGGCACAGAACAGTCTCATTAAATAGGAATTTCATTATCATTAGATGTTTAAACAAAAATCTATCTGGCATTAAAATACTGTGAAAGTAGATTGCTCTTCTTCCAGGTATAGTCCTGGGAGTGAAATTGTACCTTTAGTGAATAGTTTACAATCTTTTCAATATGGTTATATATGTTTAATATTGCTTCTAGGCCCTGAAAGCAGATTTGGTTCCATACCTCTTAAAATTACTTGAAGGCATAGGCCTCGAAACTCTGGATAGCCCAGCTGCCACTAAGGCTCAGATTGTGAAAGCTCTCAAGGCTATGACTCGAAGCCTGCAGTATGGAGAACAGGTGAGTCTGCAAGAGGCAATCTGCTGATTATAGTGAAGTGTGATTCTGTTGACTGCAACTTGAACTGAAGACCAAGGATGAATGTGTGTATAGCTGCCTTATAACTGACAGAAAAGCACAAACTGCATACTCTACAGAGTCAGGAGGATTCTTTTTCTGGATAGTCATGGAATGTTGTGGATTTTCGGAAAAATGTTGAAATTTATGAGTGTGGAACAATATTCAGCACGTATTACTGGTTAAGATTAACTTGAAGTTCTAAGAGTTACTGATGGGTAGTGTTAACCACATTCATTAACCATCTCATGTGCTATTTTAAAAGACTGTTTCATTTTAGTTTTCTTCTCCATAGTTAGTATTTGTAAAGTGTTGGTTTCCTTTTTCTTTTATGACTTAGAAATGTATTAATGTGTTTCAGCTACATGCATATGTTAACCTCAGACCTGTTGCCTCTGAGTTCTTCCTTCAGTATAGTGTATGCCTTGTCTACTAATGGTCTTTTCTTTTTATTGAAGTGAACTTTACATAGCATAAATTTATTTTATGCTGAGTAATTAACTGGCACTTAGCACATATTAGCAGTGTTGTACAAATACCACCTTTATCTACTTTCAAAATGTTTTCATTACCCCATCATCCCTCCTATGCATTTACTCTCACTGTCTCTTGCCCCCCAACCCCTGGCAACCACTAAACTGTTCTCTGTATTTTCCTATTCTGAGTATTTCACATAAATGGAATCATACTGTAGATGACTTTTTATACCTGACTTCTCTCACTTAACATGTTTCTTAAGTTCCATTCATTTTGTAGCATGTATCAATGTTTCATTCCTTTTTATGTCTAAATAATATTTCATTGTGTATATATATAATACTTTGTTTATCCATTCAGCCATTTATAAATATTTGATTTGTTTCCACCTACTAATATTTTCTTTCTTTTTTTTTTTTTTTTGCTGCATTTATTTTTTTAACTGAAGGATTACTTAACATTTGTCTTTATAATACTACATGGCAAAAAATAAAACAATATGTATCTGCCCAATACACTGAATGTTTGGTATGCTCTTTGACAGTTTAAAACTACTTAAACTGAAAATTTTAGATCTGCCTTACAAATCTGTTTTTGCAGTTTTATTACCTTATATGTAACAATTTTAGACTTCAGGCTGTTTAACTACTTTTAATGCTTACCTACTCTTTATTTTTAATTCATGTTCTCTGTTGGCTATAGTAAACCATTCAGCAAATTTGTCAGAGAAGGTTCTTAACCCCTAGATAATCTGAGAATGTGTCCTCCAGTTCCCTTCATACAGAAATAATTACTTAGAGGATATATAATTCTTGCCTCAAAGTCATTTTCCTTCAAAACTCTGTAGATACTGTTGTATTATCTTCTGGCATTTAGAATTGCAAAGGAAAAATCTTGAGTCAGCCTGCCTTTCGCCCCTTTATATGTAACTTGCATTCTCCGTCTGGGTACTTATAACACTTCGGTGTTGCTTTCTTTTCGTTAAATTTTAAAGCTACCTGATGAGCCTGTTCCATTTATAGGCCTACTTTGTACAGCTTTCTTCAATTAATTCCTTGTTTCACCATCATTTGCTTTGTCCTCTGTTTCAGGCATTCCTCTTACACATTGATTGCTTCTTCTGGATAGACCTTGTGTGTAGGTCTCTTTTTCTCCCATTTTCTTATCTCAGTTTCTTTTCCTTTTTCTCTGCTTTCTGTGACAATTTCTCATTTTGCGTTTAGTATTTTAGTAATTTGATTTTGTGGACAATCCAGTTTACACATTTCCATTAACACTCTCCACTCCCAGAAACCTTCCAGGTGCTCTAATAATACTTGTATTATCATTGAGCATAACTTAATATGTAGACTGATAGGCAAAGCATTTGCTCCTCCACTTAGATAATTTAATAATTGAACTTCTGAACAGCAATCTTCTGAAGGTCTTTTCAATGGCTCTTTTTAGCAGTAGGGTTCAAAAGTTAAAAGTCCTAATAGTCTTTTATAGGTTTAAATTTGCTGCAGCTAAAGCTTTCCTTTAGTAAATCCACTAGGATTGTATGTTTCAAGAAAATAAGCATTTCAATAGCATTGTCATGTCTATCAGTATCAACATTTGAATCATTTAAAATGTGGGCCGGGGATTTAGCTCAGTGGTTCCACCGCCTGCCCCACAAGTGCAAGGACCTGAGTTCGATCCCCGGTACCAAAAAAAAAAAAAAGTGAATCATTTAAAATGCAATCATTTGAATGCATTTAAATGCAACATATGCAGCATATGTTGCTGTAATCATTAACTAGTATGTTTTTTAAAGGTTTTGTTTTTTTTTTTTACATTTTCCAGCTTTATTTCTAATTATAATCTCTAATGCTTGTATGCTCATAACACATTTGATCAGCCTCTATTCGGCCTCTCTATACTGTTGAGCCCACCTCTCCAAGCCTCCAGCTACCACTCAGTTTATCTTGGTGATCTGTGTCACTTGCCACAAGTGCTGCTTCACGTTCCAGGGCCGTGGCTGAGGGTAGCTCTAATTAGTTCGATTTACTGTGAAAGGACTTGATCAGCCCAGACAAGGAAGCTGTCCTTTACAGTCAGAGATGGCACAGCAGAGTGCATTCTGGTTCCACTGTAGTCGTGTTATTTGCTGAAAAAAATCTGAACATCAGTCTCCTCTGGGAAGTGTGCAGAGACTGGCATAGTCATCGCTGAGACCACTTCCTAGGTTTTTTTGCTCTAAGGAAGTGGTCAGACTAAAGATAGTGCTTTGTTTAACATATTATTATTATGTAACACATTATTATATATGTTTATTTAACATACCACACAAAAAATTTCTTTTTTAGAGTCTTCACATGCTCTTAGGTTTCCTGATTAATGAAGCCAGTATTACAACAGTCAGATATGGAGAAAGACCAAAAGATTTTTTTTTTAAATACCACTGATAGCACACACACACACACATATATATATACTATACTTTGCTATTTATTGAATATAAACAGTTTTAGAGATATAAATGTCATGTATAGTCATTGTAATGTGTTAAAAGCAGAAGATAGGAGGGTTAAACTATTAAATCTAGTTCCCAGTAGATATTCTTATTTTAATCCTTTTAAATGATTTATTTTTAAAATTAATTTTATTGGTACACTTTTGTTACACATAATGATAATATTCATCATAGGGAATGTGTACCTGTACATAATATATCTTGATTCTTTTTTTTCCCCATTCCCCTCCCCTTCAGCCCTTTTTAAAGTATTTCAGGGTGTTTGTTTGTTTGTTTGTTTTAGGAGGGATTGCTATGAACACTAAGCAAGGGCGCTTTTGTGTACCATTTGCAGGCAGTTAGTTCTCCTCTTTTTCTGCCTGAGGACTCCTGGTAGTGAAATTAGCAGGGTAACCCTGACACCCTCCTTCCAGTCTCAAAGGAATGAAGCAGAGAAATACAATACATTCCAGAATAGGACTGCTTCTACCACCTTCACAACTAACCACTCCTATTTTTGCTTCTTTCCAAGGTTGGGCAGCTGCATCCCTTGGACTCACATGGTCCCCATGTACATCTGTAATGCTTACCAGTAAATTTTGTAGCACTACCTTACTAGACTCCCTGAGCTTTCCTTGTAACTTCAAAGTCAAGAGACTGTCATTGTGTTCACTGTGCTTACTAGATAAAAGGTGCTCAAAAATTATTTAAACTGAATGTTCATTTGGAAAATGCATCCTCTGTGTTGGTATTTCCTAAACATGTTTACTTGTGTCACAGAGATATCTCTCATTTTCTATGCCATTCCTTCTACTTGAATCCCCATGATAGCTACTGAATGTGAGAAGCAGCTATGATAAGCTGTAGGTGTTGGAATACACAGTGCTGTCTTTCATCTTAGTATGCGTACTGATATGTATATATTTCACAGAGCATCATTTACCCATTTTGCATATGATACTCTAATGCTGTCTATATTCATTTTTTTCCTCAAGTGTGCTGTGCATCATTCTCTTGAGTTCATAAACCTCTAATAGAGGTTGTTTTACTTCCTAGGTGAATGAAATCCTATCTCGTTCTTCAGTCTGGAGTGCCTTCAAAGATCAGAAACATGATTTGTTCATTTCTGACTCACAAACAGCAGGATACCTCACAGGTAAGTTATACCTAATTGTTCATCCTAAGGCACCTCGTAGAAGCCACTTTGACTTTACTTTTGTCCTGAATAGACATAAAATAGAATTCAGAGTATTTTCCTAGGCTTCTGGCTGACCTTTCTTGCAGGTGCTGTGAGTATATAGTAGACCTGTTTGTAGCCTTGGACAGCATGAATGTGTATTAACTGAAATACATACTTGATTCAGTTTTGAATGGTGGTGTACGTTATATTTGGAGCATGTCTTTATTAAAATGTTTGTCTTGATCATGTAAAAACGATGGAGAAATACTGTTTAAGAAAATCAATATCAAAAGCATGGTAGCATCATGCCATTTCTGCCAAATTAATAAAGATGTTGTAGATACATGTAATCATATGTAAAATATTTTTCTTAATTTCCTGATTAGTCTGTAGTCTCACTAAATATTTAAGATTTGTCCTCCCCTGGGGGAAATATGTGGGCATCATAAATGAAAGGCTGTTTGATGACTACTAGGGTTCAAAATATTTGAACATATTTGACCTCAGTACATTTGTCCATCTGACAAATTATTGCAAAATAATTTTAGATAATTTTAATATTGGCTTCTGTTTAAGAGCAAAGCCACACTCTTTGTTACATTATATAAAGATAAAATACATGTTTGGTATAAAAGTTTTCAGTTTGAACTGAACCTTAAGAATATGAGGTGGTTTTTGGCTGAGCATGGTGACACTTACCTATAGTCCCAGCACTCTGGGAAGCTCAGGAAGGAGGATCCACAAGTTTGAGCCCAGCCTGGGCAATTTAGGAACTTAGCAAGACTCAGTCTCAAAAAAAAGGAGGTCTGGGATTGTGGTTCAGTGCAAACGCCCTGGGTTCAATCCCCAGTACTCTAAAAACATCAACACCCACAAAAAGAATATAAAGTATTTCTTGCCATTTGCTTAAAATAGTAATATATTAAAAAAATGTTAGCCTTACATCCTCTAGCCAGAAATGATATATGATCTAGATAAATCTAGAGGAAAAAATTAACACCTAGCTGGGCATGGTGGCACACACCTGTAATCCCAGCACTTGGGAGGCTGAGGCAGGAGGATTGCCTTGAGTTTGATGCCAGCCTGGGGTACATAGTGAGTTCAAGGCCAGCCTGAACTACATAGCAAGACCCTGTCTCAAAAAAAGAAAGAAAATTAATATCTGGTGTTTCTGATATCAGTGTTAATTTTTTCATAGTCCCGACTATAGATATAGAAATTTATAAAATCACAAAGACTGAATCTTGCATATTGAAAAATGCTTTGGAAAAAGTTTCATCTGCTTTTCAGTTTAGACTTTTTCTTTTTCTTTTTCTTTTTTTTTCTTTTTCTGTACTGGGACTCAAACTCGGGACCTTGCACTTGCCAGGCAGGCACAGAGCCACTGAGCCATGATCCCTGGCCCTCTTTTTAGACTTTGTTGCTACAGTACTGTTTTTCTTTCACTATTAGTTGGAATAGAGCCCTAGAATTTATAAATATGTGATACTTTGGCCATTGTTCCTGTGTGTGTAAAGAGAGTTCCACAGATTTTCCTTCTCACTTTTCCATCTCCTGTTCCTGGTTTCTGTAGAGAAATACCTAAGCTATGGTTTTATTCAGCCCTGCATCTGTCTTTCAAATTTGGGATGAAGTGATAGTTTCCAGGCAAGAAGTGTGTTCTTACAAGGCACACTGAAAACTACCTCTTGACAATGTTTCCAGAAGTTCATATACCATATTTCATGGCATTGCATTCATTACTTTGTATAGAAGAATGGTGTGATTGGAAATATCTGTCTTGTTTTTCTTAGCTAAGAGTAGATTTATTTAGAAGCTGATCAATAAGTAGTATTGTGTAGATTATAAATTTCTCTCCAGGAATGCCTTTTCTAATGTTTTTGTTGTTGTTCTCCCTTGCATTTAGCATTCATTGACTTGAAATAAAAAACTACAAGTGTCCTAGACTTAATTGACAGTCTTTGGGCCAGCAGGTCTGTAGATTATAGAAGAGAGAGACATTTATCTTCAGAGACCTGACCTTCCTTTGGTCCTCACCCCATTCAAATTTCCTAGTTATTTTGCTCCTCACCCATCCAAATTTCCTACTACTATGAGAGTAGAGGAGTAACAGGCTTCCTTTCTATGCCTTTCGTTTTACTTGGATCCCTGTGGTAGTTTCTGAATGTTAAGAAGCTGCTATGATAAGCTGTAGGGATTGAAAGAGGATAGGGAAAAAAAAATTTACAGATTTATTCACCTCCTTTGGCAGTCTCAAAGGGCATCAGCTTCTAACTAAGCACAGCCAAAGGGAAGATGGTATAAACCTCAGCCTGGCAGAACCTGATGTTACCATGTCATTCTGAAAGCTGTTGCTGAAGCCTGCAGTCAGTTCCACGTGGGACAGTTGGAACTAGCTGTGAGCTGTGTTGCCCTCACAACTGTCCAGTTGTTGGCACATCATAAATATAGGGTATTCTTTTTTTGAGATGTTCATTGCTATAGAAGATTTTTCTACCTGCTTTAGTCAATCCTTTTTGAAAGGACTACCTCTGTTTCCTGAGTTAATACCTACTTGCATTGATACAAGCTCATTGCTTGGGTTGCCAAGTCTTTTGTGTTTGAACTTTTCCACTGATGTATTATGTGTTGTGAATTTAGTAAAAAGGGACAAGTACTTATAATGGTAAAATCCCATTATGTAAAACTCCATAGGATATTTTCAGTGTTGTGTTGAATCAGAATTTTAATTAAAATGTACCTGTGACGCTCCTAATCAAAAAACAGTTTGTGCCCATTTCCTCTCCTGTCAGTTTGCAAATGAACCTCCTCCCTTTTGGGGGGGGGTGTTTTTTTAGTACATGTGGCAAGCTGAGTGGAATTTGTTTAGGAAATAGGGGAGAAAAGGAAAGATAACTGCTTCAAACTAAGATGAGAATGACCAAAGATGCTTTTATGATTTTGCTTTAGCTGACCACTGAGCAAATGTTACTTGTCACATGCTCAAGATTTGAGATAAAATTTCAAAAGTCCTAGGTAGGGTCACTCAAGTGTTGATAAATTACAGTGAGACTGCTTATTTCCATAGGTTCTCTAGACTGGAATATTGTTTGGTTTTATGACAAATGCGTATTTAAAAGTACTTTAGTTGGGTTTATCCTGTCATGTAGTTACACTGTGGCTGCTCCTTATCCAGGGCCCACAATTACTTGGCCATTTATTAAATTCTAGAAGAGCACCTTGCCAGCAAGCTCAGAGCCCTATAGAAATAATTTCAGCAGAGAAAACCCTCAAATTACCTCACTCAGAAATCAGTAGCAACAATAAAAACAGCAGGGGGGAAAAAGGACCCCAAATTGAAAATGCTTTTAGTAGCTGAAATTGGAGATGAACTATTCATAAATATAATTCATCAGAGTAGCCAATTTCATTTTGTGGGATTCTTTAATTTTCCATTTTTTCCCATACGTCTGAAATTCAGTATCCTTGTACTATATTTCCATGTGCTCTGGCACCTCTGCTCCTTCTTCCCACTTTTCTCTGGAGAACATAACTACTTTGTCGCATCCTGATGACCAGGCAGTACCTATTGGCCCCAAGAATCCAGATGTGTCATCAAGGAGAAACCAGAGGCCAGCAGGTGAACATTTCAGACTTCATTTGCAGAAATATACAAAAATTGATTTGCTTTTCCTAAGAGGCAAATCATAGGGTTTGAATTAGATTTCTTCCTTCTAAGCCTATCCTTTCACGATTTAGATATTAACCTAGAAGTTCTCAAATTTTCTCAGTTCACAATGCCCTTATTGTCTCAGTAACATTTTTCATCCAGCCTAGGCCAAAAGAAATACCTACAAGTTTATGAAGTTATACCCAGTAACTGGAAAGTAGTTATTTGTATGACTATGGTGGTGAACAAGTGTTGCTGTTTCAAATTTTAAAATACCCAGCAGTACCTCTATTAATTTGCCCAGGGTGCCCTAGCACTCATTTAGAAAATTATAGCATTAGTTCACCTTGTATGTGTAGTATTCATGGTTTAATCTCAAAAACTACCATTTTGGTATGAACTAAATTGAGCCCACAGTCACAGTTGCTCAGGAATCATACCAACCTGGAGTGTTTGAGATTTTACTCAGAAGGACTACATCTTTTTTGAGCCCTATATAGTAGTTTTGTAGTAATCTCTTCTCTGCCTATTATTTAGACAACGATTGGTTGGTGGGACATAAAATAACAGGTTGATGCTATATACCGCCTTGTTGGGCAGGTTTGTTGACCTCATAATCTTTTGTCTGAGTAGTCCATGTAAGGCCTGGCCTTACATGGTAGAAGGTGGTGTTGATAGGTGCAGGCCCCTGTGGTACCTTAAAAAGGGACATCCTTTTTATATGTTTTGTAAGTACAAAACTCCAAGTACCTGGGTACTCTGGTTGGCTTTTGTTACCACTCATGCAAGCTGAATCATCTCTGGCAGTGTAACCACACATACAGTATCTATACAAGCCTTTTCAGAAATCCACAGTACAAGTGCTCATAAGGTGAGAAGCAAGACAAATCTGAATCATGACCTTTTGTCTTACATTAGTCCTGTTATGCCTTAGCCTTCATCAGACTGCTCTGCTGTTTGCACTTCCTCACAACTTCCCTTGCTGCTTATATTTCTTTTTTCCCCTTCAGGTGTCTCTCCTTCCCTTCTAACTGGCAGCAGCCCCCTTCACCTCAGGAGTGGGCTTTAGATCCGCTCTGCCAGGCAGCTTGCTAACTTCTGTGTAGCTCTCTGAAGCAGGTAGAGAATCGTTTTGCTAAATGCATGCTGCTTCCCCTGCCTTTCTAGTCCTAACCCTTTGATATTCCAGTGTCCTGTAGTCATTTGCCATGTTTCCTACAATTTCAACTAAAAATATTGCTCAGTATGCAGTATTATGCTACAGTTTATCTTGCAATTACTTGTTAAAATTTGTGCAGTGCTTCTGAGATGTAATTAAATGTCTGTGCAGTGTTTAAACTAGGGGGCTGCTAAACCCATTAATATGCACATAGGATGTATCTTGATAAATGCTAGCATGTGTATGTGTAGCATATTCATGCAATAGAGACTGTTAGCATCAAAGAAGATATATAATACTAAAATATTGATACCTCTTTTCAGAGCATTCTTGTTTTGCCCTGTGAGAGATGGATGTCCAGAACCTTCCTTTTCTTTCTCAGAGACCTTGGTGTAGCAACCCTTGTTCATTTGGTGTTAACTTGTTAGAACAGCATTTCTTTGCACCAAATGAAAATAGTTTAACTTGAATGTTAACTGAAGTGTTTGAGAATTTCATCATGTATGACTTTTGGATGGGTTGAATGTGCAGGGTTTTTCATTTTGGGAGTTTGTTTGATTTTTTTTTTCCCATCATTTGACATAGTGCTTTCATTGCCCAGAATTTTTTTCAAAGATTGAACTTCCCAGATATGAGAAGGAAAATTTTTTCTATATTTTTGCACCAGTGTTATTATTGTCCAGCATAAATTTTGAAATGATTTTTAACTTTATCACATAGTAAAGGCAAATTATAAAAATGGTGCCATGTATCTGTCTTTGAGGTACACTTGTACATTTAGATAATTCTCATTGATTATCAGTTTCTTTTGCTAGGGCATCTGACCAGAGACTGTGTCCTTTTGTAAAGATCAGTGTTTTTATGTGATTGTGCTTTCTAGATGTCTTTTCCTTCTCTCTTGCAGGACCTGGAGTTGCTGGCTACCTTACTGCAGGTACATCCTCATCAGTCATGTCTAACCTGCCACCTCCTGTAGACCATGAGGCAGGTGACCTTGGCTATCAGACTTGAAAATACTCATGAAAGACTATAAATGCCAGTGCCAGTGCCGAGTCCACATTCCTCAAGCTGATACGTTGAAGCAAACTCTTACTGCCTTTCTCCTGGTTTCATGACAGTGTTATTCCTTTTTCTACAACTATATTTTTTATTTAGGGAAAATGTCAATGATTCTAATGGTATCACATTATGAGAAAGCTCTCTGTGGATCAACATAAGTGTATACACAAGAATATTTTTCCTTGATGTATGTAAGCACATTTTGTTCCTTTTTATCTGTTTACAAAACTGTGAATCAAAAAGACAAAACTTTCTTCCTAGTTTTTATAATGTTTTTTTGAATTAGTGTGACTGTGGGCTTAACCTACAGTCTACAGAAATTGGGCTGTCACTCGTCCCTAGAAAGTCTTCTGCATCAGGTCTTCAGGGCTGTCCTCTTCCCACCATCCATAATTATGAGGTTTTTGTCCCTATACCTGGTCACTGGTATCCTCAGTCATTAACCCTGTGAGAGCTCACAGTACACATTGGTATGTATAACTGGCTTTACTAAATTGAATGAAAAGGAGCTTGTGCAAAAAAAAAAAAAATTGGTTGTCAAGCTGTTATGTAAGACATTAGTGTAATTGTGAAATGTTCTATACATTATCAAATATATAAAGCTTTCTATATTGAATGTACATTATACAGATCATTCACATGTGTACATAAAATTTTAAAAATAAAGGGAATTGACTGGTTTGTTAATGAGATATATTTGTTCTAGTTTAATTTTTCCGTTTGAAGACCTCATTTGTCTTTATTTCTAAGGCAGGTATTGTAGCATTAGTAAACACATACTTTACTTCATATTCACAACTCTTCATGTAGAGAACTAGATTGGCATATCTGTTCATTCCTAATTCCTTGTATTACATTCAACCACATCTAAGCTTCCAGAAATAGGTGGCATTTTATTTATTTTTCCATATAATATTCATGAATAAGTCAGGTGTTAGTACCTTTATGTGTGTGACATTCTGTTATTTTTAGAAAATTAAAGAACCAGAGGATATTTCAAATACTAGATATCAGCACATAAATTTTCTTGTTTGACTGCAAATTGTAAGAAAATATAAACAAACATACACAAACAGTCCCTGACCTTGTGCTGGCAATCAAATCCAGGGCCATGCACATGCTGGGCAGATACTGTAGCGCTTAGCTACATACCCAGCCTCAAAATGCTTCTGAAAGAATGAGGAAATACCCAGACCTCCAAGTTGCCTTTCAAAGCAAGAACCAAGGTTATTCTACAGGTGATGTGTAAGGACAGGTAGAATGTTTAATGGTTGAGCTATTGCCTCAAATATACAAAGCCCTGGGTTTAATCCCCAGCACTGCAAAAAAGAAAACAAAACAAAAGACTATAATTTTAAATTGCTCCTATTGCAAATCACTAATTCAAAAATTTGCCTCGGATTTATCATTTCCCAAAGTAGAGATGATGGAGTAATGCATTCATGTATATCATCAGTGGTCTTGTTGGTATGTTATTCCTTGGCTCCAGATTCACAGATGGGTATAATCTTAAGAAAGGCCATCTTGTTTCCTATGCAGCAAAACATCTTTTACTTTGAGTTACTGCCTATTTACCAACAGATGAGGATCAAGAAGCGAGATCTGGAACAAGACAAATTAGCTTCGAAAATTAGAAGGATGCTTAGTGATTCAGTCATCTTAGGAGTTCCCTCTAGAAACTAAAATAGAGACGATTCATATAGTCATAGAGAAATTTGTCATTATAGAGAAAATGTAGACATTAGAGTTTGGAGTTGTTTTCACAAAGCTAGAGAGTACAGAATTCCTTGGGAAGCACGATTTCAGGTGACCAACTGCACAACAGTGACCAACTTCTATGACTATGTGAGGAAACTAGGGCTGAAAACATGGCCTCCAGGTGCCAGACAGCAGAGGTAAATGAGTGAAGGGGAAGGGCCCATGCTGTTGAGAGGGGCAGACTCCATGGGGGTTTTGGAGGAGTAGTCATGGTCTGCCAAATGGTGACATGTTGAAGAGAAGCAGAGTCTGAATTTGCCTGTGAAATCAGCTTGTTAAATATAAGCAATCTGTTCAGTCTTTAAAACCAAATGAGCCAAACAAAATGTACCTATGAAATGGTCTTGGTCCAGTTTGCAACTTCTGGGGAAAAAATGTGACATTCAGTCTCCTTGAAATAAGATAAAAACCAATATTAAAAGGAATTGGATGAAGCTGTTTTCTGTCCAGTGAATTGCTAAATAAGTTGTATTTTTAAATGATAAATCCTTTTATACTGTTTACTTACAGCAAGTGCACTCATGCCACTTTGGTGAGGGGAGAAAGACAAAGATTTCAGGGAAGCTAGTTATTACAGACTGAATAGTTATGACCTTTCCAAATTCTTTGTTGAAGCCCAAAGTCCTGGTGTGTTAATATTTTGGAAGTAATTACAGTTAGATGAGGTAGGTCCTTCATAATAGGATTAATGCAGAGAAGCATTAATAGCAGAGAAGCTCTTCTCTATCCCCTCTGCCTGCCCACATGCACAAAGCTCATGAGTTATTTGCCTGAAAGCTACAAGAAGCCTTAGAATGAAACTGACCTTGTGCACCTTGATCTTGATTCCCCATCCTCCAGAACTGTGGGAATAAATTTGTGTTGTTTAAGCCACTGTCATGGTTTCAAACTAAAATGTTCCTCCAAACTCTTGTGGTCAGATGTGGGCCTTTGGAAGGTAATTAGATCATGAGAACACTCTTCAACAGTGGATTGATCCAGTGATGAGGTCATAGCTGGATGTGCTTTAGGAAGGTGATGCCTGCTTGAAAGAATTAGGTAATGGGGCGGTGACTTGACATATATTTGCCCCCAGCTCCTTTTTTTCTTTATGCTTCCTGGATGCCATGGATTGATCAGCTTCCCTCTGCCATAACCTTTCACCATGAAATTTCCATCTTGGAGCCAGCCAACCATGGCCTGAACCCTCTGAAACCATGAGCCAATATAAATCTCTTTAGGTTGAAAGTGCCAAGGAAGCTCCCCCACCGCCATCCCAAGCTCCTAGGGCACAGAAGCTGGGCCGGTCCCAGCACCCGGAAGGAAGCTCCCCCACCACCATCCCACGCTCCTAGGGCACAGAAGGTGAGCTGCACAATACCAGAAGCATCACCCCTGCCCCATGAAAAGGAGAAGAAACATACACAATCCCCAAAAACAGACTTCCGGATCACCTACAGCAACCCCAAAGGGAAATAAGATGGAACAGTCTGATACTCAACTACCTGGATTCTCTGAACTGGCAACAAAAGAGGATCTGCAAAAAATGAAATCAGAAATAATTACTCAGATAACAGCAAAGATTGTGCTCATGGTGCAAGACATGATTAATAAATCTAGAGAGGACACAGATAAAAAAATAGAGGATCTGAGGAAAAGGATGGAATCCCAAC
>NW_004624730.1:8654111-8665495 GCF_000247695.1 Heterocephalus glaber
TTGTCATATAGGTAGGTTTTCAAGCTAGGAATATACTTTCTTTAATAGATGCTATTCAAATTTTCTATTTCCTCCAGAGTTAGTTTCATTAATTTGTCTTCCAAGGTACTTCTTAGAAGTTGTTGCATTTATTTCAAAAAAGATTTTTGTAAATGCTTTGTATATCCTTTTCTGTAAAATCTGGGGTATTGTCTCCTAGATCTTGATATTATAATTTTAAAAATGTATAATTTATATTGTATAATAGGAAGAAGAGGTCTAAAGGAGCAGGGGAAGTGGGAGGGGTATGGGGAAAGGAAAGAGGGGAAAAGAAAAAATATGAGAAAAGGAAAAAAATGGAAACAGTCTTTGCAAATGGGGAAGGGTGGAGGGGGTGAAAGGAAGGCAAGGGAAGGGGAAAAAAATAAGAACCAAGATACTCATGTAAAGGTACAAGATCCCAATGATGAATGTAACTGTATTGTATACCTAAAATGTACCAATAAACTTAATGGGAAAAAAGAAAAATAAAGTGCCAGATATTTTGTCCTAGCAATGGGAAAGTAACAACGCAGCAACCCAGCCTATAATGTTTTGTTATGGCAGCCCAAGCTGGCTCATGCTGTGGTATTGGCTGCAGGAATAGCAGTGAAGGGGGAGCTTCCTCATACGTTAGGACTGATGAACCAGAATCACCACAATAGTAATCAGACTTGGTATCAGTTCAGCTCAAATAGCTTGAGAAACTGAACTGCGTGCCTGTCCTGAAGCTGGGGAAGCAAACCCCGTGGCTAGTCCACAGCAAATGCCAAAACTTGGGGTAGGCACTGGGTTGTAGCTAGGAAACTAAGTGGCTTCTGGGATGTTTCCATTTTTGTAGTTTTAGAAAGTATAAGTTAAACTTTGCCCAGCTTTTATCAGAATCACTGCAGATATTCAAGATGTTGATTCTAAATCATGAATGTGCAATCTTTTAGCATGCTTGGGCTACCTAGTTAATGTATGTAAGTAACAAAACTTAATTTTATGTATTTTTTACTATGACTTACAAAGAGAGCAGTATAAACTGGTGAGTGCAGGAGGTATAATTAGCACTGTATTGTACCCACCTCTATGTAGTGTGCCTACGTAGTTCATGCTCAAGCACCATGGAACTAAGGAAAAGAATTGCTAAAAATCACAAACTAATGTTAAACGTTTATAACAATTTGTGGGGCCAAATTATTAGCTGTTCAGGGCTGTGGGTTAGACATGCCTGTTGTAAATAAATAGTTCATCCTTGTTGACATCGACCCTGAATGGCTGAGCCAAATTCATTGTCTAATTTGTTGTCTTATGTCACCCAGTCTGGCTAAATGAGAGCAGGGGAAAGGAAGTAAGTTGTCTTGGAGCCAGCATGGGCAGCAGTTCTGGCCTTCATCGTGTGATCTTGGGCCTCTCATCTCTAATTGGAGGTTGTTAACACCTGCTTCATGGCCATTTTGGGTAGGTCAGTGAGAAAATAGCTTTTAGAAAGTGTGGCTTTGTGGATGGGAGCATCTGGTCTTTAGGAACTGGGTGTTGTGAACCCTTGTGGAGGAAGGAAAATGGTAGCTCATTGGACAGAACCTGCTCTGTTTAGGTTTCTGACCTTGGTCATGAATTTCTTGGACAAAATCTCGGGTTGGTCTGAGTAGGAAATCTTACTTTGGTGTTAAGAATGGTATGTAGGTCCTCTGCAAAAATGTACGAAAGAACATATTTAAAAATTTTTTTTTTGGTACTGGGTATCGTACTCGGGTCCTTGCGCTTGCACAGCAGGCGGCGAAACCACTGATCCAAATCCCTGACTCAATATATATTTTTTTTAATTTAGTTGAGCTTTCACTCCAGTTAACCCTAGAACCACCTTACCTCTCAGGATTATGATACTGTTTCCCTCAAGTAATGGGGTTTACCACAAAATTAATCTCTGTCTCCTTCCTTGTAGCAGAAACATCCAGGAATCTGTCTTGTTCATCAGTGCTTTCCTACTGCTAGTTTTTACTACATATGTTATTTAATGTTGCTTTGTATTTAAAGCAAAAAACTTCACATCTGGATTATTGACTGTCCACCAACTTCCAAAATCAAAGAGTAAATGGGGTTGCTCCAGGACTTGTGAATAGAGAAAGTAGAAGGACCAGTTTAAAACAATTTTGCAATCAAACTTACAGGAGGAAAAAAAAAAATGTGTCCACTGCCATTGTTTTCACAAATCCTCAACATAGGAAAATAACTTTGTAAAAGAAAAGAAGGACCTTGAACTCTTAATGGAAAGTTTTATATAAATAAATAATAAATGTTTATGTGTAATATTTTACATTGGAAAGTACATGGTTTACATAACAAGGTTATGTGGTTGTCGTGTGTAGAAGTTATTCAGTGGCAATGTATATAAAGTCTAATGTCTGCAAAAAACATTTGCTTCATTCTCTGGCCTCTATCCAGTGTCCGTGACCAGGAGAAGAGAAACCTCACACCCTTGGTCTTTATTTCAGGGAAAAGTTTATGAAGACATGGGTTGAGTCATTGAAGGAATGAGTCATCTATCTTCAAAGGAAAGGTCAGATGGAATTAATTCTGTAAATATCTAGTTTTGCATAAATTCAGGAAAATTGTTTCAACTAAAACTTAGGCTCAATCCCCAGTCTCATATTTTATTTCACATGATCCAAAACAGCCTTTTGTCTGCATATATCAAGTTTCCCCAGCATTTCAACATAGGAAATGGATGATAGTTCCTGATGTTGAACGTAAGAATTGGCCTGAGACTATCTTGTGAGCCCTAAAATCAAGGTGAGTTCAGAGTATCCAAGTGTCTGTAAAGTTGGGAGCAGAAAACTTTATATCTGTTGATACAGAACTGAATGATACCTCGCCCTTCCTGTGACAGGGACTTTCCTACAGCAGCTTAGCATGGTGGAAAGCCTTTGAAGTCATACTTAAATATGATAGCTAAGAGGTGTATTCCTCCATGCATAAAAGAAACATGAACCAGGCCAAACGAGAGAACCATTTGGAAAAAGACAAGAAAACACTGGAAAACCTGTCATTAATACCTCAGGAAAAAAACATCTGCAAAACAACAGGATACCACTTTAAAATAAAATCCTTCTTTCAGTTAAAATCAGGGCTTTTAAATTTTAAAAATAGCTACAGCAGAAGGGAGAAGTAATAGAAATACCGAGAGATGAGAAACTTGCTAAGAAGCAGAGTAAAAAAATAAAGATGGCAAAATAGGAGTCAAAAAGTAAACATGGAGGCCCATTATTTAAAAAAAAAAATACCAGTTATGAAAAAAGGGCAGAAGACAAAACATTCAAACACTCCCAGAAAAAAAGTACGCAGCCTAGTGGATGACAACAAATCCTTACTAATGCACAGATCAATGTAAAAATTTGCAACATGAAAAAATCCTGTAAGCTTCCAGGGTGTGGCAGGAGAAGGGAGGAACATTTCTGAGAAAGGAAAAAGAATCCGATTAGCACTGAATTGCTCAATATCACTGAAAAAAAAATATGGAAGGAATGAAATCCTAATTTAGGATTCTGTTTTCAGCCAAACTGCCAAGTAAGTGAGGGGACATAATTAAGACATTTTAACACATAAAGTCTCAAATTTATCTCCAGTGAATGCTTTCCTAAGAAGATCTAAAAAGACAATCTTCACCATAGGTTAACAAGAAAAGAAGATAGGGTTCCTCAGTGTTGAAGACAACATTTTGCCACTGGCTTAGAAATCAACTTATCTAGACTGGAGCAACTCAGAGCCTCTGGAAACAAATTATCAAGATGAAATTGATAGGTAACCTATTATTTGAACATACTGAAAGGAAGGAGGCTAACCTCACACGTGACATAAGAGTTTAAAGAAGTTGGGCAGCAAAATAATACATATGTAGTACATATGATGGTGGTAAGGTAAGGCTCTGTCTGATACAGTACTTACGTAATTATAATGCCAGTGTTTGTATTGGGAAGTTGAACACAGGAAGTATGTGTGAGAGTGTAAGTTTAGTGTTGGGAGGATATGAAAGCTGAATTTTCATCTAAACTAGGAAATAGTGATTAAAACTAAACAATTAAGAATAAATCCTAAAATGAAATATATAAGAGAACTTCCCAAGTGTGATTATTGTATTATGGTTAAGTGATATAACATCTGCAGTGAACTTGAGAGGGAAGGGAGGAAGGCAGAAATAGAAAGTAAGTGGGAGTCTATTAAGGGTATACAGGCATTCTTTACTCTTTCTGTACCTTTTTTTTTTTTTTTGAGACATTCTCAGTGTAGCCCAGGCTGGTCTTAAACTTGTGGTCCTTCTACCTCAGCTTCCCAAGTATTGGGATTTCAAGTATCCAGCCATTTAACTTTTCTGAGAGGTTGAAGTTTCTCAGAATAAAATGTTGGGAGGTGAGCAGCAATATTATAATTATTTAGATAGCCATGCTTATTAATCAGGGTAAATTTTTTGGTTGGTTTTATGTGATGCTAAGCATCAAACCCATGTTTGATGTACTAGGAAAGCACTCTTAATGGGCCAGGGATTTAGCTCAGTGGCTTCGCCGCCTGCTGCGCAAGCGCAAGGACCTGAGTTCGATCCCCAGTACCAAAAATAAAAAAAATAGTGAATCTGCATTCCCAGATGAGCTAAAATGCTTTTAAGTAGTTGCCTGTAGGAATGGGACGTTAGCATGGTGGAAGAGGAGGGAGGCTCCACTGATGTTTTTCATAACTAGTTGTGGTATGATGGTGCAAACCTATAATTCAAACACTCAGGACACTGAAGCAAAAGGATCACTGCAAGTTTGAGGCCAGAGTGAACTATATAGCAAGACCCTGTGTCAAAAACCAAAAACAAAAACAAGCCAGGCATGGTGGTACATGCCAAAACCAGCTATCTGGGGACTGTGGCAGGAAGATAGCTTGAGTCCAAGAGTTCAAGGCCAGCCTGTACAACATAGCAAGACCCCATCTGAAATAATAATGGAAATAAAATATTAATAAAATAACTTTTTAAAAAAGAACTATTGTACCTGCAAACGATGTGTGAGGAATGTGATAGAAAAAAAATATTACCCATAACAACAAAAACATGAAGTACTTAGGAAAAACTTTAACATGAAATATACAAGATTTATATGAAGACTGGCCCTCCACTGAGGGACATAAAAAACCTGGATGGGTGAGGTCCAATGTTTATTCTTTCTTTGGAGCAGTTACTCTTAGATCAGCCAGAGCTCCAAACTAAATTTAAAGCCTATGAGGACCCTGGACCTCTGCAGTTAAGACTGCTGGTCTATTGCTTTGATTAGAATTTCTGGCTTTTTCCCAGCAGTGTGGAGACTCCCCTCTCTCCCCTCTACAACCAGGAAGACAGAGTTGAAATTGAAATTTGCTTGTTCTTTTCTTTGTCTTGCCTTTCTGACCCTCCATGTTGTTTAGGGTTCCTATCACTTGCTAGCTAATTTCCAGTGTTTCCCTTAACCATTCTCCTCAAAAGTTTTTCTTTTCTTTTCCTCGTTCTTCTTTGTGGCAGAACCATAAGCAGGACACCTCTATCAAGTCATCTTGGATCCTTCTCTACCTCATTTCTTACATGCACATACATTTCAGCTATGTATAGCAAAGACTTAAATGTGAAAAAAGTTACAAAATCCATTGAATAAACTAACATAGGCAGTTGTCATGCCAGTGCCATGAGCGTCACCCTTGACTTTAACATCTCTCTCACCACACCACTTTTCATTAATTGTATTTAGATATTTCTAAATAATAAATTTAGATATTTCTTAAGTCCAGTGCACCTACTATCATCTATGCTTCAAGCACATCTTCCTTGGATCAGTGCAAATTCTAACAGGGCTCCCTGCCTCTCTAATATAGTCTGAGTCCAACCTATTCTTCATGGAGTAGTATTTCTCTTACCCGTCAGGGATTTCCCACTGCTTTTAGGACCAAGCCCAATTCCTTATGGTGTGTCATGAAGGCCTTATGATCTGGCCCCTTCTTTCTCTGGCACACTCCCTCTTGCTATCTGCCGTCATTCTAACACTAGTAAACTTTCAGTTTTGAGACCTTTCCAGGCTATTACCCCTGAGCCTTCACATATATGTTATTTCTGGAGCATTTTTCTCTACTCACACTCTTCATTTTTTCAAGTCTGGAAGGCGCCTTTGACTCCATTTGTTAGAGCACTTGGTTTAACTGACCCATCTCACAAGCACAGGGATTATCCCTATCTTGTTCATCTTTGGCTCCCCCCAGATCTTAGCAGTGCACCTCACTAAGTATTTGGTGAATGAGTAAAGCTGTGCTCATATAAATCAGTTCTTATGATTGAAAAATAATCCAAATTCATATACAAAATGGACTATAGTAGGAAACAGGAGCATTTTCCAATTGACATTAATAGAGCCAGGGGCTGTATCTGAGTCAGTGTTGTGAGGGCTGGATTCCAAAATTACAAATTCCTGCTCTGGCCCGTTTTCTCTCACTTTGAATATTTTTTAACAATGCTGGC
The DNA here is from genome assembly GCF_000247695.1 of Heterocephalus glaber. The sequence continues at coordinate 8,660,632 of NW_004624730.1, forward strand.
AATGCTTTTCAGCCATTTGGGACGAGGACTGGAGTTCCCTAGTGAAATGCTGCCTGTGCTTTTTCTGCTTCCTACTTCTAGAGTCTTCAGTTGAAATTGCTTCAGATTCATCTTGCTTACTGTCTTCAAGCGTCAACAGTGGGAATGAAATCTTAAAAGATAAATTTTGAACATGTTTTTCCTTTGTTTTATATTTACAGCTGTTTTGTTTCCCCAAGGCTGTAAACGCCAAGGAAAGGTGGGGCTGTTAGATTAAGTGGACTGTCAGCTCGATGAATTGCCTCCTGAAGACAAGTACAATGGGGTTTGTCTCTTGTGCATCCCCCACAGGCCTCAACAAGGATTTACTGACTTCCCTGTGACTGCAGATTTCCTCAGTCTCTGCTCTAAAATTAATCTCCTCTTCTTTTTTTTTTTTTTTTTTGGTACCAGGGATCAAACTCAGGTCCTTGCGTTTGCGAAGCAGGCAATGGAACCACTGGGCTAAATCCCCAACCCAATCTCCTCTTCTTTCAATTCCATGTGGTCTAAGGTTGTGTTACTTCAGTCAGACAGAAGTAAGAAATTTGTTTGATTTGATTAAAGAATTATGAGCCAGCAAAGATAGCATGAACAGCAAGAAAAGATTTTAATCCCTCAGTCTTCCTGTTCCACATATGACAAAATGTTAAAGCTTCTGTGAACTTCTCTTCCAGAAGACTTTTGATTCAATGTTTGCTAGGAAAAGAGGGGAATAAAATAATTATCTTTAAAAAGAGAATAAAATAATAATTATCTTACCATGTGATGGTCACAGTGAACTATGGATTTGCTTGCCAAATTATGTATGTCTGCATTAGAGCTGTTGCAGAAGGATTTAAACTGAATTTAGAATTTAAAATGGAACCTCAGCCAAAGGAGACTGCCAGGGCCCTCAGATCCAGGCGATGAGAAGTGGAAGCCATGCCTCAGAGAGGAGGCAGCAGCAGGAAGCTCATGCTTCTCAGCATTCCTGAGAAGGAGAACTTGCTCTTCTATGCAGACCTCACATCTGCTGAACAGACCTCTCTGGGCTCATTTCATTGCTTAGTTGCTTAATATTAGAAAGTTAGTTTAGCATCTTGGACACAGAGATGGGAGTTGTGGTGGTCCATACTGAATGAAATGCAGCAAATAAGCCATTAGGGAACCATTTCCTCTGAAGCCAGAAACTCCAGTATAAGTAATTTTTCGGATGTAGAGTGGATTGGGAAAAATAAATAGTGTTGACTTTTATAAAAATATTTTCCTCATTTCCATGACAAGATCATTATTAATTTGCACTGAGCTAGAGGGAATCCTTAAGGATTAGAGCCAATTTTATTTCTGGGTGGAATCCTTGTCACTCTGAACAAATACCAGTTTTCCCTCAAATGATCTTTAGGAAAGTGTACCACAGTATGTTTGGTAAATTAGTGATTTGTTGTCAAGATGAGTTTTGTCTGTTTTCTTAAATACAGGAGATAGACAATAGTTAAATTTTTTCTTTCACTGGACAAAAGCATAAAAGCTATAAAATCTCTCTCTCCCTTAGTTATACTGGTGGGCATTTTTTTTTTTGACTGATCAGCACCCATTTCTAACAATTCCCCCAGCACTTTTCCCTGACTGTGATTTCAGTGAGAGGGTATCCTGGTGACCCCTCACACTGTGGAAGCCAAAGGGCTGGGCTGCGCTCCTCACTGGCCAGCTGTGACTCTGGACCACTTGGAATGGGTCTGGTGTAAGTATGGAACTATGTTTTAATTTAGTTAACAAATAAATTAAAAACTTATGTTCAGTTAAGATTTCTGAAAACTTTTAAGAATGTTTAGAACAATTTGGTGTGTGAACCTACTGATTTAACTGTAAATTTTTCAAAATCTACATGGCTAACTTTCTACAGATCAAATATTTCCATTGAAAAATTAGCATTTAGATAGAGTTGTGCTGTATCTGTAAAATATACTGAATTTGGAGGAAAAAGGCATAAAATGTCTTATTGATAAACTTTAATGGACTGCATGTTGAAATATTTGGATATATTATGTTAAATAAAATGTATGTGCATTGAAATTAATTTTACTTTTTAATATTTTAATGTCACTACATAATTTTAAGTGTAATAATCTTTATTAGCATATTAATTTTACATATAAATGGAGTTCAATATATTTCCATAAATGAATGTATCATACAATGATCAATCACTTTTTATCTTCTACCCAACCCCCTTCCCAATCTCTAGTAATCAATATTTTACATTCAGGTTGATATATTTTTTAGCTTCCACAAATCACAAAGAACATATGGCATGTGTCTTTCTGTGTCAACCATATTTCATTCAACATAATGTCTTCTAATCCCATCCACTTTGCTGTAAATGATAGGAATTCATTCATTTTTCTTTATGACTAAATAATACTCCACTGTGTATATACACATTTTCTTCATAATAATTCACTCTGTGTGTATGTGTGCACATGTGTCATATTTTTCTTTATCCATTCATCTGTTAATGGGTACATAGGCCTGAACCCTTATATTAGCTCTGTGAATGGTGTGGAAATAAACATGAGTGTACAGGTATCCTGAGTATGCTGATTTCATTTATCTTGGAGATATACCCAGAAGTGGGATATCTGGATCATATAGTAGGCCTATTTTTAGCTTTTTGAGGAACATCCCCATGGTTTTCCATAATGGCTGTACTAATTTACATTCCCACCAAAAGTGTATGAGTTCCTTTTGTTCATACACATCTTCACAAGTTTTTTTTTTATAATAGCTATACTAACTAGGATGAGCTGAGATGAATTTCCAGATGGCTAATGAATTAAGCATTTTTTCTTATACTTCTGGGACATTTCTATTCTTCTGAGAAGTGTCTGTTCAAGTCATTGGCCTATTTTAAAATTAGATTACTTTTTTAAATGTTAAGGTTTGAATTCCTTATACTGTATATTCTGGATGCTAATGCTCTATCAGATGAATAGTTGGCAAATATTTACTCCCACTCTGTAGGTGACCTCTTTATTCTATTGATGGTTTCCTTTGCTGTGTCAAGATTTATGGTTTTCTTTTTTTAATTTTTATTTTTATTAGTAAATACTTGCAGTATATAATTATATTAATTGGGAGGAGTTGGCACATGTACATAACACATCTCAATTACTTTTCTTTCCCCTATCACCTCTACTTCTTTTCTAAACACTTTTTGACCAGATTCAGATTCATTTATTTTATGTCTTTATCAAGTGAATTATAAATAGAGATTAACAACCAGACTAACAACCAAAAACCATATAAAACAATTATACTAAATCAAAATACATGTAGATACATTGTACATGCAGGGTTACAATAATTTTTTTCCTTTAGTCTGTCCTTTATTTTGCACTGTTTTTATATGTTGGGTTTCTCATATAAGAGAAACTATGCTATATTTAAGCTTGTGTGTCTGATTTACTTAACATTATGGTCTCAATATGCATCCATCTTCTTACAGATAACTCTAGTTTATCTTCCTTTAGGGCAGAGTAGTATTCCTTTGTCTATAAATACATTTTCAGCACAGGCGCACAAGTAACATCCGGAAGCCCGCCTTGATATCATTGGTAAATGCACACAGATCCCAGTGAGAAGCTGGTGTATACTGAGCAGCAAGGCTGCAGGCAGGTCTAGACAGGGCCCTACCCCAACCCCAGCCACTTGGGCCCACAGGCCCCAGCCAAAGAACAGCCTGAAATAGAGCTGCATAGGCACACAAGCAAGAGCCAGAGACCTGCACTGATACCATCCATAAGTGCATGCAGACCCTAGCCAGAAGCCCACCCAGACACCAGTGATTGGGGTGCACAGCCCCCAGCTAATGGCCCTCCCAGACAACAGCTATGTAGGAGGCCAGGCCCTAGACAGAGGCACACCTAGATACATCCCAAGTGTGCACAGGCCCCAGCCAGAACCCCACCTGGACAACAGGACAGTCCAGGGATCCAGAAGGCCACCACTCTGAACCCAGGAATTGGTGCAGTGGTGAGCAGCAGGGAAAAGGCCACTCAGTGGCTTGCTGAGAATTGAAGACCACTGGGTGAGCAAAAAGTTGCCCCCAAAAAGGTACAGGAGGTTGCATCTGTTGAAATGCAAAGATATGTAAAAAAGTCTCAAAACCAGAATTGCAGATCACCTAAGGCAACTCCAAAGGGCAACAAGATGGAACAATCTGATACTCAACCACCTGGACTCTCTGAACTGGCAATGAAAGAGGATCTGGAAATAATGGAATCAGAAATAACTTCTCAGCTAACAACAGAGGTTGTGTCCATAGTGCAAGACATAATTAATACATCTAGAGCAGACACAGATAAAAAGAGTTGAAGAATGTGATGGAATCCCAACATAAACAAATGGAATCCATAAAACAGATGCAAATAGGTTTCCAGGAGATTAAAAACTTACACAGCAGAATGAGCCAATGTGAGGACAGAATTTCAGATACAAAAGACAGAATTGCAATTAGTGACCAGGAAAAGAAAATTTTCTTTAAAATTGCAAGGGACCACGAGAAATCAATCCAGCAGCTGCTAGATGATGCAAAGAAGAATAATATAAGACTGATTGGAGTCAATGAAGAAACAGGAAACAGTGCAGACACCATAAAAATACTGTTCACAGAAGGAATGGCAGAGAACTTCCCAAGCAGGGGAAAAGAACTAGACATACAGATAAGTGAGGCAAATAGGACTCCAGCTAGCCATGAACAAAAAAAAAATCAACACATAGGCATAAAATAGTTAAGATTCCAGAAACCCAACAGAAGAACAAAATTCTACAAGCAGTGAGAGAAAAGAAACAAATCACATACAAA
>NW_004624730.1:8704349-8811310 GCF_000247695.1 Heterocephalus glaber
TCAAAAATATAATTTCAATGAGTAATCAATATAAAAGGTATTAATAAGATGTTTTACATTTTTCATGATAAATTTTCAAAATCTGGTGTATATTTTATACTTACTCTATTTTTATTTGGATACCAAATTTTGATTCAAAATACTTCATCTGTATTTAGATTTCACAAATCTTACATATGAAAAAGTGAATTGACATATCTACTTTATTCCAAGCATCCTTAAAAGATTTTCCAGTAACTGAGTTATGAATCAATATTTAAGTTACAATTTTTAAAAATTAAAACTCGAACTGCTCAGTGGCACAAGTCACCTGCAGCCAGCAGCTCTGCGGCTTGGGCCAGAGCTAGGAGGGTGTCTGCATAGGGCACTGCTGTTAACAGGGTGTCTTCCAGAGTAGACTGTCTTCTATCTCTTAAAATGAAAGTACTTCTTTTACCTGAAACTCTTCACTGTTCTCAACATTTTAAAAATAATTTAAATGAGTCTTAAATTTTCTCGTAATAATGGTGTTTCCCTGTAAGTTTTAAAGTGCATTCAGATTTAATACATCAGAGTTCTCTATTGGATTATAAAGAGTCTTATATGTCAATGAATTCTAAAATGACCCAATCAATCCTGCATCTTTTTCCAGTGCAAATATTACCACAGAGTGTTAAACCTGAAAAACCAGTGTTAAAAAGTGGTCCAACTATATGTTTTTCAAAGCAAGAGGAAATGTTTTTGGAGTTATTTACTTGCCTGAATAAGTCCTGACAATCAAAAAGTGAAAATTTTCTATGCCTGTGCTTTAGAAATAGCTCTCAATTTACTCCATGATCTGGTCACAATTTGCATTTAAAGAGTAGATGCTATCCCATGGAAGTACTAGAGCTAAAGACAATAGCTATGGTCTTTCTTATTTAACATATAGCTGTGTGACTCTTGAAATTACAAAATCCGCTGAACAAAATAGATACCAAAAATCTTTATAAGTGAGTAATTACCCTTTGCTCAAACTTCTAGGATACTCAAATGTTGGAGCTGATTAAGGTTGAAGGAAGGAGCCCTCTGGCCTCTGGACATGGCAGTGCTACTCTCTTACATCTTGGCTCTCAATCTTTTGGCTTGTTCCCGAAGCTCCATTTTTGCAATTGCTGAGAGGTGGACTTCGTCAGGTCCATCTGCTAAGCGCAGAGCTCGTGTTAGGGCATACCTGGGAAAAAACCAAACAAGCAGGGATTGCAGAATTTATCAAAGAGGAAATTTAAACTCTAAACTCATGGTTTAAATTCTAAACCATGACAATACTAATCCCACCAAGGTGGGAATAAGGCAAAGAGTACAGTGAAAATCAAGGAAGAAAGCCAAAGAGCTTCCAAGATGCCATTTCAAAGCTCCCAACATGGGAGTTTCACGATAGTTGAATAGAGTGCCTAATGCTCACCTCCTGCTCCACAAAGAACCAATGTACAGGAATAAAGCTGCATGCTGAGATGAGTGACCAAAGAGAACGTTGGAAATCAGCGAGAGACTGGGACCTCGGAGGATTAAGAGTTGTGGGAAGAGAGCATAGTAAGAGAAACAAAACACCCTAATACATAGCCAGAGGAGGGGAGCCTCTCCTTTGCAAGGTAAAAGTGAAAGGAAGCACCCTTGTAAACTCTACCAGAATGCATGCTGGCATTCCAGTCCTAAGTACTAGAGGTTTTATAAGCCTCACAGGTTTGCAGCCCACTTAGGTAAGTAACTTGAAGTCTGCATAGACTTGCTTTGGAAAAAGACTTCACATTATTTACTAGAGAAAACTCCAGGCTTCTGTACCAGGAGCTATGTTGAGAAGGGAGTTACTGTCAGAATTTGGACTGCTCTGGGGCTCAGAAACCCCTGCACATTCACATCTCTGGGCCTCCACTGCTCTGGCTTGGGGGATAGCTGCTTGTGAGCCCAACTTGGTCTAGCAGAATGACTATGACCTAACCCCAACTGGGGACCTGCATATTAGGTGGACAGATGCCACAACACAGAGGAGAATGGTATAAGCCACTCTTGAGAACCAAGAGATCAGACCACTTGCCCACTGAGATCGAGGGTGAGTCAGACACGTGGCCTTGGGCCTGAGGCAGAACTAAAGGTGGGTGCTCCACTGTTCCCACACCCTTCCCTCCACACCATGCTCAGGTGCTTGTTCCTGATGGGGAAGGGAGGGGACACCATGGCTCCTGCTGATCTCCTGTGCAAAGGACATGCCAACAGTGCTTTAGGCAACTTGGTGGCTACAGCTGTCACCCTGTCCCCAGATGCACAAAGTAAAAGAAGGCTTGGAGAAACACTACCTGGATTCAGCCAGTTCTGGTCCCAGGCACTCACTTCAGATAAAGGGTTTGTGTGAAAAAAGCTTTGGCTCTGTCTGTCATCCACTATGCTCAGGTATCCACTGTCCCTAAAGCGGAGAGGAACATCAAGGTTCCTACACCCCCATGGTTCCTGCCACTGCCATGCCTCCATACCTTGTTCTGCCACCACCTCTCCCCATACAGGAACTGGCTGTGAACCACTGACTCATAAGACCAGTTCTTCCAGGCCCTCACCCCTGCTGTGGCCACCAGTGCTAGATGCCTTGCTAGTAGCAGAGCTAGAATCAACAGTGCCTGAGGAAATTCCCACTGCCCAGTAGGAACACTATTCCCATAGTAGGAGAAGTCAGAGAGAGAACACTTACTGCTGTCAACACCACAACTGCCTGAAGTGCTAGGATGTACCCACTCTTGCATGGCCCACAGAAGCAGTAGGTTTCTTTGACTTCGACACAGTACACACTCTGCTCAAAGTCATTAACTACACCCAAGGAATCTATAGGGAAAGTACACTATGGACGCCCAGCTAGGACTAAAGCCAATATTGCACATCAGACCCACACTCCAAGACATATTCCAGGGGAAAGCCACTTGCTACAAAGACCAACCCATAAAAGTGGTTGTTATAGTTTGGATCTGGAATGGCCCTACAGGCTCATGTGTGAACGAGTTGGTCCTCAGCTGGTGATGCAAGTGGGAGGAGGTGGGATCCAGTTAGAAGAGATGGGTCATTGGAGACATGCCTCTGCAGGGCACATCTCATCCCTCTCTCTCCTTCATTTCCTTTCTCCTTACCTTCTCCTGCCCACCAAGAATAAGCTGCATTGTTTCACCATGCCCTTCTGCCATGATGTACTGCCTTGCTAAAGGCCCCAAAACAATAGAGCCCACTAACCATGGACTGAGACCTCTGAAAGTCTGAGCCAAAACAAACCTTTCCTCTTTTATGTTGATTTACTCAGGTTATTTGTCATAGCGACTGAAACCTGACTAGTACTGTTGTAGATATAACTGATACAACAGATGCACAAATCTCAATGTAGAAGCACAAAAAAATCTGAAAAAGCCACATGATATGACACTTTCAAAACAACATAATGACTTTCTAGCAAAGATCCCAAAGAAATTGAGATGGAATATCTGATGGGGAAGTTAAAAGAATGAGTATTTTTTTAGAAAGTTTAATGAGATCCAAGAGAGTACAGATGAACAGTTAAGTGAAATCAGGAAGACAATGCAGGTTTTTGTGTGAGAAATTCAGCAAACAGAGATCTCGAAAAAGAAATCTTGGAAATGAAGAGCTCAGTAAGTCACATAAAAAAATACAGTTTAAAGCCCCATCAACAAAAGAGATTAAGTAGAAAAAAAGAATATCTGAATCTGACAACAGATCTTTTGAAATATCTTGGCCAGATTAAAAATAAAAACAAAATAAAATCCCAACAAACCAACCAACCAAACAAAAAGAATGAAGAGTTTCAAGACTTTTGGGACAATATTAAATGAACAAATATCCACATTTTGAGACTACCTGAATGCAAGGAAAAAAGGGCATAGAAAACCCCTGGCAGAAAACTTCTCTAATCTTGAGAAAGATACGGACATCTATATAAAGGAGGCTTATAGGACCCCAAATAAACATGACTAGAGAAGATCTTCACCAAGGCACTTCATTGTCAAACTGTCAAAAATACATGGCAAAAGGGCCGGGATTTAGCTCAGTGGTTTCGCTGCCTGCTGTGCAAGCACAAGGACCCGAGTTCGATCCCTGGTACCAAAAAAAAAAAATACATGGCAAAGAAAGAATTAAAAAATCTGTGAGAGAAAAGCACCAAGTCACTATTAAGTGACTAAGAGCAGAATTCTCAGGAGAGACCCTCAAGGCTAGGAGGGAAGAGAACGTCATATTCCAGGCCCTGACAGAAAAGAATTGCTACCCAAGATTTCTATACACCACAAGACTATTAAGAAATGAAGGAGCATAAGTTTTTGCTCTCAAGGCAAGCAAAAACTGAAGGAACATATAACCACCAGACCAGCCTTGGAAAAGATACTCACAGCGATACTATACCCAGAGGCGAAAGAAAGATAACTACCATCTCTGCAAAGCATGTGAAAGTATAACATCATATCAGAAGAGTAGATACACAAAAGAGAAACAGAAAAGAATCTAACATTTTAATACCATAAGCCATCACCCACAAAAATGAATCAGAGGAGGAACAAAGAATATTCAAAACAACTAGAAGGAAATCAATAGTTACAGGAATATGACCTAACAAAATTGAATGAAGGGGGCATAGAAACATGAATAGACTAATGGCAAGTAATGAGATTGGGTCATTAATAAAAAGTTTGTGGGACTGTGGTATAATTAAGTGGTATAGTGCTTGGCTAGCATATGTGAGGCCCTGGGTTCTATCCCTAGGGCACATACACACACACACACACACACACACACACACACACACACACACACACACAAAGTCTCCTAACAAAAATCCAAGATTCACTAGTGAATTTTACCAATCATGTAAGGGAGAAATGCCATTTTTCTCAAACTATTCCAAAGTCATTCTATGAGGCCAGCATTACACTTTTACCATAACTGGACAATGACACAACAAAAACATATAAATCAATATCCCTGATGACCATACATACAACAAAATACTAGAAAATAAAAATTCAACCGCACATCAAAATATCATACACCATGATTGTTAGTTTCATTCTAGGAATGCAAGTATGATTCAATATGCAAATCAATGAACATGATACAGCATATGAACAGAATGATCAAAACCATATTATCATCTAAACAGGTACAGAAAAAGCATTTGATAAAATTTAATAACAAAAAGCTCTGAATAAATTAGGTATAAAAGGATCATACTGCAACATAATAAAGGTTATATTGACAAACCCACAACTAATATTACCCTAAATAGGAAAAAGCCACAAGCATTTCCTCTAAGAATAGGAACAGGACAAGCACATCCAGTCATTACTCTTCTATAACATACTACTAGGAGTCTTAGCCAGAGTATTTGGGCAAGAGAAAGACATAAAATGCATATAAATAAAAAGGCCGGAAGTCAGATTTATCTCTTTTTTTTTGCAGATGATATGGCTCTATACAATTCCTCCCTAAAAACTATTAGAACTGCTAAACAAATTTAGTAAAGTAGAAGAACACAAAATCAACACACAAAAATCAGTAGCTTTTCTATATGTCAATGATTCCTAAGTAAGAAATAATGAAAGCAACACCATTCACAATAGCTACAAAAATGCACAAATGAATTTAACCAAGGAAGTGGAGAAGATCTCTACAATAATATATTACAAAGGATGACAAAAGATACTGAAGAGAACACAAACTATGGAAAGACTTCTCATGTTCACAGACTGGAAAAGTAAGTATTGTTAAAATGCCCACACAACCCAAAGCAATCTACAGATGCAGTGGAATTCCCATCAAAATACCAATAACGTTCTTCACAGAACTAAAAAAAAAAAAATCTTAAAATGCACATGAAAGCATAAAAAATCCCCAAATAGCCAAAGCCATTTTGAGCAAAAAGAAGAAAGCTAGAGGCATCATAGTATCTGATTTCCATAGTAACAAAATCAGCATAATGTATAACAGATACACAGATCGATGAAAGTAAACAGAGATCCAAGAAGTAAACACAGGTATTCACAGCCAATTCTCAAAAAAGGGGCAAAGCAAACAAACAAACAACCCCCCAACACACACATTGAAAAAAGGGCAGCCTCTTCAAAAAATGGAGCTGAGAAAACTAGATATCCACATGCAGAAGACTGAAACTAGACCCCTATTATCTTTCACCTTGTGCAAAAATCAGCTCAAAATCAGGTAAAGACTGAATGCAAACCCTGAAACTTTGAGGCTATTAAAAGAAAACAAAGGACTAACACCTAAAGATGTTGGTACAGGTAATGATTTTTCTGGCTAGGACCCCAATAGTATAGGAAACAAAAACAAAATCTGACAAATGGGATTATATCTGAAAAGCCTGGTACAGCAAAGGAAACACATAGCAGAGTAAAGACTCAAAGAGAATGAGAGAAGATATTTACTAACTCTATTTATCTCACAGATGGTTAGTATCCAGAATACAAAAAGAACTCAAAAATGTAACAACAAACCAAGTAACCCAATTAAAAATGGATCATCTTAATAGCTACTTCTCAAAATAAGAAATATAGATGGCCAACAAATTTATGAAAAAAATGCTCAATATCATTAGCCACCAGGGAAATGCAAATAAAAATCAAAATTCCAATGGGATATCATCCCACCCTAGTTAGGATTACCATAAAGAAGAAAAAATATAACAAATACTGGCAAGTGTATCAAGAAAAAGGAACTCTTATACACTGTTGGTGAGAATATAAATTTAGTACAGTCATTATAAAGTGTGAAGTTTCTTCAAGAAACTGAAAATATATCTACCATATGATCCAGCTAATCCCACTTCTGGGTGTACATCCAAAGGCAATGAAAGTGGCATACTAGAGAGAAACCTGCATGTCCATGTTTTTACTGCAACATTACTCACAACAGCTAAGATAAAGACAGGCTAGGTGTCCACTAACAGATGAGTAGATATAGAAAATGTGGTTTATATACCCAATGCCATAGTATTATTCATCCATAAAGAAGGAAATCCTATTATTTGTAGCAAAATGAATGAGACTGGTGGACATTAAGTCAAAATAAGACAGATATGGGCCAGGGATGTAGCTCACTGGCACCCTGCCTGCCTGGCAAGCACAAGGTCCCGAGTTCAAAAACAAGGTCCTGAGTTTCAAAACAACAACAAAACAACAACAACAACAACAACAAAAAACCCAGACAGATACAGGAAGACAAATACCACATGTTCTCTCTCATATTTGGAAACTAAAATGGGTTGAGTTGAAAATAAAATCCTGTTTAATAAGAATTAGGAAGGGGACTAGGAAAGAGGTAGAAAAAGTGTGGCTGGATTTGATCAGTGCATGCTGTAAGCATGTATGGAAACACTGCACTTAACCCCATTAAGATGTACAGTTAATATGAGTTACTAATAAAGTGAAATTCCCAACGTCAGAAAGTAGAATCTTAAATGGCAAGGTACAGTGAGTGGGGTTTGCTATATGTTTCCAGAAGTTGCTGTAACTAAGATATTTTAGGTAAGCCACAGGCAGCAAATGACATGACAGTACGTATTTAGTTCTTTCTTAAGGTGAGAAATTGATGGGGTACATGACTCTACCTCTGTTGTGAGAGATAAGGTGGCATTATGACCGTGTGTGGAGATGGACAGATGGGGAATGTGCAAATCTTCCTTGTCTTCCAGTAATCAAAACCTGGACACAGGATGGTCACAGCATGCACTGCTGCCAATGGAGCTGCTGCCCCTGTGCGGGTGGCACACTGTCCTAGTGAACACATTCTGGATCTGGGTTCCCCTTGGCTGTCTCTGTGCCCCTCTCCTCCTTCCTGTTTCTGGGTGAAACTCCACACTGTGTCTGTAGGAACCCTCAGAGGGTTGCTTTAGTGTACAAGTGAGCACAAAGGAGTGAGATGGTGACTGTGTTCATAACAGCAACTATTTCTTGGAAACTCTACATCAACCCTATATCACTTCATTTAGCCTTCAGTTACATTTCAAAGTCAGTTCTTAGCTTTATTTTCTTCCTAAACAATTAGTGTCAAAGCATCTGTAATCTTATTTCATTTTTATTTGACACATATTGGTATGTATGTCATCGATAGATTTTAAAATTCCAAGCCTGTCAAAAGTAGCTATTCTGAAATGCCATCTACTCACATGTTAGACAAGGGGTAGTCCTGGGAGACGCCCGCACCGCCGCACACCTGGATGGCCCGGTCAATGATCTTGCAGACGGCCCGGGGAGCAACCACTTTGATCATTGCAATCTATATAAGCAGGATATGAAAAGAATGCTTCTTTCTTAGAACTATACACAATGTGCCAGAATTTGATATAATCTATATTTTTTCTCTGCAAAATGAAACAAGAAAACTTTCCCACACCCAAGTCACCACTGAACAGGCAACAAAGAGATCTGCTGAAATGCAGTTAATGGCCATATTTCAGTCAATACAGACTTTTTAGAAAGGGATAGCTCTTCCAAATCATATTTTATTCTTTTATTTGTAACTTGCTTTCCTTCCAAAAAGATTTCAGGCAGTTCATAGGTCACATTCATCACATTCATAAAAACAGTCATAAAAACAGTTTAAGGGCTCCACTAGTCAATTTGTCTTAGCAACTTTATGGGTTTTTAAGAATTAAATGATTATGTCCTTGATTCATATAAGCTTATCACAAGAAGGCAGAGGACAACAGGAGCCCTTCATAAAACATTTACTGCATGGCAGAATCATCCTTTGCATTTAGGTTACTCTCCACGAGAATCCAGACCCAAGGCAGAAAGGTTAAATACTTTGCCCACAGTCCAAGGCCAGCAGAAAGTGGTATAGTGGTTACTATTAACAACAGATCTGTGGACAGCCTAGTACTTCCTCACTCTTTGCTGCATCTCAAGAGTGCTGAAGATATTCTGGATTCCAAAAATCATTTCCTAAAGTAGCACAGTGAAAGGAAAGCTAGCAAGTGATAGACACTTAAGATTTGTGTGTGTAGGGCTGGGGATTTAGCTCAGTGGTTTCACTGCCTGCTGCACAAGCACAAGGACCCAAGTTCGATCCCCGGTACCAAAAAAAAAAAAAAAAAAATTTGTGTGTGTGTGTGTGTGGTACTAGGGATTGAATCTAAGGCCTAGTGCATGCTAGATAAGCCACTGAGCTACATTCCAGCCCTTTTTTCTTTCTTTTCCAGCTACTTATAAGACTTGCTAATAAAAAATTTTTATTAGTACATGTTTGTAATGGCTACATTAGTACATGTAATAATGACTACATTCATTGTGGGGATTTGGCACACATACATTTTTATTCTTTGAGACAGGGTCTCAATTAGTTGCTCAGGCTGGCGTTAAGCTTGTAATCTTCCTGCCTCAGCCTACCAACTGTCATTATAAGCATGCATCACAATACCAGACTCATTTATAGTCTTTAAACCAAAAATCACATGGGGCTTCTAACATTCTCAGTGCTTTCAAGGTGCCATGAAACTCGAAATGCCCAAAGGATGGGAAAACCTGAAGAAGCCTCTACAGTTGATGAACCAGGGCTGCCTCACCTCTTTCCTAGCACCAGCACTGCCCAGAGTATCTATACTGTGGGCAGCTTTCAAGGTCAACAAGCGGATCTCCTCGATGGCAATGCGGCTTTCAGCAATCCAGTGGGCCACAACCTCCTGTATAGGAACAAAGGGAAGAAGGAGATAAGCTGGTGTCTGACATCCACATGTAACACAGTCTTGAAGATTGGTGAAAACACTTGCTAGGCCAACAACTGTTGACAAGCCCCACTATATATATAGTCGAATGCACAAGCTGATTTGTACCAGTCTAGCCAGATACCTGTGGAATATTACAGTTAGAACTGGAACATTTTAGAAAGAAACTGTATTTGTTCAGAAAGATAATTTATTTGGATATCTTACTAAGGTCAACATTGCTAAACTGAGCAACTGTCCTACTGCCAAATTACTTATCAGCCCTCCTGAATACTATGTCACATGCTCTCACTAAACCTGGTTATGGTGGCACTGGTTATAGTCCAACTGCATATTTTCAAGGCACAATTTCAGTGTGGGGATGGTCCAGGAGCCCTTTATTGTGTTATTATTTATGTACAATTATCTTTTTATCTGGTTGACAGTTCTATGAATGTAACACATGTAGATCAGTGTAGTCACAAATGGGATACAGAACACTTCTGTCTCCCCCCAAAAAACTCCCTAGTGTTGACCCATTTTGTCACACCACCCCACCTAACCTCTGGCAACTACTGACAGGTTCTTCATCCCTATAGCTTTGCCTTTTCCAGAATGTTAAGTAAATGAAATCATCCAAGAATCAGTTCTCTTGAGACTGGCTCAATGCCTCTGAGTTACACCCAAAGTGTTCTGTGTATCAAGAGTCCATTCTTTGTATTGCTAAGTAGAATGCCAGTATAGGGATGTATTACAGTTTGTTTACCCATTCACTTAGGCTGCTTCTAGCTTGGGATTATTAACAGAGCTTCTATAAACATTTGTATATGTTTTTTGTATGGATGTACATTTTCTTTTTCTTTTTTCTTTTTGGTACCGGGGATTGAACTCGGGTCCTTGCGCTTGTGCAGCAGGCGGGGAAACCACTGAGCTAAATTCCCGACCCTACATTTTCATTTTTTAAAGCAGATAACTGGTGTGGAATTATGTGGTTACTGGTAAATGTTTATAAGATGTTACTGGTGTGTCAAAGTGGCTGTACTATTTGACATTCAAACCAGCAGTCTATGAGAGTTCAGTTCTTCCCCAAATCGCTGACACATTTTCAGTATTTTTTAAAAACAGTACTTTAGGGGCTGGGGATTTAGCTCAGTGGTTCCAACACCTGCCTCGCAAGCACAAGGTCCTGAGTTTGATCCCTGGTACCAAAACAATAACAACAACAACAACAAAAACCCCCCAGTACTTTAGTCATTATAACAGTATACAGAGATATCTCATTATGGTTTTGATTTGCACTGCCCTAAGAGTTAATACTGTTCATCCTCTTTTGATGTGTTTATTTGCTATTTATTTATTTATTTATTTATTTATTTATTTATTTTGGTGCTGGGGATTGAACTCAGGACCTTGCACTTTTGAGGCAGGTGTGGTGCCACTGAGCTAAATCCCTGGCCTGTTTATTTGCTATTTCTATATCCTCTGCGATAACTCATCTGTTCAAGTTCAGAAGAAACTCACTTTAAATATGATAGAAACATGGTGAAAGTAAAACAGCAACACAAAAGGAAAATATATATTATGCAAACACTAATCAAATGTCGGATAAAGTAGAATTCAGAGCAAAGAAAAACAGATGGTCATTATATTAATGATAAAAAGGTTAACCCATCAAGAAAACATAGCAATCATAAATGTGTACGCAGCAAACAACACAACTGCTAAAAAATGTAAAAAAAAAAAACACCTGATAGAACATCTACATGGAACTCTATGAACATAAAAATAGAACATATCAAACTCTGCAGGCTACAGGTAAAGTAGTTCTGAGAGGGAAATTTATAGCACTAAATCCATACATTAGATAAGAGGGAAAGTATCTCAAAAATCTATGTAATCACCACAAGAATGTATAAAAAGAACAGTAAAATACCCCCACAGCAAAAGAAAATAATAACCACTTTGATCATTGACAACAAAAGTAGGGGAAATAGACAACAAAATAGGGGAAACCAGTGAAAAAAAGACCTTGATAACAGAATACACATACTCTAGTACTCTAAACACATAAAACTGATGGTTTAGAGAAAATGGATCGCTTTCTCTGAAAGCACAAGCTACTAAAACCCATCCAATATAAAATATTAAGGAAATTGAATTTAAAATTTATCATCCTACTCTATCCCCCAAATCTCCTAGCCCAATCAGTATCACAGGAGAATTCTACCAAACATTCAAAGAAAAATCAGTATCAATTCTAGACAATCTCTTTCAAAAATGGAAAGAAATGGGACACTTCCCAAGTCATTTGTATAGCTAGTATGACCCTGATGCTAGAACCATATAAAGGCAATAAGAAAAAGGAAATTACATATCAATATACCTCATTGATACAGATGGCAAAGTCCTTAACTAAATATCAGCAAACCACACAATAGTGGTTACCAGAGGCTGGGAAGAGTAGGGAGGAGTAAAGGAGAGATGGGCAATGGTGGGTTACCTGTAACCTTGATTTGACCATTATACAATGTATGCATTTACAAAAACATCACATGGTGTCCCATAAATATTTATAATTTTTGTATGTCAAAAATATTAGCACACAAAAAAATTAGCGAATAGAATTCAGAAATATATAATAAGAATTATGCACCATAACAAAGTGGAATTTTTCCAAGGATGCAAAGCTGGTTCAGTATTTGAAAATCAATCAATATGCTTCACCAAATTAACATACTAGAGAAAAACCTTACAGTCATATAATTTAATGAAGAAAAATCATTTGTCAAGTTGTTAACTCTCATAATAAAAAGTCTTAGAAAATTAGTTGTACAGAAGAACTGAACTTCAAAAACCTACAGCTAATGTTATGCTTAATGCTTCCTTAAGTTTGTGAACAAGGTAAGCATATCAGCCTTCACCACTCTTATTCAACAAAAGGCAAGTCAAGAAAAGAAAAGGCATACACAAGAGAAAGGGAGAAATAAAACTGTCCCTTATTTGCAGATGTCATGATTGACTATGTAAACTCCCGAGTGATCTACTAAAACTTCTAGAAAGGATAAGTGAGTTCATCAAGGTCACGGTATATAAGATAAACATATAAAAATCAACTGAATTTATAAATACTAGTAAAAAAACAAATGGACACTGAAATTAAAAATACAATACCATTTATAATTGCTTAAAAAGTACTTATGTGCAAATAAAGTCATGAGTTGCTTAACTATGAGATGCATTCTGAGAAATGTGTTAAGTGATTTTGTATGTGAACATCATAGAGGGAATTTACACAAACTAAAACAGCTGTGATGTGACTGAGCAATATAATTATGAGACCACTATCATATATGCACTCCATCATTAAAACATAGTTATGTGGTTCATGACTGTATGACAAGGCATATGGACATGTATGCTGAAGTTCTAGATATGACAGGAAAGGGAATGCTAAATCAATGGAGAGGTGTTCTCTACCATGTTTACAGAATAGGAAACTCAATACAGTAAAGATATCAATTCTTTCTACAAAGATATATAGGTTTAACATAATTCCTATCAAAATCCTAGCAAGATTTTTTTTGCAGATATAAACAAGATTATTATAAAAAATTATATAGAAAAGCAAAGTAACTAGAATAGCTAAAACACTTGAAAGGGAAGAATAAAATGAAAGGAATCATTAGAGCTTATTTCAAGACTAGTTATATGACTACATGAGGAGTAAGTGAAACTGTTGGCAAAGAGACACATAATTAGGACATAAAAGGGAACCAAAACCAATTTAATAGGGGAAACAATTCAATAGCAGAAAATATCCTTTCAACAACAATTGGACATCTATAGGCAAAACAAAACAAAAAACCTTGACCCAAGTCCCATTCATTATACAAAAATTAACTTAAAATGCACCACACTTTCAAATGTAAAATGTAAAACTTTTGGAAGAATTATAGGAGAAAAGAATCAGGATATATGGTAAAGCAGAGTTCTTAGACTTAACACTAAAAGCATGATCCATAAAAGAAAAAAAAACCACAAATTAGCATTTATTTAGCATAGTGAACATTCTCTGAGGTTTCTCCCGTTTCCAGAATTTAGAAGTGAGGAGGTATTTGGAAGAAACTGGAAAACAAACCTCACCATAAATCTCACAAATAAAAACTCATTCATAGTTCAGCACTGAACCCTAGGGTTCACACTAAATGCTTCTGGTTAGCCAAAATGGGCTTTTTGGGGCTGGAGATTTAGCTCAGTGGTGCCACGCCTGCCTCACAAGTGTAAGGTCCTGAGTTCAATCCTTGGTATTGAAAAAAGAAAATAGGCTTTTTGGTTCCAAATTTTAAACAGAATTATTTAAAATGAAGAATAATGTTTGTTAGGTAAATTAGGCTGGCAGAAAATTACAGGGCCCCGATTCAAGCCACATTAACCTTCCCCAGCTATTTTTATGCTTGGTTTTATTTGCTCTGGGACATTTTCTCAGCAGAGGATGTTTGATTAGGTTTTCACTAGAGCAGTGATGTTCAATATGACAACTGCTAACCATATGTGGCTACCAAGCATTTGAAATATACCCAATCTGAAGTGAAGTGTGTTAGAAGTATAAAATATATGCCAGGTTTTAAAGAATCATTACTAAAAAAGAATGTAAAATATCTAATTAGTAACATTTTTATATTGATTTCATATTGAAATGGTCACATTTTGGGTACTGGTGCCTTGGTTTACAAACTTAGTCTTATGATTTTGGGGAAAATGGCTGCATTTGTGTTTGTGTGGGGAGGATGGCCGTGGTTGTGTCTGTCACCCAAAGTGGAGTTTGTGAACAGAAGCAAACTTTTGTCAAACACTTTTGTTTGTGAACCAAATTGCTTGCAAACAGAAGCATTCATGAACCAAGGTATTACTGTGTTGGGTTAAATAAAATTTTAAAAATAGGGCTGGGGATTTAGCTCAGTGGTTTTGCCACCTACTGCGCAAGTGCAAGGATCTGAGTTCGATCCCCGGTACCAAAATAAATAAATAAATAAATAAAAATAATTTTATCTGTTTCTTTTTACTTTTTAAAAATGTGACTATACTAAAAGCAGATTTAAAATTACATTTAGGGTTTAATGTGTATTTCTGCTGGACAGCACTGCCTTCGAGGCTTAAAGTTGGCTCTAAATTAACAATTTCAAACAGAGTGCTGGCAGCCAATGAATATTTTTTTGACGGATGCAAAATTGGGTAGTTATAACTTCAACAGACTCTAAGTGCACTTACTTCTTAGCTACAGAATAAAGAACATGTTTTCAGCTGTGTCTCTAAAGACCCTAGATTTTGCCAAACAGCTTTAAGTGGGTAGAAACTGAGTGCTCTAGGAAACTGCCAAATTTATTTACTAAGACTGAACTTTATGCTTTAGAGTCTGCAGTAATTTATCAGATAGCTGGATGGAGTCTCTGAATTCAGGAAAATGGAATGTTGAAGTCACAAATTGGGGGAGAAAAGCTGGCCCAGATGCCTGTTTATGACATGCTCATTCATCTCTTTTTGCTTCTGCCAGGTCATTTTATTTATGCCAGATATGAAGTTTCCAGTGAAGAGAGGCATATTTTTTAAAAAGCCCAGGCTTGTTCTGCATAATACATTAACTTTATAAGGCTGGAGAGAAATTTCTCTCTGGTGCAGCATTGACACTTCACTCATGAACACAGCTTCATGTGTTCAGGCTGCCCATGCCTCAGCTTTCCTGTGTCCTCCCTTACCCTGCTCCAGGGCATGCTTGGCTACAGGCTTGAAAAGACAACAGGGAAGAAGCCCAGGTCAGTGGGAGCCCTGACCAACTCTCTAGTCCCTACTGTAGCCTTAGGGGATAATTTGACTATCCCAGTTTCTTTAAAAAGTGGCATCTATGACCTCAAAAGCTCACACTTTCTTAGAGCCTCCTTGCCCATAAAGAGCTGAACCCTTCCCCCTTACCATATACTAAATGGGTTCCCTACAAACTATTTCCAGGTATAGTGTCGTAAAGTTGGCTATATTCTTTTCAGAACAGGGTTGTAAATTAATCAACTTTATACTGGATGAGCATAAGTACTTTACAAAATATTAGCATTAGTAAGTATTGCTATTATTACTAACACTGAGCATGTAATACTTTACAAGAAGCAAACATAGCCTGGAAGAGTTTAGTCTGTAAAACATATACTGCAAATAATTTTTTTTCGAATCAGGGATTTGCCAAGTCACTTAGTTGACAGAAACCACCTTGGAATCCTTCTCCCTCAGTCTCCCAGAGAGGTGGAATTACAGGTATGTGTTGCCATACCTGGTTTGCAAAATTTTATAAGATTATAAATGTATTTTACAAGAGAATCAATGTACTAAAATACACTTGTCTAGCAAATACAAATGCAATTCTGTCAACACAAGTTTGAATTAATACTAACATGGTAATAATAATAAATATTAAATATTTAATAATAGTTGTTCTTGCTTTCTTCAAAATTAGAAGCTGGCTGGGGATTTAACTTAGTGGTGCCCACGCCTGCCTTGCAAGTGCAAGGTCCTGATTTTGACCCCTGGTATCAGAAAAAAAAAAAAAAATTAGAAGCCCTTTGTAGGGGATGGTTTGGCTATTCCATTTTCTCCTAAGAAAAGCTTTTCAAGGAAGTCTGAAATGATACCTCCTTTTCCCTGTTGATACGTATTTACTAATTTTTACTATATTGCCTACTATAACTGTGTATAGCATTTTGTAAATAAGACTCTATAGAATATAATTTACAGAAGAAAATTCAAAAAGTTATGAACATCCCACCAAAGGTTGGTGGGATTTCTACTTGAATTTCTCAGTAACAAGAAACTGTTTTTTGAAGCACTCCATTCCATTTTAAAATTTCTCTTACAGAACATTCCTGCTTTCCCAGAGCTTTGGGTTGCTTTTATACAGCTTCCACTTATCTGTCCTAATTCCTTCCAGAAAACAAAGGAGAAGACAAGTCCCCCTTCCTAGGATAGCCTCTTCCTTTCCAGAAAGAGCTTTAAGGTACCAGCTGCTGTAGAGAATGAGGGTCTAGGAAACGGAAGCAACTGCCTACACTCTGCATGCTCGAAAATGGCAGTACTTTGGAGCTACTTAACCCTTCACAAAGGTAAACACTTCTCATCAGACTATATTAAATGCAGACAGGGTATGCTTTATGGCAGCACTGACGAACCTTTTAGAGACCGAGTGCCAAACTGCAGCCCAAAACCCACTTATTTATCACAAAGTGGCAACATTGCAATTAAACCCGAATACTGAAGTTTTAGTTTAGAAGAAGCAACTCTAGGTTAACTTGTTTTGTCTTAAAAGAAAAACACAATAACACGCGTGCCATTGGTTTGCCACCACTGCACTATGGGAAAGAATCACCTTTGTCATGCAGGGGGAATCTCTTTCCCACTAACATTTTTGCTTAAGGTTAGTGTTGTTGATACAGAAAAGTTTTAGATAACTTAATGGATTGACTATTACGGTAGTTGTAGAAGAAAATAAGTAATGTGTTCTTTTAAGATTTGCTTTTCAGGTAACTCCTAGTTTAAGGTGACAATTATCCAACTCTAACCAGTAACTTCATTAACCTAACAAAGTTACCAAGCCAGGGTGAATTTACAATGTATATGGCCTATCTTGTGTCTGTGACTTGTAAATAGTAACTAGAATTGTATTTACACATCAAAGACCACTTCGGATGAGATAATGGCTAAAAAGGATATAAAAAGGGAAACGTTGAACAAAAGGGAACAAAAGGCGCAGATACTGACCAGACTGGTTTCTGGTGTTCCCACCTGCTTGCCAGAAGAAATTTTATTATTTTATCCAAATTCTGTGTCTCTGTGTATTTCTTTCTGAGATTTCCATAACATTGCATACAGGGCTACAGTGAGTTCCAATAAGAAATCACTCTTACATGTTCATACAGCTTCTTCTTAAAGGCTTCCCTTTGTGCTGCCCGCTCACACATGATCTGCAAAGTGCGTTCTGCCACACCAACTGTTCTCATACAGTGGTGGATTCTGCCAGGTCCGAGGCGGCCTTGGGAAATTTCAAATCCCCTACCTTCACCTGGGAGAAAGAAAGAACATGAAAATGGCCCATTCCTTTTGTTATTTATACAAATTTTGGGAAGATGAGCTGCTTTCAATAAAAATAGCCTTCTGGTGAGGAAAAAGCCAATTCTCTAAGGTTCATTACGCATTTATGGGAATGTTGATTGCTATGTTTTTTAAAGCCGCCTTCATTAAACATTTCAATCAAATTTAGAACTGTCTTTGGAGTGCTTACTGTACATAAGCTACTTTATTAGTGCTGCACAGTTATATCATGGCTAAGACACAGTCCCTACCTAGAAATTTAGAAGCCAGAAGAAGGGACTGATAGGTCTCCCACCACCTCAGCAGCTATTATGTATAGTAGCTGCCCTCTTCCTATGGTGCCTTGCCCCCTCCCCTGTGTGACATCATGCCAAGATGGTTGCGCCCACCAAAGAATAAACCCTTCTTCGCAGTATGCCCCTGTTCCCCCCTAGAAGGTAACTTAATACTTGCTCACCTCCTACCACCTAGTGACATCTCCGGCTCCTCCATTCCCTAGTCACTACCTCACTCAACCCCACCTCTGCCCCTACAAACCCCACCCCAGTCTCTATAAAAGACTCTCCCTGCCCCGGCCATATTGTTTTTGTCTCTCCTTTGTTCAGAGACAGCCCAGCAGATCTATTCCCCTAATAAAGGCTTGTTGTGGCCTGGTCTGGTCTTGGTCTTCGGCCCTTTTACCTGACAGGGACAAGGACAAGGGCTACAGACACAGAGAGGGACCGAGAAAGGCAAAGGAGGGCCAGACTGTAAACGACTGTGGCTGTTGGGCTCGGCAGGTATCAGGCTTGTTGAGTGGATGAGCTAAGAAACACAAAACCTTCCTGAAAGGGCTAGGATTTGAAATATTCTTTGAAGGTCGGTTAGGAGTCCAATAAATGAGAGGATGGAGTCATTTCAAGCACTGAAAGTGTTTGAAGTTATTCATTATTTTATTGTATATAAGACAAAGTCAGAAAGTATTGAAGTTTTCTTAAAACAAGTAGAGGTCTACAGATCATGTCTTAGGAAAAATGTGTTGCTTTGAATTGGTTAGCTTTTATATTTAGCTATGTTTTTAATTGATGTGGTATATAAAACCACATCTAACATGTAAATAAAATCTTGGCATACCATGTAAGAAAATCCACAAAATGGAAAATGTTTTCTTAATAAATAAAGGAAACAAGAATAAAAAGTATCTAAATTAAAGCTGATTGCATATCTTTTCCAGATTTAGTCCTAAAACTACTATACTAATATACAAGACTAGAGAACAATTTTACCAAATTTATCTCACCTAGTATTAAATTGGCAGCAGGAACTCGCACTTGATTAAAATGGATCTCAAAATGTCCTCCATGCAAATAATCTATGAATAGAAAATAAAATGTTAAAGAGACAAATGAGTTGACCAAAAAAGAGTCATGTATAATTAACCTTCAGGAGTATAATTACTCAAAGAAATTAGGATCTAAAAGTCCCATATGTCACGACATTCCTAGGTATATCTTAGCCCTGAACATGTAGTACCCAGCAGTCCTGTAAACTTATCAACTGTTCAAGTTAGAAAAAATTTTATAAATCATTGAATTCAGAGTTTTTCTAATTCATTCTCTGAAATTGTAGAGCTATGGGAAAAGGGTTTCATGGCTCTAACAAGACTATTTTATTACTGCTTTTCCTTCAAATTTTTATGGGATCCCAAAGGAATTTTGCGCAGGGAATAAAGATTCAATGTTTAAAAAAATTGAAAGTGAGTCCTATATTCAAGCTTCTTATTTTATCACTGTGGAAATCAGTGCCTGAAGATGCAAAGGGCCTGCTGGAAAGGGGAGAGGAGGCTTAGCACTGGTAGGAAGAAGAGATGGTACAGTCATTCAGGTGTTACTCTGTTTGCCTTGTCCCACTTGTTACTCCTGAAAATGCTGGCATTTGAGTCAGTGAGGCTGGGAACCCATCTGTATTCTTCTCTTTGCATCACTCATCCTCCTCAGCAAATTCTAATGATCATCTCATGCTAACTCTACACCATTTTCCTATAGGAATTAATGATCAGCCCTCCCCACACTGTTTCTTTTGGCCCCAGATACAAGGAATTAGAGAGTTGCTGGTGGATTTTTTGTATTGAAAATTGAAAGGTAGCTCTGCAGTGGCAGGTATTTGCACCTGTCTTCTAAATTCATTTTGCATGTCTTTCAGAATGTCGCTGTGTAGCCCAACAACTTCCAATGTGTAACCTGTTCCTGTGAGCTTGTTTGTCCCATCTTGTCCCCTCACTTAGCCTGTGGGCACATCCTAAAGCTACATTCACAGAAGGTTATGATGTCAAACATTTTATAAAGCTGCAAGTTTTATTCTGCACTTTAAACATATGCAATTCAGTCACACTCAACAAAAGGGAGAAAACCATGGAGAAAAAGAACGTGAAGTTCAGTCAACTTTTTCATAGCATGTATCACTTGCTGACATGCTATATAATTTACCTCCTCACATGTTTCTAGTTATTTCCTTCCAGCAACATGTAAGCTACAGAAGGGCAAGAAACCTAGTCTACTGATTTTATTAATGTATTCAAGAACCTCGAACTGTACTCAGTGCTCTATAAATAAATTCTTGCTGAGTAGATGACCTGAGGAGCATGGACCCAACAGACTGTGTGGTAGGTAACAAAAGTAACCTTGCTTCTTAAAAATTATACCCAAGAGCAGAAGAAAGAAAATGCTTTGCACTAAACCCAACTTACTGTTTAACAGCTCTCATAGGTTAATTGAAAAGTTGAACATAGAGACAAAAATTGAATTTTATTGTGAATTGCCTTGATTTAATTTATCTGTATCTGCTTCATTAATCCATATTCATGAACAAGAGAGAAGACTGGCAGTTAGAGTTGCTGTTCCTTGAATACAACCCATTCGTTCACAAACAGTAAACAAAACTGGGGAGGATGGGGCACTACCACCCCTTTATCTGCTTTATCCTGAACTCCACCTGCATGTCAAAAGAGTTGCCAGGGGCAAAGGGATTCCTAAGAATATATCTCTTACATTAAGATACTATCTACTGGGGCCGGGGGATTTAGCTCAGTGGTTTCACTGCTTGCTGTGTAAGCGCAAGCACAAGGACCTGAGTTCAATCCCTGGTACCAAAAAAAAAAAAAAAAAAAAAAAGATACTATCTATTCCTTTCAATGCTACTGCAGTTTCTAGTCTTCTGCTTGCTAATGTTTGGACATTCTTATTTTGTACTTACCCATGTAGCCAAAAACTGACAAAGGCCTTATTAATTCTACTCCAGGTGCATTCATTGGAACAAGAATCATGCTGTGTTGTTTGTGTCTAGTGAAAAGAAAAAATAGTGTTAGGAAAAGTTTGCTAAGAGGAAAAATGAAACAGATGTTATGATGAGTTGAAATTTTCTTCTTGTTGTTAGCATCCAGTCACATAGGCAACAGTAACTGGAATGCGAGCTGTGTAAAAGACATACCTACTGCAGTCTGATGCAGGCTATGATCTGGAACAAAAATAATGATTTGAAAAGAAGTGCAAGTTGTTTGGGGTCTCTCACTACTCAACAATGGTAACTGGGAAAGGGTATATAAAAACATTTCAAGGCTCTCGCTTTTGGTCTAAACATCTAATCACTTCAATATCAGAGACAATTCTGAAAAACGTTATGTTTAATCATCCAATCCAAAGAGCTTGATGATTTAGTAACACTTCCTAAGGCCAGAAATTCTGCATGGAATAGTGCACAGCAACATTCTGTAGAATGTTTTCCAGATCTTTCTTTTAGCAAAATATTTGTGATCTGCAAATATTTAATTACAAAATATATTTTACATTATTATGATTTGTGATCTCAAGTGTTGTGTGTAAATTAAATGGGTAGAAGGAAAGATTGAATCATGTTATGGCTTGTGTCTAGATGTGCTCCCAAAGCCTCATGAAGTCATAGGTGGGGTTTTTCAGAGGTGGCTGGATTTAGAGTGATGCTGGAATTGATTCATGGTACAATGCTAGGCTCATGGGCACTAGGATTAAGTGTGTGAGAGCTATCCATCCTAAATAGCCTGAGTAAGATATAAGGCATAGAAAGAGCTGTGGTTGTCCCTTGCTTGCTCTTGCCTGCCTGCTTGCTGTGGACTATTTGTCCTCTGTGATGCCTCTCTGCCACACCACCTTGCCTTGGAGCCAGCCAATTATTAGCTGAAACCTCTACGAACTGTGAGCTAAATAAACCTTTCCTCTTTTAACTTTGGGTGTCAGGTATTTTGTCTCAGAAGTGAGAAAAATAACTAAGATAAATCATTTCTACATAGATTTCTCAATCAGAATTGTTTTATCACCTGGACACAGAAGTACTTTTAGTTCTTCCCAAAACAACTGCAACTGTGCACTTGGGATCCCCAGCTCCTAAAAACAGGGGGGAAATGAGCAGAATACATTATAAAAGGAAATTTCTCATTTGACATTTCGCTCTGAAGGTTATCATCTTCCAAGTATTCTCTGGCAAAAAAAAAAAAAATGGGGAGAAAAATCTTTTATTCATTAAAATAATAATGCTTTTTGTACACCACTATGTCATTCAAGAAAAATGATTAGGCAAGGACAAGATTGAAGTTCATTAATGAAAGCTGTTGCACACAAATAACCAGTAGTCAAAGAAACACAAAACAGCTGTGACTCTTAAGACAAAAAGATGGCTGTCCTATTCCTACCATTCAGACATCAGTATGCTAGAAAAGCTGGGAAATATATGTCTAATACAACTATGTGCCACATAGAAGATAAATTTTATATATCAAGTAAAATATTTTATATACCCACATACATGAAAACAGAAAGACTAGTTTCTCATTTATTAATTTATTAAGCATCAGAAATTTGACAATAGTCATTCTAATTTTAATCCAAAAATTTATTTATCACATGTCGGGAGTCTGTGAGGATTTCTCATTAGGCCCTTTGTGCAAAAAAGTAGATTTCATGTTTGCCATAAGTTTAAGTACCTGGTCCCTCCAAGAAACTACTATTTAGTTGGTTTTCCAATTGCAAAGCCACAAACAACTGTATAGGGTTTACTTCAACATTCACCTAATTTAATGACCATCCCATACATATTTTTAAAAGAATCCTTATTAAGAGACATACTGAAATATTGTGTTAAGGAAATGATGCAGTGTCTGGATTTATTTAAAAATAAGAGCACCACTATAGCTTTCATAGAGTTTTTAGTCTCACTGAAGACGTATCACAGTGTGATGGAAAAATACAGTGGGTGTTTAAATTTTAAAAAATTTATTGCAGCAAAAGGCACATTGCCATTAATCCCCTTCAGAATACTCCAGCTCACTTTGAACACATTTAGCCACTGTTCTTGCCACTTTCTGAAGCAGTTCTGGAGATCCTGTTTCATGTCTCTAGTTGTGTTGTTATGGCCTCACTAACCTGAGTGAATTCAAAACATTTACCTTTTGTGGTCATCTTGACTTTGGGGAAGAGCTAGAAGTCACATGGTACCAGATGCAGTGAATAAGGTGGATGAGGACACACCATAATTTTTTTTTTTTTTTTTGGTACAGGGGATCGAACTCGGGTCCTTGCGCTTGCGCAGCAGGTGGCCAAACCACTGAGCTAAATCCCCGGCCCTTCACCATAATATTTTATGAGCTACCTTTCTGTTGGATGACATTCAGCAACAGTGCTTACTGAATTTTTGCTCACACCTCATGAAGACACTCACTAAAGAGGATTTCTAGAACACTTCTACTATATTTTTGATCATTCCTTATAAATGGAGAAAACTATGCAAGGAAATAATCTAGAATATTCTAAATGGACCTGAGCAGGTAATTTTGAACTCTGGCCCAAAGTCCCCTTTTTCTATTCCTCAGAATACATTAATTTTTTTCTCTAATATTTCCTAATATCATTTTTGCCTTGTTCTATCATGGAAAAATTGTTACCACAAACTTAAATACATGCCCAATAGATTTCAGATAGCAAGTAAATTTTGAAGAAACTCACACAAAAAAGCAAATGATCCTTTAATGCTGACTTTCTTAATCTACCATGGAGAACAACTCAGATTCTCAAAACTGAAACATCTAACTTGGCTCTTTTTGTGATCATTACATAAGGGAATTAAGGGTGAATGAATAGCTTATAAAATTCAAAGTAGTTTTGTTTAACCTTGACATTTCAGAAAAATGAGAGAAAAAAACCCTTACAAATACATCATCTCCTTTTACCTATAAGCAGAATTTGGCAAGTACAACAGCTGAAACATCATTCTATTACAGATTAGTTTTGCTCTTGTACATCATTTTAGTTAATGAACAGGATGCAGAATTTCAGAAATGAAATATATTCGAGGAAATATGTGTAGTCCAGAGAACATTTCAACATAGCTGCTGTTATAGGCCTTCATGAATGAAAACAGATGGCATATAAAATGGATTTGTTTTTAATTCAGATTCTGGAATTTCAAGGCTGTCCACATGCCAGGATTAAGTCAGGCTAAAAATTATATCTTCCTGATATTATTTGCCGATGAATTTTAACTTCCAAGGCTCTTAAAACCACATGGTTATCAAAGTCATTTCCCAACAGAAGGAAGGCAGGCAACTGAAAAAAGATGACCACTGCATATGAGTGTGGGCTGAAGCAACTAAGAAGGTAATGCAAACAAATTACATTAATATGGAGCGCTGTTCGCCTCCCACAGTCTCAGGCTGTTTCTTCTGTCATCTTTGAATTTCTGGGGTAAAATACCTAAACTTCTTTTGGTTGTAACTTGAATATTAACAATTTAAAGTGAAATAAAAAACATTATTAGTTAAGTACCATTTCACAATAAAATTTCAAGTTACAAGAAATGTTTATTATACAATCCCACAGTTAAGGGGAAAATCCTATGCATTCTTCACGTGTTATGCTTAAGGGAGGAAAGAAATACTTTTTGACATTCACTGAAGCTACCTGCAGGAGAGCTTATGTCTAAATAATAAATATTCAATAAATGTTACATGCTTCTGCTATTGCTCCCACATACTATAGATAGAATATGCCTGAGTCAAAAAATCCCAAATAGCCTGGTGTGATGGCATATGCCTGTAGTCCTAAAACCGTGAGGCTGAAGCAGGAGGACTGGGAGTTCAAACTCAGCTTGGCCAACTCAGTGACTTAGCAAGACTAGGTCTCAAAATTTAAAAAGGGACGGGGATGTAGGTCAGTGTGAAGACTCTGGATTTACTACCCAGTACCACATTAAAAAGAATCCAAGTAGATTAGAGCTCAATTTATAAAAAGTTAAATAATTAACCCATAAAAAAGAGAAGAAAAATAGTTAACATTTATTAGATCTCTATATGGAAAAGTATTTCAAACTTTAAAAACTAGAAATGAAGACAAAAGAAATGGTCTATTGGTCTGTCTATGTAAAACTGTTATACATTAAAAAAACAAAATTAAAAAGCAAAAAAATGAAAAATATTTCAACATTTATGGCAAAATATTTACAATACTTATATCCTCAGAATATAAAGAATACTTGAAAATCAGTGTAAAGACAAGCAAAGAACAAATATTCAAAAAGAAGAAATAAGAATTAACCCTTCAATGCCTAGTGATCCATTTCTGGAAGGCCCATAACAATGGAACATAAATGAAATGGGTTTTCTTCAAATTCTTGTTCCTAGAAATATGGCTGAGGAGATGGCTTAGTGGTAGAGCACTTGCCTCACATACATGAGGCTCTGGGTTCAAACACTTCAAGAAAAAGAAAAACAGACAAAACAAAACAAACCAACTGGGAGTCAATATGAAATATGGCTATTCTTGTATGAAATGACAGATGTGCAAGATTATTAATTGGAGTAGTATTGTTTGCATTTGCAAAGAGTTGGACGTAAACCAATGTCCACCAATAGGAGACTGTTGAAATATACTGTGGCATATTCAAATAACGAAAGTCATTTAAAAAGAATAAGGAAACTTTCTGTGCAATGATATGAAAGAACTCCAGGATTATTATTCAATGTGAACAGTATGAACACTATTTTTGGTGTAAGAAAAAAAAGGATAATCATACATGTTTAGTCACGTTCCTCAAAACAATTTAGTGACCTTAAGTGCACTCTGACAATATCTACAAAAATGCTCTTGGGCCGGGGATTTAGCTCAGTGGTTTCGCCGCCTGCTGCGCAAGCGCAAGGACCCGAGTTCGATCCCTGGTACCAGAAAAAAAAACCTCTCTATTTTTTATAACAATAAAACACTAGAAATAATCTAAAAGTTCAGTTATAGAATGGTAAAGCAAATTATGATAAATCATGCAATAAAATATTATTTAGCTACTGAAAATGCCATTTACAGTGAGTTTAGAATAATACACACTTTCCTTAAGTAACAATGTGATATGAAAGACTGTTACAGTCTGAATTCAATACATAAAATAGATGCTAAGGAGAAATTATAGTTATCTAAGTTGTGTTCGATATATACCCCAAGTGATATTCTCTGTGGTAATATAGTATGTAGTTTATCAAATATCTGTCACTGGTAACACTATAAAAGGAAAGATGAAAATTGGATGTGAGGAGAAAGATTCTTTAGGAACAAGGGACATTGTTAAGACAGGAAATCATCTTGATTTACATTTATAGAAAACTAGAATCACAGTGACTCAGTTCTCAGGTTATGAGAAAAAATGAAGAGAGGTACAGAAAAAAGGCACTAAAGAAACATCAAGTAAGTACTTTAAAAAGTTGCCTAAGTTAAGTGATGCTTCTACCTATCTTCTCAAGCTACATGACCTTCAAATTTTGCACATTTCCCCTTTTATCACCAACTGTCTTAGTTCTGTGTGAAGAGGAACAAAAAAAAAATATGGCTAGTGAGCTAGTTCCACCATGATTTATACATAGGAGGAACTCACTCTATGAAATGAGAAGCAAGCAGCTCAGTTCAGTCCTGATATCCTGTATGCCCTAAGGGCTGGGTTTGTGTTTGCGTGAGTAAAAACGACAATGACTTGCAAATTCAAAAGATGTAATTATAGCACTTTAACTGATTTACAAGACAGGAGTCCAATTTACAAGAAAGCATGTGGTTTTTTGGGGTGGGATAAACACAGGAAAGGAAAGATACTTTAAAATATAAAATAGTTTCAAGATTCCATAATAGATGGGATCATGGAATACTAAAATGTGTAAGAGATAGCATGATAAAACATAAAGTCTAAAACTAAAGATGTGAAATCAAAATTTCAGTTCTATTGCTAACCTTATATATTGGTGGAGGATAAGTTACTTAAACATTGATTGATTTGTTGATTTATGTACATACTTACTATTCAGTAAGCTGGCACTACGAGTTAAGATTCCAAGGTAAATACTGAGAGTGCAGCAGGGTACAAGATAGTCATGAAAGACAAAAAAAAAATTTATAAGCACCAACAATAGAGAGAGATGGTATTGTAAGCGTGAAGGAAGAGATGATATTGTCTGATCTAATCTGGAAGGATTATGGAAGGCTTCCTGGATTAATCAATATTAAGGTCAGGCCTGAATCTGACCTATATAGGAGCTAGGCATCTAAAATGGAGTGGGAAGAGTATTCTAGGCAGGAGTATTAATATGTGCAGTTCAGTACTGTGTTCTGTATAGCTATATTGAAGGCTACAGTTATAGATCAGTCATTAGAGAAGTATAGCATCAAGGACAAGTAAAATGGGATAATAAAAGGCACAGGAGGATTTTTATTAATTCAAAATATTTATTGAGCACCTACTGTGTTTCAGGATTAGAGTACATCAGTAACAAAGCAAACAAAAGTTCCTGATCTGATGAAGTTTATATTCTAATATTGGATGAGAGAAGAGACAGAAATGTAAATATAAATGGTATAATATAAACGATATGGAACATTAGAACATGATAAATGCTATGGTTAAGAACAGGTGGGTGATGGGTGTTTTAAACAGAGTAGCCAGGGACTTGCCTCAGTGAGCAGGTGGTGAATGGGCAAAGACTTGCAAGAAAAAAGTGAGTGAAGCTTGTAAATATCAAGAGCAAACACATTCCTGGCAGACAGCAGAGCCTGCACAAAAAGCCTGATTAGGATCATGCCTAGTATGTTCTGAAACAGCAAGGAGATTGATGTAGTAAAATGTGAAATAAGGTCAGAAGTAGGGAGAGAGGGGAAAGGCGGATCTTGTGGGCCTCTGTGGGTTGCTATAAGAATTTAGTGGGTTAGGGCCAGGGATTTAGCTCAGTGGTTTTGCCGCCTGCTGCGCAAGCACAAGGACCCAAGTTCAATCCCCGGTACCAAAAAAAAAGAATTTAGTGGGTTATTTATTTCCTCCAGTCCAATATACAGATGGTCAAGAAAAATGAGATGTAAGAGAAGGGGAAAGATCAGATAATCCAGCCAAAGCAGGGATAAAAATGCTAAGAACAATGTCCTTTAGAAGGCAGAAAGAGGTTGGAAGAATGATCAGTCAGGGTAGAAAGAGAGGCTTCTTTTGGAGAAAATGTGCTAGACCCTGCTCAGCAGTGCTAATTATGTCCATCTCATAGCAACTTTACATACGGTGACTTGATTTTGAAAGCTTGAAACTGGCCATGGTGGAACTATTTACGTCATGAACAAATGCTACAAATCTAGGTGCTGAGCTGGTTTAACTGCATGCTGATGATTCTTCTGTCTACAGAGGAGGATAAGGAGGAGGAGAAATTGGTTCAGACACATACTGTACTGCAGGGAGATAAAGAAGATGAAGGCAAGCTATAACGAACTGCTTTTGTGTGAATTAACAAAAATGGTTAGCCCAGTGAGCTGGAGAAAAAAATGGCATGGGTCTAAAATAACTTCTGCAGGTGGAGACTGAGGCTGGCCTTGCATGAGAAAATAAATAAGGCAACAGCCATGCAAATGTGAAGAGTCAAGTTCAAGTAGACCATAAATTTCTCCTTCTTTTTCATTTGTTTGGAAGCCTGGGAACTACATAGCCTCCCAGACAGAAGCCTTTTGAAGGTATGTATTCTGGTCTTTGAAGAAAAAGTTTACAATAATGCAAGAGTTTAAAGCCATGGAGAAAGGCACAGGAGAGATCTTAGGTGAAAGAGTACAATGATACCAGGAGTCTGGTAGTTTAAGTAAAATATTAAATGGCCTGGTATAAAATGATTAAGTTCAACTCTAAGTGGTTAATGATTACTCATAATTTAGCCTGTGATAGTTTAGTCTTTAAAAAGGTAATTTTCTGGGCCGGGGATTTAGCTCAGTGGTTTCACTGCCTGCTGCGCAAGTGCAAGGACCCGAGTTCAATCCCTGGTACAAAAAAAAAAAAAAAGGTAATTTTCTGAGTTCAAATCATTTTTGCCTTATTTCCTAGACAAAACAACTTGAGAGAGTATTTCTCTAAATGCTGCCAGTAAGTGCTTGGCTGCCTGGATGCTCCTGAGAGAATCTGGTTTTTCCTTGGCAGTCAGCTGCTCAGCTGCAAGCCCTTTCTTGTTCTCTCAGCTAAGTGGAAACCCTGAAAGACCTGTGGTTTTGGAAACAAGTTGGAATTCTTTCAAATGTGTATCCTAGGATACTTAAGAACTTAGATTTAACTTCATAGGGTGGTTTTCCATAAAAAGCTCACATGCTCAGAAGGTTAAATTTCAGGACAGTCCTCTGGATCCAACATAAAGGCGGAGTGTAAAACGAAAACAAAAGCAGCCTGAGTTAGAAGAGTCATTTGATTTTCCTCTGCACTCACGACTGCTCCTCTCTGCCCACCGAAAACAGGTTGGTTCATTCTTTCCTCCTTCTGCCTTGGATATAATATTGTTAAAGCCTAAAGATTTTGTATTTTTACCCATACAGTGGGAGATTTGATGCATAAAAGTTTAAACATTTTTATGTACAAAAAGAGCTATTTAAAAACAGCTGTATATTTCAACCTTAAAATTTTGAATATAGCAAGAAAATATTATTTTCAATACCATTATGCATAAATCTTTGTTAATGAGAAAACAGGTTTTGCTATATTACTTTTCTGCTTTTTTAATAAACACTATTTTTTGTTTTTATAATCATTATAAAAACACTTACATGTATATCTGCCAGAAGGATCTTTTCTGCAAACAATTTCCATTCCTATTCTTATTTACTCACATTTTAGTATGATTAATTATTACTTCAAAATATTCTTCCTTAATATCTTACATTATTTGGTCATATTATTCTTTATCATCAGGTTCATGATTTGTTATGAAACAAAGAAAGAACAAAGTTCATGTTGTGTTAACACTTAATGCATAAAAATAAGGTTATAGTAATCTTCTGGGTTGGAATTTTTCAAATACTTTAAAGATAGACTAGTCATTTTAAATCATTGGTACTTGGTTTTTGCACAATGAAAGCAATTTTTTTACAGGACTTTTCCTCAAGAGACAACCTTGACTTTGCTTTACTCTTTGAAAAAACGCTAGCCTATGATGAATGTAGTGATTATATACTACAAATGTGTACCAATAAAAATTAAAAAAAATTTAAAAGAGTGAAAAAAAAAGGCTAGCAAGTTTAAGGCTTTTCTTTTGAAAATAAACCATATAAATTAGCACATTTAAAAATATTATTTTCATGACTGACCCTATAAGGTTATTTGAGTTTCTTCAAAGAACAAAATTAACCCAAGGAGATAGAAAGGCTAAAGAAAAAAGCAAAACTGAGCAATATAATAAAAATGTTGACAGTCATTATAATACATATTGTAAAGCCTGGAACTTCTGTGCAAGCTTATCATAATACTATGGGGTGCTGTTGGCAAATACAGTACAATAATTTAATGTTGAGACAGGGGGTTCCTGATATATCATCCATACTAGAGTAACAGCTTTTTACCTATTGCCAAAACCTTCAGTTTGACACAGACTTACTAACCAGCTAGTGTGTGCCAGTCATGCTAATTAGCTTTAATTATAATCACAAATCAAACAGGTCATACTTTGGTGAGTTTACCACCTAGGGGCACAAGGCA
The DNA here is from genome assembly GCF_000247695.1 of Heterocephalus glaber. Next base: position 8,735,206 of record NW_004624730.1, read on the forward strand.
ATTGGGGAAGCACATCTTTTTCATAAAATGTGGACAATTCTCTGGAAGGTATGTCTGTGATCAGGAAAGCATTCAGGGGAAGTGACATCAAGTTAATTGAGCGGCAATGAGCTCTTCAAGGGAGAGATGGGAAAGAGTGATGAAAGAGCAAAATGAGCAAGATGTAGACAGGTGCAATAGCATGGTATGTGTCTGGCAAACCAGCATATTACTATCTACAGTGTGGGGCACAAAGTGGGGAGAGGTGGCAGTAGCTGTGGGTGATACCATATTATGGAGGGAGATTTGGGTATCAAGGCTAAGAACTTGGATTGTGTCTTGCAGGTGAAGCAATATGTCTTCCAGGTAGGGAGCTAACCAGGGGATTGTCAGATTGGCAATTTAGAAATAGAACACCGGTAGCAATAAGAAAAATGATTTTCAAAAGGAGGTGGTGAGGAGGAATAACAACAAGATTCCAGCTAGGACAAAACTGCAGTAGGCCAGGAAGAAACATGAGAGTTAAACTGTTGAGATGAACCCAAGAGTATAGACTGGAAGAGGGAGACAGAACTAAGACCTATGTGGAAGGTAAAGAACTTATGGACTAACTTATGAAAATCAGAGGTGAAGGTAAAACAGAAGTCAAGAATGGTTAGGCTCACAGCTTAGAGGTCCAGGGTGTTGATGGTGCTACCAATAATAGTTTATAAAAAGCGAGTAGTGTCAAGTTTTGGAGGGAGGTTGATTAAAGAAGGTCTTGTTTTATAAAAGCCAACTAGTGAAATTTGGTACAAATAATTTAACTTATTTAAATTAAATTTATAAATTAATAACATAAAAATGAAAAATAAGTATTTTTGAAAAGAAAATTATTAATTTATTTTGATTTTAAAATTTACTCTATTGCAGATATACTCTGTAAGATTCACTAAGGTATATATGTTAAAATCAGAGCATTTTTTATTCCTCTTGAAATCTGACTAAATTTTTGTTATCTTAAAAACTACATTTACAGGGGCTGGGATTTAGCTCTGTGGTTCCACTGCCTGCCTCACAAGCGCAAGCATCTGAGTTCGATCCCCAGTAACCGCCCCCCCCCAAAACTGTTTTACAGAAAAGTCTTCAATTTGACTTAGGATTTAATTATGAAGAGAGTTTCCAAATGTACTATTCATCCTCCCTGTGTAAGTCCCAGCTCTGCCCACAGACTTGTAAAAATAAAGGACAGGTAACAAATCTTAGGGATACACTCCAATGTGGCTCCCATTAAAGCTTTTCAAAGAGTGGCAGATTCAGGCTCACATATGCTACAGCAATAATATGTTCTCTAGAGAAAGAACAAAACACATGCGAGGCAAAAGCTGCTTCCCGTTAAGTAGTATTAGTATCTTGTGCTCTTTTTGTTATCTAGATTGGAGCCATGGCTTTGGAGCAGAACCAGTCAACAGATTACTATTACGAGGAAAATGAAATGAACAGCACTCATGACTACAGTCAGTATGAAGTGATCTGCATAAAAGAAGAGGTCAGAAATTTTGCAAAAGTTTTCCTCCCTGCCTTCTTTGCGGTAGCTTTCATCATTGGACTTGCAGGCAACTCCGTAGTTGTGGCAATTTATGCCTATTACAAGAAACAGAGAACCAAGACAGATGTGTACATCCTGAATTTGGGTGTGGCTGATTTACTCCTTCTGTTCACTCTGCCTTTCTGGGCAGTTAATGCTGCTCATGGGTGGGTCTTAGGGGAAATGATGTGCAAAGTAACTTCAGCCCTATACACAGTAAACTTTGTCTCAGGAATGCAGTTTCTGGCTTGTATCAGCATAGACAGATACTGGGCTGTAACTAAAGCCCCCAGCCAATCAGGAGTGGGAAAACCTTGCTGGATCATTTGTTTCTGTGTCTGGATGGCTGCCATTTTGCTGAGTATACCCCAGCTGGTTTTTTACACAGTAAATGACAATAGCAGGTGCATTCCTATCTTTCCCCACCACCTAGGAACATCAATGAAAGCATCCATTCAAATGCTGGAAATCTGCATTGGATTTGTGGTTCCTTTTCTTTTTATGGGGGTGTGCTACTTTATTACAGCAAGGACACTCCTGAAGATGCCTAATATTAAAAAATCTCAACCCCTCAAAGTTCTGCTCACAGTGGTTATAGTTTTTATTGTTACTCAGCTGCCTTATAACATTGTCAAGTTCTGCCGGGCCATAGACATCATCTACTCCCTGATCACTGACTGTGACATGAGCAAACGCATGGATGTTGCCATCCAAATCACAGAGAGCATTGCACTCTTTCATAGCTGCCTCAACCCAGTCCTATATGTTTTCATGGGAGCCTCTTTTAAAAACTATATTATGAAAGTGGCCAAGAAATATGGATCCTGGAGAAGACAGAGACAAAATGTGGAGGAGATTCCTTTTGATTCAGAGGGTCCTACAGAGCCAACAAGTTCTTTTACCATTTAAATGTAAAACTGCTCTGTCTTTTGCTTGGATGATGCTTCTTCTTCAGATAAAACATTTACATTATTGTGAAACTCAGATATCAAACACTATTTGTGTAATTTATCACAAAGAAGAAGCTGAGGGGAGGGAGAGGACAGAAGTCAGGAAGAGGGAACATAAAAGAAAAAAAAAAGAGGGAACAATACATGTATAAAACATGAAAATTAAAATAACAATATAGGAAAGTATTAGTAATAGGCATAAATAAAAGCACTATGCTATGAAGAGGAAGACCTCTGTGGGTGAAGGAATAGTTTTGTACCCTGATTACAGTAATGGTTACACAAATTTACATGTGTGATATAATGCTACAGAATTCTCCAATCATTGTACCAATTTTCAACTTCCTGGTTTTAATACTATGCCTTAATTATGTCAGATAAACCATCAGGCTCATCAATGGATGAAAGATACCTGGGATTGTTCTGTATTATCTTCATAACTACCTGTGATTTATAATAATTTCAAAACAAAGTAATTTTTTAAAAAAGGCTATAGGTTAGGCAATCTAAAACCTATTCATAAAGGGGCTTAAGAGGCATTTATAATCATTTTTAATTTTCTAAATTGTAAATAAACATTTCTCTGCATAATTTTTGTACTTGGATAATTGTACAGCAAAAGTTAATCTTTTTTGTTTCTTAATTTGTAAGTAATTTTATAAAATTACAGAAGGAATGACAACCACAACCCAAAAAGCAAAACACCATAAGGTTTTTTTGGTCCTTTCATACATTTTTGGTAAGTTCCTAAACACATAGGTTGTTTATGATGTCAAATTTCTTTTGTAATAACTGGTTATCTTAATAAATATAAGGTTTCTGATATACACTCTAGGAGCAATTATCAGATAATTATAAGTATATGAGTTCCAGGTTTTTTTTTAATCTCCCAAAGTTATAAAATATGAAAGTCTATTGGTGAGAGTTGGCCAACAAATGCTATCTTATGTATAAAGTTTCTTATTTTTCATTTAAACATTTTTAACCAGTGAAAATATGTACCACAAATTATTATTAGTGTTATTATTATTAGTGCCAAGGCCTTGTGCATGCTAAGCTGAGCTACCCCCTACATCCCACAGTCATGTAGTTTTAATAATGTGTTGTGCTTATCTTTTAAAAATTATTTTTCCTCTATTTCTAAATCTGAACATGCTTTCAAAGGCAGAATTTAAAGAATTATGATCATGAAACTAATGATTATGAATCACAGCATTATTCTGCTGAGGATCAATCTGTTGAATAAAAAATTAATGTTGAACACTTACCACTGCTCCACCATTTCTTGCCGTTAATTACATAGCTATCTCCATCTCTTTCAATGCTACATTCAATATTTGTGGCATCACTAGAAGATACATCAGGCTCTATAAATAAAGAAATGTTGAATTTATAGGCAGGTAGACATCATTGTTTTGCAAAAGAGGCTTAGATTCAGGAATGTAGACCAAGGACAGAGGCATCTTTATCTTCTCTGGTCCTCCCCTAACCTACACATTGTACGTATTCAATAAATATTCAATGAGAAAATGAATGAGGTCTGTGGAATGCTAGGGATCAGTACTCTGAATTCTCAACTCCCACCTTGATGTCTAACTCAGGACACAAGTCACTTAGTCATTTCTCTAAACATCAAATGTAGATTAAAAATATTGTCTTTTACTTCCCTCAGTGGAAATCTGTACTAAATATTGGCAAGCCAAGTTTCCTCACTATACAGTTTACTCTCTTAAACAATTTCTCACTGTGCCTTGCAGGTTCCATTGAGAATGTATTCCTCAATTTATATACCTTACATTCTTTATAGTCTGCTCAACACTCATGGTCTCCAGAAAGTTTTTCTAAATAACTGCTTAACTGTATGGCATTTAAGAACTAGCTAGTTCTTGCAATAATCTGCACTTATTAATATGTTACCCTTTTAAATGGGTCATTCAGATATTTCATGTATTCTATTTCTGTAACTTGAGACTTTTTTTTGAGAAAGGGCACTCTGTACTTACTTTGTAACTCACAGTTAAAGAATACATTACACTGCAAGTGTTCAATAATGCCTATTACTGAGTTAAGTGGAAATCAGCTTTCTTATTATAAATTGTTATAGAAAACAATAAAATCTGGCTATTATTAAAAGCATTAAAAATTATGCCCAAACTATATTCAGTTTAATTCTATACTCAATCCTGAAAAGATAATTTTTGTTTTTTAAAGAATTTTTAACCACTGTTTTCTATGTACAAATTATAGCAAAGCCATTTTTATTGTTTCCCACTTTTATTTTCCCACGTGATTATAATTTGAGCCATGTGTCCAGCCATGGTTAAAATTTTGTATTTCTAGACTTACGGAAGAGTTGAGTATTTTAAATCACTATAAAATTATCACAAAGATGAATATCTCATACACCAGAGTAAAAACAATCTTAGTCTTTTTTTTCTTCTTGGTACCAGGAACTGAACTTGGGACCTTGCACTTGCCAGGCACGCGCAGCACTGCTGAACTATATCCCAGCAAAACAATCTTAAATATCCAAAGACACCAATTTAAAAAATGCAAGTTAAAAGATTATGAGACTAGGGGTACTCTGCTGCTAATGTTAAAGGAGGCTACCAGAAAACATCTGATATCCTCCCAAAGAGGAGGACAATTTTATTCTGCATACTTAAAAATGCCAGAAATTAAAACTAGATTCAAAACAAACATATTCACATTTTTGGCCCTGGACAAATGTGAGTGAAAGCTAGAGCCACATCCCACACTTCTTCAGCTCACCTGTAACTTCAGGATGCCTGATCATGTGAGGGGAGGATGGTGATTTGCCTTTACCTGTCATACAGAAGGCAGAGGTAATGTCCCCTAGAAGAAGAGGCTCCAGCCACTGCTGCTTCTGTTCCTCACTTCCATACAGGTGCAGCACCTCCATGTTCCCCGTGTCTACACATAAGAAGAAAAAGCATGTGTTTTACATTTAAGTTGGCCACTATGAAATCCATAACTTATGTAGATGATACAGGCATGCATCTTTTGAGAAAATGTTTGCTAACAAATATTCTGAAACATGCATTAAATATAATTTTCAATGAAGGCATGCCATAAATAATTATAAGTACATGGCACTCAGTGCATATTAATTTAACTTGTTCTGAATTACAGACTCCTGCCCACTTCATCCTAGCAAAGCATGGTTCTAATAAGGTCTAAGTCACGGGCCTAAACCGTGCCTGCTAGCTATATTGCAAATCTTGTATTTCCTGCTGGGAGTAATTACAGTGCCCTTAGAGAACAATTCATATTACATGTCCTCCCAAGACTCCAGCTCCTCAAACTTACTCTGTGGTTTCTAACTTCAACATGTTTGTTTTGGTCAGGCCTTCTTGCTCAAAGTTTCCTAGTCATTCAAAAGTAAATTAATGTTTATGAGTCACTCTCCAAGAATCTTCAATTACCCAGTCCAAAATACCTCCTTCCTCTGAACTTGCATAGCATTGTTGTCTTTTTGCTTCTAATGTCACTCTTACCTTTGTGCAAGACAGACCACCTAGAAAAGTATTAGGTCCTCCCTTAAGCAGATGACAGACCAGAATCCCTGCCTTGAACATAAAACGGCAGTGATAATTTCAAAGATCCATGTTTTTCAGTACATGACACACCACGGTATCTTTCTCAGCTAAAAAGAATGCTTTATGTGTGCCATAAGCAAAATACTCCACATGCCTCTATGATTTCCACTGCTATCCAAATCTCTAAAACTGCTATCTAAAACCACTCCCTGGAAAACTTATTACTTCAGATTTGAGGAAAAGTGCTTCAGTATCGCCTCTTATCATGATGCCAAGGATAGTTACTGAAATGCCTATGGAAACTGAGCTAAATCTAAGTAAACTCAAGACACGTTTGTGCTCAGTTAAAACACTTTTTTTTTCCCCAGTACCAGGGATCAAACTCAGGACCTTACACTTGTGAGGCAGGCATGGTGCCGCTGAGCTAAATCCCTGGCCTGGTTAAGACACTCTTAACAACCAATATTATATTAAGATGCACAAAATTCCTGGTAGATTAACACAAGCTTAATTTTTTTTTAAGTGCGGGAGAAAATAAGCCTTAGGTTATAATTAATGAAACTCACTGTTTGCTTTCTTTGCTCATTTTATATTGTTTATTATAATTCAAATAAGTTAACTATTGAATAAAAATTCCTCAAATTATCAGTTTATTCTGAGAAGCTAGCGAAGTTATAATGTATGAGTGGGGAAAATAAGTCCAGTTACTTTAACAAAGTAATTTTTTCCCACTTAAAATAATCAGCCCAAAAGCTATAAAATTTTCCAGTAGTAGATTTGGGATTGAAATTACTATTTCTAATTACTATTATGTGATTTACTGAAAGGTGAAAAAAAACCAAAAGACAAATTGGAAGACTATGTTTCCCATAAGCTTTTATAGCTACAGTATTTGGGAAATGATTTGGGTAAGTTACACAGAAGCTAATCTTTTATATTTAAGAAGCCTCCCAAAGTATTTCATCAGCCTCAATTAGATTTCCTTCCTTATCTTCTTTGGAAATGCTCCAAAACACAATGTTCAAGGGCTTCATGAAGATAACTCCAGTACAAGAAGAAAACACTTATTTTTCTACTTCCAATTTTACCTCTTATTTGGCTAGGAGAGTTCCAACTAATTCCTTAGTCAAAGAAAATGTGTTTTCCTGCCCATTTAAAAAACTTCAATAATCTTGCAATATCATTTGAATGGCAAACTGATAGACTCATGAAATTTTACTCCTAAGAAAAAAATCCATGAACATCTAGTGACAAGAGAGCTCACAGGTCAAATGAAAAAATAGTGATAGAGCTGCATCTGCAAGTAAATCTTCTACAGCATTATTTGTCATGATATGGCCCATGAGTATAATTATGATTAAAAGAATATGGTTCACATCCTCTAGAAAGGAAAATAGAATAAAATAAAAACATTGGATTAAACTCAGTGGAAAACATCTGATAATAAGGCAAAGTGATGTTTCATGAAGTTTTTCAGTAATATATAGGCATATTTATCTATCCATCCACTCATCTATCCATCCATCCATGCAGCATCCATCCATCCAGGAACATACACAAACAACTACATATGCTACATACTGGGTCAAAATAAAATATATTTCTTACTATGAATAGCAATAAAACAATTTAAACTAGAACACTACCCCCAGTTTATTTCCCCTTCCACAAAAATCACACTACCTATGTAGTTTCTTTCTTTTTTTTTTTTTTTTTGGTACCTGGGATCAAACTCAGGACCTTGTGTTTGCCAGGCACATGCAGAACCACTGAGCTAAATCCCCAGCCCTGTAGTTTCGTGTATTAGCTTCACACAATTGAAATGAAATCTTTAGAAACTCTACAGACAGTTTCTTACAATGTACTACAAGCAGTAATTTGATATATCAGTGTTTAGGGAAGGGAAACCATGTCAGGGACAAGTTCCTCATCGGCAGAAGTCTATGAACTATCTGAATAGGGGCAAAGAAATGAGAGTCTAATATGAAGCTACTTTGCTAAATCTAGACTATATTTTCTCTCTGAAGTCCAATATGGTTGCATATAACTCTTTTTGGCAGATTAACACTGCATTAATGCTTGGGGAGAGCCATAGAATTACTGTCATACAATAAGCATAAAAGGCAATACTGAGGCCCAACTTTTGCAGGAATATTATTGGATATAGTACCATAATCATCCTACTATAAAACAAGCACTCGTCCTTAACTGGTAGCATCCAAATAACCAGAGTACCTTGGATGGAAAAAGATATTGCAAGGGTCTACTCTAGATGCACTAAATCTGAATCTGTAACATGGTGCCTAGGAATTTGGATATTTCTTGAAGGTTCTTAAGCAAGTCTGAAAATCCAGGTTTGAAAACACTTGTTACAGATGACATTCCAGGTTTACTCCCTCCTTTCCCCATCTTTCTGATTTGTCACAAGTCCTTGGAGGTATCCTTGACTTCTCCATTAACCCCTATATCTAATCAAGAGCTCCTCTTGGATCTGTCTGCAAAATATATTTAGAATCTTTCCACTAATCACCCCTTTTCACTGCTGAACCACCATTATCTCTTACCAGAATACCCAAAACAGATTTCCTGCTTCCTATTTTCCCTCATTTCGTCAATTCTCAACCCAGCAGCCAAAGTGCTCCTTTTAAAACAGATCCCATCTTGTCACTACTCTGTTCAAAATCCCTATTGGCTCCTCATCTTCTTGAAAGTATAACTACCCAGCCCAGGAAGCCCTTAATCTTTAATCTCTTCTTCTACTATTCTTCCCCTAGCACACTGGCTTTCTTAGCTATTCGTGTAATACACCAATCGTATTCTCCCCTTATGGCAGTGATGGCCCAACCAGTGGCACAAATGTTATTGTGTTTTTCTTTTAGGACAAAAGATGTTGATGTTTCTTTCTTTGGTACCAGGTATCGAACTTAAGACCTTGCACTTGTGAGGTAGGTACGTTGCCAGTGAGCTAAATCCCCGGCCCAGATGTTAATGTAGAGTTGTTTCTTCTAAAGTAAAACCTCAGTACTGTATTCAGGCTTAACTGCAGTCTTGGCATTTTGTGATCAATAAGTGGGTTTGGGGTTCACAGTCTGGCACTCGGTCTCTAAAAGGTTCACCATCACTGCCTTAGGATCTTTGAGTTTTCTGTTTCCTCTGCTATGATAACTCTCCCCTACATATCAGCCTAAGTCAATCAAATGCCATTTTATCAATGAGGCCAATCTTGACCACTTTATTTTAAATTATAGCCCATATTCTGTCCCTCAGTGTTCCAGAGCTCCTATATCCTGATCTGTTTGCTTTTTCTTTTCAAAGTACCTTTCATCTTCAGATTAACTGCATAATTTACTCATTTATTATCTTTGTTTCCCTCTATTTGTTATTTTTGTTTTCCCTCTATTAGAATTTGATCTTTGAAGGCAGGGGTATTTTTTGTGTATTACTGTAGCATATTTTATTCATTGATACACTATCAGGACCTAGAAGAATCGTTAGCACATAGCAAGTAATCAATAAATAACTGGTGAAGGAATGGAAAGATAGTGAAGCTAACAAAAGATTTGGAACTCTATACATTCCAACAGGTTGTGGAAATATCCATCCCTAATCAGGAAATCAAGATCCTTATATAACCAATACCTTTGGTGGCTACTTCTACTTACCAATACTCATAAGGTAATGATGTTTAACAAAAGAATAGCCCAATGAAAAAAAAATCAACCTTATTTTTTGCAATTAAATCAAATGAACTGAAAAGTAAAATTAGAGTAAAATTTATGTAGACTGTGTAGAAAAACTTTCTTGTAATAAAATCAAGAAAATTTAAACACTACTCAAAATATTGGAGAAAATTCTGTTTTCAATTAATGTAGTAACCTGGTGCTTGGCAGTTAAAGATATTTGGAGCAAAATAGCATTTCCCAGTTTCTTCAGCAATCAAGGCATAGTCCACCTGTCTGAGACCGCTCATAGCTGGCAAAAACAAGTTCCAGAGGCCCTCTGCTTTGGCCATTTCCTGTGAAGGTGATGAACATGCCAAAGTGTAATGACCACAATGTGATGACTTGAAATAACTTAATACTTATGGAGTTACTCTATTCTACAGTTTGTAAAACCAAGAGGCTACTGAATTCATTATAAATCAACAGTTTTTTAAACTGTTATGGTAATGTCTTTCTAACCAGGCTTCCTTAGTTTTGGCTGAAAAATTACATTTGCTTACTTTAGAACTTCTTGTTAAATTGTAACTATTATAAAATCTCCCACATTTGAGTATAATTATGCCTATAATTATAACTTATTTTATACATTTATTTTTTTTTTTAAAGAGTAAGGAATATTTACTGAGGGAAAGATAGCTCCTGCCTGAGAGGGACAGGAGGGTACACCCAGAAAGTGGGTTGCCCCTATACATTTCAGATTTTATGTGTGTTGCTGACAAGATTTTAAACATGAAATATGGATTAGGCCCATATGAGACAAATGCTGCTTTCTCTCTTTCCCTCTCTTCTCCCAAATCTCTCTCCCTCTCCTTGTGCTCCCAAGCCTTGTGCATGCTAGGCAAGCTCTCTACCACTGAGCTACATAGGCCTCCAATACCCGGCTTTGATTTCAGGCTCAATTTAGTAATGGATGATAATAAGTAGCTTTGATCTTTTTTTTCTGAACAGATAAGGAGGCTATCTTCATCACATGCCATAAATAGAGTACCATATGGCCCAATTTATGTATTATAGATTGTATTTTTAAATTTCCTTTTAAAAAAGTTATTACTGATATAATTAGCCTTTACATACATAACAGCAATAACAAAAGCTAAGGTGTGCAAAAGCACTTGTAATGATATTTCCAATGTTAAAGGTTTTCTTACCTTGAGTTTATCAATCACTGAAGGCTGTTTCCACCTCTTCACTGAATTTTCATTTTGAACATAGTACTCAAAAACTTCCTTAAAATAATAACAGAAAAAAAGTTAGCTCAAGTTAATACAAAATAAACAATGTCATATAGATACCATCCTATGTAAACATTTTTAGGTGAAGAAACTTTTAAAGTTGATATTAAATCAGTAATATATCTTTTTAAAGCCAGACACAAAATAATAAAAAGTCTAAAGTTCTGCTACTCGCAAAATTATGCTGCCTCAATATTAGACAGTAATAATCTCACATTCATTTGGGTGTTCCATTTCCACACTATGGCACACTAGATATCACCCAAATAAAAAGACTAGGTAAAATATTTAAAGTAATTCTAAAAGACATTTGATAATGCATAGTTGAGCTGAAGGGAAAAGGCCTGGAACTAAGCCCAACTCTTCAGATGTGTGGGAAGACTTGAGAAAAAACTTTGAGCCATGGTATCCGATCTATGTTAGCTTCAGACCTGGGCTTTAACGGGCTACACAGCAAGGCATCAGGAGACAAAGCCAAGTAGCACAGCAAGAGGGAGGTTCAGAATCACCTCTGTCCTCCACCAAATCCAGCATGCTTGATGGATAAAATCTAAGTAGAAAATAAAAACAGAAAACAACAAACAGACACATACAACAAAAATCCCCAGCCCCTCAAAGACAGACCAGGGAGATTGCAGATGCACAGATGAGTCTTATTTCTGGTGGAATAGGTAAAAGAAACATTCCTAACCCAAAGCCTACTTTCACCCAAGTTTGGGATCTGAATTCAAGACCTATGTGACCCTAAATTGTCAAGCCAAAAATTAATATCACTGGAAACAGCCCCTCAAACACCTGGCAGAAACAAAAACAAATTCTCCTGCAAAAAAAGAGCTTTAAGCAAAAGCCTTAAAGAGGTCCCCCAGATAAAACTGCATTCCAAGGAAAGTGAGTTCACCATGAAAAATTACTAATGACTAAAGGAACCAGGCCACCTTAATCAAGAATTAGCAATAATCCAACAAAACAGTCACATTTCCCAAAGACTATAGATAATGATCAGATGTAGAATATGAAATATTTATGTTTAAGAGACTTGAAGAATAAAGGAAGAAATTAAAAGTATGACAAAGGACTATCGAAATCGACAGAAAATCTGAAAAAGAACAGACTGCAACTCAAAGGAAAAGAAAATTTCAGTAATTAAACTCTATGGCAGTGGTTCTCAAACATTGGTGAGTATTAGTAGCCTTGGGGAAATGGTGAAAACAGGAGCCCGAGCCTTATCTTACTTCAGTGAGACTGCGTGTGCGTGTGTGTGTGTGTGTGTAAGAACTTTTAGGCAATTCCGACACACTTTGTAATTACAGAACTGTTGTTATGTGGAGAGCTGAACAGCTGTCTAAATGCAACTAAAAAAAAAATTGGAAGAAAGTTATGAAGCAATTATTCAGGATGTAGAAGACAAAGTAAAAGAAAATACCTGTCTTCAAATTTAGAAAGAACAATGAAATCAGAACAGTAAAACTTTCAAAGAAAAAGAAAAGCTGTTAAAAGGAGGAAGGGAAAAAATAGAAAGATTATTGATAATTAAATAATTAATATGAGAACTGACTTCCCATAGCAACAAATGAAGCCAAAAAGAAGTAGGATAATGTCTTTAATTGCTAGGAGGAAATAGCTATCACCCTATAATTCTGTATCTAATACAACTTTCTTTCAAGAATTGGGGCAAAATAAAAGTATTACTAAGAAATGAAGTCATTATTTCTTCCTGTGCCACTCTCCGCCCCCCCACCCCAAAAAGAGACAAGTAAAGATTAACAAGAAAAAAGTTTGCCAGCAGATTCTAAGGACGTTGATTGTAGAAGAAACATCTGAGTTGCAAGAAGGAATAATTAAATAAATATGTGGGTAAATCTAAATTAAAAGCTAGTGAGATAAAATAACAACCTCTAATTTGTGCACCTAAAAGAAGATACAACAAAAATATAGGACTATACTGGCACTCTCCAGTATTTTACTAATATAACATCTCTGTGCCTATTATTTTTTTCTACACTTAGGCCGGTATAATTATTGGTTAAAGGCTATGAGCAGTGTCAAAACCCTTCACCCATGTTATCACATCTTCTACAAAGAAACACTCCAATAAGCAATGTACTGAAATGTTCCTTTCGTTGAAGAATGGCTAGTTTATAGTACTGCTATGTACACTGAGAATTCAAGAAGGCAAAGGCCTGCACTTTCAAAGGCAGCAGGGTGAATATCTCTCGTCATTTTTCTCAGGAAGACAGTTAAACTGGAAGATTTCCTGTTTGCGGATGTTTATTATTTCCATCCTTTGTATTGCAATAGAAATAGTCAATGGTAGTGTGTTTGGTAATAAATATATTATGCAATACATTTAAAATTTCCTCATTTCTGAATACCTCTTTATAATATACTTATGAGAAATTTAAATTATGCTAGCATTTAATGCTTCATATAATAAAGTCTATCCATTGAGAAAACTGAAAAATGTACTGTGGTCAAGGAGGACCTGACTCTACTAACACAAGGTAATCTCAGAGAGAGTCAGCAGCTGCAAGAGAAACAATGGACCAGGCTAGCGGCACTAGCCCCAAGAAAAGCTCATGGTTATTGTTAACTGCAAAAACAGTACAGGGTTTTACTCTCAAAGGAACTCCTTCCACAAGACACAGTAGGGTTGGAGAAGAAATCCAGTGCAGCACCTGTCATATTTGAAAGTGTTTAATTGTTTAAGACTCAGCTACAGAACAACTATAGAACAGCTGTAGGTTTCTGGGGTCACCTTCAGAGTTTCTGGTGTTACCCTACCACAGTGACTAGATGGGTGACAGCCACAAGAGACAGTTGTAGAAAGGGCAGAGGGTAGACACAGACCCTCTGAGCAGCTTAGGCTAAGGCCAGGAAGGAAATGAGGGTTGTGTCCTCTGAGTTGAGAAACTAGGTGAGTCATGTGTAGTTTTCAGAGGTGTCTGGTTCTGCAAGTGCTGACATTCAATCCAGTAAACTTCTTGAGCCCTGCGCCACACTGCCTATACCTAGCACAGTGCTGTTTGCTTTCCCAATCTGCCAGTGTAATCAGAGATACATGTTGGCTTGGACATTTGCCTGGAGCAGTAGGGTGTCTCACAAACTCACAGGCTATAAAGGTAGGAGAAAGCCATGATATGGGGCAAACAGAGGGTCATGGAAACTGGGGAGTGAACAGAGCCCTAGGAGGGACACCATTGACCAACCACACCCAGCAAGAAAGGCAGGGAAGAACTCAGCATTTACACACAAAAACATGAATGTGGAAAAAAAATGGAACTTAATAGTTACTCAGTATCCCTCCCTCATATCTGACGGATTCCAATCTACAGACTCCGGAAAGAAAATACACATTCAAAAACACAGAGAAGGGCTGGGATTTGGCTCAGTGGCACCCATGCCTGCCTTGAAAGCACAAGGTCTTGAGTTTGATCCCCAGTACAAAAACAAAACAAAAATACACAGAATTTTTTGGACTAATTTCTTTTTTTCTTCATTGGTTTTTTGGCGGCTTGGTGGGAGGAGATCTTTTCTTGTTCTTTTTTCTCTTGCTCTTTTTTGTTGATTGTTCTTTTCTGTTACTTTTATCTAATTGTATTAATTTTCCTTTACTTCTTAATAGGATTCTTTATCTTATTTTGTCTCCCCCTTGACTTTTTTTTTTTGACCAATGAAACAATAGCGTTTATTTGCGGAGGCATGTGAGACAGAAGCTATGCTACTGAAACAAGTGCTCCTTGGAGGCGGTGGCCTGGGATGAAGCAGGAACTGGAGAAAGTAGAGGGAGGTGGAAGAAACTGGGAATCTCATCAAATTGTTCATCTGCTGTGTGTCATCAGGAAGTTTCCTGTATTGTGAAACCGATTACTAGCAACCAAAAGCAGCCTTGCTAACAGAGTTCTGTGTGGCTCAGTTTCCTGCACACACACACCTTTAGTGTTCTTCTCAGAATACATTCCCTGACTGTAAAGCATCATGAGCTACAATCTCAGTGGGTTCCTGCTGCATGATATCCCCAGTAGGTCTGTCACCTTCCCTGCATGGGGACCCAGGGACACCTCACCAAGGTCCAGGCAGGTGCAGGCTCCTCCAAGGGACCCGCGCTGATGAGAGCACTGGCATCGGTGACCCTACACCCTCCAGCTCACACTTCCGCTCCCTCTCAGCACCCAGTGTCCCTTGAAGGCAGTGAGGGGCCTGCTAAGTGCATATACAAGGCAGGGGAAGTGCCAGGCACCACGCTGTCCCGCTGAGTCATCTGCCTGCCAAAGAAGTGAGAAGCACCCACTTCCAGGAGGAGAAGCCGAACAAGGGGCCCAGAGAAAAGCCAGGTCCCCGAGGGCTAGGACACCCCCTGTCCAGCCCATGCTTGGCTATGGCTTCACTTTTGGATTCGGTTTGTCACTGAACATAAGGTCAAAGGTCCCCGCAGACTTCCCACCCATGGCCGGGAGGGAGGAAAGAAAGGGATTCAGGTTGGAGAAGTGGCTCTCGCTGCACAGACTCAATGGTTGGTGACCCAAATGGTACAGTCACTTGCTCCAAGTCATGGCACAGGGCTGTGTGACTTTCCGACTCCCCAGCCCCTAGATCACTGCCCCTTCATCAAGACATGCTACACAGACTGCAGCAGCCAAGGGGACACAGGATGGCAGGCACCTGGCCTCCGAGGAGGTTTGCCAAGGGCTCTCCCAGATGCAGCAGAGGTCAGGAGGTTGCACTGGGCAGCAGTGGCCATTTGTCTCCCTGTAGGCCTGGGATGGTCACACAGGGTGTAATCACAGTGCACTGAAGCCCACCCTCCCTGCTCACAGCGCACCTGCTCCTCCTCACACCAGGCATTTCATGTTGCTGCTGGGCCCCTCCACCGTGCCGTCTCACCTCTGCTGTGAGGTGGAAGAGAACCAGGTAGAAGGGCTGTGAGGGATGCCAGACACCTAGCGAGAGCTGGGGCACACACCAGCTGTTATTATCAGCAGCCAAACTGCAACATGAGAACACATTTAATGAAACATGCAGCTGTGGTCTGGCCTCGGGCTCCTCCCTGACATCCAGGAATGCTATTTGGGGAATCCCTTCTCTACAGCCTCAGTGCCTTCTGGTTGCAGGAAGCAGCTGGCCAAGCATTCAATGTCATCCAGCGTCAGGTGGCTCAAGGACCTGTCATAATCCCTCTGGAGTTGTTCCAGGACCCTGCTGACATCTGCGGCACTGAAGTGGTGGGCCAGGACTTCAGAGGCCAGCTACCAGACAGGCGCAGGTGGGGGCTCAGCCCCAATCTGAGCAGCCTCTTCTTCCAGTAGCACCTTCTCCAGAGGTTTCACCACCAGGTTGAGCTTGGAATTGGGTCCAATGCTGTAATTGGACAGTTGTTTCCCATCTGCTAGGCCCTTGCCCTTGAACAGCAGCCGCTGCTGGCACACAGGGACTTTCAGCTTCTCGGAGACCTATTGCTTCACCGTGGCCACCAACTCATCCTTGGGCACCTGCAGGCTGCACTCGCGGCCCTGGAGCGCCTTCACTGTCAGCTGCATGGTGACCTTGGTGGCGTCCACGACAGCCCAAGCGCACCCAACGGCCTACCACCGCGCACCACCGCCCTGGGCATGCTCTGGAAGGGCCTGCCTCCACCTTGTCTTTATTTTTCCAAGTTCACTTCTTTCATTTTCCCCTCCCCACTTCCCTCCATTTTTATTGGTATTACTATTATTTTATTTATTTATTTTGGTTTTTTGAGAGAGGGTCTCACTTTGTAGTTCAGGCTGGCCTTGAACTCAAGGTGATCCTCCTGCCTCAGCCTCTCAAGTGCTGAGATTACAGGCATGCACCACTACACCTGGCTTACCATTAAGCATTATTAATCTTTAAATATTTAGTTGACTATTATTATTGTTGAATTATTTTCTATTGTTAATAGTGGTATAGTAGTTGCATTTAGTAGATATTTACTATATATTAATATTTGCTTTGTCTTTGTGTTTATATTATTGTAGATATTTTTTGTATTGTTCAGGAAGTATAGAGTAGTTTTTATTGGTTCTTATGGTACATCAATATGTGGTTTGTATTTGAATCTCTTATTGTTGTTGATTTGATTGCCATTCCCAGGGTGGAATAGTTGTTGCTATTAATTGTCTTTTATTGTATACAAATATCTGGTTTACCTTGTTGTCACCAAGAATACTGAGGCACTTCTGGAGAACTGGGTACTGGGCCAATTACACTGTGCCCTCCCTTCTTATATTAATGGAAGTGTTTGATCTTGGGGAAGAGGCAAAAGCCTATAGTTAACCACGCCCAGAGTACATCATGGGAAGGCAGATACTAATTAAAGGGATCTCTAACAAAGTCTTTCTACTATAATTCACCCTCAACTGTGAACACGCGTGCGCACATACACACATACACACACACACACACACATAAAACAATAGAAACACAAAAAGTTATGGAACAAATGCTTCCAAAATCTCCCAACTCCCCCAAAGCTGATCCATGGAACATCAATGTGGAGGAATTCAAAAGTCAAACAGCTGAATTATATGAAATGATAAAAAAAAAGAGACAAAGAAAAACCAGATCAATAAAGTGCTCAGTGAGTTAAAAATAACTAAATAGACAACTTAATAAGCAAAATGATCAGTGATCTTACAGAAGACAATAAAAACCTAGCTGAGCTAAATAAAATGATATAAAACATGAATGACCAGTTTACCAAAGAATTAAGAGTCCATGAAAAGGTATCAAACAGAAATCTAGGAGGTTAAAAAATTCTATTCAGAGTACTGGTAGCAGAAATGATCAATGTGAGGACACAGTGTCAGAAGTAGGAGATAGGGTTGATGCAGGTGACTATATACACAGATATACCTTAAAAACAACCTAAGAACATGAAAAATGGATCCAACAGCTGCTAGATGATGCAAAGGTCAATCTAAAATCAATTGGAATTAGTAAAAAAATCAGAAGATAGCACAAATGGCATACAAAAACCTATTTATAGAAATAATAGCAGAAAACTTTCCAGATATGAGGAAAGAATATAACACATGGTAAGTGAGGAATATGGAATCTTAAATAACCATGATCAGAAAAGCACTTCTCCATGATACAACACAATCAAAAATCCCCAAAACATGGGAATAATCTTAAAAGTTGTTAGGAAAAAACTTAAAAAGTACACTTATTAGAATTACAGCACACTCCAACATAAAGCTTAAAGCCAGAAAAACATGGAGGGAAGTGTTTCAAATCCTAAAAGAAAATAACTTTCAACTCAGATTAAAATATCCTGCAAAACCATCTTCAAAATTGATGGAGAAATAAAGACTTTTCACAACAAAGAACACCTTAAGAAATTTATCACCACCAAGTAGCACTTGAAAAAAAATTCTAGAGGATACCCTAAAAAGAGACAATGAAGCCAATAATGCCAAAAAGCTTAATGGAATGAATACACTAGGTACGGAGAGCAGTTAAGCAAAAGAGAAGAAAGGGGGAATCTGCAACAGGAGGATAATGCAATGACAGGGATGTCAATAATTTTTAGTAATAACAGTGAGAATGGTCTGAATTCTCCAATCAAAAGACACAGACTGGCAAAATGGATCAAAAAACAAAATTCAGTGGTATGTTGTATACAACAAACACATTTAATCCAAAAAGAAATTCATAGACTAAAAATCAAAGGACAAAAAATAATATTTCACCCTTGATTTGGGAGCCCAAACAAGCAGGAATAGCTATCCTATATTCAGAAAAAGTGGACTTCAAGGCAAAACTGATCAGAAGAGGCAAAGAAGGTATACTGGTTAAGGGAATAATTCAATAGGAAGAGAGAACAGTTATAAATATATATACACCTAACACTGACATACCAAACTTCCATAAACTAACACTACTGGATATAAAAGATCAGATAAACCCTAAGACAATTATAATGGGAGAACTCAGTAGCCCACTATCACATGTTGTTAAACTAGACAAAACAACAACAACAACAACAACCAAAGAAATAGCAGAGCAGAACCAAACCTTTGAATAAATGGACTTAATAGATATCTACAGAATATTCCATCCAACAACAGAATACATATTCTTTTCAGCACAGAACTTTCTCAAAATAGACTACATACTAGCCCATAAAACATGCTGAAACAAATATAAAATAATCAAAAATTTCCCATACATACATTATCAAATCATAGTGTAATGAAACTAGAAATCAATGGCAAAACCACAGAAATTATACAAACACATGGAGATTAAACAATATAATGTAGAGTAATCAATGTGTCACAAAAGAATCAAATGATAACACCAGTACAACATAACAGAAACTATGGGACACAAAGCAGTCATAAGAGGGAAGTTTATAGCTATTAATGCCTACATCAGAAAAACAGAACAAGCTCAAATAAATAACCTAATGCTGCACCTAAAGGTCCTAGAAAAACAAGAATAATTCAAATCCAAAGCTAGTACAAGGAAGGAAATTATAAAGATTAGAGGAGAAATTGATGAAACTGAGACTAAAAAACCAATACAAAAAAAGCCAATGAATTGAAAACCTGGTTCTTTGAAAAAATAAAGTAGATAAACCTTTAGCCAATCTTAAAAAAAAAAAGACCCATATCAATGCAATTAGAAATGAAAAAGGTGAAATCACAATAGACACTGCTGAACTCCAGATTATTAGTAATTACTTCAAAAAACGGTACTCCAACAAATTGGAGAATCCAGAAGAAAGGGATAGATTCCTAATACATATGAATTAGTAAAACTGACTCATGAAGATATAAAACCCTGAATAATCCAAAAACAAGTAATGAAATTGAGGTAGTAATAAAAAAACCTACAAACTAAGAAAAGCCCATGACCTGATGGATTCACCACTAAATTCTATAAGAACATCAGGGAAAACTGAAGAGAAGTATTCCTCAATCTCTTTAATAAAATAGAAGGGAAAAGAGTACTACCAGGCTTATTACTAGACACATCCATTACCTTCATTCCAAACCAAACAAGGACTTAAAACAACAAAAAAAGGGCCGGGGATTTAGCTCAGTGGTTTCGCCGCCTGCTGTGCAAGCACAAGGACCTGAGTTCAATCCCCGGTACCAAAAAAAAAAAAAAACAACAAAAAAAACTACAAGCCATGCAAATCAATAAATGTAAAATATCACATAAACAGAAGGGAGGACAAAAATCACATGATCATCTTAATGGACGCATAAAAAGCCTTTGACAACAGCCCATATCCATTCATGGTATTAAAAAAAAACCCCTGCAGAAAATAGGTGTATAGAGACCTTATCTCAATCTGATAAAAACCATTTATGAGAAATCTAAGGCCAACATCATATTAAATGGGGGAAAAAACTGAAAACTTTACCTCTAAAATCAAGAACAGGAAAAGGATGTCCACTGTCACCACTACAATTCAATATAGTACTCAAAATTTTAGCCAATGCTATCAGGCTAGCAAAGAAATAAAACGGATATGTATAGGAAAGGAAGAAGTCAAACTATCCTATCCATGGACAACATGATTCTTCAAATAGAAGACCAAAAAAAATTGCACCAAAGAACTAGAACACCTCTCACAAGATAACATGGTACAAAATCAGCACACAAGAAACCAATAATGTTTCTGGACACCAATAATGAACTCACTGAGAAAGACATTAGGAAAACAATACCATTCACAATAATGTCAAGAAAAATTAAATACTTTGGAATTAACCAAGGAAGTGGAAGACCTCTATAGCAAAAACTATCATATTCTCAGAAAGGAGTCAAAGGAGACATTAGAAAATGGAAAGATAACTCCCGTTCTTCAATACACAGAAACAATATTATCAAAATGGCCATACTATAAAATTGATAGATTTAATGCAATCCCAACCAAAATATCAACAGTATTTCTCACAGAACTAGAAAAAAATCTTAAAATTCATATGGAACCAGAACACTAGCAGAATAGCAAAAGCAATCCTAGGTAACAAGAGCAAAGCAGGAGGGATCACAATCACAATCCTGGATCTCAGGTTATAATACAAAGCTACAGTAATAAAAATAGCATGGTAATGGCCCCCAAACAGACATGTGGATCAATGCAACAGAACAGAAGATACAAAAACAACCCCAGGTACATTCAGCTATCTGATCTTTGACAGAGGGACCAAAACAAACTGGAGGAAAAAGTGCCTCTTTAACAAATAGTGCTGGGAAAATTGGTTATACACATGCAAAGATTAAATCCAGACCTATATCTCTGACTGTGCATTAAAATAAAAAATGGATCAAAGGCGTAGGTATTAAAACAGAAAAACTAAAATCTTTTGAAAGATAAAAATAGGTGAAACCCTTGAAGACATAGGCATAGGCAACAATTTTTTGATCAGAGCCACAACTGCAGAAGAAACAAGAATCAACAAATAGGATCACATCAAATTACAGTGCTTCTGAACAGCAAAGGAAATAACCAAGTGAAGAGGCAACTTACAGAAAAAGAAAAAGATTTTGCCAGCCACACCTTGGACAGAGGATTAAAATATAGAATACAGAACTAAAAAAAAAAATTAGACAACTTGTCAAATAAAAGACCTAATTAGAAAATGGGCAAATGAAATAAATGGACACTTTGCAGAGAAAGACGCACAAATGAACAATAAATATATGAAAATAATGTTTAACATTTCTGGCCATTAGTGAAGTGCAAATTTAAAACAATTCAGATTACATCTTAGTCCAGAAAGAATGGCTATCATCAAGAAATCAAATAAGGGCTGGGAATTTAGCTCAGTGGCACTGTGCCTGTCTTGAAAGCATAAGGTCCTGAGTTGATCCCCAGTACCAGGAAAGAAGGAAGGAAGGAAGGAAGGAAGGAAAGAAAGAGGAAAGAAAGAAAGAAAGAAAGAAAGAAAGAAAGAAAGAAAGAAAGAAACAGAAAGAGAAACAGAAAGAAATCAAATAATAACAAATTTTGGTGAGACTGTGAGGTTAAATAGCTTCACCAATTTTGGTGGGAATGTAAACTACAACAATCACTGTAGAAATCATTATAGAGATTTCTCAAAAACACTAAAAATAAAAATTTCATTTGACCCAGCTATACCTCTTCTGAATATCTTCCTAAAAGGATTAAAGACATCATACTGTAGTAACACATTCATATCTGTTTATAGCAGCACAATTTATAATAGTTAAATCTTGGAAGTGGCCTATATGTCCATCAGTAGATAGATAAATGGATAAAAAAATGTGGTATTTATACACAGTGGAGTACTACACTGTCATATAGAAGGATAAATTTGAGACATTTGTAAGAAAATGGATGCACCTTAAGACAATAATGTTAAGTAAAATAAATAAGACACAAAAGCTTAAATATCACATAGTTTCTCTTACATGAGAAACCCGAAGTATACACAGTTTAAAGAGCAAAATAGAAGATAGACAATAGGAAACAGGGAAATAATTTTGAAAATGGGAAGGGGACCAAGAGATAGATGGAAGGGGGATGATGGGAGGAGTGAAGAATTGGGATATACTATGTACATGTACCAACTCTCAACAATGAAGGCCATCATTATGTACTGCAAACATGTACTAATAAAAATTTAAAAATAAATTTGAAGGTATATGTGGCCAAGTATGACTCAGAATAAAATAAAATACCTCACTACAAATGAACACTTTTTAAAGTATGAAAACTAATTTATTTAGTTAGAGACAGTGACATGAGCCTGTATGTCCAGCTACTCAGGAGCCTGAATCATCAGAATGGCTTGAGCCTAGCAGTTTGAGGCCAGTCTGGGCAACATAGCAAGATTCTGTCTCAAAATGCAAAAAAACTTTAAAAATCAACAGTTCTCTCCCCCTAGTACATTATTAGACTCAGAAGGAAAGTATGATTAATGTCACCACTATGTAAAAGTGTGTTCTCCACAACATATTATCTTGCTAGTTCCTGTTTTACATGCTATTTTAGGATGATTTATCAATTTTAAATAGGAAGAGTTGACTTTCAGCATTTTTAAAAATAGTGAGTTATGATTTTATCTTTTGGTATTCCAGGAGTTTCAAAAAGGCAACAGAGGGCCAAGGATTTAGCTCAGTGGTTTTGCTGCCTGCTATGCAAGCGGAAGGATCCGAATTCTATCCCCAGTACCAAAAAAAAAAAAAAAAAAAAGGCAACAGAATTGTTTCATGAATCTAAACATATAAATAAAAAGTCATTAAGAGTCTTAGTAGCAAAAGAAATACTGTGAAAATGTTAGTATGTTGTATAATACAACCTCATTTTCTAGACATGATTATTTTGTTTTATGTAAACTCAAATTATAATCATACTTGACAGAGTTTTATATAGGTTTCCCCCTTTCCCCCTTTCATTTTTTTTTTTTTTTGTGGTACCAGGGATCAAACTCAGGACCTTGTAACTGAGAGGTAGGCGCAAGCACCACTGAGCTAAATCCCCCGCCCTCCCCCTTTCATTTTGTAAAAGCTATTTCCTTTTTTCCAAGACCATTCCCAATGTATATATCCCACAGCAAGGGATTAGTATTGTTCAGAATGATACATTTTTACAGACATTGGTAGAAGTTATTAAAGGAAGAAAAGCACACATTATCAGATGTGGATTATGTCCCAGATTTGAAAGATTTGCAAAGATAACATGACTGTGTCTTTCCTTGTGGCACAAATATGGACAATCTTTTCTTTAAAGCTCTGTTTTCTTTTATTTCAAATTTGTTGCACATGTTTTAATAGCTGTATGATACTAAGTTCAGTGGAGCATCACAACCTATCCTACGACCCTTATCTTCTGTGCTGTGGCTTCCCTTGCCTGCCTACTAACGGTTATGAATGAAAGAATAAACCTGTCTGGTTTCCTCTGCTAGTTGAGGCCAGCTCACTGAATAAAGGGCTGGTTGTAAGCAACAGTGTGCCAAGACAGGCTTCATTTTAGGGTGACCAGGTAGGAATTAGTCTAAAAGACAAGTTGGAGTCTCCACCCCTCACTACACACACTAGAAAAACAAAAACACAATCCTGAAACAGAAAAAGCCAAATCATGAAGGGTCCTACTTTAGCCTACTAACCTCAAGTTGAAGTCTGGCTTCTTTGAACAGATCAGTTGCTATTTTTCTTTTTTGAGTACTGTTTCAGCCTTCTGTTTGGGGCAAATACTATTGCTATGCAGGGTTATGACAGACCAACCCAAACAGCCCCCCTGCTAACTCTTTAAACAGTCTTCATGGTTTTTCTTCCTCTTTTCATTAGCCAATCATAGGTGAAAAGTAGTTACTACCTGTGTTACAGCCTTCTCTTACTTCAAAATTACTTTCAGATATGGCTTCTTCTGTTATGCTTTATTCTTGGATATGACACACTGTGCCTTCCCAATCTAATTTCCACTCTTTTGTCAAAACATTTAATACTCTGGTGTGTCCTCTCTCCTGCTTTCATGCTTTTACCAACTTATTCCATTTTCCAAAAACTTCTTTATTGTTAATTCAATGGGATTTTATTTGAAGGAGGGAGGGAAATGTTGAATTCATCACCATCTTGAACTAAACTTGTTTCATTCCTTTTTGTTTTTGTATTGGAGATTGAATCCAGGGGCACTCTATTACTGAGTTACATCCTCAGCCTTTTCAGCTCTTTTGGTTCTGAGACAGGGGCTCACTAAGTTGCCCAGATTGGTCTCAAACTTATAAATCTCTTCCCTCAGCCTCCCGAGCAGCTGAGATTATAGATGTGTGCCACTGTGCCCAGCCTGTAATCCCTTTTTACTATCCAAAAGTTCAGTTTTTAAAACTAAACAGGAAAAATACTAACTAGAACAGGAAATATCCAGTCATATCTAAATCACAGCACATGGAAGGTGATTATTTTAGAAAGATTTCCCACATGTAAGTATTTTAAAAAGAAACCATGGCCTACTCTCTGAGAGATGTTCACTTCAAGCCAGATATTCACTAAAAATATATTATTCATATAATTCAAATAACAGCACTGTCCTACAAACATGTATCATCTCTGAATATTTTTGTTGATTTAAAGTTCTTTATTTGATTTTGCCAGTCTAGCTCTAGCCTTTCAGCAACCTAGGAAATTAGATTGGGAATTTACTGTACATGAAGTCAGGCCTACTCTCACAATGCAGATGATGAAATAGGCCAAACAAGACCAACTAACACAAGACCATCTAACTTAACCTGTGGCAGGGACTGACGGGAATCAAACTCTTACAATTTCTTTTGGTGGATTTTTTTGGGTGTTCTGTGTAAAGTATCATATCATCAGCAAATAATGACAGTTTAACTTTTTCATTTCCTATCTTTATTCCTTTTATTTCTTTCTCTTGTCTAATTGCTGTGGCTAATGTTTCAAGTACTATATTGAACAGGAGTGGTGATAGTGGACATCCTTGTCTTGTTACTGATTTTAGTGTGAAGGTTTTCAGTTTTTGACTATTTAGTATGATGTTGGCTGTTGGCTTTTCATAGATGGCTTTTATCAGATTGAGGTAGAGACTGTCTATTCTGATTTTTTGTAGGGTTTTTACCATAAATGTGTGTTGGATTTTGTCAAATGCTTTTTCTGGTCTATGGAGATAATCATATGGTTTTTGTCCTTAGCTCTGTTAATATAGTGTATTACATTTATAGTTTTATATAGGTTGAACTATCCTTGCATTCCTGGGATAAATACGACTTGATCAGGATGTATGATCTTGATGACCCTCTGTATTCTGTTTGCCAGTATCTTATTGGGGATTTTTGCATCTATGTTCATTAGGGAGATTGGCCTATAGTTCTCCTTTTTGGTTGGATCTTTCTCTGCTTTTGGAATCAAACTAACACTTGCTTCCAGGAATGACTTTGGAAGCACTGCTTCCCTTTCAATTTCATTAAAGAGTTTAAAGAGTAACAGCAATAGTTCTTCTCTAAATGTCTTGTAGAATTCAGCAGTGAAGCCATCAGGACCTGGGCTTTTCTTTGTTGGTAAATTTTTAATTATGTTTTCAATTTCACTGATTGTAACTGGGGTATTTAGAAATTTTATATCTTCTTTGTCAACTTTGGTAATTCATATATATCTAGGAATCTGTCCATTTCTTTTGTGTTTTCCATTTTATTAGAGTACAGGTTTTTGAAGTAGGTATTGATGATCCTCTGGATTTCTGCTGGATCTGTTGTGACTTCATCTTTTTCGTTCCTAATTGCATGGATTTGAGCCTTTTCTTTCCTTTTTTTGACAAGGCTGGCTAAGGGTTTATTGATTTTATTTATTCTTTCAAAAAACCAACTCTTTGATTCATTGATTTTTTTGTATCATTCTCTTAGTCTCCATTGCATTGATTTCTGCTCTTATCTTTATAATTTCCTCCCTTATATAAGCTTTGGGTTTGTCTTGCTCTTCTTTTTCTAGGAGCTTGAGGTTGAGCATTAGGTTGTTTATTTGAGCTCTCTGTTTTTCTAGTATGGGCATTTACTGCTATGAATTTCCCTCGTAGAACTGCTTTCATTGTGTCCCATAGATTCCTGTATGTTGTATTGGCATTATCATTTAATTGTAGAAACTATCTGATTTCTTCTTTAATTTCCTCTGTGACCCATTGGTTGTTCAGGAGAGTGTTATTCAATTTCCATGTGTTTGTGAAGTTCTTGCAGTTTCTTTTGCTACTGATCTCCAGTTTAATTGCACTGTGGTCTGATAGTATACAGGGGATAACTTCAATTGCTTTGCATTTACTTAAACATGTTCTATGAGCTAGCATGTGGTCTATTTTGGAGAATGACCCATGTGCAGCCGAGAAGAATGTATATTCTGATTTTGTGGGGGTGGAACACTCTATAGACATCTATTAAGTCCATTTTTTCAAAAGCTTGGTTCAGTTCTAGTATTTCATTGTTGATTTTTTGTCTAGATGATCTGTCTATTTGTGACAGTGGGGGATTGAGGTCCCCCATTACTACTGTATTAGTGCTTATTTAAACTCTTACAATTTCTACACCAGTGTTCTACTCACATAGATCTCTATACAATTTTTTCCCTTTATTTATTTATTTTTGTTTGTTTTTTTGAGGCATAGTCTCACTTTGTAGTTCAGACTGGTCTTGAACTATGCAGGCCAGGCTGGCCCCAAACTTAGTGATCCTCCTGCCTCAGCCTCCCAAGTGCTGGGATTACAAGTGTGCATCACCACACCCAGCTTGACATAATTTTCATAAGATATTTTTATCTTTTCTTGACACCCACTGACTATTTTTAGTACCTTTCTTTCCTGCTAAATATAAGCTCCATAGGAGCATAAGCCCCGTCTCTCTTGTTCTTTCATTCAATTGCTCCCCAAGTGCCTAATCTATCATAAGATATCTGATAATTATTTGTAAATTAAATGAAGGAACACATCATGTTGCCTCCTTACTCTCTTTGAATTACTGAAACTTAATACCTTAAAGTAGTAGATTATGGGAGAAAGAAGGGGTAGCACTAGCAAACAGCTTCAAATAATATATACAATTTTTTTGGTATGTCATTCATCTTGTGAAGTGTGCAGTTCTCATTAAATTCTCAAAGGGGTCCATATTCATTTAAAAGAAAAAAAGCTGAAAGCCATTGTCCTAGGAAAAGGTGCCCAAGATAATGTTTTGTACCAACAGATTCAGGCTCTCAAGTGCTGATTCTCTTTGGTTTAGTTTTAATTCCACAAACTTATCTGCACCCCCCGCCCCACACACCCTGGCATACTTTAGCAGCTTGGAATTTCTTGGGCTCAGCGACAAGTTAGGAGGGCAGCCTGAGTAAGGGTTGGTTACAAAGAAAATGACACCATGGTTCTTCCACAAGCAGAGACTTAACGGAAGTATTCACCAATAGTAGCTTAGCATAAAAACATTGTTTATATAATACCTTCTCCGCTGGAAGGATGTGTTGCTTCATGAACTGCTTCACTTTAGTAAGAACTTCTTGGCCTTTTCTAGTCTGTACAAACAAATGTTTGGTACTATCAACCAGCAGTGGCAGTGCAGTATTGAATGTTCTTTACAAAAAAAAAAAGGTTACAAAGATATGCAAAATCATTATATATATTTCTGAAGATAATATGAAGTCTTCCCCACTCCCCCAAAATATTCCTCAGACAGTTTTAGACTTTTTTCTTTCATATTATGAGATAAATGTGGAATCATTTTTTTGGAACATTAATGCTTAAATCACTATCTGGGAAAAATACAGTTTTGAATCTTTATTGAAGCCCAGTGTCATAATCACTACATGAGGCACTGAGGATATTCTATACAAACCTAATTATTATTCTTAATATATGCTTCACAAATACAACTGCAGAATGTTATAGAGACCTTTAAAGATAAAGGTATACCAGGCATGGTAGTACATTCCTATAATTCCAGCACTCCGGAGGCTGAGGCAGGAGGCTTACTACAAGTTTGAGGCCAGCCTGGGCTACATAGAGAGTTCAAGGCAAGTCTTGAACAAACATACATACATACATACATAGTGAGACCCTGTTTCAAGAAACAAACAAACAAACGAGGAAGCAAGCAAAAAGATAAAGGTAAAATATGAAGCAAAACATAGTTGGTTATTATGTTGTAAAGATCACAAATATCTGTATACAAGATGAATTGTGAAAAACAACTGCTATAATGTTATGCCATGGGTACTTGTAGCTTAGGCAAAATTTCTGGGGTCAGCATTATTGTGCCTTCAGGGAGTAAGGCAAGTATGACTGACAAAGGTTGTTAGATGCCTCAGAATGCTCCACTGATGAAGACATGTGTTTCAGACACTTCTGAAATGTCTGAATAAAATTTCAGGAAATGTGACTGGGAGAAAGCAGTATTTGTAAATTGATAAGTAATCTTATATAACATAACTTTAAACAGGCACATAAAAGTAACTTTAAGTACTAAGAGGAAATATTTGAGAGTTTTATCTGTATCTTTAAAAAGTTACACATTCAAATTGACAAAAACTACTTTTAATCATAAATATGGAAATTTGTTTTTATATTACAGGTCAATTTATTTTTTATTTTTATTTTTTATGGTACTGGTGATTGAGCCCAGGGTCTCACACATACTAAGCAAATGCTCTACTGAACTACCCCTCCAACCAAGTCAATTTATTTTTAGGCATATAAGAGACTTACCAAAAACCACCATGACTGGCAATAGCAATTCTGGCATGAGCAACACATATAATTTCTATCCCCTAAGTTTATAACCTTCACATATCTAATAATTATTTGTTAAGTAAATGAATATACACTGTTTAATCTGTTAACTGAATGAATATACCCTCCATGAACTTATTGAAACATAGCTAATAAAGGGTTTCATTTGAGTTACTCAAGGAATCCATTTTTCTTACCTTTTTGCGAGTTGTAATCCGGTTTCTGCCAGAGGTTGTACAGTATTGGCAAAGAGAAAGCTATCTTTAGATGAATTATTTCCCAAAAGATATCTATTATATACTCCCTATAAGTAAATTAACAGGGTAATTAAAATTCATTGAAAATTGTCCTTCAACTATATAATCAGTCAACTATATAATACAGTTTCTCAGCAAGGTGGGGGACTAGATTCACAGGGTGAAGATGTAAATTAGACTATCAGTACTGTAAACTTACATGCAAGGGTAACTATACTCCTCTAAGTTGAAGAATCAACTCATATCAGGTAGTTAAAACACTCTCATCCAGCAGAAGTGTAACTGATAACCAAACCAAACTTGAAAATGATCTCAGAAGTTACCTAAGACACCAAACCTGCAAGATACATCATCTTTAATGACGACTGCCTTCCCTTCACAGTGAGGGGAAAGTTAAAGAAATGAGAATTAGATCATCTTTAATGACGACTGCCTTCCCTTCACAGTGAGGGGAAAGTTAAAGAAATGAGAATGAGATTAAAAAAAAAAATACTGTAAAACCAAAGAAAGCAATGAGATGACCTCTAGTATTTAATCTCATCTGGAGACCACTAATTTAGGTAGAAGTGTCTTTTTTTGAACAGGGTTAGCTGAATGCTCAGTCTTTTTCATAATTCTCCATTTCTGTACTTCCAGGTACTATGTAGCTAATGATATACATTTTAACTTCAATCATAACCACTGTCAAACTTTTACTTGAGATGAAAACCATTTTAAATGTAAATCCTATTTGGTATCTGATTTGTGAAAACTGACGATACAGAAATGTACCTATTTTGAGAAACCTGTTCATTCAATATGACCAACTGTCATTCCTTCCTCCCTCCCTCCCTCCCTTCCTTCACTGGGACAAGTTCTCACTATGTAATCCAACATGGCCTGGAACTCCTGAGGAAGCTCATGCTAGCCATAAACTCAGGAGATTCCTGCCTCAGCCTCCCAAGTGTTGGGATTACAGATGTGTGTGATCATGCCTAGCAACATGATCAACTCTTAGAACACAGAAAAAGCTATTAACATAATCATCTCTTAGAAGACACTGCAATCATTCATGGATAGTATAAATTCTGAGGTCAGGGAAAAATAACCATAATTTTCCTTATTCCTTCTTTTCCCATTCCCCTTCTTTCTAGAATCTCTTATTTACTGTACTCCTAAATCTTAGTCTTAAGGAATCATCTGAATTTCTTAAACTCATTAAGATTCAAAGTACCTGGAAACTAGATTAATATAAAGAAGGCATTTGTTTAGATTAAAATGTAATTGGAAAAAAATTTATGCTCGATTTGTTCTCAAAATTAATCACATGGATAAGATATAGAAAATGGAAATTTGTACTCATTTATTTACATGTAAGCATATTAAAGACTACAACATGCTAGGTACTACACCAGCTTCTGAGAATTCTTCCCTCATCATTGGCCCTGATTAATAAAGAGCTTTTTAGTCTGAGACAGAGATTCAAAGATCAAAAGATCTTAGTTTGTACACTGGATATTCAGGAAATGGCCAATTCTCACATTTTTCTTTATTTTTGTCATTATATATCTTTGTCTCACTCTCCATTTTATGTTTATTGTACAAAAAAGTGGTAATAAATTTTGCTACTCAAGTTTTTTCTTAATAAAGTTTTATTCTGGAGTTGGGCATGGTGGCACATGTCTGCAATTGCAGGACTTGGGAGGCTGAGGCAAGAGGATCACTGTAGGTTCAAAGACAGCCTGGGCTACATAGTGAGTTCAAGCCCTGCCTGAAATATATAGCAAGACCTTGTCTCAAAAAAAAAAAAAGTCCTATTCTGCATAATCTAGGTTTATCCATACCTACTTACTCATCATTAGGAAATGCAGAATTGTCTAAGGATAACAAAATATTAACACCCTATAGACCAGAAAATATTTTTAACATAACAATAGTAAAAATTGGTAAAATGCATATTTAAAACAATTATTTACCTGTGATATTCCAGCCAATTTAAAATACGAAAGGGCAAGAAAGAAATTCCAGTTAGGAAGAATAGGATTAATCCCCCTGCAGCGGCAATATATTGAAATCAGTTCTTCCATTGACGGTATCCCTACAAAAATAGCATATAAAATAACTTTAAAAATATCATGAGAAATATTTCAAAATGTTATAATAGAACATATATATGTAAGAATATAATAACCATAATCCATACAACATAACATTTTCTAAATATCGATTCTGAAAAGAACATTATATACAAAGGATATTTCATCATTAGTTACTATAAGTGGAATGTTAAATTCAAAAAATTAAAATGAATTAGAAACATTTTCAAGGAAAAAAACTATCTAAAATGGTAATATAATTTTTTAGTTTTGACAACAGTGAAGACAACGTTGTATTAAGGGCAATTTAAAAAGCATAATGCTCTTGTACCTATGCTTTTCTGGATATGAGAACTTCGATTTATCATTGGAAGTGTCCTTGGCCAAAAGTAGAACAGCGAAAGATGAGCTAAGTCTGACAAAGGATGACCAATGGTTGACAGCTCCCAGTCCAGTACTGCTATAACTCGAGCCTATAATTAAAAATAAAGATATATAACATATTAAAATTCAAAAAATTAAAATAAGAATACAGATGAGACAGGATTCATTCAAAATCATGTTTTCCACTAAAAGCCAGTATGCAGCCATAGATTACAGTCTACTGAAAGTGGCACGTCTCATTTATGAAATAACCAATTTAGCCTTGATTAGGTAGCACCAAATCCTTTGGTTTCATTACTGGCCATCAGGTCTTCTGTATTTTACTTTATACAACCTTAATATCTCTATTAATGAGTTAAGGCAAAAGCAGCTGAACTGCTCACCTGGGAGTAACTATAGCAAAGAAGAAATTCTAATAAGTAATTTTATGTCAAGAATTTATGTACAGAGCCAAGCGTAGTGGCACAAGCCTGTAGTTTCAGCACTTGGAGGCTGGGGCAGGAGGACTGCTGTGAGTTGGAGGCCAGCCTGGGTTACATAGTGAGTTCAAGGCCAGCCTGAACTACATAGCGAGAACCTGACTCAAAAAAAAAAAAGAACAAACAAAAACAAAAAATGAATCCATGTTTAATTAAGTAATTATTCTAGTGATGAATGTAACTGCATAAAAAATATTATACCAATATGGCAGTAATACTTTTTTTTCCCCCTTGGTACTGAGATTGAATCCAAGGAGCACTGGGCTATAGCCTCAACACTTCTTTAATGTTTTATTTTGAGACAGCACCTTGCTAAGGGGTACAGGCTGGCCTCAAATACTTCTTGTCTTGGCTTCCCAAGGGGCTGAGATTAGTGTTCCACAAGGTTGGTAATAATATTTTTAAAATAAGTTATTTCATGCTGCAGATAAAAAACCATAATTTCTACAAAAGATAATTTCTATATGAACACAAAATCTACCGTTACACAACAAATTATTATAAAAAATCATTATGTAATTTGGAACCAATAGAACAGAAAGCTTTCCTCACTCTATTTTGTAACAACATGCACCAAGGGGATATATATATATATATTTTTGTATATATATTTTAAGGTATATGTTTATATATACATACTTTAAAAACACAGAACAATGGAAATACAAGAGGAAAAAGTAATTTGCAGAATAGTATGTACATACAATATGATCTTAGTTTTGTGCCATGTGTGATGGCGCATGGAGGCCAGTGATGTGGATGATAAAAAGAAATATACCAAGATCAGAATAAGAAAAGTATACTGTCAAGAGGGACAGCAGGCAAGTTGCCAAGGGAGGAGTCATGTCATGAGGGTTAAGAGATTAGGGTTTTTATAAAGCCCTCAGAATATAGGAAAAGGGTCTAGGCAGTAAATCTATGTACCATTTTTTTTTTCCAGTACTGGGGATCAAACTCAGGACCTTGCACTTGTGAGGCAGGTGTGGCACCATTGAGCTAAATCCCCAGCCCTAGGCAGCAAATCTAGATATCTCAGGAATGCTCTTTCTGGGTCACCTGTTCTGGCTGATCTTTTAGGGACACCTGTATTGTATCTCAAGCTGTACATTCAAGTTGCCAATTGACAAGGCCATTTGCTCAGGTCTCACAGAAGCCCCTCTAGTTTCAGATTAGGTGATCCACACACATGAACTCTTTGAGGGAAGATGGGTCAGGGCTTGGTGGGAGGAGTGAATAGGTCCTATATCTATGTTTATTTTGTGCTGTTTTAGTCAGCATTCAGGCAGTGTCTCATGACTGCCCAGTATGTGCTGGGCTGTGTCAACAGAGAAGCTTTGCTGCTTAGAATTTTAACCCTTTTGTCACAACATCTTGTTTAAAGAAAAAGGTTATCAATGAATATGCAATGGAAGGATACATCAGGTTGATAGCAATAGCTCTATTTCAATGAACTGAGGCAAGAAGAATGAGGCACAGAGATTTCTGTACCGAGGAGTGACAGGACATGATTTGATTCTGAAAGGCTCCTCTAGACACTATGATTTGGATAGACTCTAGGGAGCCAGGGAGGAGACTGCTGTAATAACTTAGGCACATAATCCAAGCCAGATAAAACAGTACAGCCCATTTGGGCAATGCAAATTACTGGGTTTCATGCCTCTATGAACTCTGTGTGCTTATACTCCTTTTCCTCTCTGGCAAACTTATTCCTCTCACTGTAGCTTTGCGGGAAACTATGGGCTTTGAAACAGGCAGACCCATATTTAAGTGCTAGCTCTGCCATTTACTGGCTATGTAAGTCTGGACAAGGTAACCCCTCAGATCCTCAATTTTCTCATCCATAAAATACATGGCTTATATAAGGTTAGTGTAAAGAGACAATAAATGAAGGCAGATAGCTTATCTGTCCTGTTAACCAGTTACTACCAAATCACCTGCCACATAGTAGGTGGTCAACATGTTTTCAGTGAGTACAGAGCTCGCAATAAAAATTTGCTATGGAAAATCCTGGCTAGTCCCTTCTCCATGACTTCATTTTATAAAACCTTTTATTTCTGTGGTTATGGCACATTATAAATTACTAAACTACCTACATTGTTATGCTATATTAAAAACAGATGCATTTTTCTCTTATAGCATTCTATTTGTTATGTTCTTAACACCTAAAGATGAGACATTTCTTTATACCATAAATGTTTTATTTCTAAATGAAAATTAGTTTTCTGAAGTTTTAAGATATCTGACGGATTTAAGTAATTAATAACAATGGTTAGTCAGAAAAGTTGATGGTCCATCAAATTGCATAAATTAGTGTTCATTAATTAGCAATAATTAGAATCCTGTCAACACCTATGTGTCTTCATGGCTATAGAAAGCTTGGCATAACTTCTAGTGGGTGAGATCAACATATATTATCCATCTTTGTGGAGGTGAAGAACTTACTAAAATTATTTTTGATAGTTTTTCCAAAATCTCAGCACAATGAAAAGCTTTTCATTTTGTTGATTATCTTCTACAGAGAGTTTATTTTTTTC
Source organism: Heterocephalus glaber (assembly GCF_000247695.1). Next base: position 8,770,159 of record NW_004624730.1, read on the forward strand.
TGTGTTTTTCACACTATTGAATTCTATTAAGTATGTGAATTACTTTTCAAAGCAAAAGAAGCATGCAATTCCTCAGAATAAATGGTATATGGAAGCAGGGAATGAAACAATAGAACTTTTAATAAATAGGATGTTAGGAGTAAGATTTTTACATAAAATTGAATGTCATAGGTCATATGTAGTTAAGGTAGGCAGTAAAATTTATTATGAGTTTTCTAATTGACAAAATAAAGCAAGAAGCATGGCCATACAATACTTAAGAGTAGTGTATGCAGACTATAAACAACCCAGCTGATCAAGAGAGACTTTTTGGCAATGAGGTTTAATAAAAATGTCACCCACCAATCCACCTGAAGAGGATATTGTGTAGAGGGCTGAAGTCTTCTACAATATCAAGAAGTCTTCAAGGGACATGTAATGCCTAGAAAGCAGCTGTGCTGGAAGGTGACTAGGAGGAAAAAGTCAAGTGGAAGGCAAGACCCTGTGCTGAGAGTGACAGACTAGAAGGGAACCAGCAACTTGAAGGCTGGAGAAGAATGGAGAAGATTTGAAAAAAGCAATTTTAAAAGTCACCTAGTTTACTGAGATGAAGTTAGAGTTTAGATGAAATTATGCAGCAAATTCAGCATGACTCAAATTCAGAGAGTGCATAATGTCAAGGGCTAAAAAGATTCTGGAATAAGTGACCTACAGTCAGGGAACTTCATAATTCTCATATTACTTGCATATATACACAATCTAAAACCATTAATTAAATTGATAGTAAAGAGGGTAGCATTTGAAATAATGGATTATGACCATGTGCCCCTGCAGGGTAAGAAGCAAACTGAAGTCATGAAGACTCTTACTTTAGAGTCTAAAGTAAGAACAGGGAAACTTATAGCATCTCAAAAGAGGTATAAAGAAATAAAGGAATAAAACATAAAGAGGATATACTTGAAGACAAGGGACTTCAATGTCTAGATCACTAGAGCTGACCAGTTCCAGTGGATGAGAAGTAGTAAGTGCAGAGGAAGTATACAACATCAGAAGTCTGCAGGTCTGAGTTCAAATCCTCAGTTTTCCACTATTGTGGACTGCATGTTTGTGGATCCCAAATTCATATGTTGAAATGCTAACCCCCAGTAAATGGCATTGAGAAGTGAGGCCATTGGAAGGTAAGGAGGTCATGAGGGTGGAGCTCTCATGATGGGATTAGTGCCCTTATAAGAGGCAGGAGAGAACTTGCTCCCTGCCCCCTTCACTCTCCCCAACTGCTTCCTTCCCACTCTCCACCAAGTGAGGACTCAGGAAGGAGAGCCTTCAACCAGACCTAGGCTCTGTCAGCAATTGCATCCTGGACTTAGAAGCCTCCAGAAGTATGAGAAATGTATGTTTGTTTTTTAAGTCACTTGGTTTATAGTACTGTTTTATAGCAGTCCAAACGGACTAAGCCAACCACTAAAGAGCATTTATCTGAGAATATTTTTAAAATGTCTATAAAGTGAAAAGGTTAAAAAAATTCCCGTCTTTTCTAGCTATAAAATTAAACTTTTTAATTATGCTTTTCTCCATCTACACTGATGTTGAGACAATGAGGAAATTAAAATGAAAAATCCATTAAAAGTACAAGTTATATATATATTTTTTTCTTCATAAATTAATATACAAAAGTCTGCAAGTCAGATGACTTTAGAAGAAGCAGGATACTTACATCTATTATTATAAGTATATTTTGAACATTAATGAATGCAGATGAATTAGCTTTGTATTTATATGTATATATATTTTTAAATTAAGTTTATTGGTACATTTTAGGTATACAATACAGTTACATTAATCATTGGGATCTTGTACATTTACATGATGTATCTTGGTTTTTGCATTTATATATTCTTACTTAAATGTTTTTCAAATTGAAATGACAACATTCAGATTTTACATAAAGTTCCAAAAGCTTATACATTTCTTCATCAGTTTTTTTACATTTGGAAAAAATATCATTAACATTTTCCAGGAAAAGGGTTTCTTTTTCAAACACTGCAGTGAGCATGTTGTATAACTAAAATACTCAAACATGCTTCAAATACTTTACAAATAATTAACCAGAGATTTCAAAACCAAGTAATATGTTTTTGTTTTGTTCTACCCTTTAGCAACCTTGTACTGACTTAACTCATAAATTCCTGGAAGGTTTGTCATCCAAAACTACTTTTGTTTTATTTCTTAATTGTTGTGTCTTCTGGTGATAAAAATAAAACACTGCTGTTGCTTTAAAAAACAAATTTAAAAAACCTTAAACCTTACAGAAATATATAACTATAAATCCTAATTCCATCTCCTCCAAAACTGTTTTAGTGCATATTATGAAAGATTTACTTATATTTTAATATTTCTCTAAAGAATACAGAAAAAGTTTAGAATTTATTAGTGCCATTAACCAAAAGATACACAAGCATCCTCCTTCTTTCTCCTTTTCTCCAAGCCTCCTCTCCTTCCCCTCCCCCCTTCTTTGTGCAGCACTGGGGATTGAACCAAGGGTGTGTAGTACTGGGGACTGAAATGAGAAAGTGCTGAGCTACATCTCCAGCCCTTTTAAAATTTCTATTTTGAGACTTGGTCTCATCAAGCTGGCCTGGAACTTGCAATCATCCTGCCTCAGCCTCCCAATTAGCTCGGATTATGGTGTATATGACCATACTGGCCAGATTTAGATTTTCTGAGTTAATCATAATGCAAAGGCCTTATGCATTAAGTAAAAACCATAAATCAAATTTTGAATTTTGATGTTTTCCTGGGCTTGTGATAAACCGTATAATACTTTCTCTCTTGCAATGCTAGGCATTGGCAGTGAGCTGCAGTCAGGTCATCATGAAGGTAAACAACCATTACTCTGTGCACAGTGTTGCTAAACTACAGTATTTGTAGGTTAGGTATAATAAATGCATTTTCAACTTATAATAGGTTTATTAGAACAACCCCACCGTAAACTGAGTATCTATCTATACATAATTTTAATATCCAAACTAACTTTTCTATAAAAGTTTTCTGTTCTGCTTGTAAGTGTGCTCACTTCAAGGTGTTCTTGGCCTTTCAGTTGATGTATTACTTTGAATTATGACAATGCAATTTATAATGGTATTTTCCCCTGTACTTTTCCTAGGAGAAGGAATATGAAACCCAGAAATATAATACATAAATTTAGAGTAACTCCTTTCGCTGTAAAAAAACCTTTTTAGCATCGTAATAAAGCTAATGAACCCCCAAAATACTCCTCTAAGAAGCAAGATTCAGGAAACTAAATCTTTGATTTGCTTGTATCTTTATGAAGCATACACTGAGTACATTTACACAGACTAAGTTTACATTAATCTTATGCAATTCTTGTGAAGCCTCAAAAGAGGCTTCTGGAATTCTTTCTTCTCTGAGCTTATAATAAACAAATTAAAAATTCTTCATGATGCGTGACAAAAGAAACCAAAGAAATGTAAACAGAGTAGAAAAAAGAGCAAGTGCATGGATAATCTTGACATTCTAAGTAGTAGATAAAAACCTTTGAAAACAGGGACATGCATATAAAAATTCCAAATCCTTTTTAAGTAGTCAATAAGATGCCTTAAAGATAGGCAGCTACGTAGGCTAGAAAACCTGCAGGATTCATTTCTAGAAGTTTGAGCCTGAAGACAGCCATGAGCTAAAGGGGAACTCTGGGGTTGAGCTGGGCTCCTTCAGTCCTTGGGGTGGAGGGAATAGAATATCTACTTTGTACTTGTTGAAAATCAGACCTACTCAATTTATTGTAACCAGTAACAGTACCTCTGTAGGGTGGAAAACTATGTTATCGAGTTTGAAATCTCCATGAACCAAATTCTCCTCATTGTCATTATCTGGCAAGTTTTTCATGAGCCATTCAGATAGATGTTTCATGGCAGGGATGTCCTGATGAGCTGCAGCCTGATACTGCTTTGTCCAGGTAGATACCTGAAAGATACAAACAAGAAAAGTCACAGAACTGAAAGAAAAATGTAAAATTCAGCAATTCTAAAATTAAACAAATTTAATTATATCAAATTTTGTTACTGCTAAAGTGGTCAAGAAAAATACCTGTATGTGAAGCTCACATCAGGCTAAAATCTTAAACATTTAAGACTCTCTTCCATCTAGTTTCATTTTACTTAATTTTTTATCAGGAAAAGAATACACAAACACTGACTTAGGCATCAAGAGATGTGGGCTGTAATATTTATTGAGGAATTATTTTGTGGAAGACACACACTTAGGAAATTTCCGGGAAGAGGCACAAGAAATAAATAAACCCTGAGAATGGAAATATGGAGTTTAGGAGGAGAAGAGTTTTTTAAAATTTTAATTCCCTTTACCACAGAATACCCACAGAATCTTCTTCTTTTTTTTTTCTTTTCTTTTTATTTGGTACCGGGGATCGAAGTTGGGACCTTGTGCTTGCAAGGCAGGCGCCGGAACCACTGAGCTAAATCCCCGGCCCCCACAGAATCTTCTAAATGTACTATAGATATGTGTAGTGCAAAGGCTTTCAATCATTCTTAGAATTAAAAGTAAGCAAATCTATCTATTTTCAAGAGTCCTCTAATGAGTGGAGCCATATTATTTATAGCTCCCATTTTCTAATCTATCTCTGCTCAACTTAATGCAATAAGCAAAAATCTTTATCTTTGGAGTCATATTGACCTAGGTTTAAATTATATCTAAGGTTTAAATTAGATACTTGTGTATTCCTTGTTTAAATTATGTCTAAACCAGTAAGCCTCAGTTTCCTCACTTGCAAAATGGGAGTAATAATACCTGTGCTTTATTGCCATAAAGATTAAAAAATGACCACAGCTCACCTAGGACAGGACCTGGCTTATAATAAGTGCACTGTAAAATTTAGTTCCCTTCTTTTCTCAGCAGCCCGCAAATGACATGCTTACAAAGAGAAACATGCCCATACATGTCTGGTCTTGCTTTCCTTTGACTGAAATGCTCACCATCTCTTCCTTATCACTCTAAATTTTATCTTTCCTTAGTCATTGTAAGACACACCTTTCCTAGGAAGCATTCCTTATGCAAGGACATACCAGTCTCCACTTTCTGGATGGTACATCTCTTGTGATAAGCATCAAATAATTATTACTAAATTATACCATTTTCAAATTTCATGTATATGAGCTTCATGTAGAAGTCTCTCAAAAATGATCACAGTTCATTTGGAGGAAGAATCTATTCCCATTTAAAAAAATATTTAACATAGTACTCAAGAATTAAACACTTAGTAAAACTTAATAAATGTCTGCTAACATAACCAAGAAACAGAAAGCTAGGTAGAAAATATACTGGTAAATTAAGTGAAGAATCTGAAACAGAACCTTTGGCTGCATAAACCTTAACTAGGGAATAAAATTATTTTATGCTAAAAAGTCAATCTGAAGGATAATTTTAAAATAGCAAAGTCTCAGAAAACTACACACTAGGTTTTTATTTTGACCAATAATATACAGAATATGTATTTTTAAGAACTTAAAAAAGTAGTTTTTTATATGGATGCATTACCTGTCTTTTGCAGTACCCTATACCTGTTCCATATCCTTCCAGCTGCAATGATTGTATGTTCAAGGAATGTAACCGAGCCAGAGTTTCTATCATGGCCACATATATGGCTGAGCGTTCTGCTGGGCTAACTCCAGGAAGTGTGAAATCACGAAAGATTCGACCCTATGGAAGTGATTATAACAGGCAATTTAAATGTCTGGCAACTGAAATCAATACTTTGTGGAATACATGAGAAATACATTCATTTGTGAAATATGTACAAGAGTGTATGTGCCAAAGGGAAAATACAAGCATATGCAAAGATGAACTTAAAGGACAAACTACTCCCAGCTTGAATTTTATTAAAAAAATTTTAAAAACCAATTTAAATTTATTCTTAATGGTTTAATCTTTTTTCTGTTGGGTGGTCAGTTTCTCTCCCTACCTTCTGGACATTTGGTTATTGCCATTATAGGTAGCTCTTTACTGCCACCTAGAAGAAAAGTTAAAAATCAGTCGGGTTGTGGGGAAAAAGGAACCCTTCTCCATTGTTGGTGGGAGTGTAAATTGGTGCAACCACTGTGGAAATCAGTATGGAGATACCTCAAAAAACTAGGATTAGAGGTCCCATTCGACCCAGCTATACCCCTGCTGGGTATCTTCTCAAAAGAATTAAAAGAATCATACCACATAGATATATGCGCACCCATGTTTATAGTGGCACAGTTTGTAATAGCTAAAACTCAGAAACAGCCCAAGTGCCCAGCAACTGGAAACTGGATAAAGAAGATGTGGGTTTTTTATAAAATGGAGTACTACTCAGCCATAAAGAATGAGCAACTAGAGACATTTATAGTTAAATGGATGCACATTGAGGCCATACTCTTTAGTGAAATAAATAGGACACATATGTGTAAATACTGAATAGTTACTCTGGTATGAGAAACTGAAAGTGTAAACAAGGATCAAAATGTATAATAGATAATGTGAAATAGGAAGAAAAGGTCCAAAGGGGAAGGGGAAGTGGGAGGGATAGGGGAAATAAAAAAAGGGAAAGGAATAAATATGAGAAAAGGAAAACACAGAAACAAAGTCTTTGTAAATAGGGAGGGGTGGAGGGGTTGAAGGGAGGGCAGGGGAATGGGGAAAAAATAAGAACAAGATATATCATGTAAAGGTACAAATTCCCAATGATGAATGTCATCATATTGTATATCTAAAATGTACCAATAAACTTAATGAATAATAAAAAAGAATCAGTCAATATGCCCTAATTATTAAATTTGTTCCTCATTCCAGTTCTCCCTCATTGTGTGTGCATAAGCTGAAACAAAATTTTAAGTCTTTGCAAAACAGATTAAAATGTTGAATAAATTATCATTTATAAATATAATAAAATTCCATTTAATAAAACAGTATAATTAACTTCATAGTTAAAAATAAAGCAACAACAAAATAAAATTAACTCACCTGCACATGTTCCATCACATAAAATTCTGTTCCAATGACAGACGCATCGCTGCAGTACAGTAAAGGGTTGGGAACAGGGAATCCAATGGCAAACAAGGTTTTCTGGACTTTAAATTCTCTATCAATCTAAACAGCATGTGGATTATTAAAAATCAAAACAGAAACTTAGTTACTACTTATGAGCTAACATTAACTAAGAGTAGAAATCAGTTGTAAAATAGTATCAATAATCCAGAGGATGACAGTAATAATTTCTTTCACAGTGAAATGGAATCATCATAATTAGAAATTAGACCAGCTCTAAAAAGTTAATAATTTAATTAGGGTAAAAGGATGGCCACTTGGATGGGGTTTAATCCTGGCTCTGGACATGTGAAGTCAATAGTTTCTGACTGTTGCTAGGCTGGGGTGCAGGTTTCTGATGTCCTAAACAAAGAATTGAGCATAACACCCATAAGTAGCCCCAAGATCAAAAGCAAGATATATTCCACAGGGTAGGAGTAGGTCGGCGAGAAGAGTTCAGACCCAGAGGAGCTTGCTGTCAAGGGTTTTAAGCCTTAGAGTTTAGGGTGTGATTGAGAGTTTGGACTGAGGTAGACTCCTGCCAATGACCAGTTTAACTCAGCCCCTCTGTGTGTGGGGTGGTCCAAAGGCCAAGGGGTTGAGGTTGGGTCAAATCTGCATACTCAATGACATGGTAATTAGGGATGGGTTGGACAAGAGACTTACTGTGGTAAACTAAGTTCCCTGGTTACTTTTCCCATTATAATTAGATCTGGGTGTCCTGGTCCTAAGCTAATGTTTAACATAGAAGGTGGATCTAGCTCTAGAAAGCAGGCTCCAAGGCAGGGCAGCCGTCCTTTATTTTTCTAGCCTTTTCTTTAGTTATCACCTGCCTCATGGCCAGAGTATTTCATAGGTGTTCACCTGAATCTTTCCTTTGTTCTCAGCAGTTTACTGCTAATTGGCTTGCTCTCATTCTTTCATATCTCCCAACAAGGTTCAGACAAGTCTCTTTCAGGGCTCAACCACAGTCGGGTGTAGGAGCTGGGGGAGGCAGATGAGTGATGGGAAGAGAAAAGTACCCTCCCTTTCTGGAGATCAAAGGGGGCATGAACTTCCAAGGCAGGAGTTTGAGGATCCTCCCTGGTACCTGGGGATGCTGTGGACCTCAACATAACTACTGGGAAAATAGGCAACTAGAAGCAAACAGGTCCTGAAGCCGGAGCCCAAATAAGGTAGAAGAAACTGGTCTCCTTAGCCTGGGCAGATCCCTGGGCCTATCACAGGGCCACAAGAGCAGGGCTGTGGTACAGACCAAGAAAGGATGGCTCATCTACATGAAAAGACCTTGTTCCAGACTCAGGCGATGGTGACTGGCCATTTTGGAGAGGGGAAACCATTCGGTTCACCTTACATCAGGGAGTAAAGCAGTTGCTTCTGCAATAACTGCAACAGGAAAATAACTAAACCCAAGTCCATGGGAGAGAAAAACCAGCATTGACAATGGCTATAGAAGGAAATGTTTATAATCACCCTGGTGCCAGGAAATGAGTAGGGCAAAAGCATAAGGAAGTCAGGGAGGCAGAGGCAGTGTGTGTGTGCGTGTGTAGTGCTGGGATCGAACGCAGGGCCTCATGTATGTTAGACAAACACTCTACCACTGAACTACATCCCCAGCTAACAGGTACAAAGTGGATGGCAAAGTAGGAGCACTGCTTTTTAAAATGCAGATTTGGGGAAAATCAATGAAGTAACAAAGTATTCTAGATCCTTAGACCTATACTTATGTTGAGAACATTATATTATGTTCTGATGTGTTCTTGTAGGATGCTATCAAGAAGAGAACCAAGTATTACTGTTTATAAACATTTTATTATTGTTTACTTGGGCATAAATCTATGAGGATGGGTGCAGATCCTCATTTAGCCATGCCATGTTAAGATTTAATAAAAGTTGCCCAATTTTAAAATCTTAAGCACCCAAATTATATGTTTCTGGGAATATAATGGGACCAAAAAGTCAATATCTACATTTTTCTATATTGTGGTATTAATCCCATCTCACAATGTTTGTTTCCTAGAGAGCTGGGCCTGGCAAACACCTGTTAGGCATGAGTACAATAATACCCTAAATATGCATAGTGCTGTTTCATGTTCTCAGGACTTTGATTTCCATAGATAATCCTATTTTTGTAAATATAAAAACTTGGTTTAAACATTTTTTGATCAACATATGATATTTGTACAGATTTATGAGATTTAATTCATGTATACATTGAGTAGTGATCAACTCAGGGTAATTAGAAAAACTTAGTTCTTAAAAACATTTACAATCCTCACTGACAAGTCTAATATTTAGAGAATGCTATAAAATGCTTATTCACGTCTTTTTATTGCCAGATTAGAGGACTATTACAGCAAATATATTAAAATAATACAGCAAGTAGATATTGTTATTGAATACAATAAACATGTAACAGAGACAAAACATCTAGAAATTAGTATTGACAACTACTCATTGGCTGATTATACTTCTAGTTAAGTGTGCAGGGAGGAATCAAACCCAGGAGAGGATGGGGTGTTGTTCAAGATTAGTAGCCTAAAGATACCCTAGATTTGAACCTCAAGTCCTTTTTTAAAACAAAAAGGGATACAATTCAAGTGAAATTTTAATTAGAAATAAGATGAATATTCTATTGTTTAATAGCTATATAATCACCTTTAAAAACAATTTAAATTGTTTATGTGTATATAAAAGTCATTTATCATGAAAGAATTCTCTTATCTGAAAGAATTTACATTGTATTTATATGCCATACCTGATGTGCTTTAGGAAGAAGTGAACCTGGTGGTTTTTTCCTGAGTACATATGCTTGAAAGCCCTTCTGTAGATAAAAGGTTGGGTTAGACTGTCCTGATCTAGATAAAAGCAAAGAAAAAGTTAACTGTAAAAATATGTTTTCTTTCTTCCTGAAATCCTACTGAAATTCTAGAAGAAACAGGAAAAGAAAATAAATCCATCTCAATGTTGAAAAGCCAACAGGAATGCTATCAGCAGATCACAGCATGAGCATTTGGGTGATGTTAAAACAGATGGCGAAGCTGGATGTGGTGGTGCATGCCTGTAATCCCAGCTACTTGGGAGGCTGAGGCAGGGGGATTCAAGTTCAGCAGCAGCCTGGGCAACTTAGTGAGACATTTTTCAAGATAAAATCTAAAATAAAGGAGAAGGGCTTGGGTGTAGCTCAGTGGTAGAGTGCTTTCCTAGTATATGTGAGGCCCTATGTTCAATCCCCAGTATTTCAAAAACAAACAAACAACACCCTCAAATCAAAACAACAACAACAAAAACACAGATAGCAACATACTGGCAGCTAGGGAATCTGTAACCCCATGGGTAGGAGTGTGGACCTCACCCCTAACTGCAAATCATGTTTTATCAGAAGCACCCCTAGATCAATGCCTACATGTACCTAAATAAAGGCTGAGGGAAGAGCTTGTAGGAAATCAGTTAGGAAAGAATTAATGGATGCTGGAACAGTAGTGCCCTCTGCCCTCCTGGAGTGACAACCTCTGTAGGTGTCATCAAGGCTAGCACCAGAATACAGGTCTCTAAAATGGGAGACAAATGAAATTCCAGAGAGGGTAGCTAGGCCCATACAATGGTGCCCTAGGTAATTCACAGGCATGGGGCACTGGCTTTCCCCATCAGGTGAACAGATATTCTTACATGGTCTAAGGACATACAACCCAGCTAATGAAACTATTTGATCTATACTTTTATTCCTAATATGGGAAGTTAAGAATTTCCCAATTTTTGGAGAATTCAATAGTATAAAAGAGACCCTAAACTAAATAAATGGAAAATTCAATCCCAGAAGTATTGAGTAAAAATGGAAAAAAAGTAACCTTGAAGTTTCTCCTCGGGACTCCACCCTCTGTCCAGAAAGAATAAGAATGAGAAGCAAGAAAGCAGCAGCAGCTCCAGTGTCTACATCTCTCTGCTACAGGCCAGGCACATTCTCCCCAGCATTCTTACCAGAGAGGACTGATCTTGGTACCATCTCTTCTTCCTGGATGAGTGGCTTTTATCACAGGAAAGTGGAGGCAATTGCCAATGGTCAGGAAATAGCACCACCTCAAGCTATGCTGTCTCTAGTGACATGGGGCAATTTAGCTGTGATGTTGCCAAGACTCAGGTGACAATGATCCTTGCAAACATTTTTTTAAATGTCAAATGACTGATTGGATGCATCCATCTTTCTTTCTTCCCTCCCCCCTCCCTCCCTCCATCCTTCTCTCTCCCTCCCTCTCTCTCTCCCTTCCTCCCTCCCTCCCTCCCTTTCTCTTTTTTTGGTACCGGGATCAAACTCCGGTGTTTGCACTTGCGGCGCAGGCAGCGGGACCACTGAGGTAAATTTTTTTTTTTTTTTTTTTTTTTTTTGGTACCGGGGATTGAACTCCGGTCCTTGCGCTTGCGCAGCAGGGAGCGAAACCACTGAGCTAAATCCCCCGCCCCGCGAGCTAAATTTTTGCACTTGCGGGGCGGGCAGCAGAACCACTGAGCTAAATTCCCGGCCCTTGGATGCATTTTTGATGAGGTAGTTCTCTAGCCATTTATGAAGCACTGATCTTTCATGATAGTAAATGATCAGTGAAATATAAAGGGAAAACTAGAAGCTTCTTATTGAAGATGTAGTTACCATATGATCCACTAAGGCCAATCCTATGTATATATACAGAGAACTTAAAGTTCACACAAAAACTTGTACATAAATTTGTTCACAGCAGCACTATAATAGACAAATATTGGAAACAACTCAAATGTCTATCAGCAAGTGAAAAGAAACTATGGTACATCCACACAATAAAATATTAATTAGCCATGATGGGAATGAAATGCTAATACATGCTAGAACCTGGATGAGCTTTGAAAACATGCTAAGTGAATGAAACCATTCACAAATGTCTACACATTGTGTGATTCTATTTCTGTGAAATGCCTGGAATAGGCAAATCTACAATGACAGAAAGTAATGAGTCTATCTCAAAACAAAAAATAAAAACAGGGCTGGGGATATAGCTCAGTATGAAGGTCCTGGGTTAAATCCCTAGCACTGAAAAAAAAAATTAATGGCTGATGGAGGATGTAGAAGGAGGGAATTGGGAAGCATGAGGTTTCTTTGTGAGGTGACAAAAACGGTCTGGAATTAGATAGTGTTGACGGTTGCATAATATTGTGAATATGCTGAAAACAACTGAAGTACATACTTTAAAACTGCTAAAATTATGAATTTTATATTACTTTTATTTCAAAAACAACCAAAAAAGTGTAAAATTTTTCTTCTGAAGAAATATTTACCAGAGTTCTAATAAAACAACAACAAAAAGGCAGAAGCCTCCTCACACTGGATGATAATCACCAATATTATCAATACAACAGTGGCTAAATTTAACCACTCCAAGTGCCAGGACTTCAAGTAGCCTGGACTATGGATGTTCTCACTGTAAGAAATGTCACTGAGCCAATGGTTATAACTAGTCTTGAGGACTCGAACAAGGTGCTAAAAGTAATTTTTTCACCTATAACCTAAAAGGTGACACTTTTGATTTGTCCAACCTCCATTAACAAATTTAGAATCTTTACACTGAGGTATGCAGCCAGGAATGCTCAGTTGGTTGGAGATGACTTTGACTAGATATCAATCTTACAAGACTCTTAACAGTCACCCTTTGCCCTGGTTCACTTAGAAGCATATAAAGACAGGAAATGCAGTATGCTGGCAGGGCCATAGCAAATGAATTTCTTCAGCAGAATCTCACAGCAATCATGCAGCAGCCTAGAGTTTCCTCTGTTCCCCCTGTGTCCTCTCTAGGACAAGAAGTCTACTCAGGCTTCTACACCAAACACTAGGTAGCTTATAAGAAACAAAAATTCATTTCTCACAGTTCTGGAGCCTAGAAGTCCAAGATCAAGGCACCACATCATGACAGATAAGCACAGAATTGTGGAATCATCTTATCAGTGACTTTTCTTGCATCTCCAAGCAGAAAAATTTCTACAAAACCTTTTTTAACAGAAAGGAATTGAAAACAAAATCACCCTGATAAGAGCCCATTATGTTTGTAGCTATATAGCAGTCATACTATCTCTTGTCCAGAAAGAAATCTGAAAATATTGAGATTTGCTGCTGTTTGATATAACTCCTTTTCTGTTGGTATTGAAGAGAATGGTACAGTCATGAGTATTCTGATCAAGTATAATGCGACTGTTTATACCAAGGAGCCTCAGACCTTTACCATCTACTTTGACAATCAGTTCGGTGTACACATTCATGTTCATGAAATTGAGAGAGTGGTGATGAAGGATAATGCTCTGTTTAGCAAATCTGAACTCACAGGCATCCCTCTAGCACTCCTTAGATTTCTGCAGGTTGAAAGTATGATACTGATGCCAAAGCATCTCAAAGATATCTGCTGTAGATAAGAGATCAGGAAAGGAGAGAAAGATTTAAAGCCCAATGATGTGATGTTTGACCATGGAAAACAATGAGCATACATAGGTGAAGATGAGACAAAGAGGTGAAACATTCCCTATTGCTCAGATTCTATGTATTTAACAGGACACGGCAGAAGACGAGAGATATCCCAAATGAAGCCTACCAGATAGCTCTTGACAAGTGCAATGGAATTATAAATCAGCTAGTCAAGAATCAGATAACTGAGAAAATAATTTAACACCAGCACATAGAGCTGGAGAAGGCCCAACCCCCCCCCAATATCACAGTGGCCAGAGAGCAGGCACCAATGTAGGTACTTCACTAGGGGCTTCCTAGGGAGTGTGTGCACATCTTTGGGGGTGGGGTTCTTCCACTGGAACCATGACTACAAAAACAAACGAAGCCAACCAAAACACAATAAAAAGTTGGACTATGAACAGAGTTGTGACATCTGAAGGACTCTGATTTGTAAAAAGTTATTTTGGTGGCTTTTAAAAAATCCTACTTAAAATGCTATGTAATATATCACTAGATGTTTTGAATATCTGACTATATATAGGGAAAAAGCAGACAGTGCATTTTACCCATATGCTAAGTAAGTAGAAAATGCAATTCATGTCATAGAACAAAATATTTTAAAATTGGAACCATTGGGGGAAAAAGTCTAGTGCATTGCTAGAAGACTGTCCTTCCTTAGCCCCAAATACCTACTGATTCCCATTTCCTCTCACGAATAGTACTGCTGCCTTGAGACCACCAGAATTGGTCACACTGTGCTTTCCATCCTTGTTTATGTTATTAAGACAAGAAGTCCCAAATCCCTATCACCACGCATCTACTGTATCATAGTTCCCAAAAGGGTCTGCATATTCCCTATTTTGTCTTGTTCTCCCACTCCTCAACAATACCCTAACTCTTGATGTCTTTCCGCTGTACCCCTGGCCCCTGGCACTCATGTTCTTTCACAATCCCATATACTCTCAATATCTTCTCTGAATAGAACGTTCACCCTCTTGCTCTAAATCATGAATATTCCACGAGGACCCTGTTTCCTCTACAAGCTTTCTAAGTAGTAGATGTTTCTCCCACATTAGCCATCCAGTGGGCCTAGAGATGGAGTATGTATCCTTCCTGATGCTTACTGTCACTTCTAGACTTTTTGCTCTTCCTACTGTTTAAATGCCTTCCACCTTTGAATCTCATGTCATAAGACTTTGACACCCTCTACTCTACTTTCAGTCACTCACTACCTCTCAGATCATTCCTCCTCATTTCTTGAGGATTGCAGCTTGACTCACAATTACTCTCCTTAATGCTATTCTTACATTAATTATTAATGTTTTCAGGATCCCCATACATGTCCCTTCTAACACTCAAAGCGGTCAGCTCCATCCATTTTTGTTCCTGCTGAACACTACGTCAGCACTCATTCTGAGTTATTAGGCCCTGGAACCTAGTAAATGTCCACAATTCAAGCACTATATAATCCTACTCTGTAAGCATTTCTGTCTCTGATCTCCTATTTTTCCAATCACTTCTGTTAGTACCTTGGTTCCAACAATCCTTCAGTTCTTGGGCCTACATTTGTCTCACCTCTCTTCATCATCTCCTTCCTTGACTAGCTTAAATGTAGTGGTAAAAATTATCTAACTGCTCCCTTGTACATCTTTAGTACACTTCTTTTCTCGCTTTATGGTATCTGCTTGGCAAAATTATCTTCCTTCTTAGATTCAATTCTCTACCTACAGCCATATAACTAAAGGTAGGTGGAAGAAGAAATGCACAACCATAATTTTTATTCTAGGTTAGGTTCCTGAGAAACAGACCCTGGGGAAAAAAAAATGTGTACAATGTGGAGAGCGAAGGGTTGAAACAACCCTGAAAGACTCCTGAGCCTCTTGAGATTCTTGAGTCAGATAATATAATGAGCCAGGATATGAAACTGGTACAAAAATAAGGATATTGACTGTTAAAGAAAATAATAAGAATTTTTATGTCTGCTAGACAAAAAAGTAACATTCCCGGAATTGTAAAGATATACTTGACCTTTTCTCTGTAAAAACGAGTCACCAGGTCATGAGGGGAGGAAGGGAGGGAGGCTGTGGGTGAGGAAGAGGGATATATAAAAAGGCTCAATAAAGGGGGAAGGAGAAGGCTCTCCCTCTCCTTTTCCTTTTTTCTCGAATTGGTGTTGTCCTTCTTAATCCTCACCCCTCTCCTCAGGTACTGTTCGTCTAGTGACGGCTGGCTCCGTCAGTACAAGTGACAAAAGGAAATCTTGGGAAACTAATAAGGAATTGGAGGAAGCAGAGAGAAAGCCAAGTAAGGATATGCTGTAAGATGAAGTTGCTTAGAGGGTAGTGTAAGCCTGATCTCAGGGGATATGTATATAGGGGTTGGGGTATAAGAACTATGTGTCAGGTACACTCAAGAGTTGTCTTATCTCTGAAGTGAGGATGATGGAGATTTAATACTTCTGAATTGGTTAAGGGCTATCTCAAACATCACAATATTCAGGACAAAGGAGGCTCCAATAGCCCAAGGACAGTTCCTAAAAAAAAAAAAAGAAAAGAAAAGAAAGAAAAGAAACAAACAAAAACAAAGAGTGACACTTGCTGGCTATTGCAAACCCAGCACAGCTCAGTGTGAACAGAAATAATAGAAAACCAGGATCTGAGTAAGGCCTCAGAAATGTCTACTAAGTACTTTTTTTTTCACAGTAACGGCATGAACTTCAAAGGGAACCCCATTTGGCAATCTTATTTCCTTAGCCCATTGATTCTCCCATACTCTCAAATGACTATTCCATAATTTATCCTCAAATCTCTAACACCTCTTCCATCTTCACTCTCAGTTAATTATTTAGCTTCCTACTTCAGTGAGCGCATACAGTGATCAGATGAGCACTTCCATAAGCTTATACTACTATACCTATTTCATACAATCACCTGGTACCCATATATTATTATCTTTCCTCCAGAGTCTATAGAAGAATTTTTATATCCCTGTCTTATTTTTGTGAACTGGGTCCCTGACTTTCTTGCCTTCTCAGAGTCTTTGTCCCAGGCCTCCTTCTGCGCAAATTCTACACCATTGCCATCAACACACAAGCGTGATCTTTTTTTTTTTTTTAAAGCCTTTTATTGGCCTCATTTACCCTTCCACTTAAAATTTCTGTTCCCTTTGTAAAAATGCTATTGGTTCTAATTCTCCTCCTTCTATTTCCTCTTAAACCAATTTCAAACTTTCATTCTCTTCTTTACACTAAAACTATGCTTTCAAAGACATCAATATAAGTTATGATTCTCCCCTACTTCTCTGACCACTCCTATCCACTTCTGTAGGTTCCTCTTAATTCTTTAACTTCCTAATACTGGGGTACTGTGGAGGTATCTCTAAACCTCTGCTTTAAGTAGACTTATTTTCTAGGTGAGTTCTTTTATCTCTTGGCTTTAAACACTGATTCTATGTAAGTAACTACCAAATTTATGTCTAGTCCAGACCTCTGCCATGATCTCCAGACTCATATCCAACTGCTACTGTACATACTCACTTGAACATCTAAAAGCCACCTTGAAAGTTAACATTACAAAACTGTTTCTAATATTTTCCCTCAAATCTGTTTTTTCTACAATCATCTCTCCATTTCAAGATAATTCCATACTTATAGTTACTATGGCAAAAATGGAATATTCTTTGTCTATTCCTTTCCTACCCCATATCTAATCAATATGTCCTTCAAAATATACCAAGACTATATTTCTCACCTATTCTATACTACCATGTGGGCCCATGCCACTAATATCTATCTACTAGAACATTATAATATTGAGTCTTGCTTCTGCCCTTGCCCTCGTCAGTCAACTCTCAACCCCAAATACAGAGATTCTGTTTCTTATTTTTTTTTTTAAAGACAAAAGTCATAGCTGGGAGTGGTGGTGACTGTCTATAATCCAAGTACTCTGGGAGGGTGAGGCAAGAACATCACAAGTTGGAGCCCAGCCTGGGCAACTTAGGGACTTAGCAAGACTGTCTCAAAAAAAAGAAAGAAAAACAGAGGTCTGAGGACGTAGTTGAGTGTAAAGGCCCTAGGTTTAGTCCTCAGTACTGTCCCTTCCCCTAAAAACGACAAATCACTTCCCTCCTCTGCTCAAAAACCTCTATCCTCTCCCTATCATAAGTCAAAGTAAAGGCCAGAGTCCTCACAACAATCCAGAGGGACCCCACTGCCCTTGTTTATACTACTTATGCCACACTTGCCTCAATAACTCAACACAGTCCCCTTCCAGAGCCACTGCACTAATGGTCCCCTTTGTCTGGAACTCTTTGTCCACAGATATTTACATGGCTCATATCTTCATTTCCTTCAGGTCTTTGCTGAATGAATGTACCTTCTCAATGAAGCTTTCCTGCCATGCCCTCAAACATTTACTATTTGTCTTACGTTATGGCTTGTGTCTAGATGTTCTCTAAAAGCTTCATGTGGTCATAAGTGGGCCTTTTTGGAGGTGGCTGGATCTTGTGTGTGATGCTGGGATTTAGGGTGTGTGATTACTAAATTAGTCTGCTAACTGGTTTGGCATAGTTCTGGATGTGGATAATGGGAAGGCCCACCCTGGGTGTAAGTGCTACCCATCTTAAGGGCATGTATCCTGGATAGAACATAAGGGACAGAAAGAAGACAGCTGCCATGGCTTGTAGCTTTCTGCTTGCTACTTCACTGCCTTCTTGCCTTCTGCCCACCATGAACTGTTTTTCCTCCATGATGCCCCACTGCAATGCCACCCTGCCTTGGAACCAGCCAGTTATGAACTGCAACCTCTACAGATTGTGAGCCAAAATGAACTTTTCCTCCTATAAGTGTTGGGTATTTTGTCTCAGCAACACAAAAAGTAACTAAGACACCTTGTGAGACTTAATTGCAGAGGCATGGTGACAGGGGTAATAAAAGAATTTACCAAGACCAAATAAAAATAGAGACAAGAATTTATTTAGATCAGAGTACATGGTTAAGAGGGACAGTGGCAAGACAAAGGAAGATCTGAACCAGGAGGAAGGGTCATGGTATTTTTAAAGGGAAAAGTGTGGTTTAGAAGGAGGGAGAAGAGATGCCAGAGAGGACAGGACCAGTGCCTTGGATCCAAAGACATGAGAAGGAATGTTAAGGATGTGAAGTTACAGGTTGCTAAAATAGCTCTTTTGAGAACAGAGGACTGGACTCTGATGTAGGGCCGAATGGAGGGCAAAAATGGGTTCTTTCTGGTTATACAGCACTGTATGCTATTCTCTTTTTTTCCCCCATCAACCTCTAGTACAGTGTAATATTTAGAAATTGATTTTATTATCTGTCTCCTTCAAACAGAAGTTCTAGAAGACCAAGTTTCTTCTTATATCCCCAGTGGATGGGACAGTGCCAGATACACAGTAGGCACCCAGCTGCTGTCACAAATTTTGTACTGTCAAGCTTTATAATGCTTTAATTATTGTTTAATTCTCAATATTTTGTATTACAAATATGATTTGCTTTTTGCAAATATTAAAACTAAATTTTGTTTCAGCACTATGGAAGGCTGAGGCAGGTGGATCCCAAGTTTGATCTCAGCTTGTGCAATTTTGTGAATTAGCAACACCTTGTCCAAAATAAAAGAGCTGGGGATGTAGCTCAGTGCAAAGGCTCTAGGTTCAATCCTCAGTATTGCAAAAAAAAAAAATAAATAAAAAATAAAAAAGAATCTTTAGGAAATGTATAAGCTGTAAGGAACAACAGCATAATGTTTTCACTCTCTGAGAAAACTATCCTATATCTTTGAAGGCCTTTTGGTGTCTTCCCCTTCAGAGTGACTATGATCCTGAATTTTATGTTTACCATTTTTTTAAAGTTTCTCTCCTTAAACAATATGTTTTTTATTTTTCTGTTTTTTATGTTTTGTTGTATACAGTTGTTAGCTGACTCACTTTCATTACTATACTGTTAAAAATAATTTCTCTAATTCAAAAGCATATAGATCACATACACCTTTCAAATATTTAGTTTTGCCTTTAAAGCTCAAGTCGTTTATCTCCCTGACGTTGTGTGAAGTTGAGTGAGGCGTCTAACTTCAATTTTTTTCATATGCATAACACTTATCTTATTAAAATTTCTTGAAAAGACTCCAAACACCACTGTATTAGTTACTTTTCTCATTGCTGAGACAAAACATCCAATACTCAAAGTTAAAGGAGGAAAGATTTATTTTAGCTCACAGTTGTAGAGGTTTCAATCCATAATCCGCTGGCTCCAAGGCAGGGTGGCATTGCAATGGGACACTGCAGAGGAGAAACAATTCATGGTAGGCAGAAGACAGAAAGCAGAAGGCAGAAGGCACCAAGTATAGGGGAAAATAGCACCTTCTTTCTTTCCCTTTATATTCTATGGCAGATACGCCCTAGTTAGGATGGGTAAACTCATACCCAGAACTATGCCAAACCAATCAGTGGACTAATTTAGTAATCACACACCCTTAATCTCAGCATCACACTTTGAATCAATCCCAGCATCATGTCTTTGATCCCAGCAGCACAAACCTTAGATCCAGGTACCAAAAAGCTCTATGACCACATGAGGCTTTGGGAGACATCTAGATACAATCCACAACAACCACAGATTTTCAATGCCAGCACTGTCATATATCAAAGTCCTATAAATATGTGGGTCTTTTCATGAATTCTCTAGTCTTTTTCATTGGTGTGTCTATCTCTGTGCTAATAGCATGCAACCTTAATTCAAATTTACCACTTTTATCCTTTAGGAGTGTTTCTATTATTGTTAATCCTTGGTTCTCGAATGTAAAAATTTAGCTTTTTATTCACACAAAAAATTAAGATTTTGACTGCTATTGCACTGAATCCTTAAATTAATAAGTAAATAAAAAAATAAAGAGTTACAATATTGAATTTTCCTACTCATCCTATGGCATCTCTCAATTTTTAGAATTCTTTCCAAAGTTCTAATAAAATTTGTCATTTTCTCTACAAAGGTCTTGTACATATTTAATTGGACTAATATTTAGGTAATTTATATTTTGATGCTTTTATTGATTATAGCTTTTTAAATATATTCTAAATTTTTTCCTAATGTATAGAAATGTAATTGATTTGTATACTGAATTTTCATAAACAATTATATCTGTGTAGATTACTGGCTCTTTAACTCATGAGTCAATTTCTAAAACATGTATTTGTTAGCTATCTTTTGTTAAACTTTTGACACACCCTCAAAATGTAGGTTTTTTTTTTAAAGGTACTTCAGAATATTTGAGCCTTTCTTTGTGAACTAATGTGTTTTCAATTTTTATAAACTTTTTCATGTGTCTTGGAATGTCTCTGTGGGAGCTATAGTTTTATACATCTATGTTAAATTAAAGTTAAATATTATTTTTGGAAGTAATTTTTATGCCACAACTAATTTCATTTATTAAACATTCAGTTTCAATTAGGTAATGCCCCAAAAATCTAGAATATGAATATAATTATTCCTTTTTGTCAAAGGAGGACTTGATACTTAAAGGACAATCTATTCAAATTCCACAGCAATAGCTGAAATTTGAACTTTAATCTGTTACTTTGTTTACAACACCAGTTTTCTAGGCTAAAAGCTTCAGCCACTCCATTCATCTGACCTTTACTACTACTTCCATTTTCACTAAAGAATATAAATGCCAGTGATAAAAAGCCACCAGAATCCAGTGTTGCTGTGATGTTTAAACCCTTTACCTACCTACCTTCATTTCATTACCAAGACTAATCAAAATAGGCAAGTATTACAAATTTGGAAACTTGTTCTCAGAGTTTATACAACATATTTAAACTCTCATAAAGTGGCAGATACAGTTTTCTAAAAGCCAGGACTCTTTCTGTAGTCTCCTTTTCATAAAAACGTCACTTAAAATAAAGTTTTAAAAAATATCATCTATTGTGAAACATCAGGCTAAAGCTAGATTCGCGGTGAGGAACGGTATTCTGAGGATCATCTCATTCAGTTTAATTTCCTCGCTTCAAAAAAAACTTGGGGCCCAAGTGTTGCTGTAACTTGCTAAGTGAATGGCCTAGGATTCAGATTTGTACCGTCCAGGTGGAACCATTAATTTTGCCTCCTGGGAATACGGCCAATTACAGGGAATTACACCAGCGTCTCAGAATATGGTCTCAAGTTCTAAACGGTTGTAGCACAAAAGGTCGAGGCACATAATTTCATTTTAAAAGAAAGACTCCATTGCCTAGTGGAATGGCAAATGTTA
This sequence comes from Heterocephalus glaber, assembly GCF_000247695.1. The sequence continues at coordinate 8,791,933 of NW_004624730.1, forward strand.
TTATAGTGCTTTCATTACTGCCCTCGAATTGAGACTGGAACGGAATGGAATGCAGGGGACAGGCAACAGAAGCTCTCCTGCAAGGTGCCTCACTGCAGGAAACATACTGGGTCTGGGGAAAATTGGAACCCACCCAGGGCGAAAAGAAGGAAAGCCCAAAGCACGGATTTGTTTCTGCTGGAGGTGAGGCCTGGCGTCGATACCTGTACTGTGTAATGCTCAGCGTAGTCTCAGGCTGCGCCCCAAAGCCAGGCAAATGCCGGTTCAGGTAGGTCTCCAGGGCTTTGTGGTCGAACTTGTGCTGGGGCAGCACTTCGGCGGTGTCGGGCTCTCTCCCTGTGCCATCTCTCCCCATGACTGCCGCCGCTGCTAGTCTGCGAAGAGGGCAACCCACAGCTCCAGAGTGCCAAGGTCCCTCAGGTGGCAAGACCTTTAACCTCGATCTGGGGCTAGAAGCCGGGTCGGGGCCAGCCCTAGCCAGTAACAGAAGCTCTCGGAGCCGTTGCTGAGCAACGCAGACCAGCTGAATCTCCCGCTCAAGTCGGGATACCCGAAGCGTCCAGTGTGCGTTCCAATTCAGAATTTTCTGTCAGAGTCAGAAACCTCAAATTTAAAGATAGCAAAGCCACAGTCGTCGCAACTGGAGAAGGCCGCAGAGGCCTCTTCGCCCCCAAATTTAAGGAAGCTTCAGGCGGAAGACAATAGGGTCCGTTCTAGAAAAGAGACCGTCAGACTGTGAGCCCAGGAATAATAGATCCAGGTGTTTCTCTTAGCTGCTTACTTAGAAAGGCAACGTTGCCGTCCGCCTGCTTTAGATACTTAGACTTTGGTTCTCCTAATGCCCGTTTTAGCAGATCTAGCAAGGAAGAAAGCCAAGAGAACCGAGTTTTTGCCGGGGGAGGGAAGAAGGCGACGCACCGGAAGTGGGACCTTGGGAGGCCGGCGGGTGTGAGGGAGACGTGTCTGTCTGCGAGGCCGTGGGGCCGCTTCCTTAGCTGTTGGGGCTTGGAAGGCCGGGGCCGAGACCTCCTGTGTCCTCTCCTGGGCCCAGCCGAGCAGCGTGGGGCGGCGGCGGCGGCGGCCTGGGCTGGGAGCGGTGGCCTGCGGGGTCCCAGCCATGGCTGAGTCTGTGGGGCGGCTGCAGCAGCGGGTGCAGGAGCTGGAGAGGGAACTCGCCCAGGAGAGGAGTCGGCGGGTCCCGGGAGACGGCGACGTAGGGGGTGGCCGGGTCCGCATCGAGAAGATGAGCGCCGAGGTGGTGGATTCCAATCCCTACAGGTGACTGGCGTCGCTAGTCTCGGGCAGGAAGGTCTCCAGAGGGTCCCGACTGAGGCTCTCCCTGTCCCGCCCACTCGCCCCCTCCTTCCGTAGGCTGGGCGTCCCGTTCCAAAACAGTTAAGACCATTTTTAATGGTCTTTAATGCTAGTCCTAAAATGTTCTTTCTCTTAAAAACAAACCGAGTGAGCCATCCATGTGGTGCTGCTCCTGTGCCTGCTGTCGACTTGCATTCAGCTTCCTGTCGCCCTTGCCCATCCTAGCCCACCTCGTTCTGCATAACACTGACAGTAAGGTCAAATCAGATGTAAAGCCCGCTAAGCGTAAATTTCGAGTTTCATGCAGGCTTATCAGCATCTTAGATAGGGGCAGGGCGGCAGGGAGCAGGGTTAACTCTAACCAGAGTTTAGGGTCCTCCTTAACGTGTTGTACTTTACCAGGCCTGCCTGGCCCTCTCCTTTCTTCCGAAGGCTTGTCAGTTCAGTAGGCAGAATGTAGTGCAATGGTTAAGGCCATGCGTTCTAAAGCCAGACTGACTGAATTCAAATCTCAGCTCTCTTAGTAGACAGGTAAACTCGAACAAGTTTTGAACTTTTCTGCCTCAGTTTATTACCTGTGAGGAGGGCATTGTAGTATTGTCTACTTCTGTCATAGATATGAAGTTTGAAAAAGCCAGTGTATGTAAAGTTCTTAGAATAGTGACTGCACATGGGTAAGCCTTGTACAAGACTTGCTCATTGCATTTAGTAGAAAGCAATTATTGAGCTTTTATTATGTGCTAAGCACATGGTCTCCTCTCACCACAGCCCTATATGATTGCTATTATTTTATTCCATTTTATAGGTGAGAAAATTGAAGCGTAGAGAGCTGCTTTAGATTATATATACAGCAGTCAGTAATAAAGTCTCAACTGACGCTATATTTGTTTGAATCCAAAATTCACATGGAACTGTCTCTCCAGTAAAAGTAAATCAGCCTGGTGTCATATGCTTATAATCCCAGCACTCTGGAAAGCTGAGTCAGGAGGATTGCTAATTTGAGCCCAGTCTGGGCAATTTAGCAAGACCGTGTCTAAAATAAAAATCATTCAATAGAATGGCTAAAAACTAGATAGTTTTAACATAGGTGAAGTAGGGACGATTAGGTTATTGTTGTTGCTCTTTCCCTTTAAAAAACATGAATGTTTTGGTTTTTTTAAAAAAGGTCTTAGTTGTTTTGACATGTAAAGCATCAATGGCAGTGTTAGGTTGCACTATTTTAACCATATTGCCAAATACAAAGGGGTAATGTTCCAAAATTTTTAGATTGAAGAAGCATAAACTGGTATCTTTAATTAGAATAAGTGGAAACTATTCCAACTTGACATCTTTAAACGTTTTTAAATTTACAAATTTAAAATGAAAACTTTTAAATTTTTGCTCCAAGTTGAAATACAAAGGACATTGTACATAATCACAAATTTCAGAACTCAAGTGTAAATGTGTAGTATTTTCTATCTCATTTCCACTATTTCTTTTTTAAAAATTGCCACATAAGAGATATCAGTTGATATCTGTTTGCTAGTATATGAAAATTTAGTCTTTTTAAAATTGTCATTCGTCTAGCTCAGACATTTATTGAACACCTCTTTATCAACAACCATCCTTAATGAGTATTTCTTGTACACAGACACCATGGATACAAAATACACATAGTCTCTTCGCTCCAAAGTTTACTAGATGAATGTGAGAGAAACAGGAAAGCAAATATGCAGTTACAATAAAGGTGGTAAAAATTATGATAGGGAAAGTACAGGCTAAGTAGAAAATAGAGAAAATGGATTTGTATGTTCTCCACACCATTTAATTTCATCAGGTGATATAAAAGAAATATAAATTCCCTGACCTAAAGTCTTTTTGCTTTAGTTGGAAGACTGAGTGGGTGTGGAATAATGAAAAACACAAATAATTGAATTATGTTGATAGACTATAACTATAAGCATGTAGAGAAATGGGGGAGAGCCAAGTAGAGGTTTTGAGATTAGAACACCTAGTTTCAAATCCACTCAGAAGCATAGCTCTGAATATTGTTGGCCAGTTACCTGGGCTTGGGCAGTAAATTAACCTGAATCTTTTCCCCTGATTTGTAAGGGGGTGGGGTGAGCATACATTCTTAGAGTTCTTTGTAAAGATTAAAGGGAGCATTAAGGTAAAGATGGATCACAGGAATTTTATTACTACTTCCTACCCAGCTTCACCAAACTGACGTTCACGGAACTTTTTATAAAAGGAATAACCCCCATTGAAAACAATAGGTTTCTATTAATAATTAGAAGAAGAAGGCCTGATTCCTATACTTGAAGGTTACAGTGACATAATTTTGGAAACTAGGAAAGGGATAAGTGAAGCAAGACTGGTTTAATAGATTCTAAGAAGTTGAATCTGAAGCCTGCATCCAGCTTACACTTAATCCCCCAAAAGACTTGGGAATAGGCATAGGTACTTCTAGAAGGGTTTAAATTATGGCTAAAAACCTTTTGGTTGAAAGTCTTACAACAACAACAAAAAACCCCACAAGGCTCAAGGGCTCCTACTCCACTGTGGGTGGCTGAGTAAATGCCCTTCCCTATCAGTACAGAAGATTAGAGATTTCTTTATTGGAGAGAGTAAGACTGGGGCAGATATTTATGCCTGAATCAAGGGATAAATGACGTCACATGAAAGTACACTGAATACTTATACATTCACACTTGTCAACTTAACTGCCCTGGCTTACTGCCAGGAATAAATGCCTTTCCAGTTGGAGTTTGAAAAATCTTTAAAATTTTTTTCTTTATTATATTTGTGATACATAATAAATGCATTCATCATGGGGAATTGGTACATATACATATCAAATTTTTATCATTTTTACTTTGGCTTCCCTCCTGTCTCCTCCCATCCTCAGATCCCCTTCCCATCTCCACAAAATTTATCTCCTTATTTCCTATCATCTGTCTTTTATTTTGTTCTTTATTTATACTTTGGGTTTCTCATATAAGAGAAACCATGCAATATTTAACTTTCTGTGTCTGATTTAACTCAGCATTATGGACTCAAGCTACATCTATTTTCCTACAGATGACTCAAATTTATCCTTCTTAATGGCTCAGTAGTACTTCGTTGTGTTTATATACAGTACTCCATTTTCTTTATCCATTCATCTTTTGCTAGGCATATATGGGCCATTTCCAAGATTTGACTTTAAGAGTTGTGCTGCTATAAACATAGGTGTGCATATTTAAGTGTAATATGATGTCTTTAACTCTTTTGGAAAGATATGCAAAAGAAGTATAGCTGAGTCAAATAGGATTTCTAGTTTTAGGTTTTTGAGGCATCTCAGAACTGATTTCCATAGTGCTGAACTAGTTTACATTCCCACCAACAAGGTGGAATGTTTCCTTTTTCCCTACAACCTTACTAGTATTTGTTGTTTTTGAGTTTTTAGTGATTGCCATTGTTTCTGGGGTAAGAAAAGTTCTTCCCTGGGAAATCTCATAGAGCCAGAAAGATTCAATGACACTGACAGTATGGATTTCTCCATTAAAGGTCCTGGGTAGATTGCCCTACAAGCTGAAAATCAAAAAGTACTGCCCAAATCCTTACTTTCTTACTGTTCCACTCTTAAATATGATTAAAACAAAGGCTGAATCTCCTAACATGACAGAAACAAAATAAAAATAGTAATTTGGATAGGAAACACATTCCTCTAAATTACTATTAGTATCCTCATATAAGAAAAGTTATTATATAAATGGACTAGGAACAAGGTACTATAAAAAGCATCATACAGATGACTGAAAAGAATTCTTTGTGAATGGAGATGATAACAGAAATGAAAATCTCAATGGAAGGATTAGGAAATAAAGTTGAAAGATGACCCAGAACAGAAAACTAAAACAATGCAAAATTGGACCTAGAAAAAGTAGAAATAAAGGTCTGGTCCAGGGGGACCAACTTCCAAATAATAGCAGTGCCAGAAAAATCCAGGAAAAACAAAGCAAGCAAGAAAATAACTAATTTTTAAAGAAAATTCCCAGAACTCAAAAATGTAAGTTTCTTAGTTTGAAAAGGTCCGTCAAAAACTCAACACAATAAGGGCCAGGGATTTAGCTCAGTGGCACTGTGCCTATCTTGGAAATCCAAGGTTCTGAGTTCAATCCCCGGTACTGCAAAAAAAAAAAAAAAAAAGAACTCAACACAATGGATGAAAATTGATTCACATAAGACACATTGTAAAATACTATATAACTACCTAGAACTAGTCACTAGAGTAATAACTTAGAAATTTTAAGGGAAAATTTTTTCCCAACTTTAGACTTATATATCTAGTTAAACTGTGAGTTACTTATGTATTTGTGGCTTTCTATAATTTACCTACTCTTTACCGTTTTTATTAACAATAGAATTTTTATTAAATTCCAGCATTCATGTTCTCACAATTTACCTTGGTAGTTCTCTTTGTAAAACTACTGAAAGATGTTCTAATCATAAGAGAATAAATTGAGAAATAACCTATAGCAGAGGGCTTCAAACTATAGTTTGCATCAGAATTATTTGGAAGGCTTGTTAAAATGGGCTCCACATCTAAAAAAAATTTTTTTTAACAGTAGCAAAGTTTATTTAAAAACGTAAAAGTGAAGAGTGAGAGAGAAACTGGCTCTACAGATCAAGCTTGGGCCAAGTAAAAGAGGAAAAAACAAGATAACAGTACACCCTGGAGGACACAGGATGGGCTATCAGGAGAAAAGCCACGATAGCCTCACATCCAAAATTTCTGATTTAGAAGATGGGATGAGACCCAAGAAATTGAATTTCTAGTCAGTTCTCAGGAGCTAGTGCTGCTGTACAGACCACACTTTAGAATCACTGAGCTGTATGATACAAAGACTCATGAGATTAATATGAGATAAATCAAAATTTGTAGTATAATTATGAAGGGAGATCCCAGGAACGGAGCTATATGTATAGTAGGCTGAAACGCTGTATCAGATTCTAGGAGATATGTTCATCTTTAAGAAGGTAAACATTGAGGGCCGGGGATTTAGCTCAGTGGCACCTTGCTTGCCTTGTGAGTGCAAGGTCCAGAGTTCGATCCCTAGTACAAAAAAAAAAAGAAGAAGAAGATAAAACATTGAGTTGCACATATTATCCCACTACTCTGGGAGGCCAAAGAAGGAGGATCTCAAGTCTAGGTGATTTAGTGAGACCCTGTCTTTAAAACATTTTTTTTTCTTTTTAGAAAGGGATAGAGGGCTGGGGATTTAGCTCAGTGGTGCTGCCACCTGCCTCGCAAGTGGAAGGTCCTGAGTTCAATCCCCAGTACTACAAAAAAGAGGGCTAGAGATGAAGCTTAGCGTGAAGGCCTTAGAGTCAGTCCCCAGTACCCACCCCAAACACACAAATATGACATTGATAGAAGAACTCATGCATATGACTGTATGTATCTAAAGGGATTTTAGAGAACCAATGAAGAGATTTTGGATTTAGTAAGTGAAAATACATAGGAAATTAAGAATAAGGAAAGACACAGTTATTACCTTGAAGAATGGAGTTAGTAGGGGGGAAGGAGAGGCTTTAAAATACTGCACTCTCAGTTGTGAATGGATAATATTGAACCAAGATGATCATAGAACAGTATTGGGAAGCTGATGGGATAGGGATGTGTGTGTGTGTGTGTGTGTGTGTGTGTGTGTGTGTGTGTGTTTAGTAGGGATGGATGGTAAGAGTAAAATCTTCAGATAAGGCATAAGACTGAAAATAAATAATAATGTTAGCATATACCTTGGAGATATGATGATGATAGGGCTGAAAATTAGCGAAGACAGGAAAGGGGAGCTGGAACAGAGGACTACTGAATTTTCTAACAAGCCTAGTAGATGTTTGACTCCTTTAGTATAAGCAAATAAAAATTACACGTATGTGTATAGCTTTAAACTGTACACACATATAAAGCTTAAAAACTTAAGAGAATAGAGCAGATTAGCAGTAACTAGCTAGAGTGCCTCTGAGAGTCCTTGGCATACAGTAGGTGCTTACTAAAAATAGACATCCATTAAGAGGAGAGGGAACAAGTGAATAGAATTCTAGCCACGAGCTTATTCTGATGATGGAGATTGAGCATTAACATTAAATGTCTATGTTTAAATTTCACTTTGGCCCTTAACATTTAAGTCAGTACACGTGGATCTTGGCTTCAAATTAGAACACAGAAGGAGCTTTTTAAAAAATTGTTTCACAGGCTATACCTGGGGGGCCACATAACCATCTATTTTTTTTTTAACCATCTATTTTTAAAGCTACGCAGTAATTTAGTTTCATCTGATAAAAACTAGCTGACAGATTCTTCCTTTCAAAGGAGGGATACCAGAAGAGTTTTGTTTATTTTCCATGTTGATGTATGTTTATATCACTATTAACTAACACTGTAAGCATTAAAACCTTTTTTTTCTTTGTTCTAAGCCGCCTGATGGCATTGAAACGAATGGGAATTGTAAGCGACTATGAGGTATGATAAACCTTTCAACATTTCTGAAGATTTCAGTAAATGAAAGTAATTTCTGGTGACAAATTAGATGAAGAGTTATTAACCAATGTATATATGAATTTGTGTTTCACAGAAAATCCGTACCTTTGCTGTAGCAGTAGTAGGTGTTGGTGGAGTTGGTAGTGTGACTGCTGAAATGCTGACAAGATGTGGCATTGGTAAGGTAAAAATATTTCTCTTTGCCTGTCATATAGAGAATTCACCCCTGGAGCAAATCAGGTACAAATTAAGGACCTTTTCTTCCTCATTACTAATGGTCTGTTGATTTGTGGTGTATATTCAGATTGTTCTTTCACCCAAAAAGTTATGACATATCTCTTCCAAATGAAAGCTGATACTGTTGCTAAACAAGGACTGTGTCCAAGAATGTTTTGGTTGGGGTAATATATAAACAATTTAGATTTAAGTCTCTTAGATATAGAATCTTAGAAAAGAAGACTTAAATTGATAAAGTCTAGAATAACAAAAGCAATTCTGGGCAATAAAGGCAATGTAGGGGCATCAAAATCCCTGACTTGAAATTATACTACAAAGCTACTGTGATAAAAACAGTATGGTATTGGCAACAAAAACAGACCTGAGGATCAGTGGAACACATTAGAAGGTGCAGAAACAACTTGAAACACACTCAGCCACTTTATTGTTGACAAAGAGGCCAAACCCTTCACTGGAAGAGTCTCTTTTAATAAATAATGCTGGGAAAACTGGCTTTCCACATGCTGAAGATTAAAACTCTGACGACTATCTCTCACAATGCACTTAACTAAAATTGAAATGGGTATTTCTTTACTCTATTAGTGATTTCTTTTGCTGTGCTTTTCTTTTTTTTTTAAAACAGGGCCTTGCTATGTAGTTCACGCTGGCCTTGAATTTATGATGTAGCCTAGGCAGGCCTTGAACTTGTCACTATCCTCCTGCCTCAGCCTCCTGAGTGCTGGGATTATAGGTGTGTACCACCATGCCTGGTTCATTTTTTTTTTTTTTAATTCTTTTTAAAATTTATTTGGATTGTGTATAGGAAGGAGAAGTAACCTTATACCAGAAATCAATCTATCAATCTTATATCTATAAAGCCAAAGTCTATAATGTTAGATACAAAGTGGTTTAATAATAAGCTTTCCACAATTGTATGCCTTAATTTGTCATTTTGATAAAGCAAACTTTTTTTTCCATATGGTTAATGGATGCTTTTTAATATGTTGGTCCACCCAAACTCTTAAAGTGGTTTCAAAATTGTCACACATTCATCAGTATAAAAACAATAACACCAAAATACAAAAATTGTTTATTAAAACTTTGATTTTTTTCGTGAGGTTTACAAAGTCAGGCCAGACATTGCATATTGCTGATTTTAGTACCTGGCTGATTGAGCAGGGATGTTAGAGATCATTGAAATCATGATTATGTTACCAGAACAGGAACCCTTATTAAAACACAGATTGCCAGACCCTACTTCAGTGGTTTTGATGTTCTGTCAGGTAGTCCTAGTAATTGCCATTATGTTATCAGGTGATCCTGATGACATTCAGGGTGCTAAACTTTGAAACCCATCAGACTTTTGCTACTCCAAGTCATGTTCCCAAAGTATCATTAGCCAGATCCCCAGTTTAACAGTGGACCCTTGACTTACGAACTCAGTTTGTTTCTGGGGGCTGGTTGTAACTCAAGTTGGTCAATGAAGACTCCGGCTCCTCTACACAGCCTTCAAAGTCTCTCTCCTATACACAGGCAGATCTCAGTGTCCTTAGAGAGACACTGGCCCAGGATTTCTCAGTTGACCCCACACAGGAAAGGATGTAATGTTCCTTCTAGAAGTTTTAAGGATTAAATCTGTATCTGAGACCATCTGGAAGCACAAGCGGCTGGCATTCAGGTTGCAACTCAAGACTGTTCGTAAGTCAAAACTGAAATTCCAGTTGTAACCCAAGTTGTTCATATGCCAGGCCAGTCATAACTTGAGGGTCCACTGTATATTAAAATTGGGAAAGTGCTTTTGGCCTTTTAACAAACTCCAAGTGATACTCATTCTGCTCAACCAGATCATATTTTAAGTAGCAAAGATCTAGTATATTAATTATTCAGTTATTGCTTTAATTACAGTTAACTGGGAAGTTTAAAAAATTCTGATGTCCAGACTGTACTCCATGATAGGAAGCATCAGAATCTCTGGAGTTGAGATGCAAACATCTATCCATATATATATATATATTTATTTTTTTTTTTTTGGGGGGGGTGGCGGCTACCGGGGATTGAACTCTGGACCTTCTGTTTGTGAGGCAGGCGGCAGAACCACTGACCTAAATTTCTGGCCAAACATCTATATTTTTAGTAACTATCCAAGTGATCCCAGTGTGCACTCAAGTTTGTAAACTAAGAGTCTAAGCAGATGAGTTCCAGGGACTCTTTAATCTATAAAACAGATTAATAAGAAGTTGATGAAGTTGAACAGGGAAGTAGAGTCTGGGAGACCCAAAGCCAATTTCAGATCACAGAAAGCATCTGGAGCAACCTGTATCACTACATCTAGATCAGGTGCTTTGTTTTACAGATTAAAAATACAGGCCTCAAGTATCAAAGTGGTTTATCAGCGATCAAAGCTAATTAGTGGGATTCAACAACTCATACTTTCAATTCTAAAATTTTGATTTCCTGCAACTTATGAACAAGTAATGAGGCAGAAACTCAGATTTAATACTCTGCATTACCTGGTAAATATTTGTTGAATGAGTTTAAGTAAACCATGTTTTGGAGACTAAGTAGGATTAGAACCCTATAGAGGGCATAGTGATATATGTATTTTCTAGCAAGATATTAAAAAGAGGCCTTTGAGTGTTGTTATGGACTGTGTTAATTTTTTTATGTTTCTATATCAAATAAAATTCTATTTTTAATTATTAAATTTAGGGTATTGAGAATTACATTAGACACTACAGAATTTTAGATAAGGAAGGGATCTTGGAAATCCTTGGCTCTAATGTGTTCTTATGGATAAGAAATGTCATCTTCTGATCATTTGAAATAGTGTATGTGACAAATATTGTTTAATATAAGCCTAAAAATATAGCAGGAGACAATCAACTGGTTGGTTAGTAATTCTCTTTGGTATAATGTTTTAGCCTAGGCATGGGTATGTATTGTGTTATACAAAAGAAGTCGGATTGTACTATTGTTTTAAGTTACATTTTTAAAATCTTATTTAAAGATTTCATTTATCCAAAGGGTTCTTTTTTACTTTTTTTTGAAGAAATACAAATGAAGTAGGATTTTGGCACAAGTTTTTAAAATTGGAATGAAATGCGCATTAATTTCACAGTGAATCCATTTAGAGGCAGCACAGCATTGTGTTTAGAGGACAGATGCTGGATTGAGAGTTCCTGAATTTGAATCCGGTTTTTACTACATATTAGCTGAGTGGTCTCTGGGCCATGAGTGCTTTAGTTGCCTCATCTCTGGGATGAGAATAATAGTACCTATGTGTTTTCCTCACATGAACATTCAGTGAATTAATATATGGCACCTAGTGTCTTAGAGTTGGCTAATGTTATTATCAAACTATTAAACCCATCAAGTACAAAGTCTACCTGTTTATGATTAGTTATTTTTAGTTTTCAGTATGTTTTCCATTGAAATACTACTATTTTTGTTTTAGTTGCTGCTCTTTGACTATGACAAGGTGGAACTGGCCAATATGAATAGACTTTTCTTCCAACCTCATCAAGCAGGATTGAGTAAAGTGCAAGCAGCAGAACATACTCTGAGGTACATGGAATTGCAATTAATGACCATATTCAGTGAAATCTTATTTTGTATATATAGTGTGAGTTGACCTAATGTATAAATGGACTTTAACTTTTCACTGTAAAAATGCAGATTTCAATTGTGCAAAGAATTCTTTTACCTCTTGGACCTTTTTCTGTAGGGGTATGTAGTATATATTTTAGCTTTGGAGGGCCATATGGTCACCATTGCCATTGCTTAACTATGGGGGTTGTAGTGTGATCACAGCCATAGATAACCCAAATATGAAAGAGCAAGTCTTTGCTCAAATAAAACATAGTTTTGGATTTTGAAATTTGAATTTTATATTACTTTCATGTCATGAAATAGTCTTTTGATTTTTTTTTTTTTTCTCAACCATTATGGCTCAAAGGCTGTACAAAAACAAGTGGCTGGCCAGATTTGGTCAAGGATCAGAGTTTGCCAGCACCTGTTCAGTTCAGTATAAGTATATTAAGAGGCCCAACCTCCATGTACTCAATTGGATAGGGAACAAAGAAGCTCTTTTGTCAGGCTGAACAATAGCTACCAGAAGTAGTCCTTCACACAGATTGATCCAGGTTGGGGCAGCAAATTTTTCATAATCTTCATGACATTCTATACCTTTTTAAACCTAGTCCTTGAAGTGGGACAAAAGAGGTAGAACAAGATTTTGGATTTTCTTTGAATGGCTTGAATTCCACTTGTTTAAAGTATGTTAAATACTCTTGAGTTTATTGAATGCTTTCCTTTCTGCTTTTTCTTTTTTTTTTTTTTGGTGCCATAGATCAAACTCCAGTCCTTACGCTTGTGAGGCAGGTGCTGGAACCACTGAGCTAAATCCCCAGCCTGTTTCTGCTTTTTCTTACATTCTTACTACTAACTGCTTTATAAATTATTTCCTTTTTCACTCTTAGGAACATTAATCCTGATGTTCTTTTTGAAGTACACAACTATAATATAACCACAGTAGAAAACTTTCAACATTTTATGGATAGAATAAGGTAAAACTTTTACTTATGAATATTTTGTAGAATATGCAGCTCAGCTAAATGAGTATTAGAAAACTATTAAGTCTGTGAATTTGCAGATTTACATATACTTTTGTTTTTAAAAATAGTAATTTTTATGTATTAGAAGCCCAGTAAAAAATACCGTCCAAAGAAACAGTGAAAAAAATAAGCAAAAAGAAAAAAAAAACCCTGAAAATTACAATTTAACAAAGGCTGCCTAAATTTAAGTTCTGTGTTCTAGATTGCATTTTTCTCTGAAAATGATTTTCTTTTAGGAAATAATAAATTGCATTTGATTAAGTTTTACTAAATTTACATCAGTGGTGAGTATGAATAAGTCTGGGAAATTGTAACTTTTCTGAATAGACTGTACATCCTTCACCCTTGTAATGTTAACCATTATCAACACTTGATATTTATAGGATCATTACTATTAAATACTATGCTATATTTATATTGTATCATGTAATGAAAGAATAAAACTGAATAAAGTCCTATTAGAATGTATTTTGTTTCCTGACTTTTGAAAAAACATTTTTTTTAAACTAGTAATGGTGGGCTAGAAGAAGGAAAGCCCATCGATCTAGTTCTTAGCTGTGTGGACAATTTTGAAGCTCGAATGGCAATAAATACAGTGAGTATTCCTGTTATGTAAGATATTGCACTTATGGACTTGTCTTTTTTCCTGTATATTCTATCAGTATACAGTTGCCAACCTACAAGCAGTTCTGAATTTAAACCTATTTTTGTGTTTTATTTTTAATGTTTTCTTAGCCTACTTTTAAAATTAATGATAACTGTGGGACCTGTCTAGCCTTGTTACTGTGACATACGTTAGCATAACCCTTTCTTTTACACAGTAGAAAATAGCAAATACTTCTGATGTGTGATTTTTAAAACACATGAATATTTTGTAAAATGTATTCTTGATCACTATTGGCTTTAACTTTTTACCTTATATAAATGTATAAATACATTGACTAAAAACATAATTTCTCAAAAATAAAAATCTTTAAAAAAAATTAACTTTTAAATGATATTTTGCTTTTTTTGTTGCTGAAATTTTAGAAAAATAAATTTTTCCAAACTACAGTTCAATTTAATAGGTAGCTATTTACTGTCTGCTTTTTGAGTTTCTGACAGTTTGCTCTTTAATAGAGCGTGGTAATTGCCAGAAAATTCAGTTATTTGCAGTCTTTTTTCATCCAGGAAATTTTAGAAACTCTTGGTGAGCTATTCAGTTACAACCTAATATTTCACAAAAAACTTAGTGAAATTATTTTGTGCTTTTTCATTTTTTTCCTTGTGTTTTCACCTATTTCTATTAAGGCTTGTAATGAACTTGGGCAAACATGGATGGAATCTGGGGTCAGTGAAAATGCGGTTTCAGGGCATATCCAGCTCATTATTCCTGGAGAATCTGCTTGTTTTGCGGTATGCATTATTTGTTTTGGATCATTTTTCATTGTTAGGTAATAGAATTTTAAGGGGAATTGAAAGTGTATTGCAATTTAACGGAAAACAAACTCAAATGTGATGGAATACTACTTGGAACATCTCATTCTTTTCTCTATTTCTCTTGAAATTGTTTTCTTTATTCTGTTTTGTATAGTGTGCGCCACCACTTGTGGTTGCTGCAAATATTGATGAAAAGACTCTGAAACGAGAAGGTGTTTGTGCAGCCAGTCTTCCAACCACTATGGGAGTTGTTGCAGGAATCTTGGTACAAAATGTGTTAAAGTAAGTCAGGGCTAATTTTTCTGAATAGTTTTGCATGCTTTTGATAAAAGTAAATATATTTCATGAACTATTTCAAAAATTGAAATTGCCAGCTGAATATTTGACTTTAAAATTTAATGTTATTTTTCAAATTTTATATGTGATGTGTGTATTATATATATGTACTTTTTATTATACATAAATATATCAATGTATTTAATACATTAGTATCACATACATTAATACACATGTGTATGTGTACATGAATGTCAGTAATTCCGTGCATAGCTCTTGTTAAACATTACAGTGATCCTGGTGTATTTACAGTCGTGCATTGCTTAATTACAGGGATATGTTATGAGAAATGCATCTATTCCATCATTGTGCAAACATTATAGAATGAACTTATGCAAACTAAGATGGCTATAGATACTAGGCTATATAATATTTTGGGTCCACAGCAGTGTATGTGGTTTGTTATTGACAGAAATGTCATTCTGCGATACATGACTATATTTCATCAAATGAGTTAAATCTCTGCAGACCTGACCAGTAGGTGAATACTTAGGCATAAGCACATTTGCTTCCACTATCTTAGCCTAATTCTTACTAAAAATAATGTACACGAGTAAATATTCATCAGAGAAATATTTTTGTTATCCAAAAACAGATCCCCACAGCTACACTTTTTAACCATAGCTAAAAAAGAAAGAAAAAAGTTTCTGTGCAGCTAATATTTATGTCAGTTTGTGAGCCAACTTCCATTAAAAGCAGAGATCCTAACTCAAGCTATTTTTTTCTCACTGTACAACTTTAATAAGTTTAATTATATTTCCTAAGCCTCACAGAATAATAAATTGCAACATCCTATAAGGAAGCATCCTGATAACAGTGATAAATGTCAGCTGCCTGCAAAGAAATTGTAAATGTATACATAAGAACTCTGAAGGGCTGGGGCTTTAGCTCAGTGATGTCATGCCTGCCTTGCAAGTGCAAGGTCATATTTGATCCCGGTACCAGGAAAAAAAAGAACTCTGAAGCCAACAGTCTAGGGCTATGTCATATCAGAGCAAATAGCCTGGACAAAGTTTGGTAGGTCCTATATAAGCCAAACATTTTATAGTGTGGAAACTATAAAGTATTCCCTAAGGATATGTTAAATGTTTAACCAGCTTCTGTTGATGGACATTTAGTCCACTTACATTTTTTTGTGGTTTTTAATAACAATCCTTCAAGCATCTTACATTGTATCATTGAGTAGTGGGTTTCTGTACAGTAAAAATCTTTATAAATGGAATTTATTTCAACAAATATTACCCAATTTCCCTTGTAAAAGGATCTTTCATTCCCATGATAGTGTAGGAGTACCTGGTCACTCATACCTTTAAAAACATTTGATATTATCAAGCTCTTTAGGCTTTGTCAATCTGATTAACAAAAAATGGGTACTTCATTTTAATTTCCATTTATTTATAAAAAGTTGGGCACTTATATTTTTCTGTGAATTATATTTTAAAATACCCTTTGTTCTTTTGTTTTTCTAAATTGTATATTAAAAGCATGCATTTGTAAATATTTTGCCTTCCATCATTTGTGTTTTATTCATGATTTTTATTCTATACAGAAGCTTTTAAAGGGAATCACATTTGAGAGGGAAGGGGACACAAAGGAGATTTTGGGATGCTGGAAATGCTCAATATCTTGATCTAGGAGTGGAAGACAAAATTTTATTGCTCTGGGGCCGGGGATTTAGCTCAGTGGCTCTGTCGCCTGCCTTGAAAGCACAAGGACCAAGTTCGATCCCTGGTACCAAAAAAAAAAAAATTTTATTGCTCTGTACATTCAAGATTGTATACTTTATATAATTTTCATAATAACTAACTTAAAAATATTAAGTAGATTTAGTACTAATATTTCAGAGATTTTAAAAACACTCCTCACATTTTAATATTTCTAAAATCAGTGTGTTTCTTAAAACCTTTTAATTTTTATAATTGCCAGCATTTTATCTTTATTAGGAGTTAAAAAATGGTGCATTTTACAATTAATAAAACAGATTAATATTTTTTTTCCATCCTTCATTCAACAAATGTGAAAGTATCTTCTCTGAGCCAGGCTCTGTAAACAAGAGAGAAAAGGTCTGTTTTCCGGCTTACATGTTACAAAAATTATTACCTACTCCCAAATCATGTTTTAAAAGCTCACTTCCTTCTAGAATTTTTACAGTTTTATTTCTTTATATATGTCTACCATGATTTGTTTTTCTAGGTTCCTGTTAAATTTTGGGACTGTTAGTTTTTACCTTGGGTACAATGCAATGCAGGATTTTTTTCCTACTATGTCCATGAAGCCAAATCCCCAGTGTGATGACAGAAACTGCAGGAAACAGCAAGAAGAATATAAGGTACATGTCAATCTGTCACACTATCTGAGGGATCATATTCTTTTGTGTGTGATGCTTTTTTCTTTTGCTCTTGTCACATGCTGCCTTTTTTTAAAATTAGTAAATGTTTTTAGTACATAATGAGTACATTGATTGTGAGGAGTTGGTACATGTATACAACACATCTTAATTTTTTATATCCTCTGCCCTTCCCTTCCTTCCAAGCTGTATTTTTCTTTTCCTGCTCTTTTCCCCTCCATCTCTTTACCTATTATCTTTTATTTTGTTCTTTATATTTTGAGTTTCTCATATAAGAGAAACCATGTGATATTTAGGTTTGTGTGTTTGATTTAACATTTACTTAACATTATGGTCTCAAGGTGCGTCTATTTTCCTACAAATGACTCAAGCCTATCCTTCTTTGTGGCAGAGTAATACTCCACTGTGTATAAAGACTACATTTTCTTTGTATTTTTGATCGACACATGGGCTGCTTCTGAGATTTAGCTACTGTCATTTGTCCTGCTATAAACATAAATAATATGATGTCTTTAACTCTTTGGGAAGATACCTAGGAGGGAAATAGCTGGGAATGGAATTTCTTGTTTTAGTGTTTTCTGATTTCCATAATGGTTGTACAGTTTACTTTCCCAACAATGAAGAAGGGTTCCTTTTCCCCCACCATCTCACCAGCAGTTATCTGATTTCTTGATTATGGCCATTCTTTCTGGACTAAGATGGAATCTTTGTATAATTTTAATTTGCATTTCTCTAATGACCAGTGATGTTGAACATTTTTTTATGTATTCATTAGCCATTTGTACTTCTTCTGAGAAGTATGTGCTCATTTCAGTTTCTCATATTTTGAGTCTTTTGAGAGAGTCGAATTTTTTTCAGTTCTTTATATATCTAGATATTAGTCCTCTGTCCAAGGAATAGCTGGTAAAAAACTTTTTCCCAGGGCCGGGGATTTAGCTCAGTGGTTTCAGCACCTGCCTTGCAAGTGCAAGGTCCCGAGTTTGATCCCCGGTACCAAAAAAAAAAAAAAATGCAAAACAAAAATTATGGGGCCGGGGATTTAGCTCAGTGGTTCCGCTGCCTGCCTGCCTCGAAAGTGCAAGGTCCAGAGTTCAATCCCTGGTACCAAAAAAAAACAAACACAACTTTTTCCCATTGAATAGGTTTTTTCACTCTACTGGTTGCTTCTTTTGCTATGCAAAAGCTTTTTAAAATTGATATCATCCCATTTGTTAATTCTTGGTGTTATCTCTTTTGCAGTGGGGGGTTCTGTTTAGAAAGTCCTTGCCTATGCCTGTGTCTTTAAGAATTTTACTTATTTTATCTTCCAGCAGATTGTTTCTGTTGTAATAGTTAGATGTTTGATCCATTTTGATTTTAGTTTAGTACATGGTGAGAGATGTGGGTCTACATTCAATCTTTCTGCATGTGGATAGCCAATTTTCCCAGCACCATTATTTCAGGAGCCTATCTTCCCTCTACTGTTTAATTTTTGGTGGCTTTGTCAAAGATTAGTTAGCTGAATATATTTGAAGTTGTTTCTGCATATTGTATTCTGTTCCATTTACCCATGCCTGTTTGTTTTGCCACTACCATGCTATTTTTTTTTTTGCTGCAGTTTTATAGTATAACTTCAGGTCTGGATTGTGATTCCTCCTACCTTGCCCTTGTTACCCAGAATTGCTTTTGCTATTTTAGGTCTCTTCTGGTGCCACATGATAACTAGGATGATTTTCTGTAGTTCTGAAGTGAATGCTATTTGTATTTTGATTGGGATTGCATTAAATCTGTATATAAGTTTAAGAAGTATGGCCATATTCACTATATTGGTCCTGCCTATCTAGGAACAGGAGATATCATTCCATTTTCTGATGTCCTCTTCAATCTCCTTTTTCAGAGTACTATAGTTTTCATTGTAGAAGTTTTCACTTCCTTGGTTAGGTTACTTTCTAAATATTTCATTTTTCTTGATGCTGTTGTGAAAGTTACTGTTTTCTTTATTTCCTTCTCAGTGAGTTTGTTATTGCTGTATAGGAACATTATTGATTTTTGAGTGCTGACTTTCTATACTGCTATGCTACTGAATTTGGTTAATCCTAGGAATCTTTCGGTAAAGTTTTTGGGGCCTTCTAAGTAGCAGATCATATCATATGCAAATAATGATAATTTGAATTCTCCTTTTCCTATACATACCCCTTTTATTTCTTTCTCTTGCATGCTTGCTCTGGCTTATGTTTTGAGAACTGTATTAAACAGTAGTGGTGATAGTGGGCATCTTATCTTGTTCTTGATTTTAGAGGGAAAGCCTTAGCTTCTCTTCATTTACTATGATGTTGGTTGTTGGTTTGTCATTAATGGCTTTTATCAGATTGAGATAAAGTCCTTTTATATGTATTTTCTTCAGTTTTTATTATGAAAGGATATTGGATTTTTTTTGTATTAAATTCTTTTATTGGTACATTGTAGGTATACAACACAATTACATTTCTCATTGGGAAGTGTACCTTTATATAATGCATCTTGATTCTGATTTTTTCCCCATTCCTAGCCCTCCCTTCATGCCCTCCACCCTTCCCTATTGACAAAGACTTTATTTCCATTTTTTCCATTTCTCATCATTTTTTCCTTTCCCTTCTTTCCTTTCCCCTG
>NW_004624730.1:8816642-8838239 GCF_000247695.1 Heterocephalus glaber
TACCTTTGCCTGGTGGTCTGGTGTCCTCTGCGTCTTTGTAGTGTGGGACCAGGTGGCTGCCTGTCTGCAGCGGGGTGATTCGGTGTCTTCCGCGTGACTCAGGACCTCGGTAGGGCATGCACAGACCTTCCTGTGTGCAGCGGGCTGATTCGGCGTATTCCACGGACTGGGGACCTCGGTAGGGCGTGGGCAGACCTGCCTGTCTGCAGTGGACTAATTCAGCATGTTCTGTGGGACTCAGTACCTAGATAGGGCATGGGCAGACCTGCCTGTCTGCAGTGGGGTGATTCGGTGTCTTCCGCGGACTGGGGACCTCAGTAGGGTGTGGGCAGACCTGCCTGTCTGCAGCGGGCTCCACACTTTCAATATAATTTTTATTCTTCAGGATTTCTGTTTAGAACCTTTTTTTATGGACTCTAGTTCTTTGCTTATCTGGTCATTCATGTTTTGTATCATTTTGTTTACCTCAGCTAGCACTTTATTAATGTGTACTCTTCCTTTTAGGATTTACAGATTTGGAGTTGAGCAAGTCTGTTTTCAATTAGCCTTTCAACCATTCAGCCTGTGGGTTTGTGAGGTGTGCCCCCATTCCAGAGGCCCCTCAACTGTGGCAACTATCTACACCAAAACATGTCCTTGCTCATGTTGGTGGATAGGGAAGGCAATCAGACCTCAAATCTGTGCTGGCTGTAGGAAGCAGCGAAGGGTTCAAGTACTTAATGCCACCACACACTTTCAGACCCAGCTGTTTCTGAGCACAACTCAAGCTGGGCCTGACTTCTCACCACTCTGGGTGGGGTGTGTCCTTCCTGGCCTGAGTTTAAATTTCTTCGGGGATCTCTTTCTAGCCTGCTGCCTGTCTGCAGCTATCCCCATGGCTCTCTCTCACCAAGTCACTGTGGGAGGGTAACACTGGGAGCCCTGAAGTGGAGTTGTTTTTTAGTTGTTCTGAGTCTGGGATTTAAGTAATCAGCCCCTTCTCCAAAAGGCACCTGAGCAACCACTCTGGTGATACAGTGGGTGTTTGAGCTTTGTGGAAGGAGTCCCCTTGGAGAATACCCTATGCTGTTTTTGCAGTTTACAAACTGTGGGCTCTGCTGCTCTTTGTCCCTGGATCTCCCGGCCCTGGGTACTTAGCTTGCTTCTGGGGAGCCTGATTCCCCTCTTCAAAAACGTTGAGAGCCAAGAAGAGTCCCATGAGGGACTGGATTGCATAAGACAATAAATTTTTAAAAAAAGAAACACATTTGAAATACAAGACAAATAGATTCTGGATTTTTATTGTTTTAATTTATTCATCATATTAAAAAATGAATATTGTTGCTTTTAGTAAATTACAAATTGTCTGAATTCTTAATTAATGCTTCAGAGACCTGAGAAAGAGTGAAAATACTTTGGTACTGTTTGATTTCTACAGAAAAAGGTGGTGGCACTGCCTAAACAGGAGGCTGTTCAAGAGGAGGACAAGATAATACATGAGGATAATGAGTGGGGTAGGAATTCTCTTATAAATTGAAGTGGTTGGGAAATGTACGATTTTGCAAATTTTGAATAATTATTGCTTATGAAGTTTCTTCAAAACTGTTATAGGATCAAATTTATTTCTACAGGTATTGAGCTGGTATCTGAGGTTTCAGAAGAAGAGCTGAAAAATTCTTCAGGTCCAGTTCCTGAGTTACCTGAAGGAATTACAGTGGCATATACAATTCCAAAAAAGGTACTTCTAAAATCTAATTACTCATAAGTAAACATCAGATAAGAGAAAATGTGTATTTATCTTTTCAATCTATTTTGTAATGCCAGGAAGTGTTTTCTGTTTTAGATACTGTACACTGTACATTAAGATAAGAGAGGTATTCAGTGTTCATATGGAGGTGCAAAGAGCTCATTTTAAATTCTTTGAAAACATAGAAATAAAATGCTTTTGTTTACTCATTAATGGATCAATAGTTCTTGGTTAAATGAAAACATTGTTTCTATATATAGTTTTGTCTACAATACCATTTTAGTAAAGAATCTACATGACCTTCTAAAAAAGAGACATACAAATGGCCAATAGGTATATTAAAAAAATGTTCAACATTTCTTATCAGGGAAATGCAAATCAAAACTGAGTGAGGTATCACCTCACTTCATGTAGAATGGCTGTTATAAAAAAGACAAAAGATTAACAAGTCCTGGTGAGGATGTGCGAGAAAGGGAACTCTTACATTCTGTTAGTGGAGATGTAAATTAGTACAGCTATTATCCAAATAGTATTGAAATTCCTCAAACAATTAAACTATACACGCGCGCACACACACACACACATATTGCCCTGGAGTCCCACTACAGGGTATATATTCCAAGGAAATGAAATTAGTATGCTGAAGAGACATCTGCATTCTCAGGTTTATTACAGCACTATTCACAATAGCCAAGAAAGGGAATCCATCTAACTCATCTTTTGGCTAAATTGGATAAATAATATGTGTGTGGCATATATACACAATGGAATATTATTCAGCCATAAAAGGATGAAATCCTGTCATTTGTGAAAACACAGATGGAATTGAAGGTTATCGTGAAACAAGCCAGGCACACAAAGACAGCATCTCACTCATATGTAGAATCTACAAAACTTGATGGTTACCAGAGCTGGGGAGAGTAAATGGAAGAATAAGGAAAGGTTGGTCAACAGCTACTAAGCTAGAGTTAGACAGGAGAAATAAGTTTGACTGTTCTATTTCACAGTAGGGTGACTATAGGTAATACTAATGTATTGTACTGTGTACTGTATTACAAAAAGCTAAAAGATTTTGAATGTTTTCATCAAAGAAATGGTAACTGTTTCAGGAGATAGATATGCTAACCCTGATGTGAAAATTATACAATGTGTATGTGTATCAAAGCATCACATAGTGCCCTATAAATATGTATAGTTTTATGGAATTAAAAACATACTTCAGTAGAGATGTCAAGAATATTACAGTTACTTCCTGATAAATCAAATGCTGGTGGGGAAATTCAAGGATTGTTTCTCCTAAAAACTACAAGGCATATTTATTAGACAATTTACTTTATATTTATATTTCTAACCATAAAGAATTTTATATGGCTGTCTTCTCATTGTGTTTCCCTCATATGCTGACAGCAAGAAGACTCTGTACCTCAAGTTACAGTGGAAGATTCTGGTGAAAGCTTGGAAGACCTCATGGCCAAGATGAAGAATATGTAGATAATGGATTGGCATATATTTTATTTTCTTGTGTTTAATCCCATTATTGAACTTTTAAAAAGTTCAAAACTAATAAAATTTAGGGCAACATTACTTGATGTATATGTTTTGATTGAATTGTTATACTATGCTTTAGGAAAATAGTATAGGTATTGTTTATTCCGCCTGTCCCACAACTATACTCTCCTAAAACACATGACCTCAAAAGACTTGAAGGCAGTTGTAAATCTTAATGAAAACATAGTCATCGAAGCCCAGTGTGGTGGCACATGCCTATTTTCCCAGCCACCCAGCAGGCTGAGGCAGGAGGTTAAAAGTTCTAACTTAGACAGGGCACCCTAGTGACTTAGATATCAAGAAGAGGAATAACTGGGTCAAATGGGACCTCTAATCCTAGTTTTTTGAGGAATCTCCACACTGATTTCCACAATGGTTACACTAGTCTACACTCCCACCAACAATGGAGAAGTGTTCCTTTTTCCCCACAACCCCACCAGCATGTTATTGATTTCTTAATAGCCATTCCTTCTGGAGTGAGATGGAATCTCAATGTTGTTTTAATTTGCATCTCTCGAATGACCAGCGATACAGATTTTTTCATATATTTATTTGTTGTTTCTACTACTTCATCTGAGAAGTGTCTATTCATTTCAGATGCCCATTTTTGGATTGGGCCTTTCAATTTTGGGGGGGTTTGATTTTTTTCAAGCTCTTTATACTAGATAGTAGTCTTTGAGGATTTTTTGGGTTGTCTCTTCACTCTGTTGGTTTCTCTTACTGTATAAAAACTTTTTAATAAGATAAGATCCCAGTTGATTCTTTGTGATAGTTCCTGTGCAGTTGGGGTTTTGTTCATAAAGTCTTTGCCTACACCAGTGTCTTCAAGAGTTCTATCTAATCTATCTTCCAGCAAATTTAGTGTTTCTGTTTTAATGTTTAGATCTCTGATCCATTTTGATTTTAGTTTAGTGCATGGTGGAAGATATGGGTCAATTTTTTAATCTTCAGCAGGTGAAAGCCCAGTTTTTCCAGCACCATTTATTAAAGAGGTTGTCGTTCTTCCAGTGAAGGTGTTTGACTCTCTGTCAAAGATAAGGGGCTGAGTATGTCTGGAGTTGTTTATGCATCTTTTAATCTGTTCCATTGATCCTTGGGTCTTTTTTTTTTGCCAGTACCATGCTGGGGTTTTTTTTTGGGGGGGGGGTTGTTTTGTTTTAATCACAGTAGCTTTGTAGTATAATTTCAAGCCAGGGATTGTGATTCCGCCTTGCTTTTGTTGCCTAGAATTACCTTTGCTATTCTAGGTCTCTTCTAGTTCCAAATGAATTTTAGGATTGATTCTGTCAGCTATACTGTTGGAAATTTGATTGGGATTGCACTATATCTGTATAACAATTTTGGATGTATGGCCATTTTCACTATATTGGTTCTTCCTACCCAAGAACAAGGGATATTTATTTTGATATCCTCCTCAATCTCTTTTTTCAGAGTACTGTAGTTTTTCAATATAGAGATCTTTTACTTCCTTCGTTAAATTGATTCTTAGGTATTTCATTTTTTTGGATGCTATTGTGAAAGGTGTTGTTTTCCTAATTTGCCTTATTAAGTCTTTTACCATTTTTTAAAATATAGTATATTTAGCCAGGCACAAGGTCACATTCCTGTACTCTCAGTAACTCAGGAGTTTGCAGCTGGAGAATCACAAGTTTGAGGCCAGGGCTGGGGATTTAGCTCAGTGGTTCCAGCACCTGCCTCACAAGTGCAAGGTCCCAAGTTTGATCCCCAGTACCAAAAAAAAAAAACCAACAAAAAAAACCCCAACAAGTTTGAGGCCAGCCTAGACAACGTAACGCATCCCTGTCTTCAAAAAAATAGGCCTAGGGATATAGCTCAGGGTTTCAACACTTGCCTAAGCTACCCTAGGCCCTGAGTTTAAATATGAATATATATATATATGTAATTGAATTGTAGAATATCTTTTTCTAGTTATTAGAAATGTTTCTAGTTACTAGGAATGTTTTGAATTTTAAAAATGAAATGCAAGCCAAGTATAGTGGCACATGCCTGTAATCACAGTACTCAGGGGCTGAGGCAGGAGGACTGCTGTTGAGTTGATAATTCTCCTTTGGAAACTGATACATTTGGTAAAGCTTTATTTACAATTAAATTTTCTTAATACAGTATACAGAACTGTCAATCTGTTAGAGATTTTATTTGCTCTAAACTGGCACTGCATCCCTGCTGGTATCTTACATATGCTGCACCCAATTTTACCTAATTTAATCTCGCTTTCTAATATCTTTCATTTAAAACCAGGATTATTTTACCAGACAAAAATATAGAGACAGGTACTGTCACAACCTTGAGTGTTCTGTTGACAGTCTGCATATCAGAAAAACTTGTATAAATAGATAGCTGATTATGAGAAATCGATCATCAACGAATTGTGCATTACTAAATAAACTTGTGGAGTTTGGCCAGATTTTTAAATACTATTGATTCTAATAGGAAAGATGGAAAAGCAGTCCCTTTATTGCCTTAGCACAGAGACTCTGAACAATAAATCATTCCACCTTAATTCTATTATTGAGAAGTTAACTTATGCCTCTGCTAAAATTTTTTATGTAGAAATAATGTTTTATAGATTTCTTCTCATACAAGCACTCTCTGGATACCCACAGATACACTGACCAACAGGAAAAGGTGCTATTTGTAAATATTAAGCAAGGGTTGACTTCCCCCAAATCATTTTTCTTTTTCATATTTTCCTTTCTGTAAAGTATTGAAGACTGAATTTAACTAGCAAAATTTGGTTGCTGGCAATCAATTCAGGTTTGAGTTTTCCACAAGCTATCTTTCTTTTTTGTCTTGAAGATGGACATTAATGAATATAGTATACTTATTTGAGAACCTCAACTATTATACATACATGGAGATACCTGTTACAGCTTTTATCTTTATAAGCAGGCATTCTCATGAAAACATACATATTGGTAGTTCAGTAAATAGATCAAGTATAGTTTTTATTATATACATTAATTCTTTTGAAATATACAGTGATCATCCCTCAGCTATAGCCATGATTAACTTTTACCTTAAAGTCACTTTGAATAATGTTAGAAGTTTTTAATATTTTTGAATGTTTTTCAAGCACCAAACTACATCTCTAGCTCTATTATTATTATTATTATTATTATTATTTTATTATTTTAAAGACAGGGTCTTGCTGAATTGCCCAGGCTGGACATAAAATTGTAACCATCCTGCCTTAGCCTCTCAAGAGTGCCGGGATTACAAACATGTACCACAATGCCTGGCCAAGTATATATTAGTCTTAAACTTTTTTCCAGGTTCTTTTAGAGTACTAGCCTCAGATTATTTCCTAAAGCAGGTTTTTAATGGCAGTACATGTAATATAATACTTATAATACATTAAATTATACCACCAAATAATCAGATTTTAATCTCTAACAGCTTTATTCTCAAAGCAGTATCTGGTATATTTGGGAACTCAGTTATGTGTACCCTTCACAGCTGTCAAACCCAGAGAGATACGTTCTGGTCTTATTTTGTCTTTCTCCCCCTCTTAACCTACCTACCCCAAAAGGACAAAGAAGGATGATCATTTCATAAGATCTTGTTTTTAAATTACCAGTATAGAGTTTTACCAGTGCTCCTCAAACTTATATGCATATGAATCCAGCTAAATGCAGATCCTGCCTAGCAGGTCTGGGGCCTCAGAGCATGAATATTTAGGATGACCCGCAGTGCTGACACTGGTTTCATGGACAACCTGTGAGAGCAAAGCCTCAGAGGACAGGAATCAGCATCCTACCGCTGCACGGAAGTTTCTCACTTTGAGCAAACTACTCAGCGTTGACAGCGTTCCAAGTCTTTTAAAAAAATGTTCAATGTATTTCTTTAATTATGCAAAATGTAACCTTCATGTAAAAAGAACTTGGAATTGTACTTTTATTTCAAAACAGAAAAATGCACTTTAAAAGTTCACATTAGAATCTTACAAATATTAAAATGATGAAAAATTTACTATGTATAAATACATAAATGGTATAAAACCAATATTCAAAATGTAATATTTATAAAAACACTTAATTTTCAGGACAAAAATGGTAGACTAGTTTGAATTTGAGGTAAATGAAGAGAGACTTAAGCCATTTAAGAAAGAAGATAGAGAATGCCCTATCTTTGTGTGTGTGTGTGTGTGTGCACATGTGCATGCACACTAAGGATCAAACCCAGAACCGTGTGGACACCAGACAAGCACTCTGCCAAGCTACATGGCCAGCCCAACCATGTACATTTTTGGGAAAGGTCAAAGAATGCTGAAGAGCTTGCTGTATTACTGCACAGATGACTTTACACACTATGCAGCCAACATAACAGTAATAAATAAGATACAATGTAGAGAGCACAGATAGCAGGGGCCTGGGCCCAATGTGCTGATGAAAAAGTAGCATAAAAAAGAGTAAGAAAATGCAGCAATCAGAAATTCTCGTGACTAATTTGTTTTACTGCCAACAATTCAAACCTATCACGAACATTATCCATTTAATTCTTCAAACTTTCCTTTGAGACAGAAAACTAGGCCCAACCACTGATAAGAAACAAGACAAGGAATGAACTTGCCAAGGCTGAAGTTATATTTGACAGAAAAGAACCAGGGAGTTCAACTCCTGCTCTTGACTGCTATGCCAGCTCTGGCAAACTAGAGACTTGCACACTCCTCTTGTCCATTTATGTCATCTTAAGAGCGCGAAAGTGTCTACAACCACGGACTCCATACAAGTGACACAATCACAATTTAAAATCAATATGTCACAGAAATACCAGTTATATAACACTCAGTAAAAATAAATTTTCTTTCTTTTTTTTTTTTTTTGGTACTGGGAATCAAACTCGGGACCTCGCACTTGCAAGGCAGGTGGCGGAACCACTGAGCTAAATCCCAGGCCCTAAATAAATTTTCTTAAAAATATTAAGTTTTTAATTCTAATGCTCCAAATGTTTATTTTATCCTACGGTACATTTGTGAAGAACTGGTGCTGTTACCTTTGTCCTTGAGGAAGGAAAATATTAGGAGAATGAGTTGTTTTTAGGCTAAATGTGTCTCCACTTGATGAATGTCTCGAAGGAGCTTTCCCACCCAAGAGTGACGTTTCTGCTTCTTTTATTTCCATTGCCCTTTTGTACAGTTCAGCAGCTTTTTCAAAATCCCCTTCTTCATAGCTTTTAGAAGAAAAAAAGAGAATTTTAAGCTCTTAATTCTAAATGACCTTATGGGATACAGAAAAACAAGTTGTGAATAGTTGCTCATTTTCCCCCTTTTTACCCAGTGTATTCACTTAAGCAGATCCATAGACAAGAGACCCAAAAGCTCTCCTTTCTGTCTGCACTGTGGAACATTCTATGTCTCATATGTACATCATTAAGAACATTTTGTAATGGATGCAGTGAAACTGCTAACAAAAGTTATTATCTGCAACCTGAGATAAACACAAATGAGCAAGCAAAACTCAATATATATTTAATAGTAGATTAGCTCTGAAGATAGCAAAATCCCCACATTACTTCCAGAGCCAGTTACCTGCAAGTGTAAGCTGCCCTGCACTATTTGCCATGATATAGACCTCTGCAAAATACGCTGTGCAGCCTCCATTGTGCTTTTGGACATGACTTCAATAGCTCTTGAAGCAGACCTGCAAAAAGCCACCTTTCTCCCTTCCAAGAAGGGATATCCAGCAATAAATATTTTGTACTTTTCTGTGATGAATCAGTGCTAGTCTAAGAGTTGGGATGTATGAAGAAAGTGAGATAATTCTTACCTAAGCACAGCTAAATTTTTTAATGTTTCTCCAACTCGAGGATGCATCGGACCCAGGCTATCTTCATAAATCTTTAATGCTCTTTCATACAATGGCAAGGCTTCAATGTGCTTTTTCTTATGAAAAAAAAAGTTAACAAGGTTCCTTTAAACTCACTGTGTTTCTGAAATTACTCAGTGTATTCTACTTAAGATGACCTATTTTGGTAAACACTTTAAAAATGTTACTATCCACTCCTAAAGGATGAGAATAGCATAATTTATAAATAATCATAATAGGAGAAGCAATAAAAGAGAAAGTCAAAATCTAAGTTTTAGATCTAGCTAATATTCATTGGCCTCAAGCCAACACTTAGCACAACCCGTTTCTTTTTTAAAATTAAAATTAAATTTTTTTTCATTGGTACCAGGAATCGAACTCAGGACCTCTTGCTTCCAAGGCAGGCTAACTCATTTCTTTATTGCCTGATGGGTACCACAGGTAGATACTACACAACAGATATTATACAGATAAAGGACACTCCAGAATTTAAAAAACTAAGCCTATGTTCTGAACTAAACAGAAGCACCAACTGAAGTTATAAATCTAACTTCAATAATTTCTCAAGTATTAGAAAAGGAAGCATTAAATAATAACCTTAAAATTTCTTTATTTTTACTATGCTATTAATTCATGTTTTATACCTTCAAACCATTCATTTATGAAGAGTTAAAATATGGAAACTTACCATTTGGCTATAAAGAACTGCTAAGTTCACCAAGGCAGTAGCTACACTAGGGTGCTTTGGGCCAAAGGATTTCTGCCGAATTTCAACAGCCAATTCATACAAAGGTACAGCTTTGTCAAGTTTCCCCTAAAAAACAAAAGTGCAATCTAACAGAAATTAGCACTATCAATCAGAGCTTCTCCCATAAATAAAATTTTGTATTAAGAAGTAGTTTTGAGAGAAAAAGTCTAGAGACATTTTCTCCCAGATCAATGGTTGAACCAACTGAAAATCTAATGGAATCTGTAAGGAAAGCTATACTGAGCATAAAAACATTCCTCTGATAATGTGGAAGGCCCTTTAGGCTTCCTCATCATTAACTGTTTTTAGAAAAGGGTAAATATGTTAAAGTAGATGTGCTATAGAACTCAATTTACAGATGACATTGGATAAAAATTTACTTCCCATTAGGAGTTTTAAAATTATTTTCTTTTGGCAAGCTGTGCAGAGAGAGCAACAAGGTACCCTTCTTACTAAAACATCAGCTTCACTGCCAGGACTGTCAGCAACGGCACCACACAAGCAAGGGCTTAGTCTATGCAGCTCTGTAACTGCAGTTGCTGAAAGCAGATTTCTTCGGCTTTTTCTCTTTAAGAACAGATATAAACATTCCAAGCTTTATTCCTCTGGCAAAGAATGGCATTTAATTGTAGGTAAAGTCAACAAAGAGAGAAATAAAATTGTAAAGTCAACCACCAAGGTACTGTCTGTAAGCCTGACAACTGGATGATTTGTTATGTTTATGGCAGCAAAGGTAATACTGTGGAGGGAAAAAAAAGGTAGTAATGCGGAACTTAGAACTTCAGAAATGTAACATAAGTTTAAGTTAGAATGCTGAAGAATAGATGTGTGTATTCAAAATGTATTTTCACAAAACCAAATCAGTATCCTTAATTTCGTTAAGTCTGATATAATATTATTTGTTTTTATTTTTTATTAGTACGTTTGTAGTAATGATGATTACACTCCTTGTGGGGAGTTGGTACATGTACATAACACATCTTAATTCTTTTTTCATTCCCTTTGCCTTCTCCTTTCTTCTACCTCCATCTCTTGATTCCCTTCCCTTTTTTGAAAGACCTGCCTATTCCATTACCTTATATTTTGCTCTTTCTTTATATTTTAGGTTTTTTTTATAAGAGAAACCATGTGAATGACTCAAGTGTATCATTTTTATGGCAAAGTAGTACACCACTGTATGCAAATACCACATTTTCTTTATTCATTCATTTGATGATGGACATAAAGGCTGCTTCCAAGATTCAGCTATTATGAATTGTGGTACCATAAACATGGTTATGCATGCTTCATTGTAATATGATGTCTTTAACTCTTTTGGGAAGATACCTAGAAGGGGAATAGCTGCGTTAAATGGAATTTCTAGCATTAGTTTTTTGTGGAATCTCTATACTGATTTCCACAGTGGCTGTAATAGTTTACGTTTCCTCCAAGAATGTAGAAGGGTTCCACAATATTTGTAAATGCTCTAAGGTACTTGTTTAAAAACTCAATTATCATGATTTTTAAAAAGCTCATATCAAACAACCTATCCGTCAGAAAGCTAATCTGCTGACCGTAACTCAGGGTTAACTGACATAATATAAGCATGCAAGATTGAGAAGGATTACTTACCATTTTCTTATACAAGATTGCAAGATGCTTCACTGTATATGCTAAAGAAGGGTGATCCGGAGCTAAGGCTCGTCTCCGAATGTCCAAAGCTCTCTCATAGAGTTCCTCCGCTTTGTCATACTGCTTCTTTTCATGGTATAGAGCTGCCAGATTATTCAGAGACTGGGCACAGTCAGGATGATCAGGTCCTAGAACTCGTTCCCTCATCTCTAGGGAACGCTTTAAAAACTGGTCAGCTGTTCTGTGAACAAAGCCCCAAAATGGCTTAAACAATTTATTCTCTAGCAGCAGTCAGAGTCCTGAGCCCCAAAGTAGAGACCTGAACGTTTTTATTCTTAGATTCATCCAGAGCTGCCTGCTTTCACACTCCTCCTTTCCTGCCCCTGGCTTCCCACAGTCTGGATGACTGCTCTGCTTTCACCCCACTTCCCCTAACAGCAAGCCACAGATATCTTACAAAACAACCTTTTTACACTTGTTAGATTCCTTTACAATGATTACACCCAAGTTAAAAAAAAGATTAGAGTTTGTACTGAATAAGTTCGGGTTTTTTTGGGTACCGAGGATGGAACTCAGGTCCTTGCACTTGCATAGCAGGTGGCAAAACCACTGAGCTAAATCCCCAGTCCCTGAATAACTGTTAATGAAAGAATCTTCTGTGAAACAGGCTAAATATTTGTCGCATTTTTTTTGACATCCTAAGTTTCAAATTTGTTAGATGTTTCTAGCTTCTAAAGAGGTCCAAAAACACTTCTTTTTCAGAAAGTATAAATGTAAAGCCAGTTTGAGTCCTTTATCCAAATAAAATTAAAAAATAAAACTTAGCAGCTGTCTATATTCTTTTATTTGTTCTGCATTAGTTTGAGTTTCTTCTTCTGTGAGGTCTCTATATGAACTTAACTTTTCACAAATATATAAAACATACTAGGGAAGCTGTAGAATAACTTTTTAGTCCAGAAGCAACATGAAAAGGAATCAGTAGAGAAAATATAACTTTAAAATGGGCATGTTCATAACCTGACATCACACATGAAATGAGGCATAATATTATCTAGCGTTGGACCTGATAGACACATGAAACAGTTTTACATCTAAGAAGACACAAAATGGAAACTTGTTTCATTATGAACACCATGGTACTCACTCTAGGTTATTCTGAAGATAGTAGAGAACACCGAGTTCATTGAGGGTCCGGGCATTATCAGGTGTGTCCTTACCCAACGTAAGCTCTTCTAACTGCAGGGCCCGTCTGCGTAAAAGGGCAAATCCATGCTGGAGCAAGCATAAATGTTAACACAGTCACTGAGTGAGTGCCAGCCTTGATTCTGAAACCATTTGCAGGGGTTCTAAAGAATCTTCCCCCCACCCTTTTTTTTTTTAATCTAGAGGACAATTATTTTAAGTAGTACACTGAGTTCATGGCATCACATTCTCAAATTCATTAAAAACTAGTCTGTGAAAATGATTACATGAGATTTTAGCAAAGTGTATGAGGTGTGATCAAGAAATATGGTGAATGTTTAAGTTTTTAAAACTTATTACAATAAGAGATACATGGCTATTATACCCCCTCAAAATACTTTTGCTTCAAACACACTTATCCCATTGTTCTTGCTACTTTCTGAAGCAGTTCTGCAAGTCCTCTTTTACAGTATCTTTAGTTGCACTCTCATGGCTGCCTTCATATCCTGAATTGATTCAAAATGTTACCTTTTATGGTCATTTTGACTATGGGTAAGATCCAGAAGTTTCCTGGTGCCAGACTAAGCAAATAAGGTAGATAAGGACACATTATAATGTTTTTATGAGCCTGCCTTCCCATTAGATGGCACTCAGCAGCATTCACTTTGTTTTTGACCACACTGTGTAAAGGCACTCACAAAAGAGGACTTCAGACTCCTTCAGAAAGTGGCAAGGACAATGGGATAAGTTATGTTTGAAATGAGGGAGAGTATTTTGAGGGGAACTAATGACAACTTGTCTTTTCTTGAAATAAATTTTACTTAAACACACACTGTATTTTTTTGTTTTTTATACGTACTATATTTTTTGATCAGTCTGGTATCTCAAAATGCTTAAAAAAAATTAGGAAACAATTAACTTGCAGATAATTACTAACACCATGGATAAACACTTATAAATAATAGGCTCTTAAAATGTACAGAGCATCTTAAGACAAACAAATGTGCTATATTTAAATATGATCCACAACTTAGTGTGTTTGCATGTGTATGCGCTCCAAAGGAAGAATGCCTTCACATCTTAATCTAAAATGTTAAATCTTTTATTCTTTTTTGACTCTTTATAAAAAAGAATCAAAGTAGCTTTAGATTTCAATTTTCAAAGTCTAACTTTCATTTGTTTTTTTTTTGGTACCAGGGATCGAACTTGGGACCTTGAACTTTCAAGACAAGCGGTGGCACCACTGAGCTAAATCCCCAGCCCCTCAAAGTCTAACTTTCAAATGAAAGTCCTACTCCTTCACAGTCCTACTTTTTTTTAAATTTTATTTTTTTGGTACATTTTAGGTATACAATATAATGACATTCATCATTGGAAATTAGCACCTTTACATAAACTCTCTTGGTTCTTATTTTTCCCCCTTCCCCTGCCCTCCCTTCAACCCCTCCATCCCTCCCTATTTACAAAAACTGTTTCCATTTTTTCATTTTCTCATATTAATTCCATTCCCTTCTTTCCTTTCCCCTACCCCTCCCACTTCCCCTTTGCCCCTTTTCTTCCGATTTCACATTATCTATTATACCTTTTAGTCCTTAGTTACACTTTCAGTTTCTCACACTAGATAAACTATTTGGTATTTACAATGTGTGTTCTATTTATTTCACTTAAGAGTATCGCCTCAATGTGCATCCATTTAGCTATAAATGTCTCTCATTTCTCATTTTTATGGCTGAGTAGTGTCATTTTAGAAAAAAAACACATTTTCTTTATCCAGTCTCCAGTTGATGGGCATTTGGGCTGCTTCCAAGTTTTAGCTACAGATTGTGCTGCTATGAACATGGGTGCACATATATCACTGTGGTATGATTCTTTTAATTCTTTGGGTAAGATACCCAGCAAGGGAATAGCTGGGTCAAATGGGACTTCCAGTCCTAGTTCTTCGAGGTATCTCCATACAGATTTCCACAGTGCTTGCACCAGTCTACACTCCTACCAGCAGTGGAGCAGGGTTCCTCTTTCCCCACAGCCCTGCCAGCATTTGTTATTGGTTGATTTCATGATATCAGCCATTCTTTCTGGAGTGCTGTGGAATCTCAGCGTTGCTTTCATTTGCATCTCTCGAATGACCAGTGATTTTTTTTTTAAAAGGATACTAAGTTGTATTTTTAGTAATATTAATATTTAAATACATTTTAAATAAAAAAATTAATCAGTGCTTTTCTAGAAGTCACTTTAAAATCTAAAGCTCTTAAACATGAAGTTCATGCACTTATGATATTCAAAGATGTTCTTTTCCCCTGATTCAAAATATAAAACAAAAGAAAGCTCTCATTACCAAATTGCCCTTTTTCCTTGTAGCTTTCTGACGAATTTTAAAGGATTTTTTCCTAAAATGTTCAGCTTGTTCATATCTTAAAAAAAAAAAAGCATGTTAAGTCAAACAAAAGAAGCACAAAGTATCCCTCAATGAAATAAAAGTACTCTTTACATAATGTAATGTCTGTCTTGGCTATTAAATACAACAATATTCTTGTGGTAGTCTATGTAGTTCAAAACTTTCGACAAAATCTTCATAAGACAGTCTAACAAAACAAAATAAATCTAGTCTTAAAGTAGTTTTTAATCGACATTTAATTAGTTTTAAGTGATTAACTCATTCTTAATGTCTAAGGGGAAACTTAATTAAATGAAAATCTAAAATTTTGGTTTACACACATTTTCTACACAGGCTAATTTTTGGTTAAATACATATGTGAAATTTGCACATAAGTTGTATGAAACAACATTTGTAGAAGTTAAAAGAAAAATTTTCATTGTGTTTCATTTGTGATGGAGAAAGAAAAACACTTTCTGTAGAGAAAATGATGCTATTCACTGAGTGCCTGACAGATGTGAAAACTTTTTTTAAAAGCCTTTGTTTTCACAATGCTTGGGATTGAACCTAGGGCCGTCTGCCTAACAGGCAAGTACTACTATTGGACTATATTCTCATCCTGAAGTGTCTTTATTATACCAGGGATTGGCAAACTTTGTGCAAAGGACTCAATAGTTAATATTTTAGTTGGAAGGTGATCCGTCACAACTAAGAACTCTGCCACTGAAGCACAAAAGCAACTGTTTTTATTGTTTTGTTTTTTTGGTACCGGGGATTGAACTTGGGACCTTGTGCTTGCAAAGCAGGTGGTGGAACCACTGAGCTAAATCCCTGGCCCAAAAGCAACTGTTACATTAATATATAAATGAAAAAATATGGCCATGTTCCAATAAAATCTTATTTACAAAAATGGACTTGGTCTATGGGCAGTATTTTGCTGGCCCTGTATTAGTAGTATACTCAAAAGCCAACCAGGAAAAGAGCAGATTCAGACCCAAGACTGTATGACTTGAAGTCCATGCTCCATCCTCCATGCATCTTCAATTAGAAATGAATCTTGTAGTTCTAATTTTCTCTGCCTACCCCAGAACACACAGATTAAGAAATTACCTGAACATGATGCAGAGGGTATAAGTACACAATCCCAAGCACATCAGCACATAAGCACATTAAAAAAACTTTAACTCCCCTTCATATAATCAGAACGTTACTGATTTCCATCTTACTTATTTTGTTTCTGGTACAAAGTTGCAAGTGCCTCAAGTTCACGAGCAGTATGCAGATGGTCTGCACCATAAGCATTTTCTGAGATTTCCAAGGCCTGTTTATATAGTTGTTCTGCATTGCCAAACTTCTTCCATTGCACATACACACTTGCCAGTTGGTGAAGGGACTGGGCTACTCTTGGGTGATCTGGATCTAAAGCTGTTTCTCGAATTTCTAGAGACCTCTGCAAAGGCACCACAGCCTGAGGACAAAGGTGAGAGGTTGATGAAAGTGAGCAGAATGCTGTAAGAGCTGTTACCTATTAGGTATTAAAGGTCTGAGCACCACCAATGGAAGCTGTGTTACCACCTTAGAAGAAGAACAGAGAAAGCATGAAAACCCACCCTGTCTCTAACTTCCTGTTAGGTTACCTGACTGAGAAGGCCTAGGTCCTTGAGAAATCGCCCCAGCGTTTCATATAGATCAGCTAAGCAAATCATGTTCTCCTCGCCTTCACAGTTTTTCTCATACTGCTTCAATGAATCAAAGTATTCTGCTGCCATCGCACTTTTGTCTTTGCCAACAAACTGCCAATAACTCAGCAACTCAGCAAAGTGTCCTCTGTTTCAACAAATAATGGCAATTTAATGAAAAACAAACTTTAGAATCCACTATAGAATGAAAATGCCAGAATTCATACCAAGTTATTGACAATTTACTAGTAGTCAAGCAAGCACACTGGAGTGGGGCCAGATGGGCACTGTGCTCTGAGTCCCACCACTCCTGGCCGTGTGATCTCAAGCAGGTCATCTGCCCTCTCCATCTCACCGCCTCCTCTGCAGAAAGGACTATACTACACGACCTGCCCTGGTGTTGCTGTGAGGAGATTCTGGCGCATAGTGAGTACTCCACAGAGCGGGCTATTATCATCAATATCACCATGACTACCCAGCACTGGAAATTCATCTGAATTCCTTTCAGACATTTCGTGACGTGCAGTCAACTGCTAAGTTCACTCCAAAAATGACAGAATAAACCAACAAAACACAGGCAAACAGCCATATAGAATATCCATTTTGTATTTTTGTCAAGGAACTGAGTGATAAAAGTAAGTGTACTCATTTGCAGATGATATTCAGTAGGACAGGAGAGCTGGTAATCTAATGAACAAATCTGATCTCAAGGGAATCTTGAAAAATTGGAATGGAATCAGAAATAATTTAAGAGGTACAAGGAAATTTGAAAGTGTTCATTCAGGAACAAAACAAATTATGTAGTTATTTTATTAGAAATGTCTACTTTTTTTTTTTTATTCTTTTGGGTTTTGAGACAGGATCATGCTTTGTAGTTTAGGCTAGCCTTGAACTCATGATGTAGCCCAGGTTGGTCTCAAAGTTGAAGCAATCCTCCTTCTTCAGCCTCTCAAGTGCTGGGATTACAGGCATGAACCATGACACCCAACCGAAGAAATGTCTACATTTTTAAATGAGGAAGCAAAACCCTCTCCTGAGGCTTAGTAGGTCAGAAGCTGGCTCATAGAAAGGTAGTTATGCAACTGACAACCTAAAACATATCAAGAGACAAGCAGAATACATTTATGAATCAGGGTGATTCTTTTTTTTTTTTGGTACCAGGGATCGAACTTGGGTCCTTGCGCTTGCGAGGCAGGCAGTGGAACCACTGAGCTAAATTCCCAGCCCATGGTTGATTCTTTAAATTCAGCACAGGTCAGATTCCATTAGGAGCCCAGTTTGGCTGAAAGGTTACACTTCTGAGACATTGAAGGCCCTGAAAAGCAGAATTCGTGAAACACCTCTCTGGGAGGTTTAGATTTTGACGTGCTGAAGTGCAAGAATAAGAAAAAAGCTTTCCCTTTATCTCTCCTGCTTCGGTTTTACAAAGCAGCAATACTCTTGTTATTTTCCTCCTGGGCAAAGATCTTAGCCATAAGCCATAAATTGTCTCAGAGTTTCTCCTGTATTTCAGGTATCACTGAAACCAGACTAATTTTTAAATTAAAAATGTCATTTTTCCTTTGTTAAATGGAATACACATTCAGGTTTGTCCTTCTGGAAAGAGATTTCTGGAATATATTTCTGACCTTTTGTAAAGGTTTTGAGACACGAAGAGATTGAGAAGGCAATTGTGCAGCTTCTGCTTAGCTCCCTGCTGCTGGAAAAGCCAGGGTAGCTCATCCGCACTTCTCCAGGTCACTCTGTCCTGACTGTAGGGAGGAGACAACACTGAGTGACACCTTCCAATAACAAGCAAGCCTCAAAGACTTCAGACAAACACTAAAGGGGTATTATTTCACATACATCTCTAAGTATAATCTAAAACTCAGGTCAAAATCAGAAATTTGACCAATCTATTAAAATAAATAAATAATCATAACCAAATTCTTCCCTGCACCTTAATTTATGGGCAAGAAGATAAAACATTATTGAAAGGCAGTAAGAGAAATCAAAATCTCAGGACTTCAAGACTCCATACTCTGAAGGTATTCCCCTAAAATTACATTATTTAGAAAACCCTCAAGTACCCAAATATACACACTAACATACATGTACGCATATTTTAAACTATTTAAGTGGAATAAAATAGATAATAAAATGATCCTGCATTGATTTCACTCAAGTTTAAACCATTTGCATGACATTAAAAGACTTCCTTATGAAATCATCTTTTGTCCTTTTGACATTAACAGAATAGGGAAAAGATTTACTCTTTTTTGTAATAATTAAGTTTTTGTATTTTAAGCAATAAGCTAAGAACAAGAAATCAGTACACAAAGGAAGAGTGTTACACAAGAAAACTCAAACATTAATAATACCTCAGCTGCAAGTTGAAATAGCTGATTAGCTTTTGCCTATATGAAGAAATAATAGTGCGATCATCCATGTACTCAAGTCTCACTGTTTCCCAGGCCTAGGGTGAAAAAATTATAAATTATAAGACTGAAATAATTATAAATTCCTTTTTACAAACTCAGTGTTAGATATTATGACTTTTTTCTTTTTCTTTTTATAGTTGTATATCACAAAATTGTCATCAGACTTTTTTTTTTTTTTTTTGGTACCAGGGATTGAACTTGGGACCTTCTACTTGCGAGGTAAGTAAGCTAAATGCCTGGCCCTATCAGACTATTCTTAAAAAATTAAGGATATATTTATGTGATAAGCTTATTTAGAAAATAATTCCTGTACTAATTTTTAAGAATGGAAAACACAATTTAATTCTGATCCTTAGTTAATATATTTTTAAAATCCCAGAAAATTGGAATGAAAAGTTACTAAAAACAGTAAATTATATATAAGTGATATACAATAAAGAAAGGCTGTGAAGTTACAAACATTTCACATCTCCAAATGTAACACAGCACACGTGGAAGAAGACCTACTCTGCATCTCAACTGTAGCACTGCATATAAGAATTATATTAATCAACAGCTCCTAAAGATTTACTACCATGTGCTAGGCATCAAGCCTGATATCTCACAAAGACCATCTTAATTTTTTTTACAACCTCGTGGTAAGGTAGCAAAGCCTCCCCATATCAGAGCTTGCCCAAGGTCAGACTGCTAAGAAGCTGTGAAGAGCAGAGGTGGAAAAGGAGGATGACACAGTCTCAGCTCTTAATACACATACATAATCATATCAGCAATAAACTGAAGCATAAAATTGAAAACCTTTTCTTCTTTCCAATAAAGAAGCTGTGTGTGTGTGTGTGTGTGTGTGTGTGTGTGTGTGTGTGTGTTGGTCTTTTGTGACTGGCTTTTATTTTTCGTTTTAAAATTTTTATTGTGATAAGAACATGAGATCTATCTTCCCTTTCAATAAACTTTTAAATGCATAATACAGTATTGTGAACTATAAGAACAAGGTTGTATTGCAAATCTCTAAAACTTGGTACACCCTGCAGGTACTATCTTTCAAAGTAACAGTCACCTCATAAAGATACCACAACATAACATAATCTTAGAAAAATTTTATAACTTAACCTAGTCATTGAAAAAAAAAACTATAATGCAAAATTTTAACTTTGTTTTGTAACTGAAACATTTAAGTAATATAGTATAATATACAATGAGATAATGTACTGTATTGACATTTAAAAGTACAAAATAAAATGTAAAAGATGCTTAAAATTTACCTGCAGATGCTGAAACCTGAGCAAGCCACAACCATAGGTCAACAAACACATTTTGTGTAAACTGTGAATAAGGGAGGTCAAGATGGCCCAGGGTGTTTCAGGATAGAGTTCCATCAGTTCTGATTCGCTCACACCATTGTGACTAACATTGACAAGGCAGAGAACCTAGTTAGAAAAACAAATGAACAGTGATCACAAAACACTTCTGTAAGTAACTAACAGTAATTAAAATTTCCGCAATTCTTTTCAGCTTATTAACTTTTTATCAACTTATAATTTAAATGATTTATTAAATCGAGAAAGATTTCTTACAATAAAACCCTCTTGTCCAAAAGGCATTAAACAAGAGTAGGACAGAGTGTACCTAAAATATAGCACCTCACCTCCCAAGGGCTATTCTCTCAGGCAAGGGCACATGAGGAAAACATCAGCCACAGACATGGACAGAATACAATGAAGACTTTAAAAATGGGTTAAAGGACTTGGGCCAGCAAATTACATAAGAAGAAACAGAGCTAATCAATGACCATGAACAGATGAGAAGTCCCGATGATAATTATAAAAAAGCAAACATCAGCAAGCACACTATAGCTTCCAGATTCCTGTATATGCTTGAAACATAGTAAAACACAAATTTGAAAGGAATTATTTACTTCAGTTCACGTAATTTGGAACAAGGCCAACTAATCTTCCTTTTTTAAGTTTATTACACTTTACCTGTCTCATTAGCTCTTTCTCCACATCACTTGCCATGGACTCCTGGATGGAGTGTAGAACAAGTCTATATAATGAAACAGTATCTTGACACTGCAGGCACTGATGAAGGGTTTTGTCTAAATTGCCTCTTTTCCCAGCACTGTTGGAATTGAGAACAGATTTAATTTCTTATAGGCTGCCAACATCTATGAAAAATTTGGGGTGGATAAAGACAATGTGATCCCTATATTTTGCACTGCATCTGGTAACACAATTGAATAAAACATAATACAGGAAAATGGTAGTTTTGTGAGACTGCTAGAGTCACAGTTTACTTTCGAATACAGCATTAAATTTAATTCAATAAACATGCTGAGACTTACTATATGTCAAGAAATTAACTATGCACTGTGGAACATAAAAGTGGTTAAGCAGATGACATGATACTCTATATAGAAGACCCCAAGAACTCCACCAAAAGTCTTCTAGACTTAATAACCAAATTCAGTCAAGTAGCTGGTTACAAGGT
>NW_004624730.1:8840343-8855948 GCF_000247695.1 Heterocephalus glaber
GGTTAAGATGTGGTTCTTATCACCTGGAAGGATGCCACCTTCACTCACAGGAAGTAGTTAACCACTCAATTTAAATGCAGAGCTAGAATCTTGAAAACATTAAACTAAAAAAAAATAAGTAGAGGGTTTGTTTTAAAATATTGCATAGTATTTACTAGTAGTTTCTTTTAGAAACATAAATATGAAGAAAAAAATGAACAAAAGTGGTCCATAGTCCCTCTTATAATGTGCACTCTGACTTACTGCTTGCTGATCGTGCAGAATGCCATACCACAACTTCACAGAGGGAGGGATGGTGAAAATTCACAGAAATTTAAAGTTTTAGATTTTTCTTTTCATTTCAAATTTGGTGCTTAAGACAAAAATGTAGAACTAATAGACAAAAGTAATAGATTCAGTGTCTGGAAATAAGTGTGCTAGGATTTTAATCTATTGTGATGAATACCAAAAAAATTTTCATCTTTTCTATCTCTAGTTAAGGACAGATACAGTAGAGTGAAGTTGTATTGAAAAAGAAATAAAAGTAGTGAAACATTCTAATGTTTATCTAAGGCAGATTACTAGTGGATCTCTAAGACAGAAGTACTCTACTATCATGATTTGAGAACAGAGACAAATAAAAATTCCTACCTACCTACCAACTTACTGATATTCAAGGACACCTGAAATAATATTCTTACACCTCAGTGGTCTCCTCCATATATCCAAAGCTAGGAGTGCCTCAGCAAATGATAAGGACACTCAGAGATGGCCTCAAATGAGGGCAAAGACAGCCTCCTTTTGCAACCCCAGTAGTGAAAGGTTAGTGTAATGAAAATCAGATGAATCTACAAGAGAAGTTCTAGCAATTCACAGGCTGCTCTGTCTTCAGCAGTTAAGTCACATCCTCATGGAATGTTAGCTCCTCTATTAGGGTAAGCAGGAGAAAACTTAAAACAAGCAACTCTCAGTTTACAGGGTGGGAGATTAGTCTGCAGCAAACATGAAACTCGAGAACACTGTGGAAAATGACTCCCACTTACCGTGCCATCATTTTGCCGAAAAGGGTGACATAGAGGGCATTGCAGGTGGCAGCACAACGACAGTGTCGTTCTAGCTTCTTCTCCTGCAGCAAAACAAGAAGACAAAACACAGAAACCCCTGTAGTTAAGCAGTCACCACTACTGAGCTGTGGCAAATATCCCAGCAGAAACAGTGCTGTTCTTGCCTCTCCTGTGTCCCTGCGCCGTGTCTGGGGATTCCGGCCACTTTCAGGCCACCCACCCCTGCAGCCAGCAGGTCCCGCCAATGTGGAAACCTGCTTAATGTTACACAGTACACTTAAGCCCCAAGTCCTTTTACTGCTTCTTCTATATCTGCCATAAAGAGGGAATGCATTCATCAAGGTAATTACTAAAGTCCAATTTTCCTTGTAACAACAGAGCTACTGTATTGAATTTTACATCATGTATTTTATAGGAAAGTAGATAGTGAAGATAGCATCAAAATTAAAAATATTTACCTGCTCTTTACTCAATTTAATGTCTACTGAATGGCATTCTGCAATTATAATAGATTTTGCATCTTTCGGATTTAAGGGATCGAGATGAAGTGTAGGCCACAACCTTTTGTTTAAAGAAAAGAAAAATGAAATTCTAATAATACAGAAGGACTGTAATCTACCTATAAGATAAATACACTCCAGGAATTAATTTTTTATACTGACTTTATAAAGATAAGTAAAGCTAATCTCCACTGATCATATTAATTATCAGTTTATTCTAATGTGTATTATTTTTGTCACCAATTAATCACAAGACTGCTACAAATTAAACAGCATATACATTAGGCAGCTAAGTGGTAGAGTATTTCTAGCTATATGTTCTGTATTCAGTAAAATTAAACATAAGCATTGGTACTTAGGAGGAATGGTACAAGACAGTCTTTGCCCACTAGTATTTACAGTGTAATTAAAGTTTAATATAGTGCAATTAAAGTTTAATTATTACAATATGCATTCTCAACGCAGTAGCAAAAAACATTTCTTGGGCGGCTGAAAAAATATTACTCTTATGTATAAAGCACAAATATACTCATATCTGTTTATATATGTAAATTGATATTCAAAGTATGAGTAGTATTAAGTTCCTTTAGGGAAGTCTGATTAGAAAAAAATGTCCAACATGCTTCTAAGGTAGTAAAAAACAGATTAAAAAACACTGTCCTACAAGCACATCTACAATCCCAGCACTCAGGAAGCTGAGGGAGGAGGAGATCTCTGAGTTCAAGGCCAGCCTGGGTGGGCTACATGGTGAGTTCAAAGCCAGTGTGAACTACACAGCAACACCCTGTCTCAAAAAACCAAAAATAACAACAACAAACAAACAAAAAAACACTACCCTATAGATTTCAACCCTTGTATCACTTTTTTGAGGGCTGTTGATGTGAGCTTACATTTCAAGTTAACGGGTGTCTAGACTACTGTTCCCAGGCTGCACCCTCTCCCTCTTCCACCCTTGTTTTTCTCACCCATAAATTCAACTGCCCACTAGGCTTAGTTCCCTAGATCTATAATTGGCAACTAAAAATAACCAAATTCAAATGCTGAACTTAACACCTTTCCCCTACACACCTGTCTGTCCTTTGGGTTTCTTATTTCAGCTCATGAAATCACAATTAGTTCAGTTCTGAATGTTAGCAACTTGGGGGCATTAG
Source organism: Heterocephalus glaber (assembly GCF_000247695.1). The sequence goes on from NW_004624730.1 coordinate 8,843,038, forward strand.
CCTAGCTTTCTCCTTTTCCCTTACATCTCAGACCTAACCTCTCACCATATCCTAAAGGTTGTTATCACTTTCTTGAACTCATTCATTTATCCTCATCATCAGTGCCTTTTGTATGAAAAACACAAACGTTTATCAAAAACCTTCTTGTTTGCCCTCCAAACATTTTATGTAGTCTGCAGGAACTCAAGTGAGCACTGTACCTCCAGGCAGCAGGGCAAGTTTCCACATTCACAGAGACAATCACTCTGACATTCACGGGCAGTGGATCTATGAGCCATTTCATGTGTTTTTCAACTTGCTTAAAAATATAAATACAAAAGTCAATCTATTAGTCAATATATTTCAAAACAATCTAATAAGACCTCCCTCAATTAAAATGAAATTTTCAGTTTCCCTTATTATGGATCAAAATCTTATTTTTAGATGATTTATCTTAGGCTCTAAAAGAATTAAGTGGCAAAACACTACTATCACCAATTTGAATTTGGGACACTTAAGGAAATGTCAAAGTCCTAAAAATGTATCAAGTACTTTTTGCCAATTATGTAAATTCAGTTGGTCTTTCCCAATAAGATACTAGTGTCTACTGGAATATAGTACTTTAAAAAAATTTCCACATGCTTCCTTTCTAGAAATTAAGCAGAAATGAAAGAAACTGCATCAATGCTTTTTCCCACAAGGGTATGACTTAAGTAGCTACTAGAGTACAACGACACATGACAAAGTGACAACCATACCTGAACTTGATCTATAGAATCAATGATGATGATGATGCTGCCTTGATGGCGAGCAGAGAGTTTTTCCAGCCAATGTGGAAATTCTTCCAGCAGCTTAGCAGGATCAAGCGTCAGAGCAGACACTGACCAGGAGTGCTGCATCAACTGCGAGATGACAACAAACACGAATCACAGTAGTCACACTTTGTCCCATCTGGTGAGAAACACTTTTAGCCCTACTTTTTAAATCAAAATTGAGTCCCCAAGAGGATATGATAATACCAACTATTTGTAATCTTATACAAAACCAATACAAATGACTATGGGTTGAGTATCCCTTATCTGAAATCCTTGGCAGCAAAGGTAGGTAAATAAGATTTTTTCAGACTTTGGAATATCTGCACATGCATAAAGAGAGACCCTGGGAATGGAACCCAAATCTAAAGATGAAACTCAAATATCTTTCATATTCACCTTCTCACATAGCCTAAAGGTTCCTGTATAGTATTTTTAGTGTGGCTGCATCACTGCCCTAAAGGGTCAATGTAGAATTTCCCATTTGTGCTGTCAGGTAAGTAAGTGCTCAGAAAGTTCCAGGTCTTAGAGCAGTTCAGATTTCAGATTGGGATGCTCAACTTGTAATAATGAACATTTATTACTAATACTTTGTCCCAACAATTTCTCAATTTAAATAAAATTCAGAAAATTCCAAAAGGCGGTGCGCTATACCTTTAGAGTCAGCCGTTTAATAATCAAGGAGGATTCTGAGCTGGTTGACATGGGCCTCCCCACAAAATGAGAAAGAATCAGCATGTTAGGGGAACTCTTCTGCTGCAACTGAATCCTGAAAGAAAAACACAGGACTTTTACAAGACTGACTATGCTCCTTTAGCTTAAAAAAAAAAAAAAATTCACAATGAATTAAATGCTTCTTGTCAGCAATTACATGGTTAGTCACTTTTGAATAAATACGGAGATTTGATTTTACTCCATTTTCAGAATTTTTTTAAAATAAACTTTTAAAAGCATAGATTCATTTAATTACAAATTGGTGTTAATGTACTCTAGTTTATACTGGAGATGAAGGTATTAGTAAAAGAAGCATTAACTTTTCATTTAAAATATATGATTAGAAAATTTATTAGATATAAAAATACTATTTTCTAAGTATATTTTTAAAAGGGCAATAAACAGGGAACAATGCCCTATACCAGCGATGGCAAACCTTTTAGAGCTTTGAACGATATAAACATCCTGTTGTAGCATGCATGCCATAGGCTTGCCACCACTGACCTAAACTAACTAGTCAATGTAAGTAATTATGAATTAAAAATATTCTTACAACTTGTTTTTACATAACAAAAATAAAAGTTTATTAGTTCATATGAACTTTTTTTTTTTAATCTTTTTTTTTTGGTACTGGGGATTGAACTCGGGACCTTGTGCTTGCGAGGCAGGCAGCGGCACCACTGAGCTAAATCCCTGGCCCTAGTTTATATGAACTTTAGTCTATAATCTGAAGAAGTAAATTGACATTCATAGTTAAGATTAACCTTAATTTTGATTTTTTTTAGAATCTGTTTTACTCTTTGTATTGTTTTAAATATTTAAAATCTCACTGAAACTTTTAAGACGAAGTCAATAATTGGGAATAAAAGTGCATCCCTCTAATTAATTCCATGCCACACTGACCACTCCCTTAGATGGCACTCTTGGGTCTCTTATCTACACAACAGTGAATGTTCAGAGTTTCTGCTCCTTTCTCATTCTCTATCTTCTCTCTGACATCTAAATTCTACACACTTCTGGGCATGAACCCATCAATTTACTCCTCTGTGCATTTTTTTAATGTTTAGTACAGGCCATGCAGGAAGGCAGACATGCAATACATCGTGGGAAGGACTTCAATAATTCAAACCATGAGGATGATAAAATGACTTAACCATACTCATCATACCACTTGGATAAAAGAAGGGACTTTCCAGAACCTGGTCCTCCAGACACCAGAAGGGGTGGAATCGGGGCTGGTGCTGCCACTAGATCATTAAGGCGTTGATAATACTGGAAATAAAAATTAATTTAAGTCCTGAGGAAGCACATGTCTCTCAGAATAATAAAGACAGTCACTTCTGCTGGTCCTCTGACAAAACTGGAGAAAAGCTGCAGGAGAAAACAAACTCCACTATTAGTCCACAGCGCCTTCATGACTGCTTATTTTGATGCCTGATGAAATACAGTAGAGGCCGTAAACTAGACATAGGCCCCAATTTCTTCTCCAACAGCGGTGCTGTAAATTAATGGTGAAGGACAACACTTCAGATCCCTGTGGGCTTCTGCAACATTCAGAATGCTCCAAAAGGGTAACAATATTAAAGTGGAGCCCTGAACCACAGGAAGTGCTGCAAAAGGACTTGGGGGCCCTGGCAGGCATCCTAGATCTCCTACTCAGAAGAACATTTGTCATGGAGACCGCCTTAATTTATAAAGGTTCTTCTGTGCCCTTCGGGGATCCCAATCTGCTCCAGAGAATCAGGTGAGGAAAGGTTGTCCAGGCTCAAAGTTGTGTTCCTCCTGCCTCAGCTTCCCAGAGTGCAAGGATTATAGGCATGTGCCACAACACCACCTTGTGGCTAGCTTTAAAGCAGCCAAATTCTCCACCAACTCTAAGAAATGATTATTTGGAACAGTGTTTCAATTCATTTTTCTGCTTATCATATCTAGATACTGTAGAGAATAACTTGCCCAGGAACTCAAATAATTCTGATGGCAGTGATGCCTCTGAAGGAACAAAGGAAGGACTTCACTGATACATCACTTCATAAGTCCTAAAAACTTAACTCCTGGTCCACACAAAGTCCACTTACAGATCTATAATTCCCAAGTTAAGATCCCTTGATGTGGAAGAAAAAGCACAGTATTTGGAGCCAAATGACCAGTGTTCAAATCCCAGATCCATATAGTCTATTCTCTGTGTGTTCTTGGGCAGACCATAATCCAAACATCACAGATAAAGTTCTCTGATAAAATAACTACTAATTTAATGGTTCTTCTGTGTCAGGTACTGTGCTAAGAGCTTCATGCGCATCATCTCCCTTAATCCTCCCATACTCTGCCAAATCCTTACAAGGTAGGTACTAATATGTTAGAGAAGAAAGTCAAATTTAGAGTAGCTAAGTGATCTGATCAAAACCCAGTTATAAAATGACAGAATCAGGACATGAACACAGTCTAAATTATTAAAGTTCTATAATAATACAACTGTTAATGTTAGCTTCCTTAATATTCTTTAAAACATTAGTTATTACAGTAACTTTGTAATATTAAATATTTCTTTGTATGCATCAAGATCTGTTAATTTGCTTAGATATTTAGGGATGCTTGGTAGATCAATAAAAGACTGATCTGCCTATTATATGTTTTCTGAATGCTTGAGACTTTGGTTCTTTTAAATGGGAAGAATAGACAGTCTTATGATTCTTACCAAGCTTCCTAGCTAACCTAACTCTGGTCTGAGTGAGTTGCAGATGATGGCACAATGTACCTATGGTTGACAAATCCTAACCTATAACCAAAGTGCTTGTGGCCAGAAGTATACTTGACTCTCACTTATCTTTCATATGATACAAATGCATGCACATCTCGACATGGACAATTAAGCTCTAAGAGCAGACAAAACAATCATAAATCTCAACTATCCTTAGGTGAAAACACAAGCACCATACAGCCTGTAAGTGCTGACTGGTATTTGTTAGAACAATACAGTAATCCAAAAGCTTACTTTCTCAAATCCCAACTCATGGGCTGAATTAGAGGCCTGCTGAAAAGCTTCCATTTGTTCTTGCTCATCATGTATGTCCCACAGAACATCCCCCAAATCATCCTCTTCTGGAATGGACTCTTCAGTGCCCAAATCCTTAGTATCCAGGTCTGTGTTCTCAAAGCCCAGAATGTCCTGAACACCCAAGAATAAGCACACAAAAGTGAATGAAGAAAAGAGACCATGGGGTACAGGTTAGCACACAAGTCCAAACCTATTACCTATATATGATATGTATACAAATAAAATTTTAACTACAAAAATACTCATTTAAAAATAAAGGCAAATAATAGTAAAATATAAACAAAGATTTTTTACTCAAAATAAAACTAAAGGGATATTTGACTCATTTGGGATTTGTTGTCTGAAAAAAGCTACACAGTATCTGTGGTTTTATCTGGGTATTGAATAATCGTAAAGTTTGTGCTGACAGTGAAGAAATACGCCATAAAAATTTAATTACTAACATGGAGTTTCTTGATAGCAAGTATCTTTGCTGTCATACTTAGTCTTAAATATATTAAATCACTGAATATATGTTGTTCATTAAGCATTAAAGATGGTAAATATGACCAGTTTCATTTTGCTGAACTCATTTTACTTATCTTGGTCCTAAAATTGGCAAGACTGTTGTAAAGATCGAAGTTGATAATGACAGTTTTTCTACCAGAGAGCACTGTACAAAATATGTTGCCAGATGTTGTATCATGTTTTGGGCTCACTGTTTTACTATGATAATAAACTGCCTCTCTGTAATCTAACCCCTTACTTCTCAAATAAGAACCTTCATTCTCGGCGGGGGAGGCATCAGTCCAGATGAGCAAGCACAGGCTACACATGACACGTCTTCCTACTGTGCTCATTTTACGTGAATGAACACGGGGATGGGTTTCTTGTTTTTGTCATAGCTATTACTATTTTGCTGATACATAATTTTGACAATGATATATATTAAAAATAAACACAGCCATGTCAAGCAGAATATATGATGCACATACATTTTTGAGATAATAAATGAGACTTCATAGAAGCTTTCAGTTCTATATACCTCCGTGGTCCATGCTCATCCTCTTGGAGATATGTTTCCATCCCTCTCTGCTGTTAGGGATATATAGTGAGATAATTCGAGCAGGACTTTTCTAATACATGAATGGCCAAAGTGCACATTGAATCTGAGAGCCTCTCTATTGAGTAAAATGCACATTTTTCCTGATCACATCACAGGATGGACTCCCAACAGAAACAACGGTGTTCTCCTCAGGTATTGCTCGCTCTCAAAAGAATAGGTGGTTTTCTCTGGAAAAGTCAATTTTATGGAAAATGGTCTTAAAATATCTTAGGTGAAATCTTACAAGAGACACATATTTACCTGTTTAATAATCTTTTCCACACAAATGTAAGTTTTATATACTCCTTCTGCATGATCTCCTGAATGATCAATGATCTGGGAAAAATACAAAGTTTTACAATAACAAGAAAACACAGTAACAGCAGGAGGAGCAGGTGGTAGTGGTAAACAACTTTAGAGTGCTTATGTGTCGCAACCATTCTAGCTCTTGGCATATATAAGCTCACTTATCCTCATAGCTACCTTATGAGGGAGATGCTATCACTGCCCCCAGTTTACAGAAGATGAAACTGAGACAAGTAATGTAACTTTGCCAAGCTCACACAAGTGATTTAGTGTGAACAATGGTACAAACGAGCAAAAAGATTTCATCTTTTTGTCCTATCTTATCATCTCTGCTACAGTGGCTCTGGTCTGGGCCTCCAGCCTCTCACCATGATGGCTGCAATAGCGCTCAGACTCTGTCCATGACTCTCCAGACTACAGTCTTCCTCTACACAGCAGCCAAAGAGATCACTGTTACAGGATCATGTTAGGCCCTGTCATTCTGCTTAAAGTCTTCCTGTGGCTCCTCAACTCACTTCAAGGGGAAAAAAATCCTTATAGCATCTCTGAGGTTCTGCAGGACCTCCTGCTACTGCCCTTACTCACTGTGGTCCAGGCCCTTGGGTTCCTTCCCCTACCAAGCACCCAGGCTCAGATACAGCTCAGGGCCTTTGCTCTAGCTCTTGCCTCTGCTATGCATGTTCTTAAAAGAAAAATCCTGGGAATTTTACCTTGGCTTTGTTGGCCTTGTTGAGGTTACACACTTGACCAATCAATTGCTGCACAGAGTCGGAACTGACTTTCCCATCCTCCAAACGATGATAAATTAATCGTGGTTTTCCTTCAGGGTTTTTCAGAAAAGCTTCTTCACAGTCTTCCAACAAAAGGCTAGAATGGAAATTGGCATCTCTTGTGCTACAATGCAGTTAGTCAAGCAACCTAAGAGCCAATCCTGGGGTTTTATGACAATGACAAGTGTCCAGGAAAGGCTCAGCTGCAGAACAAGTGATGTTCTCCTAAAAGGGATAATTTTAGTAGCTCTTTTCTGACCTGAGTCCTTACACCCAATATCTACTACAAGAAAGACCTGAGGGTCACTAGGGAAGCTCAAATGGCTAGCAAACAATTTGCAGTAAAGGTTTTAAAAAAGTTAAAACTTTGCTACAGGGAACCATAATTATAATTTTTACAAATGTTCTTGAAAAATCTTAGAACTAATAATCTACTGGGTTTTTCTACACCACGGGAGCATTGCAACCAATTTCCCTTACAAGGAACCTTAAATGAAAGTTGTCTAGAGAGGTAAATTTGAGTATGTATATTATTACATGATTCAAAATTTCTAAATTGAAGTACTAACCCCAAAGACAAAGGAAGAAAATGATTAGATATATCAGTGATGATCCCATCTGTCCAATCCACAGATCTTGTCCATGTTATACTTATCCTGACCATGTTCTACAGAAGTTTGCAATTTCAATGGTCCATTCGAGATTGCTTTGAGAGAAGAGAGTGGACCTTCTGTTCAGACCTATGTTTGTTTTTCAAAACCATACCCTACAAAATTGATACACAGGGCTCAGAAGAAATGATGTGGTTCTCTGGAGCTTGAACCAAATACTCTAGTAGAAGGGAAGTGCATAGGTTAAATAAAAAGGTCCAGAGTTAATAATGATGAAGTCAGAGAACATGGCAGCCATGCTGACAATGTGACCTGTGGGATCCAGTCAGAAAGTGGCTTGAGTGGACAAACGTGGAGGAGGAGCTACTGGGGAAATGCCACTATGTGAGACTGGAGGAAAAACTGAAATAGTGGGGCTGACAGTAATGAAGAAAGTTCAACCAGAGACCAAGAGCTCCCACTTAACTAAAGTCTATGAGGAAACTGTACTGGAATCCAGTAAAAAAGAAATGAAGAAAACCAAAAATAATGCCTAAGAAATCTCCAATGATGACACAATTACCTTCTGGGCACTGATGGCTTCCCAAGAGGGAGCTCTTCTACCTTGAAGAAAGACAGGTGATTCTCTGAAGAAAACCAGTTGCAGCTGCCCCTCTGTGCTGCCAAGACCAGAGACTGCCATCTGAAGGGAGAAGCTGCCTTCTCTCCTCTTCAGGATCAAGCATTCTCAGTAAGCCTGGATGCTCAGTAAGGGTTCTGACATGATGAAAGAAGGCCAATCAAGAGCAAAGAATGTCCTATTTTGAGACTTTCATCTGAAATATTCCCACTTAGCCAGTCTCTCCTAGACACTCTGTATTTCAGTCTGCATCCTTCATTATAAGATTTCTCCTGATTCTGCCATGCAGATTAAATACGTAAAAGAAGAGCACTTGGACAAGCAGTGGCAGTCCAATTTCTTCTCTTCTACTGTACCTTCTCTGCAGAATGATGGTAGAGAAGCACAGCCTGTGTTCCTCACTAAGTATGACCTCCTACCTATTTTCCCCTCCTACAAGTAACCATGATCCTTGCAAAGATTGCTCCAAATCCAATCATTTCATAACTCAAAGATCACAAATTTTTAACTGCAGGATTTCTTATATTTGGAGTGAATTAAGTGTCAAAGAGTTTCTTTAAGAAACTCTGTGGGTTCCATCTGCATATAAAGAATAACTTGATCAGGAAAGTGTCTCTCCATAAAGCTCTCAAGTTGTTTGGGGGCAATTTTTCTAGCTTCATCTTTTGGGAAAGATGGGGGAGCCATCAGGAGAGGTAAGAAGAAACCTGAGAGAAATAAAGGCCCCAACAACAAAGGCCCATCTCTCCTGCCACACTTCTTGACATCAATGAAAGAAACAAATGATAAGATAACAAAATAAAATACGAAGGAAATGGGAGGAGAAACATTAAGAAAAGTTTAAAATGAAGAAGGCAAAAATAAAAGTTAAAAATGTCAAAATAATGTGCAATATTTTATTAACAAATACATTTCTTTTTCCTTTTCTTTTTTTCTTTCTTTTTTGGTACTGGGAATTGAACTTAGGGCCTCATGTTTGTCAGGCAGGTGCTGTGCCACTGAGCTACATCCCTGGCCCAAAATACATTTTTTTTTTAGGTAAAGAAAAAACAAGATGGCTTCAAAGACTAAAGATAAAAACTAAAAAGATGATGTTGTAACCAAGGGCATATTGTCAAGTAAGATAAAATACTACCTAAATATTAACCAATAAAACAAGATGTATCCGTAGCAAATATAAAAACAGGAAGAAAAGGAAATGAAATGGAAAAGAAAATTAGACTCAACTGAAGATGTTATGGCTTGTGTCTAGATACTTCCCCAAAGCTTCACAAACTCATAGGTGGGGCTTTTTCAGAGGTGGCTGAACCTAGAGTTTGTTGACTGATTCACATAGTGCAATGCTAGGATTAAGGGTGGGTGGGTGATTACTAAATCAGTCCACTGATTGGTTTGGCACTGCCCTAATCCCTGGTAGCATGGATACAATATACGGGACAATATAAGAAGGAGGCTTGTCTTGTTTCTTGCTTGCTTGCTTTGCTACCTTCTGTCTGCCATGAACTGCTTCTGTGATGCCTGTCTGCCATGCCACCTTGCCTTGGACTGAAACCTAACTGTGAGCCAAATAAAATTTTCCTTCTTTAACTTTGGACATTGGGCATTTTGTCTCAGCAATGAGAAAAGTAACTAAGACAGAAGGCAATCAAGTTGAAGGGCTCCCTAGGCCTAGACACACTCTGGGTGAAGTCTCACTGCCAGTTGGTGCCTAGCCCACCTGCACAAAGGGTGGAGTCTTAAGGATCAATGATGGCTGACAATGCAGGAAAACTAGTGAAACAACATAAGGCCTACTCTGTACACTGTTGAAGTCAGAGTTGGTCCACAAGTCAAAAAGAGAAATGCTTTGAAAGGGTTAAATCCAATTAGACCAAAATCTAGAAAGAAAAAGTAATCTCTTCTTAAGCTTAGTTTTTCTTTTATATATCTAACTGGTTAAAAATCTTTATTTGCAGAAAGATTCATCAGCATGCTATACACACACTGTATTAATTGAACAATTGAGCAATTTCAACAACTGAAAATTGTTCGTTTTATTGGGTGTCAGTAATAAGCTCCTCACACCATTATAGATTATAAGCCGGTTCCACCGCCTGCCTCGCAAGTGCAAGGTCCTGAGTTCGATCCCTGGTACCAAAAAAAAAAAAAAAAAAAAAGATTGTGGTTTAACACCTATGTCAGTGTTCAAGTATATATGTAACATATAAAGTTCATATACAGTGGTACCTCAGTTTATGAACATAATTCTTCCCACAATTGTGGTCACAGAATTCATTCCACAATACTAACTTGCAACCAGTATCATGGAATGAATTGTGTGACCAGAATCATGAAAAGGATTAAGTTCGTGAACCAAGGTACCACTGTACTCCAATTCTATCCAAAGAAAGAAAACATGAAGGTTAATATTGATTATGGAGGCTCCCAGCGTAGAGGAAGGGGCCTCCCAGCTGACATTCCACCGCTCCCAGAGGAGAGGAAGGGGCTTCCGGGCCGCCGTTCCACTGCTCCCACTGCAGAGGAAGGGGCTTCCTGGCTGCAGTACCACCGCTCCCAGTGCAGAGGCAAGGGCTTCTGGGCTGCCACACCACCACTCCCAGTACAGAGGTAGGGGCATCCGGACTACTGTACCACTGCTCCCAGTGCAGAGGTAGGGGGCTCCAGGCCACCATTCCACTACTCCCAGCCCAGAGAAAGGGGCTTCTGGGCTACCATTCCACTGCTCCCAGCATAGAGGAAGGGGCCTCTGGGCCGCTGTTCTACTGCTCTCAGCACAGAGGAAGGGGGTTCTGGGCTGCCGTACCACCGCTCCCTGTGCAGAGGTAGGGCCTCCGGGCCGCTGTTCCACTGCTCCCAGTGCAGAGGTAGGGGCATCTGGGCTGCTGCACCATCGCTCCCAGCGCAGAGGTAGGGGCCTCCGGGCCACCATTCCACTGCTCCAAGCCTAGAGGAAGGGGCTTCTGGGCCGCCATTCCACCGCTCCCAGTGAAGAGGAAGGGGCCACTGGGCCTCCGTTCCACAGTTCCCAGCACAGAGAAAGGGGCTTCTGGGCTGCCGTACCACCATTCCCTGTGCAGAGGTAGGGGCCTCTGGGCCACCGTTCCACCGCTCCCAGTGTAGAGGAAGAGGCTTCCAGGCCACCGTACCACCGCTCCCAGCACAGAGAAGGTGAGGCACATGGATGCCAACAACACCTCCCCCCCATCGAAATGAGAAGACACGGAAATAAGTCTCAAAGCCAGACTTCCAGATCACCTACAACAACCCCAAAGGGAAATGAGTCTCCCTGAAATGTCAATGAAAGAAGATCTGGAAAAAATGAAATCAGAAATAATTTCTCAGATAACAGCAGAGATTTTGCTAATAGTGGAAGACATGATTGATAAATCCAGAGAGGAGCTGAGGAACATGATGGAATCCCAACATAAGAAACAAATGGAATCCATAAAACAGATACAAACAGATTTCCAGGAGATTAAAAACTCCGCTGAAAGTCTACACAGCAGAATGAGCCAATGTGAGGACAGAATTTCAGATATAGAAAATAAGATGGCAATTAGTGACCAGGTAAAGAAAAATTACTTCAAAATTGTAAGGGACCACGCGAAATCAATCCAGCAGCTGCTAGATGATGCAAAGAAGAACAACATAAGACTGGAGTCAATGAAAAACAGGAGAGAGTGCAGATGACATAAAAGAACTGTTCACAGAAGTAACGGCAGGAAACTTCCCAAGCAGGGGAAAAGAATCTGACGTACAGATAAGTGAGGCATACAGACTGCAACTAGCCATGGTCAAAAAAAATCTACACATAGGCATATAATTGTTAAGATTACAGAAACTCAACAGAAGAACAAAGTTCTACAAGCAGTTAGAGAAAAGAAACAAATCACATACAAAGGAAAGCCCATCAGAATCACAGCAGACTGCTCAATGCAAACCCTCAAGGCAAGAAGAGCTTGGAATGATGTATTCCAAGCCCTAAAGGAAAACAGCCTCCAACCCAGACTGATGTGCCCTGCAAAACTATCTTTCAAAATTGATGGAAAAATAAGATACTTTCATGACAAAGAGCACCTTAGGAACTTCATGAATACCAAATTGGCACACCAAAAATTTTACACAATATCCTAGGAAAAGACAATGAGGATCACAACTCCAGGAAGCACAGCAGAATGAATCCATTGGGTGTGACAAGAAATTAAATGTAAAGGGGGAGAATCGAAAAAAAAGAAAAAGGCATGACAATGATAAGTTAATACATATCAGTTATAACCACCAATGTTAATGGTCTCAACTCACCAATCAAAAGAAATGGACTGGCAGAATGGGTCAAGAAGCAAAATCCAACAATATGCTGCATACAAGAAACACACTTAATTAACTCATAGACTGAAAGTTAAAGGGTGGAAAACAATACTCCATGCAACAGGAACCCGAAAAAATGCAGGACTAGCTATCCTCTTTGCAGCTCAAGTAGATTTCAAACCAACACTGATTAAGAGACACACAGAAGGACACTACATCCTTGGTAAAGGGAACAATCCAAGAGGAAGAGATGACAATCATAAATATCTATGCACCAAACACTAGTGCGCCCAACTATATAAAACAAATACTAACGGACATGAAAAGTCATATATGCACCAATACAATAGTAGTGGCGGACCTCAATACCCCACTGTCAAAAATAAATAGATCAACTAGACAAAAAGTAAGTAATGAAATACTACAACTCAATCGAACTCTTGAACAAATAAACTTAACAGATGTTTACAGAGTGTTCCACCCCACAAAATCAGAATACACATTCTTCTCAGCTGCACATGGGTCATTCTCCAAAATAGACCACCACATACTCACACACAGAACATGTTTAAGTAAGTGCAAAGGAATTGAAGTTATCCCTTGTATATTATCAGACCATAGTGTGATGAAATTGGAGATCAATAGCAAAAGAAACT
>NW_004624730.1:8866857-8887094 GCF_000247695.1 Heterocephalus glaber
TATAAATTAAAAAAAAGAAAAAAGAAGTAGAACTTTTCTTTGAAGTTGATTTGGTCATCTTAATTCTACTTATAGCTAATGCCATTAGTAAATTATAGACTTTTTAAAAAACTTACCTTGGTAAAGATGAGTGAATGAATAAAATAACTAAAGAGCTCTTCTCAATTTCCCATTTTCTTACAGTGAGATACTGATTTCTAACATCTATTGGAAAATAAACAGCATGGAAAAAATATCCCATTGTCTCACACATTCTTTTAAGTTTCGGTGAATAGTCCTATAAACAAATTAAATTATATAAAAACATATTGTACTTAACCAAAGTTACAGTAAGATTCATACTACTTTAAAAGGCAAACTTTAGAACAGGTTGTGTTGGGTATTTTCCAATATAAAAAATTTTAAATAACAATCACATTTTAACCAAAAATAAAAGGCTAATTTCTCCCACCCAAACATAATAGTCAATTAACAACATGGCTATTTTCCAGCTCAGAAAATGATTTATTTTATAATCCTAACAACAGGAGAAAGTATTAGACTATTTTGTTTTGGCATTTGCTTCTTTTTGCTATACCTATTGTAAATTATTTTTTTACTGTTCTAAAGAATGAAAAATATAGATCCGGCTGGGTGTGGTGGTGGATGCCTGTAATCCCACCACTCCAGAAGCTGAGGCAGGAGGATTGCCACAAATGAGAGACAGCCTAGGCTACATAACAAGTACTAGGCCAGCCTGAACTACATAGCAAGTCTCTGTGTCAACCCCCCTCCCCTGCAGAAAAAACAAAAACAGATCCATAGATCTATATATAGTATGAAACTTCTACCATGATATATTAGAATATTAAAACAGACAGATATCTGGTAAAAATATGTTGGTCCATGATAAATTAAGTTACTGGGTAATGATTATTATGTAAGAAATTTGTAATACCCTCAAACTGTCCTTATTTCATATTTTTTTATTTTTACCCAAATTAAGAAAGATCACAAAGGAAAGCTAAATAAATTAATCACTTGAAGGATACTGATACAGTAAGTTTAGCTTGTAACATGCAGGTTTATTTAAAATTCACTTGGAACAGTGATAGGGAAACTTTGTACAAAGGGTCAGATGGCAAGTATCTTCACAAAAATAACTGCTTAACAAATTGGCTGTTTTAGCAAGGACCTGTGTTCTATTTGGTTTCTGTCACAATTTACTCTGCTACTGAAATGTCTTATAGTGCAACCACAGACATATTACCGTATACGTAATATATATAAATACACATACATATATATATATATATGAATGAGCTTGTTAATGTTCCAATAAAACTTTATTTATAGATCTTAAAATTTAGATTTCATATAATTTTCACATCATAAAATATTATTCTTCTGTTTTATTTTGTTTTTTTCCTCAACTATTTAAAATATGAAAACCATTATTAGCTGTGAGCCATATGAAACTGGGCAGCGGGCTTTGGTCAGCTGACCCCTACCTTATAATAACTCCAAAGGCTGCCTCGAAAAATTTAAAAAAAAACACACATGACAAGGATTAAACTTTGTTATTACCTAAAACAGTCTGAAGGATAGAACTAGCAGAGGTAACTAACTTAGGCCTGACCAGTGAGGGTCTTAAACCTCCTGGACAATATGCAATGAAATACTTAAAAACATAAAAGTTCCAATACCTTAATCTGATATTCACAACCAACTATATCTAGTTAGAATCTTCTTGTGTTTTTGCTCCTATCCTAAGAATGCTACCTTCAAAAAGTTAAAACACAAAACACCTTGGCTCACCATCGATCTTTCTTTGCATATACTGTAATAGCGAACAAGATTTTCTCGAGAGAAGCCCAAGATGCTTCCTGTTCTTTAAGATGTATCATCGAGTCAGTAGTAAATTTCTTGGTTTAAATACAATAGTAACTTGAATATGATATAAAATTAACTTACATTTTAGAGCAGTGAATACAGAATTTATAAATATCCTCACCTTTAGGAAAAGATCCACTTCAGACTGGGTTTCATCTGTGTAAATGAGGTAACATCTGACAGTGTTACTCCACAGAGAATGTGAAAACAAGGGAGTAACCTGCAACAAACTAGCTACAGCAATATCCCAGTCATCTGAAAACAAAATTTCCGTAAGTTCATGAAAAATTACCAGACACATTTGACAAGATGATTCAAAAAAAGTGACAACACACAACGGGCATATTGAATGGAACTGATCTCGTGTTCACACTGACATAGCTCCTAGAATGATACCGAAGAGAAACAGTTCTCTAGCATCTAATTCTGTTCTGGGACTAGAAGTAGCAACTGTCACCAATGGTCTTCACTGGGGTAGCAGCGGTTCTAGTCAGATTTCAGGACTATGTGACCATAGTCAAACGTCCTATCAAGACTGCTGAAGCTCATACGAGCTGTGCAGTTAGGCTGCTCCTTCACAGGAGTCAGCATTCCCAGAATAATCTACTATTCTACCTGCTTTTTCTTGAACTAGATTCAAGCAAGTTTACAAATGATATAAAATGAAAGGCAGCCTTACACTGGTTTAATGAGAATGAAAATTTTGTTTTGATCCAGGATCTCACTACATAGTGCAGGCTTGCCTTGAACTCACTATGTAGCCCAGGCTGGCCTCAAACCTGGAATGATCCTCCTGCTTCAGCCTCCCAAGTGGTAGGAGTCCAGGCATGTGCCACCACATCTAGCTGAATATGAAAATTTTAATATATATTTGCCTAAATAAAATGCACAATTTAAAAAATGATTCTCATTTTGCTAAAAGAAAAATAACTTTCAGTTTTAAGAAAAAGTAGAGGTACTTATAACTTTGTAGGTCTACACTGATACTGAAATTCTGAACAGATTCTTCCAGCTTTTCTGAACACTATATAAAATTAAAAAGCAAATTCTTTGGATTTATATTATTATATGATCTAACAGGGCTTTTTGTATTTTCTCCAAGGCATGCTTTAACCTTCAACACTGTCAAAGAAGCAGAGAGAAAAACTAAAACCTATTGTTTCTCACTTAATCTACATCAAACTCCTCTTGCTCAACTAAAATGCCGAAGAATTCGGCGCAGATGCACAGGTACCAGAACCTGGTTGGCCAGGCTGGCTGGCATCTGATTCTCACATGAATTTGCAGCTGCATCACTCCCGGTCAGTAATGGCATCCATGGAAGGAACCCAGACTTCAAACTTCAGGCCTTGCTGATGGAAGCTCTACTATCGCAAGATTATAAAACATCAAGTCACTACCACCAGGCAGGTAACTGGCAAGCAGCATGCATTACCTCTGTTGACATTTGCAAAGGGGCCTTCCACATCTACAGAACTGTGCGCAAACTCTGGGCCTCGGAAGGACTGCTGAAGCTGGATCATGCTCCCCAGGGAGGGTTCGCTGCCCAGGGCTCCACCAGCCCAGTACTCACACTGGGTTCCAGATGCTGTTAGAGCACGACATTTGTAGCTTGTGAAAGTCAACTTACTGAATGTCCAAAAACTCACCACAAATATTAAGCAGGATTTCTCATGTTAAAAACATTACAATATTATAAATTCAAGAAATATTTAATAATTTTAAAAGTACTTTGCCACCAATTTTTGACAAAATTCCAAGGTTCTAGTTAACATAATTCTGGTTATCATCTCAAATTCAAAGAAGGAATTAAAAAGGGAAAGAAGAAAAGAAACAAGAGTAAAAAAAAAAAGGAATTACAGTAAGAGGGCAGCTAAAAACTCTCACATAAAATTATAAAAACCATTTCTAACTATATCTTATGTATCAATTAAGATCTTAAGGAAAGAACTAAAGACAGATTGTTCCTAATACACTAATAATTAATAGCTGCAGTCCATTAGGATATAAACTGTCTGCACAGGGAGTACATCCTTTTCAACTCCC
Source organism: Heterocephalus glaber (assembly GCF_000247695.1). Next base: position 8,870,776 of record NW_004624730.1, read on the forward strand.
CAGTACCATAAAATTAACATTTGAATCAACAGCTACTTACAACATATGATTCCCTAATAAATCATATTTTCCAGGCTACCTATATGGCATCCTGAACTAACTATAAGTGGACTGTTGTTTTGGGCCAAATCTCTGACAAAACTAAGTTTACTATTTGTAGCTTTTTGAATCTCATATGGGAACATTCCTTGAAGCATTCCTTCTTCAACTTAAACTCAAAATATGAAGAAGAAAGACCTGGAGGAAGATACTAAATTCTTTTTGTGAACTTGCCAAGACAATTATGATTGCTCTGAAACACTACACATTTGGACATGCTGACACTGAAACAATCATGAGGACCATTTTTTTCAGTTGCTCATGGTCATTAAGAATAACTTCATCTTTTTCTCAAAAGTTAGCAATAAAAGTCCCAGGACACTTGTCGATTCCAATGGGACTAAAACAAAAATTAAAAAAGAGTCATCAGTTACAGCGGACCCTTGACTTATGAACTTGATTGGTGCCCAAGGCCTGGTTGTAACTCAAGTAGGTTGTAAGTCAATACAGCTGAGATCTGAATGTTTACCTGGATACATGTTATAGATAACAAGAGGAAGATTAATCTTCCATTAACCTAATTAGCCCAAGTTGTTTGTATGTCAGGCCAAGTGTAACTTGAGGGTCCACTGTACTATATTTTACTCCAAAGTACATCATTTTGTAAGAAAGCATTACAGTGCCTTATAAAGTGATATTTTTCTCTGCATACAGAATCTTTTCCTTTTTTCAGTGTTAGTCATACTTTATTAATCTTTTTATAAATAATATAGTGACCTCTTTCATTCTGTGATTTCAGGCTCTTCTTTATGGCTAGAAAAATACATTTTGTACATTTAATTATAAAGCAAAAAACTTTATGAATAGCTCACAAAACTACAAATGGAAAGCACTCAGTGAAATATAATGCCGGTATTCTAAATGACAGTTGCACAGAATACCTCATTATGTGTAAAAATAAGGCCACAGGGAATACTAACTCCAATATCCATTCTCCTCTTCCTCTGCAAACAGAAGCTCAGACTTTATTTGGACACATGTCTCCCTCACTATTGATGACACTTTCCAATCTTCCTAGGTATAGCTCTGGACAAGGGCACTTGAGCAGAAGTGACCCATGTATCTTTCAGGTTGTGCCTTCCAGGAAAGCAATGGTTCTCCCCTTCCTGTGTCCCTTTGACTAAAATGCAGGTGTCATGGTGGGTCCTGTCACAGCTCTTGGATCATCAAGAAAAGCCATGGGTTTGGGTTGGCAGAGCAACATGAGAGAAAGAACCTGAGCCTATTACGTCACATACTTTAAGGAAAGGTGGTACCCTAGCAGCAGAGATACTAAGAAGTGCAACTCGGTAAAAGCAGTCTAAGCAACCGCCTAGCTAATATAGACAAGTAAAAGGCACAGAGCAGAATCCAGAGTTGGCTCTACAATATCACTATAGCTATGATGACAGCTCAGCATACTATAATCAGGAAAAAAATTTACCAGTAATATCCGTACAGTTGTCATCTGAATCCGACTCTCCAGGATCAAATACTTGGATCCCCTGAGCCTGCAACCTCTGAAGCTTGCTCTCCAGCTCTCGCTTGGCCCTCAGTAAGTCCTGAATTTCATTTTCTTTGGTCTCCCTAAAAATCTTTTTAAAAGGAGAATTTTGAGTCCTTTTTCATAATCAAAAGGTTGTGTCATCAACTTTAAAGAGCAACACCTTTCATTCCTACAATTATATTCATTTGGTCCTCTATCTCCTCTTTTGTAGGATGAATATCTCAGAAACTGTCCCTTACTATTTCCTAACTGGAGCCCACTGGGATTCTGGCAGGATGGATGTGTGTGTTGTGGAACTGTCATGGGCACTACATGATGTTTAACAAATTTTTACTTCCCTCCTTCTCAGGAGTGTTCTTTTACACACAGCATCACCAAACATTTCTAAAAGATTTCCAACATAGAACACTGCTTTCCTTTCTTTCAAAAGCTCTATCAAAATGTTCACTTTTACATCTTTTCTTTGAAACTATCTCAAGTTTATCATGTCCAACTCAAAAATGTAAGAAGTGCTTTATTCCAGTTCTTAGAACTTTCCATGAATTCTACATTATTATACTTATTCATCACAGTGTTATATAAACTTATATAATATACACTGTGTCACTCTGAGGATAAAACTGTAAGAAATTTACCTTGAATTGCCTTTTAACTTTATCTCTGTCATGTTCAAACGTAGCTGCTCTCTCCATTGCTTGATATTTTGCTTCTAAAGCACTTTCTTTTTCCCGAAGAATCTTCTGGTAAGTTTTCTGAAGCGCCTGGAATAATTTATCTTATTATTGCTTAATAAAAACTTTCTTCCAGATTTTACATTCTTACATTTGTTATATATTCTAGAATTTTAATAATCTACTATTTTATCAGTTCTCAACTGCATGTTGCTACTTTATTCAATCACATAATGGAAAAAATGCAAACATGCTTGAACTAGAGCAAATGAAGACATCTGGACACTAAAATAATAGAGATTGATACCTCTTCTTTGAAATACTGGTCAGCTCTTAAACTTCCCTACACCTCAGTTTTCTTATCTTTATGAGAAAAAAAAGTACAATTTTTAAGGTTTACCTGGGGTGTCTAGAAGTCTCCCCCTTAGTAAAGAAGAAGAGTAAACAAACGTCACAAAGGGGCCCCCAAACCAATAGCACAGTCTCAGAATTTTGCTCACAGTAAAGCAACCTATTGCTTATATGCTACCTTAAGGGATACTAAAATGGAAAGCCTGTGGTAACTGCTCTGAGTGAACTAACCAAATGGACTAAGGGAATTTGACTACATCTAGGGAGGGTTTTCAGCCTCAGCAGTTAAGATGGTGAGAACAGGAGGCTTCCAGAACAGTTCCTATCAAGATCACTGAAACCCTACAGTTGTGGTGCTTCCAAAAGAAACTGAGCAGTCAGCCCCCGCTGGAGGTCTGTACATCCCAGGTGGTCGGGGCGGGGGAGCAACACTCCTAGGATGACTTCTCAGGTTGCTTCAGCAGAGGTCACCAGCGTCTGGGTGTGTGAACTTCCTGGTCTACTTCGTGCGGAGTAGCATCTGCGGGTTCCCAATGCTCAGGCTAATTGCTTCAAGGTGTCGGAAAGAATGGATTAGAAATTGAAAAAGAGAAGGGGAGTTGATAGAGTTAAACTTAGGCTCAGAAAATAATGATCATTCAAAATGAGGATCATTTTCCACGCGCCTTTGCAAAGGACTTGGCTTGGAGAGGGGACAGGGTGGATTCCTTGGTTGCGCCCGGCCAGTTACCTGCAGCTCGGCCCGCAGCCGCTTGTTCTCGGTGTCCAGCTTGGCCTCACGGCGGCCCATGGACAACAACTCCTGGTTCTTGCTGACCCGGAAGATCTCATACTCCTTTTTGAGTCGCTCGTACTCGGCCGCCGCGTACTCCAGCTCGGGCACCGAGGAGCCCGTGGACTTGAAGCTGGCGCCCAGCAAGCCGCCCCCGCCCGCCGCTCGGGGCAGAGACCCGGGCCCGGCACCCGCAACCCCAGCGCCCCGGCGGAACGAGCTGCGCAGCAGGCGGGCTTTGGGCTTCACCTCCACCGGGATCTCGCAGGCCTCGCCGCCGCCCGCCCCATACGTGTCCTCAATCACCTCCCCGCCCGCAGGGCTCACGAGCGAGGAAGCTGTGCCCATGCCGCGGGTGGTCGCCGAAACTCTCCAGCCGGGAAGTCGAAGAGCTGGAGCACAGGGTCCGGCAGGATCGCAGCGGGCGGGCGAGTGGGTGGGACGGGCGGGACTGGCAGGCCGGGGCGCCAGGCGGGGCGGGGCAGTGGAGTGGGGCGGGGCCCGCAGGGCCTTTGCTCCGCTGTCCCTGCCCACGCCTTGACTTCCTGGCGGACGGGCGTCACTGTGAGCAAGGGCCTGCATCCCAGCTGCTCCACCTCTGCCATTGCTGTTTCTTTGGTGGCTCCCACGGTCCCAGACCTGGGATTGGTTCTAATTCCAGAGGCAGTTGGGAAAGGTGAGAAATACTGTACTTCGTGCCTACTGTGTCCCCGCAGGGGATGTCTCTTAGTATGCAAGTAGAGAGAATGACCAGCAAGACATGCGAGCCAAGAAAAATTTTATAACCTGAGACCCCCAGGGACAATCCTTAGACACAATCAGATTTTTAAATTCGTGCCAACAAGGAGCACTGGCTCCATCTGTAGTTCTCAAAAATCATATGGACTAGTTGTCACTGCTGTCCTTAATAACCTTTAGAACACAAATCTAGGTTTCTGAGTTCCTGGAGACATTTCCTCAATAGCGATCACTAGGTTTCTCATCAAGTATCCTGTGTATACATCAGCATGTGCACTGACCTTGTATAACTACTGGCCAGTGCCAAGAGCCCAAACCAAGGGATCCAGTGATCCGATACAGACTACTAGCAGAGACTCAGTGTAATAGTGTGGTTGGTTTTTAATATGTTTCTTAATCCTAAAACGTAAAGTTTATTCTGCTTCCAGTCTCATAGTATCTTTTCCTTCTTTATGCTGAATTTAACTCACCTATCTCACACTGCATTTTGAAAGGGTAACTCTGAACATAGACATAGAGTAAGGAATAGAATCTTTGGCAGGTGGCTTGAGGCTGAGTAAGGATGATCACATTTCTTAACCCTTCTTCCATTTAAAGGTGAAGTTTATTACTAGGGTAGGCAACAATTTGTGTTACCCACCGCAAAATGAAAATGTAGTGCCAGTGTTCAAAAGTTGTAAAGAATTTCAACACAACAACAGCAACGCACTAAGCCAAGTGTGGAGCCCTTCTTTGTGTGGGGCCCTGTAAGGCTGCATGGGGCTCTTCATAGGGCTGCCTGCCCAGGAAGCCAGCCTGTTTATGATTCCTCAACCCGAATTTGAGTGACGCTCGTGACTACTCTGAGCAGTAGACTGTGGCAGAAATAATACTGTGACAGTTTCTAAGTCCAGGCTTGGAGAGAATGGTGGCCACTTTCAGTGCCCTGGAATACTCTGGGAGCCTTGAGCCACCACGTAAAGAAATCTATAACCCCAAGACTACCAGATGAGAGAGCTCATATGTTGACATCCCAGGTGACAAGTGTGGGCTGGGCCAAGCTTTCTAGTCACATTTACCAGGGCACAAGAGGTAACTCTATCTTGGACTTCACAGACCAGACTGCTCAGTAGCTGGATGCTAAGTGGCTTCAGTATACATTACAGGAAGCAGAATCACTCAAACAACCTCTGCCCAAATTCCTGACCCAGGAAATCATAAAATTGCTATTGTATATTTGTTCCTTTGAATTGCAGAATTGGGATGCTTGTTAATAACTGAGATAAAGTGAATTTAAGTCTTAGACCGGAACTTCCAAGTTTGCATATTTAGTTAGCTCCCAGATTGCGTTAATTATTTCTTCATCACCAAGACACAATATATGACAGATGCAACTTAAAAGAGGAGAAGTTTATTTTGGTTCACACTTTTAGTCCACAGTTGGTCAACTCCAAGGCAGGAAGGCATGGTGAATGGTCTGGCAAAGGAAAGCTGCTCACCTCATGGTGGCCAGGAAGCAAACAGACAAGGTAGGAGCTGGGAAGGGAAATGTACCATTCTAGGGCACACCCCAGTGGCCAGCCTCTTCTGACCAGACCCAACCTCCCAACAGCAAATCAGCTACAATGCCCCCATAATATAGTCACCTTCCAAACACATGACGATCTAAGCCTTAGCATAGATGATACTTATGCCTGTTAAGATCTCAGAACCAAAAAGGTTGCATAAAAATGGTGGCCAAGAATGATCCAAATCCATGCTACTCAAAGCATGGTCCACAGACAGCACAATCACCATCATCTTGAAGCTTATTAGCAATCAGGTTCTCAAGTGCCACCACAGACCTAATGAGTTATAGTTTGCAGATTAAAACTGTTCCCTTCCCCTGCCCTAGTGATTTGAATATACCTTAAAATTTGAGAGAGACTGGAGAATCATTATTCTTGTTTATTGTTTTTTTTGAGACAGGGTCTTGCTTTGTGGTTCAGGCTGGCCCTGAACTCACTGTGTAGCCCAGGCTAGCCTCGAACTTGTGGCGATCTTCCTGCCTCTGCCTCCCAAGTGCTGGGATTACAGGTGTGTACCATGCCTGACAAGAATAATTATTCTTAACCTAGGTTGCACATTACAGTCACCTGGAGAACTTAAAAATGAAGGCTGCTGTCTGGGCCTTACCCTATATAAATTAGATCAGAATCTCCGGAGACCAGGATCCGGCCATCATTATTTTTTTAAAGGTGCCACAGAGAATTTTAATTAGTAGTGAATGCTGAAAAACCAATGGTCTCAGCTCTGCCATCTGTTTCCTTATTGACAACATGGGCGTGGGCCCCTTTGGTAAGCAGCTCAGCGTGTGTTCCTGTTTGAGCCTCTTCCCCTTCATCCCAGCTCCCAAAGCACTGGGGATTTTTGACCTTATCACTAGCATTGCACTTCAACTTCAGAGACAGATGTGACATCACAAGTAGTCACAATATCTCTGAGAAAATTTATCACCTTGGAATATATGATCAAATTGGAAATGCTATGTTGAGGACTACAGTCTTTGAAGAGAAAGGAACTCTGTGTAAGGAGGTGATTCTAGTCCTCATGAAAATTGCTGACCTTTTCTCAGGTCATTTATTCATGCTCTTTTTTACCAAGTAAACTCTGACTTCCAAAATCTCTTCCAACAAAGTTCCTAAAGATGACTACAATTTCAGGAATTATCATGAGGACAGCCAAGTAGCTGATTAGGACAGCTACTTAGCTTAAGCATCTGTGATGAAACATTTTTACCACTTGGGGTCAGTATAATTCAGGAAAAGTTACATAATTTGGTATTCTGTATAAAAAAAGATCATCTTTCTCATATGAAGTAGACAGAGTGGAGGGAAAGGAGAGGGAAGAGGAAAGGTAAAGGGAAGGGGAAGTAAAAAGAATTAAGATGAGTTATGCACATGTACCAACTCTCCATGATGAATGTAATTATTATATACTGCAAACATGCACCAATTAAAAAAAAAGAATGAGGCTCAGGTGTTGTTTTCATTACTGATGATATACATTGCCTTACATAGTTTCCATGACAAAAAAAAATCACATAGGAATTAGTTATGAAACAGGCAAACACAGTGTTCAGCAAGCCTTTTCTATTAAGGACCAGATAATAAATATTTTGTGGGCCATATAGTCTCAGTCACAATTATTCAACTCTACCATTATAGCCTGAAAGCCGCCCTACATAATATCCTGGAGAATAGTGTGTCTGCATTTCAATAAAACTTTATTTACAAAAACAAGTGTTAGGCTGGCTTTAACTTGGAGGCTGTGGTTTACTGATCCCTAAACTAGAGTGGTAGTTCCCAACCCTGGAAAATTTTCCAAATTGCCTGTGAAGCTTGTTAAAATTGTAGAGTTTTGAAATTCATGCCAATTCCACTGGATCAAAATATCTATGAGTGGGGCCTACATATTTGAAATTTTTAAAATCTGCACCTGATTCTGAAACAGGTACTAATTTAGGAACCATTAAGCCAAAGCAAAGTTAACTGGCCCTTGTAGAGAACAATAATGTGTGATATGGTTTGCAGTGCAACAAGACCATAATCCTAGCACTCTGGAAGCCTGAGGCAGGAGAATCACAAATTGAAGACTAGCTTGGGCAATTTAGCAGCTTAGCAAGATGCTCTCAAAAAAATAAAGTGTGTCCTCTAAAGATATAGTTGCCATGTGGTGTTTCACCTTGGGCTAAGTAAATGCATAGACATGTCAAAAGCCATGCTTTAAAAATAACTGCAAGCTGGGCATAGTGGTACATGCCTGTAATCCCAGCTCTTGAGCTCAAAGAAAAGGCCCTGGGTTCCATCCCCAGTATCACCAAATGAAAACAAAAACAAACCCAAACAAACCTACGGTGGTTTTTGTTAAGAGTAGGATAGCAAATATATTTACTGTATAAAGTATACTGCATGTTTGGGTTATTTGTTTAGCAAATGAAGCAGTTCTCTCTTTCTGGAGCAGAACCAGTCCTAGGATGCAAAAATCTATTTATTTCTTACTTGTTGAGCCGTGTCCTTTTGTTTCTCAAATTCAGGGTTGTTCTTCCACCTCTTTCCACTTCAGCCTCATGTTCAATTATGGAACTGATCAAACTCTTAGTTTCATCTGTGAAACCAACCATGCTAAATCTGGTGGTCAGTACCCACTCTGGGCTATGGTTAGTGACTAATTATTTTTTCTTACACATACTCAATGCCCACATGCCAGGAAGCAGGGAAGGAATCACAGTGGTTCAACTACTACAGAAAGGAAGTCCTCTTCACAATGGTATAGATTCAAGAAAGAATGAGCCTTTTCTGACTTAAATGAGCCAAAGATAAAAGAACCAGTTGACATTTGTAGTTGTCAGAAACCCCCTACCCACTGTATTTCTTCACAAGTAGTGTATGGATAACAATAATTGGCACTAACTTTTTAAGAGTTTAAAACTAGGAGGGTTTATCTTTTAGATAAGTTTTTTTCATGGTTATAAAATTTCTTATCATAATATTAATAGGAATTTTTATGAGTTATAGTCTAAATTTATAAATAAGTTGTATTCTAGCAGTCAGGTTAAGAATCTTGTATTTATTATTTGAAGCATATTTTTCTGAGGAATAAAGTTAAACAACTTTGGCTGTTAGTTCAGTACAGATGCAGAACTGAATACTATTTATGCTAAAAACAACTGAAAGACCATTTCACTATGTATTCCAGGGAAACATGCTTTTAACACATTAACTGAGATTGTCCAGGCATGCATTCATCATTGGGTTATGCAGTCTTAGCTATCACTCCTGCTCTAGGCACTATGGGCAGAATGAACACCTATGTTCACAGGTCAAGGTGGGCACATCCTGGTGATCTGATACAGATGCTCCATCAGGAAGAGGACCTGGAGGAGGGACAGGGAACAAATGGTTGTATAATTTCCATTGCTTAGATTCTAGCAGGATCTTGTGCAAGTCATGTGATCTCTACCTTGGTTTCCTCATCTGAAAATGGAGATAATAGTGGTTCCTCATTTCACAGAAGCTATAGACACCAAAATCTGTCCCCCAAACCTACTTTCACTTAGTTAGATTCTCTTCCCTGAGTAACTTAGTAGGGTAACCCCAAGGAAAAATTTGATAGGCCAGACAGATGTAGTTCATCCGCAGTAGACTAAAAGATGCTTTGATTGACAATCCAACAAGACTCAGCCTCTCTGTGACATGGAAATCACTGGTGTATCTGCACCCTTAGGTACACATCATTGTCCTAAAACTATTATCTCTTCACTGGCTATCTGGCTGTTCCATTTTGCACCAGAGTCAGAGTATTCCACAGAGATGGCAGATGGTCTGATAGATTCTCAGGTCAAAAGGTAGGAAATATCAGACTTCTTTTTCTAAACAGTTAATTTTAAGTTGAAAAATAAAAATGTGTATATTCATGTACAATATGATGTTTTGACATCTCACATGTATACTTTATGGAATGGCTAAATCAATTCACTTAACATATGCTTATTGTATATGTGTGGTATGGAATACTTAAAATCTACTCCCTTAGCAATTTTCAAAAATATAATACATTATTATTAACTACAGTCACCATATTTGAATCTCTTGAACTTACTCTTCTTAACTGGCATTTTGTATCCTTTGACCAACATCTAATTCCCCTCCCTCATCCTTGCCTCTAGCCCTAAATAATCACCATCCTACTCTGCTTCTATGACATCTCCTTTTTTAAGATTCCATGTATAAGTGAAGTCATGTGCCATTTGTATTTATGTGGTTGCCTTAATTCATAAAGCATAATGTCTTCTAGTTTATCCATGTTGTCACAAATGACAGAATATCCCTCTTAAAAAGCTGAATAGTATTCTGTGTATATACAATACATTTTCTTTATTCATTCATTCATTGGTGGACATTTGATTCCATTTTATAGGTATTGTGAATAATGCTGCAATAAACATGGGAGTGCAGCTGTCTCTTTGAGATACTGGTTTCATTTACTTTGGATATATATGCACCCAAGCAGTAGGACTGCTGGATCATATGGTATTTCTATTTTAATTTTTTGAGGAATCTCCACAATGTTTTCCATAATGGCTGTACTGATTTATATTTTTACCAATAGTGTGTGCAGAATCTCTTTTCTCCACATCTTTGCCAATACTTATCTTGAATCTTTTTTATCATAACTGATCTAACAGGTATGACATGATACTTTGTTGTGATTTTGATTTATGTTTCCCTGATGACTAGTATGTTGAGCATTTTTCATGTACTGTTGATAATTTGTATGTCTTCTTTTGAGAAATGTCTACTTAGGTTCACTACTCATTTTAAAATTAGTTTACCTGTTGTCTTCTATTGAGTTATTTGATTTCCTTATATATTTTGCATATGTACAGTTTACAAATATATTCCCTTCCATAGATTATTTCTTCATGCTGTTGTTTTTTCTTTTTTCTTTTTTTTGCTCTACAAAAGTTTTTTAGTTAGATGTAACCCTGTTTGTCTATTTTGGCTTTTGTCTGCTCTGCCCAAAACGTCATTATTGCCCAGGCCAATGTCACGGGGTTTTTTCCCCTGTTCTTTTCTAGTAATTTTACATGTTCAGGGCTTATAATTTAGTCTTTATTTAACCCTATATGAGTTGATTTTTGTATATAAAAGATATAATTGCATTCTTTCGCATGTGGATATCTACTTTTTTCTGGACCATTTATTGAAGAGACTGTTCTGTGTTCCTGCTGCCTTTGTTAAAAACCAGTTGACCATAAACCCATTAATTTATTTTTGGGCTTTCCTTTCTGTTCCACTGATTTCTTTCCTGTTTCTATTCCAGTGCCATGCTATGTTGAGTACTCAAACTTTGTAGCAGATTTAAAAATCAGTATATATAATGTCCCCAGATTTGTTCTTTTTGTTCAAGATGGCATTGGCTATTCAGGGTCTTTGTGGGGTTTTTTGTGACAAATGCCATTGGATTTTTCATGTACATTCCATCATATCTACTGAACACTTTGGATAGTATGGCTATTTTAGCAGTATTAATTCCTATGAATGCAGGGTAGCTTTCCATTTATTTGTATCTTTTTCAATTTCTTCTTAGCAGCATCTGTGTTGTCTCCTACATGTCACTTATTAGATGATAAAAGACTCAAGCCAAATTGAATCAAAACAGAAACCACTACCTTGAAAATGGAAAAAAAGTTATTTTTCATAGCAGAGGAAAATAACCAGAATAGAATACAGTTTTAGTCTTAACAAAGCATTAATTGGTAGTATAAAATTACAGGGTGTAGCACATAAGGAATGGGATGCTTAATCACTTTTTATTACCTATAATTAATGTTTTATCAACTCCTACAGGACTCAGGAGTAGCCCCAAAACTATATCCTCTGCTGTTCTCCCAGTGTGTCTGGGTTTGGAGTGGCTCTATCCTCAGCTGTGAGGTCAGCTGCTGCCTATGCATGAGTAATATTTCACTTCGCCCTCTCACTCTTGGACTTCACCTTTTTGTCCTCTTTTATGTTGCCTGTTGTCAAATGTACTTCTCCACTGGACATTTGTTTATAACTCAAAATATACCTGATGAAAGCCTCTCTTCTAACCTTTCTCAGAAAAGGGTAGCTACAGTCTTTTCTCTTACTCTGTTTACTCTCCAAATCAAATAAGTCACATTTGTGATTTACCAATGGGATTTAACCACCTCCACCAAGCCAATTTATGCAAATTTATGTGATTCCCAATCACAAGCATTTCCAGAGATTCAAGTCCACTGTCTTTGCTTTGCTGTATGCCTCACGCAGATTAATTTCCTTAGTGGTTACCCACAATTTCCCGTGGGGGTAGTGTAAAAATATCGCTTTCATAGAAACTTCAGATTCATTTAAATTTATACTTCCTTTCTCCTAGATATACTATTTATTACTTAATATTGTTCACTTTTCCTTTAGAGGGTTTTACATTATTATGCTATTGTTCTTATCTGTGTATTTACAGAGCCATAGTAATTTTGCCCAAATGTTGGAGCTGTTTCCACTATAGTACATTTCCCAGCATTGGTCTTTTCCAGTTACTTCTCAAAGCTTTGACATGGTGGGAGGAAAAAAAGGAGACACACCAGGCTTTGTCTGCTCTTTTCTAGTGGGATTTTGGCAAGTTCCTTTACCTCTCTGTGCTTTTTCTTGCTTTGTTCCTGTTAGATTTTCCCCTTAAATGTAAAATGAAGCCTTGCAATATGTGTCACACAGACCAGCTGTGAGAATGAAATGAGGTGGCATAAGTTGACTCAGCTTTTCTCAGCAGGCTTCCTAATGGTGGCTCAGCTCCATTCTCCTTCGTCTCCCAACTGAGCCCACCCCCTTGCTTTTGGGAACTACATAGAACAAGTTTCCCGGGAGAGTCAGTTTTGAAGTTTAGACAGAAGTGAGTTCTGACACTTCATGCATCATGGTTAAACATCAACCAGCATTTGGTTTTTACTTCCATGTGGTTCACTTATAGGGAAACTTAAGCTTTGTGAAATTCTACCCAAAACCCAAAAGTAGCAAAGGAAAGAAGTGATTTTGGTGAAAGTGTGTGCACTTTCTGTGTCCACCATTCACCCAAGGATCTAAAGCCTCCCTGAAGATCCTATCTACCATGTTTGGACGTTGGCTTCCAAATTTACACAGATTAGAAAATCCTGGGAAAGGTGATGGCAGTGGTGATGAACTGGAGCCAACAGAAAAAGAAGGAAAACTATAAAAACTAGGAGGCTTTAAAAAAGAACTAAAAACAGAACAGTAGTCTAGTTCCTTTGGCACTCCTGTTGTCTCTGATATCGCCGTAGGATACTAACATAATCTATGTTAACAATAATGATACCTTAATTGTCAGTAATGATGAATTATGTGTTTGCAGTTTAAGTATACTGAGAAACATATGAATAATAGTCTTTAAAAATTTCCATGCTAATTAGTTAGAACGCTTTCTTAAAAATATATTGGTGGCCATTCATCAGAGAAATATCTATTATCATGAAATTTCAGTATGTGAAAATCTGTGATAAGCTAGTTCATGCCAGTGTGTGTGTGTATGTGTGTATGTGTGTGTGTGCGCACACAGATCATAACCCACCCTCTTTAAGAGATTTGCTATAATTACATTCTAGTAAAAACCTCTCCATGAACTCTACATGGAAGATTTAGTGACTAAAGTCATACAAATTCTTAATTCTAGTAGAATTTCACAGAATGTTGCTACAGTGAGGTCTCGGAGGATAAAACCACATCTATCAAATACTATTTCCCTGAATTAGGAACAAACATCCTTTGAGTAAACAAGACCCTTTATCACCTTAAGAAATAAAACTGGTGTCCCTTCATCTCCTAAAAAGTAGGTTTTGTCATTTTCACCTCTGCATTAAATTATTCTGAATGTTTCAGCTTCTTAGAGCAAATTGGCTTCTCCAGAACTAGCTTTGTTTTTGAAATTACTCTTCTTTCCTTAGAAATAATTTCTATATATTATCAAACGCTATCACAAAGTTTTTATCCTGGGTAATTTTTCTTCTCTAACTTCATGGATTTAAATACAATAGTTACATAAGTGACAAATATTATTGTCACAGTTGTGATTTAATTTTAAATTCCTTTTTCCTCCCCCCCCCACTATCCAAATAAACCAAAAGATGCCAGAGTTCTGCTTCCATTTAAAAAGGAAAAGAGAAAAATTATATATGTCACTTTAATTTAACATTTCTTTCACCTTTCCATGTTAAGTTGTTACACATTTATGTTTGAAAATTTTAATAGTTATGATATGCATTTCAACATGTCCTTGGTTTGTTAGAGTTTATCATGAATTAAAACTTTTAACACTTCTCAGATAATATAAGAATTTAAAACTTAAATTTCATTTACCCCACCTTCAACTTTTTTGCTTTTGTTGTCATGTATTTTAACTCTATACTTACCTTAAATCCTATAAAAGATTATTTTTGGAAGGTCAATATTTTTTCATATTCATACCCCTTTTACCCTTCCTGTTGCTGGTCATTCCTTGCTGCATTTCCCTGCTTCCAGTTGGGGTACTTTTTGTTTATTTGAAAAGCTTGCAGTAGTATTATCTTTCAGTAAAAGTCTACCAGTCCATTTTTATTTGTCCTAAAGTCTTCTTATTTCACTTTTTTTCTGAAGGATATTTTTGCTGACTGTAGAATTCTAGGCTGGCAGTTTTTCCCAGAATCTTAAACATGCTGTGCCACGAATTCTGTAGCTTTCATTGCTTCTACATAACAGTCAGCTGTAATTCTTGGTGCTGAGGCCTGGGAGACAATGCTCCTTTTTCCTTCTGGCCGGTTTTTGATTTTCTCTTTATCTCTCACTTTCAGCAGTTGGACTATAACTTTTTTTTTTTGCATTCTGCTTGGAATTTTAGATTTTCTTTAGCCTAAGGCCTGATATTTTACATTGATTGCTTTTTTGTTGTCGTTGCAAATCCTTAGCCAATCCCTCTTCAAATATTGCTTTTGCCTTCTTTTCTATTTCCTCCTTTTCTGGCTCCTTAAGTAAAAATGAGTTTGACCTTTTTACTCTATTCTATATATTTCTCACCTTTTTTCTGCACTTTCTATTCTTTTATTCCCATCGTACTCCAGTCTTAATATTTTATAATGAACTATCTTTACTTTCACTAAAACTTGAGTTTAATCTATCTTTAGAATCATCTATTGAATTTTCATACTGAAAATCGTTGTTATATTTGCTCATTTGTATTAGTATTTTATTTTATTTCTTGAAATAGAGCTCTTTCATTTCAAAAAATTCTCCATATTTCATCTATTTTCTTTAACATATTAATCTTCCAGAAATCTCACTAAACCAACTTTGGCAGAAAACAAATCTACTGAAAGATGATTACTGTTCTGGTCTGTTGAGTCTTATGCCCACAAGTAGGAACAGTAAACCCAAGATATAAAGCTTAAAAAGTGATGAAAATTAGCCAGCCATAGTAGCACATGCCTGTAATCCGAGCATCCTGGGAAGCCGAGGCAGGAGGATTGCAAGTTCAAGCCCAGCCTGGTCAATTCAATAACTTAGCAAGATCCTATCTCTAAATAAATACATACATAGTAAAGATGCAGCTCAATATGAAGGCTGTGGGTTCAATCCTCAGTAACACACACACACACACATACATGCAGAGAGAGAGAGAGAGAGAGAGAGAGAGCATTTATGATCTAAACATGCTTTTAGAATTTACATGCTCAGGGCCGGGCATTTAGCTCAGTGGTTTTGCCACCTGCTGCGCAAGCGCAAGGACCTGAGTTCAATCCCCAGTACCTAAAAAAAAAAAAAAAAAAAAGAATTTACATGCTCAAAAAACCTTTGGTGACCATGTAAGCTAAACCCACCATAGTACCTAGCATCTTCTACCTAATGAGCACTTAATAAATGCATTCCTTAGGTGAGTTACATGAATATTGACAAATAGATCTATTTATATAACCATACTGACTTAGCTCTTCCTCCCTACCCATTCATAGTTGAAGCCTTAACTCTCAATGTGACTGCATTTAGAGACAGAACAATAAGGAAGTAAGAAAGGTTAAGAGAGGTCATGAGGATGGATATTTAATCTCATAGGGCTGGTGTTCTCTTTAGAGGAGAAAGAGAACCGGCTCTTTCCTCTACCCGCATCCCACGGGCAAGGAGCAATGGCGACTGACTCTAAGCTAAGACAAGAGACCTCAGAATTAACCTGCCTTGCCAGAACTTTGATCTTGGACTTCCCGACCTCCAAAGCTGTGAGAAATTAATTTCTGCTGGTTAAGCCACCTGGACTGTAGTATTTTTGTTATGTAGCCTTGGCAGACTAATATATACACATTAGCATGCTGGGGAACATTTTAATCTATCCAGAAAATTCTTGTCTCTTTCCCAATACTCTCTTGATCCTCTTGCTCCAACTTTGAGGGGAATCACTGTCTTAATTTTTTCTTACCTTATATTAACGTTGTCTATTTTAGAAGTTCATACAAATGAAATAATTCAGTATATTGTCTTTTTTTGTTTCTTTCATATAATATCATGTCCATGAGTCTTACCCATTTTGTTATGTGGGTAAGTATTCATTTTTAATTCTTTTATTGGTACATTTTAGGTATACAACACAATTACATTTCTCATTGGGAACTTGTACCTTTACATGATGC
>NW_004624730.1:8891889-8916472 GCF_000247695.1 Heterocephalus glaber
ATCTGTTTTATGGATTCCATTTGTTTCTTATGTTGGGATTCCATCATGTTCCTCAGCTCCTCTCTAGATTTATTTATCATGTCTTGCACTAGGAGCACAATTTCTCCTTATATCTGAGAAATTATTTCTGATTTCATTTTTTCCAGATCCCCTTTTGTTGCCATTTCAGTGGGTCCAGGTGGTTGGTTATCAGAGTGTTTCATTTCATTTCCCTTTGGAGTTGCTGTAGTTGATCTGGAAGTCTCTTTTTGAGACTTATTTACATGTTTTCTCATTTCGACTGGGGGGGCAGGGGGTGTGCTGTTGGCGTCTGTGCGGCTCACATTCTCTGAGCTGGAAGAGGTGGGCCAGGGGCCGGGAGTGGCAGTAGGGATGGTGGCCTGAAAGCCCTTTCCTCTGGGCTGGGAGCGGCAGGACATTTGGCAGCCCAGAAGCCCCTTCCTCTGGACCAGGAGCAGTGGGAAGGCGTCTCAGAAGCCCCTACCTCTGGGCCGGGAGCAGTGAGATGGACGACAGCCCAAAAGCCCTTTCCTCTGTTCTGGGAGCAGTGGGAGGGTTGGTGGCCGGGCATACCCTTCCTGTGGACCAGGAGCAGTGGGACGGCAGTTCAGAAGCCCCTACCTCTGGGCAGGAATTCTTTAAATGGTGAGAACTTGATTAGCTCCAGCATAGTGGTCTGGTGGTCAGGTGTCCTCTGCATCTTCGTAGTGTGGAACAAGGTGGCTGTACAGAGAAGAGGCCAAACGACGGTGTGTGTGTGCGTGTGTGTGTGTGTGTGTGTGGGTGTGTGTACAGTGGATTGTTGCCAAGGCGCGGGCTGATTTGGTGTTTTCCGCGTGACTGGCGACCTCGGGATCGCGTCCATAGACCTGCCTGTCTGTAGTGGGCTGATTTGGTGTTTTCCGCGTGACTGACGACCACCGGACCACGTCCGCAAACCTGCCTGTCTGCAGCGGGCTGATTCGGTGTTTTCAGCGCGACTGGCGACCTCAGGACCATGTCTGCAGACCTTGTATTGCTTTAGATTTGTGCAGTACTTCTCAAAATAATTCTCAGGACTCCTCCAAGCTTTTCTGTATTCAATTTTTAAGTTGAGTACTATTTCATTGGATGAATAGGTCATTTCTTCATTCTCATATTGATAGACACTTGAGTTGACTCCAGTTTTTGGCTATTGTTCTTATTCGTAATGCTGTCTCTTGAGGAGCAGAAGCTTTAAATTTTGATGAAGTTTAATTTATTAAATTCTTCTTCCGTGGTTATCACTTTCTTACATCTTTGCCCACCTCATGATATAAAAGGACTCTCCTATAGTTTCATTGAAAAGATTTATGACTTTAGTTTTTAAAATTAATTTTATTGGTATAATTTAGATATACATAATGATATACATTCATCATGGGGAACTTACCCCTGTACATGATATATCTTTAAATTTTTTTTTATTATTTGTATTTTAAAATTAATTTTATTGGCCCATTTAAGGTATACAACATAATGACATTCATCATTGGAAATTTTCAGCTTAACAGAATTCATCTTGGTTCTTATTTTTTCCCCACACTGCTGCCCTCCCTTCACTCCCTCCACCCCTCCCTATCTACAAAGATTTTGTTTCCATTTTTTCTTTTTCTCATATTAATTCCATTCTCTTCTTTCTTTTCCCCTACCCTTCCCACTTTTCCTTCCCCTTTGCCCCTTTTCTTCCATTTCACATGATCTATTATACCTTTTAGTCCTGATTTATACTTTCAGTTTCTCACACTAGAGAATCTATTTGGTATTTACACATGTGTGTCCTATTTATTTCAATTAATAGTATCATCTCAATATGCATCCATTTAGCCATAAATGTCTAGTTTTTCGTTCTTTATGGCTGAGTAATACTCCATTTTATATAAAAAACAATTTCTTTATCCAGTCTCCAGTTGATGGGCAATTGGGTTCCTTCCAAGTTATAGCTATCGTGAATTGTGCTGCTATGAACATGGGTGCACATATATCACTGTGGTATGATTCTTTTAATTCTTTCAGGGAGATACCCAGCAGGGAAATAGCAGGGTCAAATGGGACTTCCAGTCCTAGTTCTTTGAGGTATCTCCATACTGATTTCCACAGTGTTTGCACCAGTCTAAACTCCCACCATCAGTGGAGTAGGATTCCTCTTTCCCCACAGCCCTGCCAGCATTTGTTATTGGTTGATTTAAGGATAGCAGCCATTCATACTTGGGTGAGGTGGAATCTCAGTGTTGTTTTAATTAGCATCTCTCGAATGACCAGTGATGCTGAACATTTGTTCATATGTTTATTTGCTATTTCTATTTCTTTGTCTGAGAAATGTCTATTCATTTCAGATGCTCATTTTTGCATTGGTTCTTTAAATTTGGGAGGTCTGACTTTTTTGAGTTCTTTATAGATTCTAGATAGTACACAGTTGTTTGAGGAACAGCAGGTGAAAATTTTTTCCACATTGTGGGTTGTCTCTTTACACTGTTGGTGGTTTCTCTTGTGTAGAAGCTTTTTAATAAGAAGTGATCCCACTTGTTCATTATGCGAGTTCATGGGCAACTGAGGTTTTGTCCATAGAATCTTTTCCTACACAATGTCTTCAAGAGTTCCACCTAACCTCTGTTCCAGCTGGTTCAGCATTTCCATTTCAATATTTAGATCTTTAATCCATTTTGATTTTAGTTTAATGTATGGTGAGAAATATAGGTCTAGTTTTAATCTTTGACAAGTTGAAACCCAATTTTTCCAGCACCATTAAAGAGGCTATCTTTCCTCCAGTGAGGGTGGTTGGTTGGCTCCTTTGTTAAAGACAAGGTGGCTGAGTATGTCTGGAGTTGCTTCTGCATCTTCTAATCTGTTCCACTGGTCCTCAGGTCTGTTACTTTGCCAGTATCATGCTGTTTTTATCACAGTAACTATGTAGTATAGTTTCAAGTTGGGGATTGTGATACCCCCTACCTTGTCTTTATTGCCTGGTATTGCTTTTGCTATTCTGGGTCTCTTCTTATTCCAAATGAATTTTTGGATTGTTTTCTCAAGTTCTGTGAAGTATGCTGCTGGGATTTCAACTGGGATTGGATTAATCTATATAGCAGTTTTGGAACTATGGCCATTTTCATTATGCTGATTCTTCCTACCCAGGAGCAAGGGATGTCTTTCCATTTTCTGACATTCTCTTCAATCTCTTTTTTCAAAGTGCTATAGTTTTCAGAGAAGAGGTCTCTGATTTTTTTTGTTAGGTTGATTCCTGGTATTTCAGTTTTTTGGATGCTATTGTGAAAGGAATTGTTTGCCCTATTTCTCATTCAGTGAGTATGCTGTCATGTAGGGAAAGCTATTGAGTTTTGTGTGTTGACCTTGCATCCAGCTACTTGACTGAATTTGTTTATTAAGTCTAGAAGACTTTTGGTGGAGTTCTTGGGGTCTTCTATATAGAGTATCATGTCATCTGCAAATAATGACAATTTGACTTCTTCATTTCCTATCTTTATTCCTTATTTCTTTCCCTTGTCTAATTGCCTTGGCTAATGTTTCCAAGACCATATTGAATAGGAGTGGTGAGAGTGGACATCGTTGTCTTGTTGCTGATTTTAATGTGAAGGATTTTAGTGTTTGAGCATTTAGTATGATATTGGCTGTTGGTTTTTCACAGATGGCTTTTATCAGATTTAGGTAGAGACAATCTATTCCAATTTCTTGTAGGGTTTTTATCCTAAATGCGTGTTGGATTTTGTCAAATGATTTTTCTGCATCTATTGAAATGATCATATGGTTTTTGTCCTTGGATCTATTGATATAGTGTATCACATTTATTGATTTGCATATGTTGAACCATCCCTGCATCCCTGGGATGAATCCCACTTGGTCAGGGTGTGTGATCTCCTTGAGGATTTTCTCCATTCTTTTTGCCAGTATATTGGTAAGGATTTTTGCATCTATGTTTATTAGTGAGATTGGCCTATAGTTCTCTTTTTCAGTTGGGTCTTTCTCTGCTTTGGGGATCAATACATCATATATCTTGATTCCTCTTTTACCTATTCCCCTTCCTTACCTTCAAGTCCTCTTCCCCTCCTTATTTACAAAGCCTTGTTTCCATTTCACCCTTCTTTTCTCATTTTTTCTTTTCCCTTCCTTCCTTTCCCCCTCCCGCTAAGTTCTCCTTTTCTTTTGAACAATTTCTTCCTATTTCACAATATCTATTATACATTTTGATTCTTGTTTACACTTTCAGTTTCTCATACCACAAAGACAATGTGATATTTACATATGTGTGTTTGATTTATTTCACTGAAAAGTATGGTCTCAAGGCCCATTTCTTTACCTAAAAATGCTTGAAGTTTATCCTTCTTTATGGCTGGGTAGTATTCCACTGTATAAGAAATCCATATATTTTTTATCTGTCCATCAATTGGTGGGCATTTGGGTTGTTTCCAAGATTTAGCTATTACAAACTGTGCTGCTATAAATATGAGTGTGCATATATCACTGTGGTTTGATGCTTTTAATTCTTTCAGGAAGATACCAAGAAGGGGAATAGCTAGGTCAAATGGGACCCCTAATGCTAGTTTTTTGAGGCGTCTCCACACTGATTTTCACAGTGGTTGCACCAATCTACACTTCCACAAACAGTGGAGAAGGGTTCCTTTTCCCCCACCAGCATTTGTTGTTGGTTGATTTCTTGATAATAGCCATTCTTTCTGAAATGAGATGAAATCTCAGCATTTTCATTTGCATCTCTCAAGTGACCAGTGGTGTTGAACATTATTTCATATACTTATTTGCTGTCTCTATTACTTCATCTGAGAAGTATCTGTTCATTTCAGATGCTCATTTTTGGATTGGGTCTTTAAATTTGGGGTGGGGCTTATTTTTTCAACTCTTTATATGTTCAAGATATTAGTCCTTTGTCTGAGGAACAACTGGCATTGATTTTGAAAGATAGTTTTGTGGGGTACATAATCTGGGTTGGAGGTTGTTTTCTTTTATAGCTTGAAATACTTCACTCCATCTTCTCCTTGACTTATGGGTTTGGGTTGAGAAGTCTGTTGTGATTCTGATGGGTTTTCCTTCATTGGTGATTTGTTTCTTTTCCCTCACAGCTTTTAATATTCTGTTCTTGTGCCGATTTTCTGGAATCTTGATTATTATATGCCTTGTTGTAGATTTATTTTGGTCATGGATATTTGGAGTTCTATATGCTTCACTTATTCGTATGTCAAATTCTTTTTCCATGTTTGGGAAATTTTCTGCTATTACTTCTGTGAACAGATTTTTTATGGCATTTGCACTGTTTCTTATCAATCTTATGTTGTTCTGCTTTGCATCATGTTGCAGCTGTTGGGTTGATTTTTAATGGTTTCTTTCTATTTTTAAGATATCTTCCTTTTTGTGGTCACTAACCACAATCCTGCCTTCTATATTTGATATTTTGTCCTTGCTTTTGTTCACTTGGTTGTGTATACTTTCAATTGAATTTTTAATCTTCTAGATATCTGTTTGAATGTTTCATGGATTCCATTTCTTTCCTATGTTGGGCATTCATAGTTTCCATCATTTTTGTAAGTTCCTCTATTTTTATATCTGTGTCTACTTTCAAGTTATTGAGCATGTCCTTCATTTTGATTGTCAATTCCTTTTTACCTGAGAGATTATTTTCTCTATAGCCTAATTCATCTGCTATTTTTTACTTCTGCTGCTGTCATTTCAGAAAGTTCAGATGGATATGCTCATTCTTAATATTAACATTCTTGAGAGAGCACATGGTGTATATAGCTTTGTAATTTTCTCCCACCTCCAACGCTATCTCTTTTTTCATTGAAAACACTTCATGCATAATATTAGAGGCTGTATGACTTTGTAGGCCTTGGATTTGCCATCATTTATTTATTTAATGTTTTCTTTAATTTTGGATTTTAGGTTATTCTCTCTCCTTCTCTCCCTCCCTCCTCCCTCCCCCAATCCTTTTATAAATATTTACAAAGAAAATCAATTTTTTGCATATGTGTGCATTTAGAAAACATTTCTAGAAGGGGAATTACTAATTACTGGGCCAAGCAGTATGGAACATTTTTAAGACTCTCAAAACACATCATATCCCAAAATACTTTCCATGAAAGAATTCAATCATTTAAATTCCTGCTAGCTTGGACTAGTGGTATGGAGTGGTAGAGTGTGTGCTTGATATATATGAGGCACTGGGTTCAATCTCCAGTGGCAATAAATAAATAAATAAGAATTTCCTCAACCAGCACATGACAATCTCATCATTTCCTCTCATATCCTTCTTTAAAATGTTTCTTCTTTGACATGTTAAAAAGGTATTTATTTTAGCATCAGTTTGTATTTCTTCTATTAATGAGTTTGAATTTTAAAAATTTATTATTTTCCTCATCTATGAATAGCCACCTCATATGCTGTGCTCACTTTTCCATTACTTATCTATAGAAGTTCTACCTTTATTTCTTTTGAATTTGTTCCAAAAATTTATATATTAAGGATATTAGTCACTTGTCTTATTTTATACTCATATTATTCTCATATTATTTGTGATTTTTATTGTTGTTAGTGATTCTAGCTAAAATCGTGTCAATGCTATAAAGATATTTAGAAACATGTACTAGGAAAATTGCAGAGATGGATGATGATAGAAGTAGTGAGCTAAGCACAAAGTTATTCACTGGGAGGGTAGAATAAAGATTTTCATCTTTGACCTATTGGGTGATTATTATGTATTCATGAGTTGGTTCTATACATATCTGCTCCCTGTTTCCTTATATATAAAATACAGATAAACATTAAAAATTTATGAGACTCCTGGATCATAGTCAATATAATTAAATTAAAAGTGTTATATGTATAAGGTATTGTAGTGTACATGTTGTGTTGTAGGTAAAGACCATATTCTTTCTTTTTACATATTTGTAGGAGATAAAAATGTAGTAAAAATGCATGTATCATTTCACTTTTACGGTAAAAGTAAATTTATTACATTTAAGAAAAACAATCTCAGACAGACATGGTGGCACATGACTATAATCCCAGCACTTGGGAGGCTGAGGTAGGAGGATCACCAAGAGTTCGAGGCCAACCTGGGCTACATAGTGAGTTCAAGGCTGGCTTGAACTATATAGTAAGACCCTAACTCAAAAAACAAACAAACAAACAAACCAAAAACAAGCAAAAAAGAAAAACAATCTCAAAGAGAAAAGATATATCATTAAAAACAGATTCAGGGCCAGGGATTTAGCTCAGTGGTTCAGCTGCTTGCCTTGCAAGTGCAAGGTCCTGAGTTCAATCCCCAGTACCAAAACAAAACAAAACAAAAAACAAATTCAGCTTCCAGTATATGTAATACCCTGGAATAATTAAGGAAGAAAGATGGTGTTAGGTAATGAAGAAGATGCAGTCTAGGGGCACTTCTACAAAACATAAGAGGCAAATATGCTTCCTGAAACCTTACCATGAGCAATTATTCCTTTGATAGTTAAAACCAGGATTCACAAGTATTCATTATGAATTTAAAACATCTTATATCATTACTTCTTTTGGATTATGAAATCACAGATTCATTACAGGTTTGTAAGATCTGAAGACTATCTTGTCTCTTTTTATAGTAGTAAGAAATACTTTAAAAAGTTTCAGTATTTTCTCAAAAACTAATTATCTCCTAAAAACTAATGCTAGAACTCAAACAAAATCTAGAATCTTTTGCCTTCTACTCTGGAGTTCTTCCATAGCTCCACATGAAGTAAAAAACTTAGAATGCAAATTAAAAGTAAAACTAACTCAAAGTTTAAAATAGGCCACTTCAGAGTTTTTATTTTTTTTTAACCAAAAAATTCATTATTCCCAGAGTTAACATGCTTTCTGGTTCCAAAATAATGAATTGATTGTTTTTCCAATATAACAGGAAAAAGTCACCAAACCCTGGCATATGAAAAATAGTGTTTTCAAAAAGGTACAAATTACAACTTTCAGAGAGTTTGTCATTTGCTTATAGAGTAGATCTGGCTTTACAAGTCTTTATAACAGATGTTAGAAGGCAAAACTTTTGGAAGTATTTTTCACTTGCTACTTAAGAAAAAATATAAATACATACCCAGACCTCTTTACTTCAAAGGAAGAAACTATTTACTACAAATACTCTTCAGCTCGCTTATGAAGAATGGTCATTTCATTTTAGAACAAAGTAAACAAAGCCATAAAAAAGCATTGCTCATAGCTATCAGAGATGTATACAGTTTTATATCAGAAGAGAAGTTCACTGCTTCAGTTTAAGCCAATGCTTTATCATGCAAAATTTAGTATTTGAAATGATGAATGAAAAAACAATATCCTAGCATTTACAGTGATCAACATGCTGTCTACAATCTTGTTAACTACTCCAGGGAAAGAGGATTGGAACCAATCTACTGACCTTTGTGGAATAACTACTTTCCTGTAAGCTGCATGGATAGCTTATTATATGGATTTATTTTATGTTAGATGGACTGTTGTTAGAACAGTATATAGTTCTAATAGCAGTCAATAAAAATGGACCCAACTAAAGGCTATTAATTTAGCAACAACATGTTTCATCCCTCAGAAGT
Source organism: Heterocephalus glaber (assembly GCF_000247695.1). The sequence goes on from NW_004624730.1 coordinate 8,900,487, forward strand.
CTCTATAATAGACATAGTAGAGGACTAGGGAGTCTAAAATGTTCTGAAACTTTCTGAAAATTAATCAGGAAGTAAGATACTGAGTGAAAGATATTTTTTTGTACCAGGGATCGAACTCAGGACCTTGTGCTTGCAAGGCAGGCACCAGAACCACTGAGCTAAATCCCTGGCCCGAGTGAAAGATTATTAAGGTACAGTCATTATATTTAATTCAGTGAACCCAGCTTAGCAAAGTTGCACATTTTTCTTTCCCACTGTAGTCTCCTACAGAATATTAGAGTTTTCCAATTAGATTCTCATTGAATAAACTACAGTGCCAGTACTGGGAGCTCTTTTTCACATTTTATTAGATTATATGTCTGTTTTTTAAAACTTGGACCAATGACTTTGCAAATGATATAAATGAGTTGGTGTAGACTTTCTACTATGAGCCCATTTGAGAAGTGAGTAAGCTCAGAGGGAAGGGAGAGCACTTCGAAATTCCTTTGCAGGTGGAAAGCCTGAATGTCAGTGTGCACAATATCTGAATCCAGTTACTGAAAGCCAGTCCAGAGGTTACCTTATAACCCAAACCTAAAAATAAACATTCCATCAACAGAATGGTAGACAAGGTAAAACTTGGCGTTTTGTTTTGCCCAATTTTTTTTAATGAAAATGGAATACAGATGTTGTTAAGTAATTAAATTTACTAAATAGTTCTTTTTTGGGGACTGAATTCAGCAGGAAACCTATTTTAGTTTTTCATTTCTAGGACAAGTGGAAAATATATCAAAAGCACTCAGGGGAGCATTAGGGACTCCCAAAAGAGAGTTATAAAATCAGAAATAATGATTGCTTAACTGATGACTAAAGAAACACAGACTGCATTCTAATGCTGCAGTGTGTGTTTCCAGTCTAGCTTTGACAGTAACTTGACATGTGTATCAGTTCAATAGAGCTGACCCACAGAATTGCTTTTTGGTAATATGCCTTACGATGCTCATAGGAAAGAATGGTGATGCCTGCATCGAGGATAGTGGCAAAGGACTTGCTGGCACAGAACTGTACTGGGAATTTGGGACACACTTTCTGTAGGGATAAAGATGGCCCCTGACAAATACTAAAATAATACAAATTCTCCTCTCAAATGAAGCATCTTGTAAAATTAGGAAAAGCAGAAGTATCTTATATAAGACTGCTTGAGAATTTAACTATAACTCCAGTGGGAAAAAGAGATGCAAAGGGGATAACAGTGGTCATCCAGAGCAGCAACTACCACCCAAGATTTTGATGATTCCATTTCTTCTTGTTGAACTTTAGATTTGCACTCCTCAAAACACAGCAACCGGGAAGTCCCACTCCACTGGAACCAATTCAAATGTTTCCAGAACAGAGAACAAGTCAAAATTTATTCATAGAAAACTATTGGTATTTTTATAGGATGTGTTTTGAGCTCTTGAATTATATGAGTGAGATAAATAGAATTATTTATGTGGGATGGAAGGGGTAATATGCTAATCAGCATCTCATTTTTTCTGTAGTTATTTCCTTCTTGGAGTCCTTGGTACAGTATTTTAAGTCAAAATGTGTATGTGTGGATGGTAAAGCCAAGCCCTCAGAAACTCTGCTAAAATCAATCAGCAGTCAGCAGTTCAGTCTGTTTATGTATTAATCATTGTACTTCAGATTAAAGTTTTATTTAAGCAATATCATTACCCTTAATAGATACTTACTTTGAACAATTTATTTAATACTGTTAAGCCTTAATATTTTACTGGAATTACAAAAAGGATGATAAAATGGGTGCACAAATAGAATCTGCTTCACAAAGTTGTAGTTCATAGTAGGAGCTAATATCCCTGAAGTAAGTGTTCAATTCAGGCTGGCACATAGTAAGCACTCAGTAAATGAGTTCGTATTATTATTAATGATATACTTAAGTTGTGAAGATGAATGTGTTTTGCTGATAAAAATAGTCTATTTTTAAATAGTTTTGGTGCTTTAAAACATGATCATTTGGCATTAATAAAACATTTAACAGGGCTGGGGATTTAGATCAGTGGTTTCACTGACTGCTGTGCAAGCGCAAAGACTGAGTTCGATCCCTGGTACCAAACAACAACAACAACAACAACAAAAAAAAAACATTTAACAAAAATCAGACTGCATCATAACAAATAAACATTGACTTTTAAAGCAAAGTACTATGACTGCATATTATAAATATTTATAGTGGATTATTTGAAAATTATATATTAAATTTGAGAACCTTGGAAGAACTAGAGGGTTTTGGTCTGAAACACAAATAGAGGTATTTAAATGATCAGAATGTATGATTCCTCACTTATATATTTTAACTGTTTTACATTGTTGATAGGATTGTAAACTAGTATAATCATTTCAGAAATCAGAATGGAGATTCCTCAAAAACCTGAAATTAGAAATTCCATTTGACCCAGCTATTCCCCTCCTAGATATCTTCCTGAAAAAGTTAAAGACATCATATTATAGAGATAAATGCATATCCATGTTTATGGCAACACAATTCACAATAGCTAAATCTTTGAAGCAGCCTGTAAATCCAACAACAGATGAATGGCTAAAGAAAATGTAGTATTTACACACAATAGAGTACTACAGTGCCATAAAGAGGAATAAACTTGAGTGATTTGTAGGAAAATGGATGTACCTTGAAATCATAATGTTAAGTGAAATAAATCAGACACATAAACCTAAATATCACATGATTTCTCTTATATGAGAAGCCCAAAGTATAAATAAAGAAAAAAATAAAGGATAGATAATAGGAAATAGGGCGATAGATCTTTCTGAAATGGAAGGGGATCAAGAGATGGAGGGAGGGGGGAAGAAGAAAAGGGGATGACAAAGGAATTAAGATGTGTTATGTGCATGTACCAACTCCACACAAGGAGTGTAAGCATTATGTATTGCAAACCTGTACAAAAAAAAAATAAACGAAGGGGATCAAGAGATGGATGGGGGGAAGAAAGGGCATGAAAAAGGGATGAAGATGTTCTGTGTACATGTACCAATTCCCCACAAGAATGTAAACATTATGAACTACAGACATGTACTAATAAAAAATAAGAGGTTTTACTGTAGCAGAAAATACATGTAGATATTGCGTTTTACTTAAAAAATTCTTTTTCTAACAATGATTCTTCTAGATTATCTCATTTAAAATTTTTTATTAATTTCTAGCCTAAAATGATAAAAGCTATCATAAGAATTTCCTAGAATGCCTTAGGTTTCAAAATGTTTATACTTTACACATCTCAGAAATGACCTGTTATTAAAATTGCACTTATATTACGTGGAAGAAAAGGATCTTCATTTCATTAATGAGGTCTAAGATGCAGGATGTACAGTATGCAAAGCCTTGTCTCTGGTTTGACTTATTAACTGGGGACCTCATCTTGCTGTAGCCAGATCATAAGCAGTTCCCGGACTAGGGAGACAATCTGTGACAAAATAAGCCATATATCTAATTTATTCCTAGTCCCATAGAAGAGAGAGCAGAAATAGGAAGATGCAGCTCTCTAGTTTTCTTCCTGGCTTCCACCTTGGTGCTGTTCATTCATTTTATTTTCAACAAGTCTTGGTCTGTTTCTTACTTATAAGAGCTGGGGTCCAATGGTGACAGACTGACTCTCACCTGGACCCACAGTACTGGATGAGTGTAGGAGGAACATCAATTTTTGTGGCTTGTATATAGATGCCCCTCCAAAGTCTCATGCACTCACAAGAGGACTGTCTTAGTTACTCTTCTCTCATTGCTGAGACAAACTACTTGATACCTAAAGTTAAGGAGGAAAGGTTTATTTGGCTTACAGTTCATAGAGGTTTCAGTTCTCAGTTGACTGGCTGTAAGGCAGAGTGGCACATGGCAGGCCAAAACAGCAAAAGCAACAACGGTCCTAAATAGTGTCTTTCTCTCCCTTTTATCTTATTCAGACTACTTAGGGCAGGTAGAAAACACACCCTTAATTCTAGTGCCCTTGAGCCTAGCACTGCACCATGAATCAATTTCAGCATCACACACAATTGACCCAAACACTTCTGAAAAACCCCGACCTATGACCACATGAGGCTTTGTGGGGACACCTAAACACAGGCTATAACAGGGGCTTTTGGAAGTGATTGGATCATGAGTGTGATACTGGATTAGTCCACTGATTGGTTTAGCATTGTTCTAGGTGTGAATGAGGGATTTACTGAAGTGGAAAGACCCACCCTGGGTGTGGGCAGCACCAACCAATAGGCTTATAACATGGGTGGAATAAAAAGGGAAAGAAGGAAGTCTTACTGTATCCTGCCATGTGCTGGTTTGCTACTGCTGTGCCCAGCAATGAGAAAAATCAACTAAGACAACAATAAAAGTAAAAACAAATTATAAGTACCATTGTAAAATTGCAATAATGGGAAGAGCTATACAACAAAGATTCCTAGTATCTGGAAAGTTTCTCCCGGAGAAAAGCTCCCTGAGCTGAAGTCTGAAAGGATGAGACAGAATTCCAATATCTTCCTTTCAGCAATATAGAAATTAATTGAGTTGCAAAGGACTTAAAAGAAGAACACAATGGCCAGAGCAGATTCCTGAACCACAGTGTGGAACTAGAAGAGTCTGGAGAGATGCTCAGGAGCCAGGGCATTCTGGGCTTTGCAAGCCACATTAGGAAGTTTTCTTCCAATCCTGGAGGGAATGGGAGACCTTTAAAGGGTTTTTACCAGGGGCATGACATGGGAAGATTTATGTTTTTGAGAGATATCCACTCTGGCTGCAAAGTAGAAAACATTATAGGAAGCAACAGTGGTTTGGAAATACTAGAAGACTCTTGAATCCACACAAACCAGAAGATTGGCATGAAGCAGCATCAGAATAGATATGGAAGAAATTATCAAATTCAAGAAAAAATTAGATATGGAGGGTGGGGAAGACAGAAACAAGAATTTCCTGGTTATGAGACTGGAAGAATGTGGACTTACTGATTATGGTGAAGGTCATGGTTTTCAGGGAACCATTAGGAGTTTTTGTTTCAAACATTGAATTTGAAGTTCCTTTGAGGCCCTTAAAGAGAGTGTGATGGTACAGGATATTGGAGGGGTTTATCAACTGCCTCCTTCCACTCTGGGCTATTACCATGCTTGGCCTTTAGAAGGACATTTTAACTCCCTTCACCAATTTGAAGTAGTAATCTACCTTCATTGTAGATCCTGGAGCTGAATCCTTGGACCTCAATCTATGCTAATTTTCCTCCTAGAAGTTTCACTAATCTGCGTGAGTCCTGTTGGAAGAGGAGTTTTTATACCTCTCCATACATAGCTGCCTTGAGCCTCAGCCTAATGGCATAGAGTCTCCTTATTTTTCCTAGAACTGTAAGGAGAACCCTATTTTCACCTCTAGTCCATATTCACCAGCAGGCTGAAAGGTCTGGTTTGGTTGATTCACCTGTGGGTCTGTGCCTAGTTGTGTGGTGAGGGGCCATTAATGGTGACCCCTTTTTCCAAAGGTTCTATCAGTAGGATAAATTACTGTTGCTTGTTAGGAATTTATGTAGTTCTCAAGCTTATGGCTAGAACTGTTAGGTTTTGAGCTCACTAATATTCCCAAGTTCAGTTTGATATCTTGTCCATCAGATGACTACCTCAAAGGGAATTTCTAGGATCTTATACTTTCAATTTTATAACAGAAACACTTGGCAAATATAGTAATAGTTACAAATCATTCCAGTCAAAAAGAGCAGGATCATTGTCCATATATAGATATCTATTTTTAACCACTGACTGATTCTTTCATTTACTTATTTGTTTGACAAATATTTCCTAGGCCCCTTTTCATGGGTTAAATTAGATGGAAGAATTTCTTCCATGTCTTTTACTTGGAAATGGACCAAGGAAATCTCTACTATTCAGTTAATACTGGGAAAATTAAATGGTTCAAACATTCCAGGCAGCAATAAAGTTACTTAATTCTGACCCAATTTTTCTAAAACTTAACTCTCAGAAAAAAAAGAAAGTCTTTATTTGCTTGCTAGAAATGCTTTATAAATTCATTTCTCAATATCCCACTCCAGGTACACTCAAAATGCTGCCTAAAATGTTTTAAAAATCTGTAAGCTTTATTCACAATTCTGTGTGAATCTACCTTGTCATAAGACTTTTATTTTTGTCTGCCTTAAGTTTAAGCTGCAGGGACAAGTTTGGTACAGTGCTATCTTTTATGATATGTGTTTATGATTGATAATTTAATGCAAGAACCCTCAATACATAGACTTAAGTGAGGTATTTCTCAATGTTTCCTAATTGTCCATCCTATGGATTATATAAGAAGCAAGGTGTACTATTTCTTTTTTATTGTATATATGAGGAAAATGTGTCACAGAGCAGTGAAATGTTTACCAATGATCATTCAAATGGCTGTGCTTGCAGAAACTAATAAATTCTTTGGGAGAAAATGAAATAGTGCACATGGGTACATCTACTTCTGACCAAACTCCATTAACTCTTTCCTGCTGATTCTATAATTCCTTTTCCTCCTTTTGTGTTTCCTTCACACATTAAAACATGATCACCCTCATCTTATTTATTTTTCTTCAGGATTGTGCATAATTGTTTAAAATTATTTTTAATTTTATGTGGCTTGGACATAAATTATGGCCGTCAGAGAGCAAGGACAACCGCTCTTGTTCATTTTTTAAAATCTCCTTAGTATATAGAGAACAGAGATAAGCATATAATTGGGAAGTACCAGATGCTGAGTTGGTTGTAAGTCTGTATTTTCTATCTTGTATTTATTTTGAGTGAAAAACTCTTGATAAATACCTGCTGTGAATTAACCCAAGATCAAAGAGGACTGCCACTGGAGTCTCAGGCCTTGGCATATCTGTAGGCAGATACTGTGAAGTGGTAAAAAAGGGAAAGGTTTTAGGTTGTACAGATGAAAAATTATGTGTCACAACATGACACTAGTTTTCTGAGTTCAAAAGCTATTTTTTATCTGCTCCTTAAAATAGACTAGCTGGGTGTGGAAGTGCATGCCTATAATCTCAGATGCTTGGGAGAGTGAGTCAGGAGGATCCTGAGTTGGAGCAAAGCCTATACAGCATAGTAAGATCCCTTCTCAGAAACAAACACAAAACAACAGACTTGGCATTTTTTATACTGGGCCAAATTCCCCTTTATATTGAGCAGATTATGTACATTTTCTAACATTATAATCAAGAAATGAACAAACAGGGGCTAGGGATTTAGCTCAGTGTTTCCGCCACCTGCATCAAAAGCACAAGGTCCTGAGTTTGATCCCCAGTACCCCCCCCCAAAAAAAAGGACAAACAGCATACTTTATATGTATTGCACTTAAAATATAACATATATTAAGCCAGGCATGGTGGCATATACCTGTAATTCCAGCACTTTGGGAGACTGAGTCAGGAATATTGCAAATTTAAGCCCAGCCTGGGCAACCTAGCAATTTAGCAAAATCCTGTCTCAAAATAGAAAAATTAAAAGAACTAGGGGTATAGCTCAGTGTGAAAGCCCTGGCTTTAATCTGTTCTCTCTCTCTCTCTCTCTCTCTCTGTCATCTTTATCATCTTTATCTCTATGTATAGAGAGAATATATCTTCACTCCAAGGTATTTGCTACTCAAAGATTTATACATAGACATTTATAGCAGCTTTATTTATAATAACTTCAAACTGCAAATTAGGGAAATGTGAATCAGCAAGTGAGTGGATAAATAAGCAACGGTACATCCATACAATGGACTATTACTGCAAGAAAAAAAAGACTTGAACTATTGATAATAGCAGCAACAATATCATTGAATCTCAAAATCATTAAGCTGAATGAAATAAACCAGACATAAAAGATTATATACTGTATAATTTATATCAAATCCTCAAAAATGTAAATTAGTTTATAGTGACAAGAAGCAGATCAGTGATTGGGTGCCTGAGGTCCCGGGTGAAAGGGCCGTTAGAAATATTCTGAATCTTGTTTGTGTCAATTATTTCCCAGGAATGTACTATGTCAAAATGCATCCAGTTATGTCCTTTGAAGGGTTGTAGTTTACTTTCCATAAATTCTTTCTCTGTAAAGTTGATGAAAAATTATATATATCAAACTCAGATTACTCAAGGTCTATGGCTTGACTAAAAAGGCCTAGTTAAATAAACATCAGTTTCCTTCCTAGTTCCCCATACCCCAAATAAAATTCAGTCTAACTAGAACAGGATGTGTGTAAGAAGGAGGGCTGTTCCCTTCCACTTCACCTTGGAATCAGAGAACAAGGTGGGGAGGAGAGAGCCAAAGGAATGATGGAAGAAGGACCGTAAGTCGAGGTCAGAAGATAGATGCTACATCAGTGTCTTAGTCACTTTCCCATCACTGAGACATAATACCCAATACCCACAACTTAAGAGAGGAGAGGTTTATTTAAGTTCATAGATTTTAGAGGAGTCAGTCCATAGTCAGCTGACTCCAAGGCAGGGAGGATGTGGTGCAAGGGTCTGGCAGAGAAAAGCTGCTCATATCATGACAACCAGGAAGAAGAATGTGAAAGGAGGAGCTGGGGTTGGGGAGCTACACCCTTCCAGGTCACACCTCCAGTGACTCAACTCTAACCAGGCCCTACCTCCCAGCAGCACACTCAGCTGCTGGACACATTAGTGGATAGATCCGCTGATGAGTGTTAGACCCAGCGAGAGAGAACCAACTAGAGACTGATATTAAATCCACACAGGAGTTTATTACTGGCCAGGACCCGAGGCTAGCATCAGACTCGAGCCCCGACTGGGGGGAGACAAACATGTTTTATGCGCCTTTGAGGCCCCCTATGGGATAGAACTAGCAAAGCAAGTGAAATGTACAGAAGCAGAATGTCCTGCTGTTAGAACATTTGTAAAACAATAGTTGGTTAATTGTTATTTCTAAAGGGACTTTCTAAGGGGAGGAGGTTTTTAAGCTTCCTCCTTCTGAGTTCATCTAAAGGACAGGCAGGTGGGTCAAGCAGTAATATGGAGTCTGTCTTGCTAACTAGGGCCCTTCATTCCCCACTGGTTCTTGTAACTTAATCAAATCTTTGATTCCTGTATTTACTCTTTGGATTTGTTTTTTAAAACGTCTTTTAAAATCTCAGACTTTTGTCTCAACACCATCAGTTTAACTGCATGAACCCTCTGTCTAACATATTTAGTCAGAGCATTTATAATGCAAGGTCCCATGAGCAAAAGCAGAAGTAAGATAACTAGGAGGCCTGCTATAGCAGAAACTAAGGTAGTTAACCATGGGGACTAGTCAAATAGATTTTGAAACCAATTTTGATCCTTTTGTTGAGCATATTTAGTCTTTAAATTTTCCCTGACCATAGCTAGGGTATCTCTAATGATACCAGACTGATTAGCATGAAAGTAACACGTTTTTCCTAGGGCTACACATAACCCTCCTTGTTTCATGAACAGGAGGTCAAGTCCTCTTCGATTTTGCAGGACCATCTCAACTAGGGAATCAACATGGTTCTCTAATCTAGAGATCGAGTCTTCCAGGTGACCCAAATCTCTGGCTACTTGGTGGCTTAGAGCTTTAAAATTTGTGTCCTGAAGGATCCAGGAGGAAATTCCAATAGCCTCTGAGCCGGCTATTCCTAATCCCACCAGAATGGGCACTAAAATGGGGGCAGCCCGTTTACTCCTATAGTATTCAGTGGTTAGTCCCAGATGTTTGTGGCCCCCTTTTCCATTATAATACAAGACTTGTGGAACAACGTACATGGTGACAAAAATAAAGTGGCAGATTGGGTAGCCAAGACTGATTTGGGAATGTATTTAATCAACCCCTTGGTGCAAGCAAACCAAGCACATCAGGACCAGGTCTCCTGGCTTGAAACCATGGGGCTGGAATGTCACAAAGGGTTATTCTCAAGCCTGTTATGTTGTAGCCTGGCTCTCACTCTGAAGAATCTGCAAGGCTTGAAGAGACTGAAGTAAAGAAACACAAGAATTCTCTGTTATCTGTTCAAGGTTTAACTTAGGGAGGAGTGGCAGCGGCCTCCCATACAAGATTTCAAAAGGGGTAAACTTGTCAACATATGGGGTACATCTAACTCTTAAGGCTAGAGGAAGCAGATCGGGCCACCTACCGCCAGTTTCTAGAACATATTTAGTCAGGGTTTCTTTCAGGGTCCTATGCATCCTTTCCACTTGCCCTGAACTTTGTGGGCAATAGGCACAGTCTAACTTCCAATCAGTATGTAGTGCCTACGCCAACAATTTGGATATCTGTGCTATGAAGGCAGGCCCATTGTCGGACCCCAGGTAATGAGGGATGCTAAATTGGGGAACTATCTCCTGGAGCAAAACCTTAGTTACTATGTTGGCTGATTCTCCATGAGTAGGGAAAGCTTCTACCCAACCTGAGTAGGTGTCAACCAATACCAGTAAATATTTCAACCTATTGCTGGATTTTATTTCAATGAAATCAAGTTCCCAATGTTCCCCTGGCTCTCTTTCCTGTAGTCAATTACCTTTATTCCTTGGTCTCATCTTGGAGTTTACCTGTGCACACACCTGACACCTGGAACTGATGTCCTGGACCATAGAGGTCAGTCCTGGGATTGAAAACTTAGAGCTCATTAGTCTTTTTAACTTTGATTCTCCCAAGTGAGTGAGTTAAGTGATGTAACTGATGAAGAAGTTGTTGCCCCAGGGCTCGGGGGAGACAAATTTGTTTGTCCCTTTTCATCGGCCTGAGTCCAGTTTTATACCCGCTCACTTTTTTTTTTTCTCTTCTGGGGTATATGTGGGTCTTTCTGGCAGATAGCCAATGGGTTGGATGGGCAGAATGTCTACTGGCCCCACTGGTTCTCTGACCACTCATTGGGCTGCATCATCGGCCTCTTGGTTACCACGGGCCTCAAAGCTGTCTCCTTTCTGGTGGCTTTTGCAATGAATAATGCCCAACGCCCTGGGTTCCCAAATTGTCTCCAATAAAGCCAAAATTTTTTTATTTTTGATAGTTTTTCCTTCTGATGTCAATAGCCCTCTCTGCCTGTAGATGTCGCCGTGCACATGGGCAGTGGTGAATGCATACTGGCTGCCAGTGTAGATGTTTACAGCCTTGTCTCGACCTAACCTTAGGGCTTGAGTTAAGGCTATTCAGCCCTCTGTGCTGATGCCCCCGGCTTAATGCCATTGCCCAGTGTACTTGTCCTTCTAGACTGACTATGGCTGCCCCCATGTACCTGACTCCATCTTCCATGAAGCTGTTTCCATTGGTGAAGAAGGTCTCATCTGGGCATTGTAGGGGAACATCAGTCAGGTCTGGGCGGTTGGTGGTGGAAGTTATCAGAGTGCCCAGACAGTCATGGAGGGGTGCACATGAGTCAGAGTCCAGGAGTAAGGTGGCCTGATTGAGGGTCATTTCTCGGGTGAATTTGATGTGTGGTGCATCCAGCAACAGGGCCTGGTACTGAGTCAGGTGGGCATTGGAGAGCCATCATTCTGGGGCTCCTCTCAGCAATGTCTCCACCACATGGGGTGCGGTGATGACCAGGTCCTGTCCCAGGCTGAGCTTATCTGCCTCTTTGACAGGAGGGCAGTGGCTGCAACTGCCCTCAAACAGGTAGACCATCCACTTGCCGCTGGATCAAGTCTTTTAGACAGGTAGACCACAGGTCTGTTCCAAGGCCCTAATGCCTAGGCTAGCACTCCTTTGGCTATGCCCCCTCATTCAGGCACAAACAACTGAAAGGGCTTGGTGACATCAGGTAGGGCCAGGGCTGGTGCTGACACTAAGGCTTTCTTTAAAGCCCAAAAGGTGGCTTTTTCCTTTTCTGTCCAGAGGAACTGTCTCTTGTGCCTGGAGTGCAGCAATAGTGACTTTCCCCAGTTTCTTGGCTAGGACTTCCTCAGGTGCATCACAGTTATCATAAACTTTTTGGGCTATGTTCAGGAGTTCAGTCCTATTCTTTCCCTCAAATCCCCCCAATTTCTGTAATTTCTTTCTAATGTCTGGGGCCAACTGGGAAACAAAGGCCAAATTTAAAGCTGCTGCATTTTTGGGAGCCTCTGAGTCAATAGGAGTGAAAACTGTATAGGCTTACAAGAGTCTCTCTAAAAATGCAGCCAGTGACTCCGTTTTTCCCTGATGAACCTCACTTATCTTATTCAAATTAGTGGGCTTTCTGGCAGCTGTCCGGAGTCCCCCTAATAAGTGCTGGTGGTAGGTCCCCAGCCTCCTCTTACCATCATCATCATTGGGGTCCCATTCGGGGCAGCACAACAGAACTGCAGCCTCAGCCCTGGCTGAATACCCCGGGGTCCCAGGAATGATGCCAGGGTTTGGCCCCAGGGCCTCTTTGACTGTTGATAAGTGCAGTTCCACTCCTCAGTGGTGAACAGGATCTGTAAAATCTGTTGGCAATCATCCCAGGTTGGCTGATGGGTATGAAAAACAGACTGAAGAGGAGAGATTAATGCCTGAGGTTTTTCAGAGAAGGGGGGATTTTGATGTTTCTAATTGTAAAGATCATTAGTTGTAAAACAGACATAAATCAATCCTCCCCCCCAGGCTCTGTCTGTTTTAAAGGAAGAAGGGAGGAGGAAGACAGGGCTGATGGACCATAGTCCTGTCCCGATCAAGTGCCAAAGGTCAATTGGGACCTGTGGGGCCCCATCTCCCATGACCACATTCCAAATCTTGTGAGCAATGTGCATAGAATAAGTTCCCACCGGGGGCCAACTGACTTCAAAACCGGGCCATTCTAATTGACACAGGTGTCATAATTTGCCTTTAGAAAATTTCATACCATATTCATCTTCCCTGTCTGTGGAATAAATCTTTTGAAGTTATTCAAAACACAATCAAGTGGAGTTCCTTCTGTGGACTGTGAGGAACCCATAATTTTAGTCTGTGAAAATGCAAAAGGCATACAGAGCAAGTAGACAGACAACAATAAACTGACAAAGACAAACTTTGGCCAAGTAAAACCTCTGGGGCCTAATGGATATGGACCCACCCAGGGAGTCACCCTTCTGAGGACTCTGACCCAGTGAGTATGCTTGCTGTCATGAAGAGACCCTAGATAGGGGAACCTGTGTCATGCATTCGGCTTCCTCCTATCTACCCACAGTGCACTAATAATCATTTGATTCTTACCTGTAGAGGCTTTCCCAATAAACTCCTGCAGGTCTGTTGATCAGTGATAGGGCCTGACTAGGACAGGCCTACCTGGAGCCCCAGAATACCATCAGGGTGGCCTCTCCTTCCATAGACCGGTGTCCAGAGGGGCCAAACACCACTGATGTCTGATCCTAGTCTCTCCTAAAAAGAAACAATGGCTCCAAGATAACAAGCTCCAGAGCAGCTGGCTATCTTGCTGGGGCCTCCAAGAATGTTAGACCCAGTGAGAAAGAACCAACCAGAGACTGATATTAAATCCACACAGGAGTTTATTACTGGCCAGGACCCGAGCAGAGCATCAGACTTGAGCCCCAACTGGGGGGAGACAAAACATGTTTTATACACCTTTGAGGCCAACAGTTCCTAGGCCCCCCTATGGGATAGAACTAGAAAAGCAAGTGAAATGTACAGAAGCAGAATGTCCTGCTATTAGAACATTTGTAAAACAATAGTTGATTGTTATTTCTAAAGAGACTTTCTAAGGGGAGGAGGTTTTTAAGCTTCCTCCTTCTGAGTTCATCTAAAGGACAGGCAGGTGGGTCAAGCAGCAATATGGAGTCTGTCTTGCTAACTAGGGTCCTTCAATGAGGATAGCATTCCCATGATCCAATCACCCCCAAATGCCTCATCTCTGAACCTATGAGGCTGTTGGAGGACATTCTAGATCTAAACCATAATAATCAGTTATTTGAACTGAGGGAAGTTAATGCAAAAAAAGTTGTAACTGCACAATTGAAAAATCAAAAAGAGAATGCTGAGATATCAGGTAACAATTGCTGATGAGCTCTTATGCTTAGAGTTGGAGGTGGGGTGGAAGAGGTTAGAATTACCATTACAACTTCCCAGCTCAGAGTCTGGTCCTGGGGGCTGGGACCCAGACTTCTGAGGAGAAGGAGGCCCAAGTTTGCTGGAACCAGGGTCTCTAAAAGGAAATGAGACTGGTCTTAGAGATATTGGAAAGGCTGCAAATGGGATTCCTAATGCTGGGGTGAAGAGGTATTGCTAGGGTGACTCTCACAGGAAGAGGGAGAAGAGGAGGATGAAGCACCTCCTTTCTTCCTCAACCTGCCCTGCAGTCTTCCTCTAGTGCCTCTGATTGTCAGAGCCCAATAGCCAGGTAAAAGAAAATGTGGTTTGTGGAGCTCAGCTCTAGAATCATAGCACAGAGAGGTGAGGGGGGCTGTTTAGATTCGAGATAGGGCCTCAAACTATTTTATGATTAAATCTTGGTTCTACCTCTTTTTCACCAGAAGATCTTTGGCAAGTTACTAAACATCTTTGGCCCTCAGATCCACAACAATAAAATGAAGGATTTGTTCCTTTATAAGCTTTTGTTAGTGAGCCTTTAATAAATGAGCTAATTTCTTTGTTTATAAGGAAGTAGTTCCACTCACTCTCTTCTCTAAATCACTCACAGCATCATTGCCCAAGTCTCCTGATCCTTGGGATAGCTCTGTTCTAGGTGTCTTCCAGCCCCCTTATGAAGAGCACCCAGTGGTTGGACATTCAGAGAACTAAGATGTGGCCACAGTTTATCCCTTGGGTTTCAATCCCAAGGAGGTCAGAAGTTAAGCAGCTGATTTGTGATTCATTTTCTCTCTTGCTACTAGGGGGACACTATTGGGATTAAAAGAAACAAGTGACTTGGTATAATTTCCTTAGAAAAATGTGTTCAGTTGACCTCCTGATAAATAAACTAATGAGATTTTCTAGGAGAGTTCCCACCTATGGAAAGTTTTTAGAAGGAATGATCCTGCATTGGGATTGCTTTTGGGAAACTAACCTATAGTCTATAAATTTATGAGGCAGGGTTTCCTGGAGAATTTGAAGTCCTATAATGATCTAGGTATAAAATGGAGATGATTCATAACATAAAATCTTCCTTCTGTGCTAGGTGACCCATAAATCTCTTTAGAGGCTGTCACAGAAGATGACCAGGCAGCCACACTTCTTGTCCTGGATCTCTCCTTGCTTTTCCTAGGTTTTTGTAATAGTCAGTGTTCTCCATAGAGATATCACCAATGCACAGATTTATACATAGATTCATGATAAAGAATTGGCTCATGAAAATATAGAGGCTGAAAACAACAAGTTCCAAGTATAGTTGGCAAGCTAGAGAGCCAGGAGAACTGATGGTGTAGCTGCAGTCCACAAGCCAGCAGACTTGAGACCCAGAAAGAGCTGATGCTTCAGACAGAAAAGAACTCATCTCCCAGCTCAAGGTAGTCAGGCAGGAGGAGTCCTTCTTACTTAAAGAAGGGTCATCCCTCTGTTCTATTCAGGCCTTCAATTGACTAACATTCCTTTACATCCCAAGGTTTTTGTCCTCAGCTCTGGATGGAGCCTGTCCCATGAAAGCTTTGCAAGCTGGTTTATGGAGTCTACCAATTCACTGTTAACCCATGTGAGGCTCCCCACACCCAGCCCCATGTGAGGCTGAACCACACCGAGCCCGCATGAGCTAATCTCATCCAGAAAAACCCTCACAGACATTCCAGAATGATACTTGACTCTATGTGTGGGCACCTTGTGGCCCAGTAAGGTAGACATATAAAGCTAGCCATCACAATTTATACCATACCTGGATCCTTTGAATATTAATAAATAAAGCTTGACATTGAGGAATGGAAAAATTTTAACTTAGTTGTTAGCATTGGCTAGCTATGATTTTTCAGTGAACAAAGTATTCTTGTGTTTCACAAAAATCAATAGCTTTCCTCTACACGAATGACAGACTCACTGAGAGAGAAATAGGGCAAATAATTCCTTTCACAATAGCATCCAAAAAAACTGAAATACCTAGGAAT
>NW_004624730.1:8935306-8945374 GCF_000247695.1 Heterocephalus glaber
AGAGAGAGAGAGAGAGAGAAAAGAAAAGGAAATATAAAGGTCTCCCTCAGGATATGTCTCTGTTGTCCTGGTAGACAATGTGGGCAGCAGTATGCGGGATTAAGTAGATTAGTCTCAGCATGCCAGCTGTAGTCTATTGAGATTCAGGCTGATTTCTGGCTGCAAGGTCCAAATTGAGTTCCCTGACCTCCTGCAGGATTAAACTCTGCAAGGTTCTACTGCAGGTTCCAGCTGTCCTCCCTGCTAAGCGAGTCCAAGTTTCTATGGGAGGTGCTGGTCCCACCAACTTACCAACCACGATGGTCCAGTGTGCTTTTATTGAAGAGATTTTCTTTACTTTCCCAGTGGGCTTTAATTTTCATTGAGGAGCCTCAGATAGGGCCTCTCTGTTGTTCAGTTCTGCTCTATCTTCTGGGGCTCATAACCATGGCCTTTATGACCTCCCCGGTGCCTCAGCTGAGTGGTGTGGTCTGGTGGGTTGTGGCTGCTGCTGGCATCTGTGAGATGGTTCCCAGGAGCTTATTTGTTGGTATTGTCTTCATAGATGAAGAAATGAACCTAAATTCATTTAGCTAGGAAGTGGGAAAGCTGGAATTCAAGTGCAGACAATCTGGATTCAAGTCTAATTCTTTTTTCCAAGTGAATTCTTTTCAAGAGAAAACTAAAACTGTTTCAAGTCTGTAAAATAAAAGGCTATTGAGATATGCACAAAGTTCATAAAATTTGAACAGATCTTGTTTATCAAATTTTGTTTATTAGAACTGGGGGACTTCTTTAAAGATCAAAACTAGAAGAATTAAAATTAATAGAAAGATAAGTTGTCCTATTTTGCATAGAAAGTCAATTAAAAGAAATCACTACCCTGAGAAGTGAAGTATAAGTATAAAAAAGACAAAGTATAAATTGCGTGAAGGTAATTTAGGTCATCCATTCAAGATATACTCAGATTAGAGAGGTTTTGTGGGTGTTTATATCCTTCACTTGTAATTTCAAGTTTTAAAGAACTCTGTCTTCAGTCCCCCTTGAAGCCTCTCTCAGCCAGAAATCTCAGATGGACTGGCTGGCACCGCTTGGCATTCCTTAAATTCTCATGCTAGTGCTAATACAGCATACCAAGCTGTGACCAGTTATGTTGCCAGCAACTTCACTGAGGAGGAAGCAGACCATATGCCAAGATATGACCTCAGTAAATGTCCTTAAATTCACATGATGAACAAGCAGGTGTTTAATAACCACATTTTTCAATTATGTCTCAGTTTGGGTTTTGGAAGAGCATCAATTCATCCTGTATCCACAACGAGAAGGCTCCAGACTGTCTTTGAGTTGGTTGCTCTTGGACACTCAGAATGAAAGAGTGGCACAAGTTCATTCTTTGAGAGGGGCCAAACTCTATTTGGGTCATCTCAAGCTACCCTCCTCCTTTCCTTTTCTTCCAAAGAGTATGTTTTGGTATAATTGATACCACTACTTCTTGACTACTGTACAGGCCTGTTCTTCCTTTTCTTTGTTTCTATTTATGCTATAGGATTGAATGTCATAGGAAACATTAATGTATATCAGAACCTCCTGGAAGGTGATTGCTAGGCTCCACCCACAGTTTCTGACTCTGTTGAGTAGGGACTGAGAGTTTGCATTTCTAACAAGTTTCCACCTGATGTTGATGCTATTGATTTAGGGAATGCAACTTTGTAAAATACACACACCCCACACACACATATATATTTTGCTTGCTGTAAGAGTTGCTATATAAAGTCTCCTCTCCTCTCTTATCAGACTACCAATTCCCTTAGGTCTCATATATCTTTATATCCTCAGAGTTTGGCCATGTGTCTGACCAAGTAGACATCTTATGAATATTTGTTGATTCTTGTTTTTATTGACTGAATGTTTATGTCATTTCCAAAGATCATATGTTGAAATCTAATACCTGATGTGATAGTATTTAGAGGTGGAGCCTTTGGAAGGAATTGGGTCACAAGAGTACAGCTGCTATGGATTGTACTAGTGCCCTTAGAGGAAAAAGTCAGAGAGCTTTCTTTTCATCCTGTGATGATACAAAAAATTGGTGTTCTACAACTTGGAAAAAAGGTTTTACCAGACACCAAATCTGCTGGCATATGAATGCCAGATTTCTAGCCTCTATAGGTGTGAGAAACAGATGCTTATTGTGTCAGCCACTCAGTCTATAGAATTTGGATATAGCAGCCCAAGCTAGCTAAGACACCTATGTTGGCCCACCCCACTCTCTTTCTCTTCTTTCTTTCTTCCTCTCTCTCTCTTTCTTTCTTTCTTTCTTTCTTTCTTTCTTTCTTTCTTTCTTTCTTTCTTTCTTTCTTTCCTTCTTTCTTTTTTTATACAGATAAATATGCATCTCCTTTCAACAAAAAATTCTATTTCACAAAGACTTCTTTAAGACACAGAGTTGCTCAAAACCCCAGAAAATTTCACTGACATATGAGCAGTTGCCACTATTTCCAATGAATTGTGCATTGTCCACCCTCTGTTTTTATGTGCCTGGAAGACTAAGTTAATTATCTTTCAGTTGCTGGCAACTTCTCAATGAGAGATCCATCAAGTGTAATGTCCCAACGCATTTAGCAGCACATAGAAAAGCAAATAATGTGTGGAGAATAAACATTTTTCTGCACTAGGGTTAAGAGGAGGGTTTGAGGAGAAGAAAATCACGTTCGTATTTTAAAGAGTTCTTGCTCATGAGAACATCAGGAACCAAAATGTTTACACCAGTTAGCATTCCATCCAGAGACAATGTGGTTCTGTTTCCAGGCAGACTTTCACCTGACAGTTCAGAGCTTAGCTTAGCCCCAGAACCATTTTCCAGCACGATGTGACTCTCCAGCTGAACTCTGAAGAGAAGAGCCTCTCAAAGAAGGTTTTTAATCTTTCATGATATTTTCAGAATTTTAGTGTTAACATATCTAGAGGCCCCTGGGTATTAGATTCTTTAAATAATACTATTTCTAGTTAATTAGCCTGAAAAATGTAGCCAGTCATTAGATTATGAATATATTATCTCAGTCTGTTCAGGCTTTTCTATCAAAGTGCCACAGACTGGGTGGCTTTTAAAAACAATTTATCTCACACAGTTCTAGAGGCACTAAGTGACTCCTTTAAAGGTGTTAGTCCAATAGAACTCTTCAAATCCTAACTATCTCCCCAAGGCCCCACCTCCTGTCCTAATACCACCACGTTTCTGGCAGGGTTTCACCTGGAGAATTTTTAGGGGAAAGAAATATTCAGTTCATAAAGATATCCTACAAAAATTATAAAGTATACTTATACTTCTCTTTTTTAAAGTTCTGTTAGATGCAAGCCATAATGATTTATCTTTTTTAAATAAGGCAGCATATGATAAGGCATTCACTTTACAGAAAGATAGCTAGTGAAAAGGCATTCTAGCATTTACTTTCACTTAGTACTGATGTAGAGGTGTTGAACACATGACTCATCAGCCACATCTACCTGATTTTTCCCAGATGAGCCCAAGTGTATCTTCAGAATCCTCAACACAACACTGCATGGATAGGAGGCTAGGAGCCTGGACTAGAGTCAGGACAGAGCTTGGTTTAAGTACATGCTACTGAAGTTCTGGGACATGACCTTGGGCAAGGGACTAATCTCTAAGCCTCACTGTTAATAAACAGGGCAATAGTAGTACCTCTTCCCCAGAGTCCTAAGATAAGAGAATACACGTATATTGCTTAGCAAGGGCCTAGCAACAAGGAGCTTCATAATGTTCACTATTCTTCTTTTTACTATTATTGTTAATAAATAATCAGAGTAGGCAAAGAATGAAATTATTTGAGTACTGCTTTTCCCTAAAGTGCTTAGATCATGTCTAAGGGAAGTTCTTATTTGTTAGGTAAGCATGACAACATATTGGAGGGACATAGTAACCTATTCAGTTGGGCTATGACCTTCTGAGTCCAAGCTCAGTTTTCCCTGCAACCTCTAATCTCCTCCAAACCTTTCTGCTCAAATGGTGGCAGTGATGACCTCAGGGCAGGTGCTATTGCTATTGTTTTCCACATCTTTCATCCCTTAGAAAGTCTAGTATAGAAAAAGTCCCAAATAACCTATTACTTGTTCTAACCTCTTAAATATTTAAAGATATTGAATGCAAGAGCTGCTATTCCATCTGAATCCTCAAGTATATCTTAACTCATTCACCCTTCTTCAGGCCTTAGAGTCCATCATTTATATCTGGCAGAATAGGAAATAGGTGACATAAAAGAATGAAATGGAATCAGTCATTGTGAAAGAAATGTGTGTCACTTCCTCCCACATTCCATTGGCCAGAGCTCACTGGTTTATGCTACGGCTTCATCTATGGCAAAGAAGACAGAAATAGCCTAACATGTGCCTGGGAAGACAAGGTAAACATGGAATTTGGATGCCCAGGGAAAGGATGATTGGTATATGCTCAAGTGTGGGCAATGGATGGTGCTCCCTACCAGTTGGCAAATTCCCCCTTGGCTACCATCTGTTGTTGGCTGCTCACAAGCTCTCCTCACTCTGGTCCTTGGCAGATATATTTAGTATTTCACCATGGTCCTATGCAAGTCTGCATTGCCTCCTCCTATTCTCATTGGTCTCTCTGTGGCAATTCTCTCTCCTTTTCAGCTTGGGGGACTCTTTACATCTGGTGTGTTATCTGAGAGAGGTAAAGCTCTCTTCATTTTAACATTTTGTTTATGCCTGATGCCAATTCTGTTTCTTTTTCTCTCCTTTCCTGTTTGTGCTGAGGATAATACTCAGGGCCTTGTGCATGCTAAGCACACTCTCCAACAATGAGCTATACTCTCAGCCTCACCTACTGTCATTTCTGTCCCCCTAAAGCAGTGATGGTGAATCTTTTAGCACTTTCAATGATATAAATATCCTGCAGTGGCACACAGGCCATAAGTTCACCACCACTGCCCTAAAGCATCCCTGTTTTTTTGTTTATTACAACTCTCCCTTGAGACAATGAGCACAGCCTAGCCACATAAATTGAATCAGGGCAGAAAAAAAGTGTTATGTTGAGAGATAATAACATTGGTCCATTTCAAAACACGTTGTCCCACAACAAATATAAGCTCAATGAAGGTAGAGACTATGTGTGTACGTTCTCTACAGTATTCCCAGAATCTAGCAAATGGGCTCGGTAAGTATCCATTAGGTAAATAAATGCATGAATGTTGGGAGAAGCAGCAGTCCTCACAGGTATCTTGCATCTCAGTCATTTCATACCTTTACAGTCCTTCCTGTTTAAATGGTGTGAGTAGTGCTTTTCAGGGATGTAGAATGAGGCTGGAAAGAACTGAAGTTATGGTGCTCTTGTTTCTGCAGGTTTGATATATTCATTTATAAATACACACATACACACACACACTTCTATATACATTTGGAGAGAGAAACAATCCAAGAAAATAGGACAGAGCACGATAGAAGGAAAGATGAGCACGATAGAAGGAAAGATAAACACTCCCAGTGCCTGGCACATAGGAATCGTGCAAATGTTAGAGAATGAGAGAAAAGAGGACAAGCCCAGTTTTCCCCATCTAGGATTTAAATGGGCAATTCATAGACATGCACTGAATTCCAACAGTCTTTCTTTGAAAGTGTATTAAAGAGCACTATCCAGTTTTCCCATCATAATGTCACTCTTGTCCATTAGCAATAGATTAGGTTTATTTTTCTAGCTAGTCTCTGTGGCTCCTCAGGTTCTGTAAAGGCTGCAGAATGCAGGGGGAGAATAGAGTCTTGTGGCAGAAAGAGGCTGATTCAGAGGTCACTGCGATGGTTGCTATGCAGCCTTGAGAAGGAAAGGGATATGGCTTATGATGGAATGTTTATCACTGGTTTCTCTGCTGATTTTGTGTGTGTGTGTGTGTGTGTGTGTGTGTGTGTGTGTGTGTGGACATCAGCCTCTTGATTACTTAGGGTACTTAGTGGGCCATGGGCAGTTTCATGGAAGATTATCAGTGCCTCTGTCTGATTTTGTATTTAAAAATCTATTCCCCTCCACATCCATTGTGGCCTACCATGCACCTGCCAGTGTTCCTTTTTTCCCATTGGGCCGTTCATTGGTGTGAGTCCTCTAAAGACCACACAAGCATCTGTGCAGATAGGTAGTAGTCTCTTCTCATGAGTCACCACCATTGATACAGTCCAGCTGCATCACCTTATTTAACTCTCTATGATCTATAGTTACTTTATGAGACATTCAGCTTTTTTTACTAGCCATACCAGATTGTTAAAAGAACTGTGGGTTGGGTAGATGATTTCTTAATACCCTTCTGATAGTCTCTACTGTTTAATATTAACTACACTGTGTGCACTTCATTGCTTTTACAATCTGTATCCTCAGGGAAATTTTTGACTGTAGGGTGCAGGGTGTGTCCCAGCAGTATGTGCACCCCCAGGAATGTTTTGGTCTTTATTTGTTTTGATTATTTATCTTTTTTTCCCTTAAATCCCTTTATTGGTACACTTTATGCATACAATACATTTACATTTATTATTGAGTACTTGTACCTGTACATGATGTATCTTGGTTCTTATTTTTTTCCCCATTACCTGTGCACCCTTCACCCCCTCCACTCTTCCCTATTTACATAGATTTTGTTTCCATATTTTTCCTTTTCTCATAATTTTTCCTTTCCCTTCTTTTCCTCTGCTGATTTTTTAGTGGAGAAAGAGCTCATCAAAAAACTCTTTTTTTCTATAGTTGCTCATCAATTATTGTGGCCAATGCTATATACATTAGCACTCCCAACACTCATATCAACCTCATTCTTTCTGGTCTAAACCTGTAGTACTGGCTGCAAAACAAAAGTGCAGCTTTCTTGCAGGTCAAAGAGGTCATTTGATACAACTCTGGATAAGGAGACATATCATCTCTCCCCATATTTTCTTTTATGTACATTGAATGGTTAAGATGGAAGGGGCTATAGCTGTCATTTTTGTGACCATAATGAAGAGGCCAAGAGACAACAGAGAAGCTGATTCTGACATTGTAGAACAGCTGGACCAATGTTAGCTGACATCTAGATTCAGGCTTTCTTTTATATGGGGAAACATAAAGCCCCTCTGCTTAAGGCACCGAAATTGAGGATTCAGTCACTTGCAGCCCAAAACATTTTTTGTTTAGTTTTTCTTTTTTTTCCTAGATAAAAGTAAATGAACCAGCTATATATAAGAAGAATAAAAATGTTTCTACAAAATACTAAAATGAGATTTTTAAAACTGGAATTTCAGGATAGGGAATATAATTTAGAAAAAACAAAGTCAGAGGACTCACACTGCCTGATTGTAAGACTTGTTCTAAAACTAGGTACAGTAAAATCTTAGATTATGAGTACAGTATTTATAAAGACTATAAATCAAGACAGCATTATTGGCAAAATGATAGACACAAAGATACACAGAACACAATAGAGAGCCCAGAAAATATAGACTGCAAAATGATCATTTCCCTGGAGCATTTCTGCAGAGAGGAAATATCCAACAACCCAAATTACCTCTTCCACTACAGAGTCAAGTCAGCTCTCTTCCCACTGAGCCTTACTTAGCCTGAGATAAATTTTAATCATAATGAATATGTTTAAAAGTAAATTCTACATTACACTTTCCTCAACTAGACTATATTTCTCAAATGTCAGGTCTTCTTGTTATTTTCCTTTGATCTCCCTGGAGTTCTAGGGAAATCCCTTTGTTCCTTGTGAGCATGTGCTGGCACTGTTGATTCTTGGCACCATCTCTAGGGCCTCTCTTCTGAAGCAGGTGTGAGGATTGCCCTTTCTGGTACCTGCACTTCCCTTTTCCTGCCCTTACTAATTTTGTTCTCTCCAAGACACATACTCCACTCCCCATCCTCAGTTGACTTTGGTCCATAGTCCTTATCTTTCTAAACTATGAATGAGATCACATTGTCCCCTTGCTTACAATCTTCAGTGGATTCCCCTTTTTATCAGGTTGTTTCCTTGACACAGCAAAGGCCCAATGGCTTTGCTCTCATCGGTCAGGACCATTCTGTCCCCACATCTTGGAAAGCCTGAGGACATCAATCTGTCCAGCCAAATGTCATCTCCTCCAGGAGGCCCTTCTCATCACTCTTCCCAGATACCTCACATCACTTTGTCCAGTTTTAAAGTTTTCTCCAAAACTTTGTCTTTCATTTCTCATTTATTAATTTGTCTATTTCTTTAGTTTCCATTTCCATTTTTCTAAAGCTACATGAGAGTAAGAACCTACTCTCCTGAAAAATGACATTTGTCTTTGATCTATAGGAACATAAGTTCACCTAAGGAGAAAGATCCATAAGCAGGGTACATCTGTTTTCCCAAATCAGTCCAGGTTTTCCATGTAATTATTAACAGCATTCCTTTCCTCCTCAAAGGTGTGACTGGTGGACAGTGAGTTACATGGTCACCCTGCCCACGAGGGAGAGATGCCTGTGCATGGTTAAACACCTGGCCATATGAGAGGTTGGTACCAATCAAGGGATGGACAGGAGTCCACTGAGGTGGGATGGTGATTGTACTGCCGATGGAAGGGGAGGGAATAGGTGATAAAATTTGAGAAGCTGGATTGGGCTGAATTATTTAAGGCCATGTGTGACCTGGCAATCAGAATTATGACAAGTACTGTTAGTGTTTTCCTTGTATTCTCACTAGAAGACTTTTCACTGGACTTTGCTTTAAAGAGATTTTGAAACTAGGATATCTCAGGTGAAAATATTTGTGTTTTTCATGTTAAAATATTATGACTTTAACTTTAAATTTATATGAACTACAGTGAAATAAAATTAATTTCAGTCTCCCTGTTGCTCTAGCCACATTTCAAGTTTACAGTAGCCATGTGTACCTAGTGGCTATTGAATTTGACAGTATAGATGTAAAATGTTTCCGTCATCACAGGAAATTCTATTGAACAGCACTGCTCTAGATTATTTTAGATTAATGGAGAGTAAGTTGAAGTCACAACTAATGGAGACATGTGGTCCCAGATTGGGCCTTGGATCAAAATAAATAATACAATAAAACTATCAATAGGACATTTTGTGAAATTTCAATAAAGTGTACAAATATGCTATTGAATCAGTTTTGCCATATTTTATTTATTTAGTGGTGCTGTGTATCCAACTCAGTGCCTCATGAATGCCAGGGAAGCACTCTGCACTGAGCTACACCTCAGTCCTGAATCAATTCTGAGTGTGATAATTATATAATGATCATGTACAGTGTAAATATTTGAGGTCAGACTTTGTACAGTCTGGCAGGTTTTGCATAAATCTGAAGTCGTTTCAGAACAAAATGTTGAAAATTATAATATACACATACCTACACACTGCTTGCTGTAAAGGCATGGCTATCATCTGTTAAGTATGAATGAGGATACTTACACCAGTTCTCCTCAAAGTTGAGCAACCACATGAATCACCTGAGGATCTTTTAAAAATTCAGATTCTAATTCCATTGTTCTGAGGTTATTCCTGAGATTCTACATTTCAAACAAATGTACAGCTGAGGTCCATGGAACATTCCTTGAGCAAAAAAGACTTAGAGAATCAGAAATTGTGACTCTTGTATATATAAACTCATAAGGAAGGCTGTTAATACTGGAAGGTAATTTATAAAGGTGGTCATTGATCTTCCTATTTGGATAGGTTCATATTCTATGAATAGAGTGGAAATGTGACTGCTAATGTCCTAATTATCACCTTGTTAGCTATTGAAACCTTGTGACTGTGTTTTGCTGTCTAGTTTGGTTTTTGTGAACTCATAAGCGGAAAAAGTACTCAAGAAAACTCGTATTCATTTTCAGCACACATCAACTGATTTTATTTTTTTTACTTTTGACTGTTTCATCGTAGTGTAAAACATTGCAAGGTACATAGGTTTTGAAAGTTTTAAATAGCTTCCATTTATAGCTTGGGTCTGACTCCTCTTGTCTAAAGAGATACAATGGGAAGATTGGATAATGGATGTATAATATATAAACCTTTGTGTACTTCTAATTATTTAATTTGTATTTCTAATTATTGTTTTCGTTCCCCTTTGTAGG
>NW_004624730.1:8958172-8976962 GCF_000247695.1 Heterocephalus glaber
GAATAACAAATAAAGAATTAAAATGAAGGGCTGCCTTCAGTCTCTGCTGTCACAATAGACAACGTGGTCAGCAGTGTGCAGATATAAGTCATTGAGTCTCAGTAAGCCTGTAGCAGACCCATGAGATTCAGGCTGATTTCTGGCTGCAAGTCCCAAGTTGAGCTCCCTGTCCTCCTGCAGGGTTGAACTCTGCAAGGTTCTACTGCAGGTTCCAGCAGCCCTTCCCCTGAAGATAGTCCAGGTTCTGATGAGAAGTGGTGATCCCTCCAACTTACCCAGTGTGGTGGTCTGGTGTGCCTTTATTGCAGATTCTCTTCACTTTTCCAGTGGGCTTCAGTTTTCATCAAGGAGCCTGAGAGAGGCCCTCTTTGTGTTGTTCACTTCTGCTCTATCTGCTGGAGCTCAGGACAATGGCCTTTATGACTCCCTGTGCCTCTGCAGTTTGGAACCAGGTACCAACACAGCCAGGAGGCCAGAGGCAGAGTGGGATGTGGGTGTGGGGGGGATGCTGCAGGCACCCAAGTGGCTCTGAGGCTGGGTGGGGGTGGAGGGCAGCAGCCCCAGCTCTACATGGCCGAAGTCCTCACCCGTCCACTCTCTCTTCGCTTGGAGGCTCACTTTAATGATTTCTTATGAATGTATATGGAATAAATTCAGGGATCATTAATAGTAATATACTTTCTGTATTAAGTTGTTTAATGGTCACAAATGGGTCTCTACACATTTATCCTTTTTTTTGTTGTTAAGCAGGTGTCCTAATATCTGCAAATTTAAGGATAGAATTATGTGCTAAACTGAGCCACAGGCTTTGTGCTTTTTTTGGTTGTTGTTTCAGTGCCACAGATCAAATCCAGGGGCATTCTACCACTGATCTACATCCCCAGCCCATTTTACTTTTTATTTTGAGACAGGGTCTCACTAAGTTGCCCAGGCTGGCTTTCAACTTGTGGTCCTCCTGCTTCTTTCTCCTGAGTCATTGGAATTACAGTCATGTGCTACTCTACTGGTTTGTGTTTTATTTTGTATCAATACACTAAAGTCACAGTATATTAGCATTGTAAGTAATCTCATGGATCTGCAGTTGGAGAGCTTCAAGTGATACAGTAGTTTGTGGGCAAACAAGGCACGACTTAGGTGGGGCCCAAAGATGAACATGTGAGCCCTTATATGCCCGTGGATGGGAAATAGTGTCCTTTATTATGAGTCCCCTCCTCTGCCAGGGGCCAACCCTGGGAATTTTCATTTCAACTCCTCAAGTCTTGATTTAGGTGTGCTCTTTCAGGACCCAGAGATTCACCTGCCCCAGGAGAAGCAGTTAGGGTAGATGCTGGCTCAGGCTATTGCTCTTTTTGAAGGAGCCCAAGAAAAGATTATCATTCTTCAGGGGTAAATTCAGCCAGACGACTCCAGGCAAAGATAGCTCCTCACATTCACTTACACATCCCTCTCCAGAACTCAAATCTGCTCCCTGATTCCTGGGTCTGAGCAGGTCCTACCGTGTGTACTGCGGTTCGGCCCCTCCAAAGCACATTCCCTTTTGAACTCCTAAGTGTGCAGATGCTGGGCTGGTGGTCCTGTCTTTTCTTTTTGGTGATGAATTTTCTTGAGAGGCAATCTTTCCTACCTCCAGACCTTTTTCAGTTCCACCCTTCTCCACCTTGATTAGGTTTAACTTTACAGGAAAAGTAGGTGGTCTTGGTCTCTCCCTGGGAGTGTCTTGGCTATTCAGGTTTAGCCAGGCTCCATATATCAATATTTCTTCCTTTCTCCCACAAAAACATCAAATTCATTTTACCCATCCATCTACTGAAGATCACTTCAGTCCACTCCTCTCATTTTAAAAGTGAGGAAACAGAGGCACAGAAAATTTGCTTCCAGATGGTGACGTTCTCTGTCTTAAAAGAACAGAAATAAGAATTTGTGCCTTCTAAATTACAATTCAGGGCTCTATTATTTTCATGGAGATGTTTCTGTTTTGTGAGTTTTCTTTGGTGTTTTGAAATCCTAACTTACTTTCACTCTAGCATATTTGGCCACATTCCACGCTGTGCAGCTGAAATATTTGCAGACATCCTGGACACCTTTCTTATTTACCTAGTAGTTATTTCCAGAGTCAGAACCAAAACCATTCATTAAATCAGTAGCTATTTCGGAAAACCTACATCACTGTTCCCCTTTATTAAAAGGATAATCAACAGCCAGTGCTGAGCACATTGGCTGCCCTAGAATATGCCTTACTGCCTCTCTGTGACCCAATGAACCCAGAAAATTTTTATGCCACAGCTCAGAGTTTGATGCATGCTTTGCTTTCAGCATTTCCACTGAACTTTTCATGGATCAAATCTTTTCTGGTTTCTGATTCTCTTTCTTTGGAAACATTTGTCAGTTGATCAACCACCACATTTTCTCTGAAGTGGCCATCTGTGAGTGGTGTGACACAACTTTCTTCTAGAGTCTCAAACAGGATGTGACAGACCCCCTTCCTAAGTCTTTGCCTGTTATCCACCTCCACAGTCACAGGACCCACCGTGAAAAGTCTTGGTCCTCTGTGTCCTCAGCGCTATATGCTTTTTCTCTTTCCACTGGCCATGAAGTAATGTTCTGTAATCACACCTTCCAGGTCTACTTCTTGATATTTTAAAGGAGAGTGAAAGGAATTTTGAAAATATCTTTTCTTTTTAAAAATGTCTAATTTTTCAATCTGGCCTGTCTATATGTGATCAAAAATGTTCTCCTTTGGCTCCCAGAATCTGAGAATTAACTCTATTTCATTATGTCTCTCCAATTACATTCCTAATCATCTTCCCGCCCCTTTCCATTCGACACTCCCTGTCCTCCCCACTACATCCTCAGATTAATGCTCTGTACAGGCAGAGGACGTGCTTCATATGAAAATACAAATGAATGTACACTTATATGATTTAATATTCTAGTTACTATTACAATAGCTACAGAGGGCTCAGACAATGCTTTGAGTACTTTCTACACATTGTCTCATGTAATTTAGGGGAGAACTCATCTTACAGATGAGGAAACTGAGACTTAACATGGCTGAAGAGATTGCCCCAGAAATCATTCTTGTTAACTAGTGCATCAGGACTTGAACTCGGGACTGCTCAATGCCACAGGCCCCACTGTAATCCTTGCACTCTGGAAGATCTGGAAGACCTCTTTTATAAAGTTCTAAAATTCCACAATGCTGCCTATTTGTGAGAGGCCCATTTTCTGCTCTAGGGAGTATGCACTAACTTCAAGCTGCAAGGGCACAGCTTATAAAAAGGTAGCAAAAGGAAATGACACAAAGAGTGATTGTAATGTCAAGAGAAAAATGCAGAAGAATAATAGGAAAATCTCCGTACAGAGGGCTTTTTCTAAACCAGGGAAGTGGCAGCAATATTTTATTATAAAGCATAATGTAGCAAGAATAAGCCACCAGGTTGAATTATATTTGAATATCTTATTTTCATGTTGGCCACATAAACAAGGGTACATATTATATGCATTATTATTTTTTCTTTGGATTAGGGCATGTCATGAATGCCATAAATTTCTCTTGGCATACAGTATTGCAGTTAGACTTCTCCAATAACCACTTCTTAGTTCTAACTTTAATGTGGTGGAAATGGATATTTCTTCTTAGATGCTATCATTTCTGCTTAAACCTAAATTATTAATAGTTTTAATTTATTCCTAGAAAGTTTTTATTTGACTTTATAATTACTCAGAGGAAGATTTAAATGATAAAAATGGTAAAACTTATATTTTTTGTTGTTTTTGCATGATATGGTTACAAAACAAAGATAAAATATAGACCCTCATCCTGCAGAATAGATATTACCTGGGAAACGTGTTCAAAATAGGAATTCTCGGGCCCAGTCCCAGACCTTGTGATGTTGCCCAGAAGCTTTTGAATTTAGTTTTATAATTCATCTCATGTTAATACTTTCCCTTATATTTATTCAGTTGCACTGCATTGAATTACCTCAGCTTCTTCATCCAAAATCAATTGAATATGAATGTCATCTATTTCGGCACTCTCTCATCTGTTCCATTCATCTGCTTTTCTATCCACCAATAGCACATTGCCTGAATTACTGTTCCCTCAAGTTTTGAAATAAAGTAGGGCAAGTCTCCAACATTGTTTTTTTTTTTTCTCTATTTACATAGGTCTTCTTTACATATATGCATGCACACACATATTTCAGTGCTACTATAAATGCTATTTTTCCTCTATAGTAAAATATACATAATATAAGACACCATTTTAAAGTGTGTACTTCAGTGGAATAAGTACATTCACACTATACAAGCCTAACTCCAGGATATGACCCTTACTCTGAGGTGTGACCCTCCTTAAATGATGGCTTTTTGGGGATTTTGACTGAATGCTCAAGGTGCCCAAGGAAATCACCCATTCTAGCTGAGCTGTAACTCTGCACCATTGCAGCACCTTTGCTCCCTGCTTTCTACCATAGTTGAAGTCATTATATTTCTTTAGTAAGAACTGAGACAATCATGAGCAAAAGACAATGGAGTTGTGGGCAAATAATGATTCAACTCCTCAGGTAAAGTGAAAGGTCCAACTTCTTTATTCATTTTGTTGCCTGAACAGTATTAGGTTTTTAAAAAATTAATAAAAAAGATAAAATGGTTGTTGGAGCAAGAACCAATACCAAATGCCAGTAATCAGGCCTCTCAACACAATTTTGGAAATTTGTGAAATTTATATTACAAATAAATGAATAGAACAATTTACTACACTTAGTGTCTCATTTCCCCTAATTATCTTGCTCATCAAAGTCAAAATTATTTTCCTGAAGCACAGTTCTGACTTTGCTGAAATATTTGCTGGTACCTAGTATTGCAAAACAAATCCCTTAGCATGACATCTAATGCCTTTCTAGATGTCTCCATGTTGTCTTTTTAGTATTTTCATTCAGTGACTCTGCCTTTGGCCTGTGACATTTGGCTTCCCCTGTCATGCAAAGCATTCCTGCCTGTTATTGCCGGCAGTGCTTTTGCCCTTCTTAATTACTCCCCAATCCACTCAACTTTGAAGACCTACTCAAATGCCACGACTTCGTGGCATCCACATTATTTCCAGTTGCAATCAATCGCTATTATCTCTATGCTCCTACTTTAACTCTATTGCTCCCTTGCAGGATATGTAGTGGCAAATGTGTTTGTATTATGCTTTATGCAATTGTGTCTTCTTGTGTTGCCTCATGTAGGGACCACATATGCACTACACAGAACCACAAATCCCTACTTGTAAGCTCATGGAAAACATTACTAAATGATTACAACATGATTTTCCACTGAGCCTAAATGTACTTCAAGGCATCTCAGGGCATTATTAATTTATTATTAGCAACTGGTCCAAGCAGTTATTACCAGTCAATTAAATGCAATCTTCATTTATTTTTAAGCTAAATTTATGACTTCATTTATAACCAAAGCTTAATGCTTTGCTCCATGGAAGTGAGTTTCACTGCATCAATTCCAAAGGTGGTTTCCACCAAGGACTAGATTTATTCAGGAGAAGGTAGAAATGTAGAAGATTATGGAGGATTGTAATGCTATGACATTATAGCATGTGGAGGGGCTGGCTACATAGGAGAAATGTTAGTAAGAGCAGCAAGCTCTTGCCAAAGTAAGCTGTCAGACCTATTTTTTCTCAAGAACCCCACCAGGAGACCTCGTTATTTCTGTAGTTTTGAATCTAAGAATTGGATAAGGCTCTATATAAACTCTGTGTAAGGCCATGCTCTGGAAATCTTATGGGTCAAGGGAAGGAGCCAAGGTGTTGCCAAGTGTCACAATTCATTTAATTACTGCGGAACAAATCTCATCAGTTATGGTTAGCAGTTTCCCACTGGGAATAGCAGATGTCTACAATAAATAGGGATCTTTAAATCATATAGATGTCAGACTAATGTTCAAAAGCCCATTTGGGAAATGACAAGAGACATCAAGGGTTTCTCTTAAGGTCAGTTTTGAATGTTTATCTGTGTCTTTCAAACTCTTCTAAGTCTGTACTTTCCAACACAATAGCTGTTATTCACATGCAGTTATTTAAATTAAAATCAAATAAACTTTAAAATTCAGTTCTTCAATCACACTTGCCACATTTCAAGCGCTCAACTGGTGCCATGTGTGGCTAGCAGTGACCATATTGGAGAGGGCAGATAGGCAGCACTTCCATCCTTGCAGAAAGTCCTAGTGCACTGTTCTCAAGCCTCCTGTGAATGACTTGAGCTCCTCTGTATTGCAGTTAAGGGATTTTGCTTCTATACACCAATTATATATTGTTTAACATTACCATTACCTATATTACATAACTTTAATTTATGTTTCTTTCACCCAAATAAATGCTTTTTTCTTTGGAGGCCCTTCTATTTAATGTCCCGTTTGAGATGAAATATCAAGCAAGTATTTATTTGCTATGGTTAGAGGCCTATGTTGTAAGCAACACTCTGTTATTTATTTTCCCTTGTTTCTTTATAGTGGTTAATATCATCCCTGATCCATGTGAGTTCCTTTCTGCGCCTCTGCATGCTAAGTTGGCTAGGTACTGCATGCCTGTGTGAATTTAAATTGCCTAGCATTTTCCCTCACTAAGGAAGATATAGAGAATTCAATCATTAAAGAAAGGGGCTACTGGGAAATAATGTACCACAAGTCTCCTAACTATTCTGACATTTTTATTCTTGCCTTTTCTCCTACCTTAAATAAAAGCCATTGTATATAGGGATGCATTAAAAATATGCCACAAAATACAATGTGGCTAAAGCTTCTATGTTACATTTAAATGAAGCTCATTTGAAATTACTTAATCTAGGTTATGGTGGCTATTCAATATCAAGCTCATTTTTATTACATTCAAAGCCATATGTTGACTTCATCTATTCTTCTGAAAATGAGATTATTTGCTTTTTAAAAAATATTAAGGCAAAAATAAAATTCATTGTAGCATGCGAGACAAAATCTCATCTCTATTTCTATACCTATGGTCCCACAGATTATTATCTGTCCTTGTAATTTCCTACTAATGTACCTCTTTGAATAAAGTCTGGACTGACTACTTATCATTCATATGTTCTCTTTATCCATACACTCCCAAGGCTAAAAACTTGGTATATTTGGAATAAATGAATCAAAATCTTCCCTTTGCAGCTTCATCCTTATCACAACAGGCCCTCCTCAGCATCAGCTGCAGTGAGACAATTAATCCCATGGCTGGGTTTGAGTCTCAGTTTGGTCCTTCCTGATGTGTGGACCCCAAAATTACTTAACATTGTGTCCTTCATCTCAAAGATGAATTTGACTTCCAAACCTACAATACTGGCTTTTTCTAAAGCTTAATAAAAATCATTGAAATAGTGCTATTATTTTTCAGTCGAGAGTCAAGAGTAAAATTCACTTTTCTCTCTATGACTTTAAATTTTTAAAATGGAAATGTTTAGTGAAATGTACAGATTTTAAGTATAGAATTCAATTGACAAATGCATACATCAAGTACCCACTGTCAACCTATGGGGGATTTCTACTTCCTTAGTTCTTTTTGCCCTTTCTGAACCCATCCATTCTCCCAACTGCAACACAAGATCATCACTATTTTGATAATGACACTATAGGTTTTTTTTCCAGTTCTAGAATTTCATATAAATAGAATCACACAGTATATGTTTTTGGTATTAGGTTTTCCTCATTTTCTATAAATTTTAATTAAATATTTCACTCCCCACTCTAATGCCTCTTCCATCCACATTTTATATGAAGCACCTGTCTTTAAAATATTGGAAAATCATGGGTGGAGAGGTTAATTTTAAAAGTATTAAGAGAATGCTTTGGTGTTTTGGAAATGGCTTTATAATTCCTAGCTACATGACTATGTAGTAGTAACTTTGGCAAGTTACTTAAACTCTCCAAATCTCACTTGTCACTTTAAAATAACTATCATAAAGGTCAGGATTTAGCTCAGTGGCACCATGTCTGCCTCTCAAGCACAAGGTCCTGAGTTCAATCCCTGGTTCCAAAAAAAAAGAAGTAACTGTCATAATGTTTATCTCACAAAAGTTTTTACTAGAATAAAATAATGTATGCATAATAGCCACCTTTGTGGGTACCGAAAAATGGTACTCCTTTCCCCTTTTAAGTCAATAATTGTATGGAAACCTGGCATTTTGGCTATTCTCCTGAGTAATTACATATCCATCAATTATGAGTATGTGATTTAATTGCTAAGTAGGCTCAAGTCAAGGTTATTTTCTTATACAACTAAACTTATTTACTTCTTGTTTTTATATATTATTTCATTTAATCTTGATTGCATCTTCTATGAAAAATACCTTTATTTTATAGATAAGGAGATTGAGACACAATGTGGACTTTAAAATCAGACCTCTTGTATTAAATCTTGCACTTTTCATGGGCAAAGCTCTGTCCCCTGAGAAAGAGACAAGGGTGATCCAAGACCCTCAGGTCCTTTCTCTTTACTCAGGAGAGTTTCCAGTGCAACTTGAGGACCCAGGATAAACAGATGTCTGCTTTTGCCAAAGCTCTCCATCTGTCTTCTGCCTTCTGTTCAGGTGGTGCTTGGCTGACAATTGACCATGGTCCAATGGTTCCTTTGTTTGTTCATTCATTCATGAACAGGTGTATGCTATTCTGGCCACTTATGTGGCTATTTCATGTCAGAAACTATTCTGGGCACTATGTAAAATAGAGCAAAAATATCTGTACTGTAATGAAATATACATTCCAAATGGGGAAGGTGAACAAAATAAGTTCATTTACTTACTTATCTAATGTTAAGGGCAAAAAGTACTTTGGAGGAAAAAAAACACAGAGGAGAGGAAACTGGAGTACCAGAGAATGGTGTTTATTTTTATAAAATAGGGTGAAGGGGACACCTGCATTCTATCAATTGAGAGAATTAACAAAGCCTAATGGTTACCCTCAGAAGTCACACAGTATGAAGGAATGAGTCACACAGATATAGGGCAGGCTGGGGGAGAGAGGTTCCAGGCAGAAAGAAGAGCAAGTCCAAAAGCACAAGGACAGGAAGTCCCTGGGTATCTTTCTGAAACAGGAAGCCAGTGAACTTGTGAGCAGAGTTAGCCAGGAAGAAAGGGGTAGAGAGAAATCATAATTGCCCAACCATTGAGGGTTTTATTAATTATTTTGAGGACTTTGACTTTAAAAATTGTTGATTTTATTAGCGTAAGTTTGGGATACAGAGTATTGATGTTCTTTATGGGGAACTGGTATATGAATATAACATACCTTGATCATTTTCAAACCCTCAACCACTACTCTTTTTCCTCACCCCTCCCCTAACCCCCTTTCCCATTTCTAAGAGTCTACCTTTTACTTTCCTATCATGGCTTTTATTGTGAGTGAGATGCAAAGCCATAAGAAGATTCTGAGTGGATGAAACCCATGATTTGACTCATATTCTTGAAGGATTATTCTGGCTTCTGGGATGAGAGTGAACTGCAGCAAGGTCAAGATGGAAGCAGGGAGATCAGTTAGAAGGCTGCTGCAGAGAAGAAGAGGTGATGTTGCGTTAGATGGAATCAGTAGTGGTGGAGGTCATGGGAAGTCATTGGATTCTGCATGTGATTTGAGGCTAGAGCCAGTAGGATTTGCTGATGGATGGGTTTTAGTTTGTGGGAGAGAGCCAAGGCAGATGTCAGAGTTCTCCTGAGCCAGTGGAAGGATGGAATCGTCATCAACTGAGATCAAGAAGGCAAGAAGAGGAACAAGCTAGAAAAAAAATCAGGAGTTCATTTTTTAGAGAAGTTGAGTTTGAGATGACTGCTAGACATCAAATGGAGATGTGGGAGAATCTGTAGTTTAGGGACAGGTTTTAGCTGAAGATGTAGGTTTGGAAGTTGTCAAAAAAGAGGAGAGATTCAAAGTAAGGACCAGAGGAGCACACCTAGGTGTGGGGGAATAGACAGAAAAGGGAAGTCCAGTAACAGCCACTGGAATTTATGCAATATGAGTTAAACTGAAAACTGCCTTTCAGTTACTAAAAGATTATGGAGACCTTTCATTCTTATTACTAGTTAGTATTCCCATGACATTTCTTGCTTGTTCTTCACCTACTCTTCCTTAATAAAGTGGATTTTGCTCATTCTATCTTTAGGATGGACACAAGTGCACAGGCTGGTTGTTCTTGACCCTTACAGATTAATGGGCATTGAAGCAACAG
Organism: Heterocephalus glaber; assembly: GCF_000247695.1. Next base: position 8,968,395 of record NW_004624730.1, read on the forward strand.
CAGGTGCTTTTGAAACTGTTCTCCATTCCTTTCAACTCTCTAGAAGTCAAGAGGAAGCCAAGGAGGAATAAAAACAAATATATCTTTTGTGGGCTATAGGATTTTATCAATGTGTGGAACAAAGTTTTAGTTCAAAAAAGTTCTGTTCTCCAGAGAGAAGTAAAGATAAGAAACATTCTAACTGCTTTGTTTTAATCTGTGACCTTGAGAACGGCCTTCATTTTATAAGCAGTGCAACAAAATCCTACTTTTTTGAAATGTGCATAGACATAAATAATCCCCCTACTGCCTTAGATATAATCATATAATCTTCACGTTGTTTGAAAAAGTCACTGTAATATAAAGATGAAATAAAGATAACATACCTGGAAATGATTTGTTCCAATTACTATGAATACATAGGAAATCAACCGAAAATTTAGTAGAAAAAAACATTGATTATACTCCCAAATTCTGTGGATAATGAATTTGGATTAAGCACAACAGAAATAGCTTATCTTGCTCCATGATGTCTAGGGCACCAGGTAGAAGACAGGAAGGCTGGGGGCTGGAATCATCTGAAAGCTCCCTCATTCACTCAGCTAGCAGGTACTTCTGGGTCACAACAAGGGCCACAGTTGCCCTCCACATAGGCTTCTCCATGTGGCCTCTCCTTATGGGTTAGTTTGGGCTTATTTGAAGTTCCCAGGGTGACTGAAATAGTGAGCCAGATGGATGCTGTTTCCTTTGTCTGGCCTCACCTCAGAAGACAGACAGCATCAGTCCTGTTACACTCTATTTGAAGAGGAAGTCTCAAGCTCACTCAGGTTTGGTGGAAGGAGTGTAGATACCATGTTTCAGCAGCAGGTGTGTCAGCCACATCATCAGGGGAGCCTGTGGGATGGCATATGTAAATTGATGTAGTTGTCTTTGGAAGTATACAATCTGCCCAAGATTTAGTGACTACCAGGAGCATAAGCCATTAGATTTTCAGTCTTTGGCCTAAGATGTAAATAGGAGATGAATAAACACTTCTGGGGGGTGATTATCACTGATTTTAGGAACTTTGGGGAGCTTTCTACCCTGCAGACTATGAAAATGTTATTCTGGTAAAAGGTCTGTTTATATCTTAGGTTCACTGTCTCATTAGGACAGCATTTGTACAGACTGTTGTTGGATGACAAGCTGCTCAGAAGAGCACAGGGAAGTGACATATGGTGGAGTTGCAGACAATTACTGAAGGCCCATGAGAGTTTAAAGGCAGCACCTATAGGAGAGAAGAGAAACTTTTCTATGAAGCTGTCCTCATTCCTGACCAGGGACTAATGAATTCCCCCACACCATTCTGTGCTTAACTTCTATCTATGGTATTTCCCTCTGGACATATACAAAGGGAATCAGGCTAAATTATACCCTTTCCCTCTGTGGATTTCACTCAAAGGAAGTTCATCTCTGTGCACATACAAAGTCCATGGACCCATTTTAAATGATTGGTGGTCAGATCCAGGTTAGAGGGCAAACTAAAAAGACTTGGAACCTCTAGACAAAGACTAAGAAGGAAACGATTGAAATCTTTGGAGTGATGAAGACTTAAAACAAAGTGAATGCAAATGTATGGACCAAGTTTGAGGAGTTATTTGACATGATTTCAAAAGAGAGCAGATATCAAGGAGATGTTTTCAAACTTTGCTCATTCACAGGACCATCCGAGGAAGAATTAGGCTCCCTATCACCCCTTCTGAGCAAGGTGACACAAAGCAGGAAGAAAGATCTTTCAAAAATAAGGAGTGCCTAAGTCATAAAATATTAACATTGATCCCAACTCAAAATGGAGTTTAAATGGAACACTTAGTCCAGCCAAAGCTGAACTTTATGGATTGGTTTTATTTTAATCAGCCTTTGAATATTGGAGCCTTAGATCCCAAATGTTGGGATTTGGATATATGGATGGCTGCAGAAGCATGGGCATGGGGGGTACAATGAGAACATTGCAGGGTCTAAGCTAACTCATCAAAGGCTGGGAAATTTTTTTGGTCAAGGGGAAGTGAGGCAGCCAGGGATAGAAAAGTGAGGTTTGCTAGAAATGGCTAAGCTTACGAGGGTACTGAAGAAAGGATTTGGAAGGTGACAGTAGGTGGTTGTGTTAAGAAGGAAGTCCAGACCTGTTCTGACATAAGGAAAAAAGTGATGACCTGGGTGAGTGTGGGACTTATTTTGAGGCTTGAGAGGTAATGCAAACCTTGGATAGTTCAAACATTCAAACAGAATAATAATAACTTATGTATCAGGGTGAGTCTCTGCCTTATGTGGTAGAGACATCTCATGCTCACTCTAACTTGTTCACCTCTCTTTCACGTTGAGGCAAGGTCACTCTTGTCCTTCTGTCTTCTGTCTGGATAGGGCTGTGGAACCAGTCTGGTGCACAGGCTGTGAGCGGAAGTGACATGTGATCCGAAGTGTGTAAGTACTGGTGTGTGATCCTCCTGTTCTCCTTCCTATGTTGTCGGAACCTGAGATCCTCTGGTGGCAGAGGAATCGGCTTAAGGGATCCTCCACTATTCTGGGTGCTGAAGTGAGGTCACAGGGAATGGAGTCCCTACCCATGCTCCTGCTGATGTGAAATGGACATATTCCATGAGCAAGAAACCGTTGATTTATTAAGCTACTGTGAGTTTGAGGTAGTTCATTACCTCAATATAACCTAATATCCTAAATTACACTACTCAGATGCACAAATACTGCACTATGATGCTCTATAATTCATTGTATTTTGCTATCAAGTCTTTACTTGTTGGAAGCTGAGAAGGGAAATTAAAATGTGCCAAATAATGGTAAGCCTCCTACACAATGTATATATTGTATATTAATTCATATGTTGAAGCTTTCTGAATTTTTTTGACAATTGACACAGTACCTAGTACAAAAGGTAGCTCAAGTGTGTGAATGGACAATGTTGAATGAGTGTCTGGCTCAGTGATAGAGCCAGGTTCATCTTTCAAATCTAGGGCCCATCACTCATGAAGCAGACACTTAGTCCTGGAGTGACTGTGTATGAGAGTGTGGTTGTGGTGCTGTATGTGAACGCATGCAAGCTTGATTCACCTTCAGGGGGCTGATAACAAACCTAGTAAATCATCAAAATGAGATCACAGGTGTTAATGTACACTGGACATGAAAACAAGGACCAGTTTAGCAGCAGACATTGGTTCACTCTGCAGCCTGTGTTTTCTGTTTTCCCTCTCTCCCTCCCTGACCCCCCCTTTTTTTTTAGTTTTAGTTTTATTTACTTTACCTAGTATGGCTTTTTTAGTTGCTTCTCAAGTCAGGAAGGTTTCCCTGTGCATTTGCACCAGATGAATATTTGATGCTATGAAAAGCTTTCCATATCATCAAAACTAATTTGTGTAGATTTTTGCATGAAAAAATCATAAATTTCCCTCAAAATAGACTGTGTTGTAGTACACAAGTTGCCATAATAGTATAAAACAGTAAAATGTGCTTAAAAGGTCATCCTTTTCATTTTCAGAGATAACATAAAGATCTTTGCATGAGATAAATCTACAGCATAGTTCATTTTTAGATTTTGTTGAGTCCTGTAAAGAAGAAGAAAAAGTTTCAGTTGTGATAGAATATCGTGCTGTGTTTAAATGTTACTTGTTTTCAAACTTTGTTTTCTATGAAAATCATATGGAAACTTCTAAAATGTAATTTGGTGCATATGTACTGCTGAATAAAGACCGATGAAGAGGTTTGAGTACATGTACAAATCAAGTAATGGTTTGAACAACTTCAATAATATACCTAATCTGTTCAGTTGTTTTAGAATCTTTTTATCTTAGATGTAGGCAGCCATGAACAATCTATTTTGAGGCACTTTAGAGAGAAAACTTTGTATTTTTAAAAAAACTTGCATAAAAGTTATGCAAGTGTTTTTTATAAATTGGAATAATGCCTCAGTTTTGAGGTTATGCACACTAAATTAAATGTGACATAAATTAATTTGTAAAAATAAAAACTCTTTATAAGGTGGCTCATTGTAGGGAATCCTGTGCCTTCCCCTTTGAGCACAAGTGTTGCATGAGCAACAGTTTGCTATAAGAAACATACTGGATTAGCCACCATTAGCATATATATCTACTTTGTGTTTAAAAATCAACTGGTAATTCTGAAACACTGTAGAATGGATAAAAATTACTTTGTGATCATAACTCTTTGTTGAACTAGAGTATTTTTGCAGCATTCCTTGTCATCAGAAACATGGTTAAAGTTTAAAACTAGAAGCAGCAGAAAACTAGCTTGTAAAATTTATCCAAGTAGAGTGCAGGGTAGGCTGTCTTGGGGAAATAAACATTAAAATTTAAAGCAAAAAAAAAAAGGTTGCTCATTTGTCCTTGTAGCAGAAGGTAAGAGAGAGATAAGCCCCTTTTTGTGTCTGGATACCCTGCTGCTTTCAAATGCTACTTTATGGTGAGGACTCCTGATAATCATCCTCTCTAGGTTCTCTCATGCACTATCAGTCCTTAGCTCTCAGGCCTTGTCTAAGCTCCTCTGGCATCCTTGCCCATGATGCCCACCTCAGTGCCCAAACTCTATTATGGAGCTTCATTTCCATGGAAGCACCAGGCAGGTTTGCTAGTCTCTACCTTCAGCCATAATTTTGGTCCCATTACACTGGCCTAGAGTCATATCTGAAGCACCTTTTTACTGTCTCCTCTCTATTTTGTTGCTGTCCATGCCCACTGCCTGACCTAGAGACCAGACAGATAGGAATGCTGAGCCTCTTGTGACCAAACAAACCCTTTGTCCTATAATTTTTCATTCTTAACCTTTTTTTCTACCATCACATAGGGTATAAATGCCTTTTCTGTCCAGTGGGACTTTCTGTAAGTTATTCCCTTCTTCTTGATAATCAGTAGATACCTTTGTTCTAAGTGGGCTTGCTTCTTTCCCCAGGACATTAAGCCTGCTGGCTTAGCCTGAATGGTGAACATGATTGATAGAGACAATACATTAAAAAAAAACACCTCAGATTGACATTTTCAAGGTAATAACATGAGCATTTATCAAATGTTTTCTCCCTGAAAATTTGGACCCCTAACCTGATGTTACTGATATTTTCTGGCACCTTGGAGAAGTTAGTGGCTTCTATCATGTGGTAAGCCCATTCAGGAATGAGGAAATCCCTGACATAGAGTCTCACATTGGTGGGTCAACCATGAGAGCTCATTCCATTTTGTGGATCACTATATATAAAATATTTGTCTGAGGCCAAATAAACTCAATATTTAACTCAAATTTCCATGTAAATCCTATAGGAAACCCAATTCTTTCTCTTAAGCCCATTAGCTATCTTGCTTTCCTGAACACTATATCCTAACTTCCTCTAGGGTCACACTTACATAGTCATGGCTTCTTTCAAAACAAGCAAGGAGCAAATGAATAAAATCTAGGACTTTAACTTTCTCCTTTTCAAAAGCTTTCTTTTTGTCACATCTTTGGATTACACATTGAGGCCTCATATGGATTTTGTTTTGTCATTTTATACTGAGTCTATTGATTTTTGTACCTCGTTGATGGGCAATGCCCATAAATATGATATCCAGGGATAATTTTAAGCCAAACCCCAGGTAGTCTTGCTACATTTAAGCCTTGAGAATGATATGACTTTGTAATATTTAGTTGCTCTTTATAAAAAATAACTACATAAGATCTCATTAATTATTTTTTTAGTTTTCTGCTAAATATTTTTAGCCATGTATGATATTGTATTGTTGAATTTAAGATAACCTGTCTTTCAACTTTTCACCAATCAAATCATTACTTAGGAATATGCCATCTGTCTTCCTTACATTCAGATGCTGAAATTTGTGCGAGATGAGAGCTACTACATTCCTCTCTGGTAGCAAGGACAATACAGAGGAAGCTCTCCACCTCTAGTTAATAGAGGATAATGAGAGCATGTTTGTAAGCAAATACATTGCATTTTAAACAAAAGATGCATTTCTGAAAGTTATCTTGAAAGTGAATATTTATATTGGACAACTGTTTTAGTTACTTTTCTCATTGCTGAGTTAAAATACCTAATGCCAAAGTTAAAGGAGGAAAGATTTATTGTAGTTCACAGTTTGTAGAAATTTCATTTCATAGTTGGCTGGCTCCAAGGCAGATTGGCATGGCATAGGGGCACCACAGAGGAGAATAGTTAATGACAGGCAGAAGGCAGCAAGAAAGCAAGGAAGCAAGCAGCAAACTATGTAATAAGCAGCGACTCTTCTTCAGTTCTTCATATATTATCCAGGCTGCCCTCCCTTAAGGCAGGAATCACTCACACACAGGGTGGGGCAGGCTTGATCCTAGCATCCCACTATGAATCAATCCCAACATCACAGCCTTGATCCCAGCAGCACACACCCTAGATCCAGCCACCTCTAAAAAGCCCCACCTATGACCACATGAGACTTTGGGGGACCATCTAGATACAAGCTATAACAATAATTTTTTTGCATTATTTAAACAATGTCTCAAGTTTACTTCTTACCCTACTTGTGTGGTTACTGGCTCCTGCAGACTTTAATTTATTCCATACAGGTGCAGTTAGACTGAGACTTGCCATGGGCTCATGCCTTGGCTATATGCCTCATGTTTCTTGCCTACAGCTTCTCTGATGACTTAACCTGGGATTTAGCTCTATACTTATAGTTATGCAATTTCTGGAAATTTGGAGGATTAAATCCTGACAAGCCACCCCTGACCAATGAGGAGAGAAGCAGGTGGATAACTGCCTCCTTAGTTTGTTTCCAGAATCGATCCTTCTGAGATGTGGTTTATAAGCTTCCTTGGAATATCCTACAAGATCAAGCACTGACTGCTCATAAGATCAAGTACTGACTGACCCAATGGCAGACTTTTATGTTGGGTTTGCTTTCTTCATATTGTATTCTCTTGCTCCCTGGAAACTTATTCCAAAATAAGTTCAAAGACAGTGTTGCCTCAGGTTCTTCTTTGGAAGGAACATAGGCTAAGTGTAATTCTGTATAAAATAGAGGTTCTGGATTGTGGGCCTTACTCAGAAGCTGGGCTCAGAGGAGATGCAATGGAAGATGCACAAGGACATGATATCCTCCATACAGAACTACCTCATCCACATGCCCTGCTGTGAGTAACACCATTTATCTTGAAGAAGTTGGACAGTATGTGGAGATTAAGTAGCATATGTGAATGTATGATTTGAAAAACCTGGTTATAGTCTCTCCCCTGCAAATGAATAGGCCCAGAAAGGTGGTCTTACTAAGTTGCCTAGACTGGGATTTAATATGCCATCATCCTGCCTCAGCCCCTCAGAGTACTGAGATTACAGGTGTGTGCCACAACACCTGGCCCCAACTCTTATTTTAGTGTCTGCCACTTGAACTTCTATTTCCAGAGTGGCAGAAGAGAGGGAGAGAGGCTCTGAGCCAACCACCAGGAAAATTCACTGAAACAGAGATGGCAAAGAAAGCCAGAAATTGGAAGGCAAATGGAGGGAGAAACCCACCAGATCCAAATACAGTATCAGAGGAGTTTAGAAAGGGAAGCTGGAAGGTTCCTGGACCACTGGAGTACACACCAGACAAGGAGCCACCTGAGGACATGTCAACAGTAGCCAGGCAAAACTAGTACAGTGAAAGAAATTATAAAAATCAGAGTAGAAATTCATAAAATTGAGACTAAAAAAATACAAGTAATTAATGACTTGAACAGCTAGTCCTTTGGGAGAATAAACAACTTTAGTTAAACTTACCAAAAGATGGAAAGAAGAAAGCTGTATCAAAGTAATTAGAAATAAAAATGCAAAAATCACAATGAATACCATTGAAATCCAGAGGATCATAAATAACTACTTCAAAAAGCTATGCTCCAATAAGTTAGAGAATTTAGACAGATTTGTGCAAATTTCTATACACATATGAATTATCAGAATGGAACCAAAAAGAAACTAAACAGCCCCCAAACAGGCAATAAAATTGGGGCAGTAATTAAAAAAAACCTACCAAAAAAGAAAAGCCCAGATCCTACTGGCCTCACTGCTGAATTCTACAAGAACTTGAATGAAGGTCTAATATTAATACTCCTCAAATGTTTCGATGAAATTAAAGGGAAGGAGTACCATCAAACTTACTCCTTACAAGGTAGCATGGCTCTGGAGAGCTGCCCCCAGTGCCAAGAAGGTGAATGTTCTGGGCCACCATACCACTGCCCCCAGCACCAAGGAGCAGAAGCACCCCCAGCGATGAGGAGGTGAGCAGTGAGGGTACCACCAGCATGCACCCTCCCTGTTGAAATGAGAAGACACATAAACAAGTCTCAGAAACAGACTTCCAGATCACCTAAAGCAACCCCAAAGGGAAACGAGATGGAAAAATCTGATACTCAACCATCTGGACTCCCGAACTGACAACAAAAGAGGATCTGGAAAAAATGAAATCAGGAATAATTTCTCAGATAACAGTAGAGATTGTGCCAATAGTGCAAGACATGATTAATAAATTTAGAGAGGACACAAATAAAAAAATAGAACTGAGGAACATGATGGAATCCCAACATAGGAAA
>NW_004624730.1:8981200-8991251 GCF_000247695.1 Heterocephalus glaber
CTGCTCCACTGCTGGTGGGAGTGTAGACTGGTGCAACCACTGTGGAAATCAGAATGGAGATACCTCAAAGAACTAGGATTCAAAGTCCCATTTGACCCATCTAGTCCCCTGCTGTGTATTTTCCCCAAAGAATGAAAAGAGTCACACCACAGTGATATACGTGCACCCATGTTCATAGCCACACAATTTGTAATAGCTAAAACTTGGAAGCAGCTCAATTGCCCATCAACTGGACACTAGATATAGAAAATGTGGGTTTTTAAAATAAAATGTTTGTACCACTCATCCATAAAAAAATGAGAAATTAGAGACATTTATTGCTAAATGGATGTACATTGACGGGATACTCTTAAGTGAAATAAATAGGACACACATGTGTAAATTCCAAATAGTTTCTCTAGTATGAGTAGTTGAAAGTGTAAATAAGGACTAAAAGGTATAGTAGATAATGTGGAATAGGAAGAAAATGGTCAAAGGGGGAAGGGGAAGTGGGAGGGGTAGAGGAAAGGAAAGAAGGGAATGGAATTAATATGAGAAAATGAAAAAATGGAAACAAAGTTTTTGTAAATAGGGAGGGATGGAGGAGTTGAAGAGAGGGCAGGGGAATGGGGAAAAAAATAAGAACCAAGTTGAATCATGTAAAGGTGCAAATTCCCAATGATGAATGCCACTATATTGTATACCTAAAATGTACCAATAAAATTAATTTTTTTAATAAAAGCTAGCATTACTCTGATACCACACCCAGACAAAGAAATAACACTATAGGCCAATCTCTTTGATGAATATAGATATAAAAATTCTCAGCAAGTGTCTTAGTTATTTTTCTCATTGCGGAGATGAAATACCTGGCACCCAGAGTTAAAAGGGGAAAGGTCTATTTGGCTCACAATTTGTAGAGGTTTCAGTCCATAAACAGCTGGGTCAAAGGTAGGGTGGCACATGGCAGAGGTGCAACAGTTCATGGTGGACTGAAGGTAGCAAAGCAACAAGGGACCTTAGCAGCTTCTTTCTGTCCCTTTTATCATATCCATTCTACCAGGTGGTGCTAAACCAATCAGTGGACTAATTTAGTAATCATTCACCATTAATCCTAGCACCCTTAACCCTAGCATTTCACTATGAATCAATCACACACTCTGGATTCAGCCGCCTCTGAAAAAGGCCCATCTATGACTGCATGACACTTTGGTGAGACATCTACACAGACATAAGCTATAAGAACAAATACTGGCAAACAGAATCCAACAACTCATTTAAAATTTCATACATCATAATCAAGTAGCTTCATCCCCAAACACAAAGATGGCTCAGTATACATAAATCAATAAATGAAATACATCACATAAACAGAAGTGAGGACAAATATCACATAGTCATCTCAAGAGACACAGAAGGAGCTTTTGAAAAAATGTCAACATCCCATTATGATAAAAAAGAACCCTGAAGGAAATAGGCACAGAAGGACCATATCTCAACCTGATAAAAGCCATTTATGACAAACCTACTCCCAAAATCATATGAATTGGGAAAAATTGAAAGCATTTCCCCTAAAATCAGGAACAAGACAAGGTTGTCTGCTCTTACATGTCTGTTCAATATAGTACTCAAAACTTTATCCAGATCTATCAGCAAGAGAAATAAATAAAAGGGTTATGCATAAGAAAAGAAGAATTCAAACTACCCTTACTTGCAGATAACATGATCCTTTATACAGAATATCTAAATTCCAGCCAAAGACTCCTAGAACTAATAAGCAAATTCAGCAGAGTAGTAGGATACAGAATCAACACACAAAAATCACTAACATTCCTGTACACCAACAATGAACATGCTGAAAAAGAAATTTCACAATAGCTTCAAGTACTAAGGCATTAATTTAACCAAGGAAGTGAAAGATCTCAACAATAAAAGCTTTAATACTCTGAAAAAGTAGATTGAATAGGATGCCAGAAAGTGGAAAGACACCCTCTGCTCCTGGATTGGCCAGAAACAATATTGTCAAAATGGTCATACTAAAAAAACTAATAGAGTTAACTTAATCACAATTAAGCTATCAAAAACACTCTTCACAGAAGTAGAAAAACAATCCAAAAATTTATATGGAACCAGAAGAGACCCAGAATAACAAAAGCAATTCTGGGTAACAAGCACAAAGCACAGAGCATCACAATCACAGTTTTCAAGCTATAGTTCAAAGAGACAGTAATAAAAATGGCATGGTACTGGCACAAAACAGACTTCTGCATCAATGGAAAGGAATAGAGAATGTAGACAAAACCCCAGGAATAGTGAGCCATCTTGTCTTTGATGAAGGGGCTAAAACCTTTTGCTGGAGAGAAAAGAGCCTCTCTGACAAATGGTGCAGGGAAAACTGGCTATCCACACAGAGAAGATTTAATCTGGACTCATATCTCTCATCACACACTAAAGTAAAATCAAAATGGATCTAAGATCTAAATATTAAATCAGAAACAATTTTCTAGAAGATAAAATAGGTAAAACTCTTGAATACATGAGCATAGGAAAGGACTTTCTGAACAGAATCTCAATTATAGTAGAAATAACACCAATAATCAACAAATGAATTATATCAAATCAATGGAAAAAAATTTCCACCTATTCCTCAGAGGACTAGTATCTAGAATATAAAGAACTCAAAAAAAACATAGATCCCCCAATAAAAGATCCAATCAAAAAATGGGCAACCAAAATGGAGAAACATTTCTCAGAAGAAGTACAAATGGTCAAAAAGTACATAATAAAAATATTCAGTATCTTTAGCCATTAGAAAAATGCAAGTTAAAACAACACTGTAAGTCTATCTTATTCTGGAAAGAATAGGTACCATCAAGACCACAAAAAACAACAAACTCTGGGGAGGCTGCAGGAAAGAGAAGCCCTTCCACATTGTTGGTAGGAATGTAAACCAGTGCAACCGTTATGGAAATCATTATTGAGAAACTAAAACTAGAAATTACATCCCACCCATGTATTTCTCCTGTAGGCATCTTTCTGAAAGAGTTAAAGACATCATATTGCAGTGATCCATACATACCCATGTTTACAGCAGCACAATTCATAAGAGCTAAATCTAGGAAGCATCCTATATGTCCATCAACAGATAAATGAAGAAAATGTGGTACTTATACCAAAAAATCCAAATGATTATCTCAAAAAATATAATTTATATGGAATATTGTTTATCTATAAATAAAGATAAACTTGAGTCATTTGTAGGAAAATGGATATATCTTAAGACTGTATTGTTAAGTGAAATAAATTGGACACATAAGCTTAACTATTGTATCGTTTCTCTTATATTACTGTAAAAAACCCAAAGTACAAATAAAGAGCAAAATAAAAGATAGTAGAAAATAGGGAAATAGACCTTTTACAATTGGGAAGGGGATCAAAAGATGGAGGAAGAGAGAGAGAGGGAAAAGGAAGTAAAATGGATTAACATTCAATATGTACATATACCAACTCTCCATGATAAATATATTCATTGTGTATCACAAACATAGACTAATAAAAAATAGAAGCCAGCATTTTCTCTTGTCTCTTATCCTTTCTCATTAAAGTGTATAAAAAGAGAGTTAAAAACACACAAGCGTTTGTGTATTGTGCATACATGTGTATTTCTTAGTGTATACTTCCATGAGAAAGCTAGTTGTATTATCCATATAAAGAGACAAACAAGTTATCCAAAAATCACTTTTATTCAATATTAAGATGCATCCATGCCCACATTTACTGATAATTAAAACCCATCTTTTTTTTTCTATTCCTTGTTCAAGTTTCACCCAGCTTGAATCTTCCTTTATAACCTTAGGTCTTGTGGTATAATGATGGAGAGGAGATCTTGGGGCAGCTACAAAATAAATGGCTTAACTCTAAAAGATAAGCTGGAGTTTCTGCTGCTTGTAAAAATTCATGTTTTATTCCAATTAATACAAATAATTAGCATTATTTGAATTGATAATGGGGATATGATTTCCTTTTATTTAAAACTCAAAGCCTGTCAAATTAACAGTTCTATCAAAATGGCCATTAAAAGAATGGTCTATGTATTTGAGGGGTTTCAAAGGAAAAGTGTTCAAAGATCACCTTCTTAACAAGAGCAGAGTCCCCTTCAAACTCTAGAGCTTCATAATTGTTTAGGTAACATCCTGATGAACATTTTCATGATCAATTATTGCGAAGAAATATATTTTCTTCCCAGGAAGATATAATCCCATCAGAATCTCAAAAGGATAGACATGCTACAAGCGAGCTTGTTGGGGAGGGGGTCTTATAAAATACTGCTATCCACCAGAGATGGTAAAATTAGATTTCTACTCACTTGATAATATGCTTCAAATGATTTCATCATATCATTGCTCATTTCTGAGTAATCAGTAGATACCTTTTGGATTCTGGGTTCTTTATAGTTTTTGCCAGCTGAGGCAAAAATTAGAGAAAAATCTTGTGGCTATCTCTCACCCAGTCACTGTGACATGGTAATACTGAAAACCCTGAAGTGAAGTTGTTTTGTAGTTGTTTTATGGTTCATTATTAAAAATTAACCATTTCCAAAGTGGCTCCTGATTAAACACTCCAAATATAATGGCAAAGCACTATATTCTTTTCCAAGTGTAGCTTGCTGTGCAGAAGGAGTCATTTTTGGAGTAAAATCCGACACTATTTTTGCAGTTTCCAATAGCCATGGGTTTTTCTTGGGGGTAGCACTTGTGGCTTGATCCATTGTTTCTCCCTGGAGCTGCTGATGCTCTGGGCTTACCTTGTATTTGCAGAATACAGGTTCCCTCTCTGGGAGCCCGTGTGACCTTTGCAGACTGCTTCATTTTCTCCCTCTTCATCATTCCCTATTTCTCTAGCTTCTCTGTAGTTTCTACTTTTCTCAAATCTCAGATCTTCTGTTTGTTTATAATCTTCACCAAGTTTTGTTTTCCAGGTGTCTCAATTCTTGGTCCTAGAGAGTCTATTTTGTTGCTAATTACCACTCCACCATTGTTTCTCTGCCCCTAGATTATAACTTTTACTCCTTGGTATATCTTTTCCCCTATGTAGTGTTGAACACAATTTTTTATTCATTAAGTTTATTGGTACATTTTAGGTATATAATATGATGTCATTCATCATTGGGAATTTGTACCTTTACATGATATATCTTGGTTCTTTGGACACATTTTTATAATGAAGGAATGCTATAGTAGGAATATGCTGGTTATGGCACCAGCATCATTTTCTGTTTTATGATCAACCTCATTTCTATTTTTCCTTGTGAAATAACTTTTGAGGTTCACTGCTTTTCTCTTAACATACCAAAATTTTGTTAATGATCCATGCATATTAATACTTGCAAATCAGTTTATTCCTTAAATTGATATCCAGTATCCTATAACATGGCTGGAGGTCATGGTGAACTCCTATAATATTCTGGGAGTCTGGGAGACTGAGGCAGAAGGATTGCAAGTTCAAGTCAAGCCTGGTTGACTTAGTGAGACCTATCTCAAAATAAACAAAAGGGCTGGCAACATATTTCAGTGTGAAGATTCTGTGATCAATCCCCAGTACCAAATGCACAAAAAAATCTCATCCTATGGATATCCTATGGATATATTTCTATATACTTTTCTTATGGCTATGATATTCTTTGCTTTTAATTATTCAAATAATAATTTAATCTCCTATGCCTCAGATTATTTATCTGTAAAGTGTAGATAATTATTGTAGCTTGTTATGACTACAAAATTAGTTAATACAACCAAAGTGCTTAGAACACTGCCTGGCATTTAGTCAATATTGAATAAATGTTACATATTAATATTACTAGATTATTCATGAACCATTATGACTCTCTTCAAGATTATAAATGTGTAGTAAAAATGAGCTTTACTTTTACATTTTCATTAAGTTTCATTGAAATGATCACTTAAAAAGGGCTCCATGCAAAAAGTTCATGAGCTCCATATCACATACACATATAAGGGGAGAGTGACTGGTTGTGGTCTGAAGACCTCAGGTCAATGATTTCTCATCTTCTTAGGTAGAAATTTTAGGAGTCAGGATATGTTTTGCCACAATATTTTTCCTGCATCATGAAAACTTGAGAGATTCTCTAGTAGCCTGTGTCCCTGACAATTAATAATAGAAATGCAGCATGAACAATGAGAAATTTTGAGATTTTTCTTTTTCTTTTTGGCGGGGAGGTGCTGGGGATGGAATCCAGGGCCTGTGCAAGCACCCTAGCATGAATCATACCCCTAGTCCTTTTTACTTTATTTTGAAACAGGGTCTCACCAAGTGGCCCAGGCAGGCCCTGAACTTGCAATCTTCCTGCCTCAGCTTTCCAGGAAACTGGTATTACAGGTGTGCACCATCACACCCAGATGAAAATTTGTTAGTTTTGATTACAGTAGAAGCCTTTCATAAAAGGACTCTGAAATGAAGGATATCTTCAGACATTAGGTGTGGTTGGCCTGCTTCTTCTTTAGCTCTAGTTCATTCAGGAATGAACATTTGCATAATTAGGGTATCAATTTCAAAAACATCACTTTACTAAGAGCAAACATTTAGTACTTAATTAAAATGCTTCCATTTTGTGCAAAGATGCTATTATTATTCAAATATCTGGCAGTCAAAAATTTATATTAAAGCAATGAATTTCTAACTCTGCCTCATGAAGGGAGCAGTTTTAATACCGCTATTTATGTTTGCTTATTAATGTCCGCACACCCATAATTGCATTGGTCCAAATGCTTGTGTTGTTAAACTATCTTTCATAGTTCTATCTAGTTTTACATATCCATTTCATCCACCTCTGTAACTTATAAGGGACCTGATATATCTATTCAGAAATTCTTTCAAATTAAGTCTTTTGGTGTTTCCCAGTCCATCTTGAGGTTAAACACAGCTTATCACCTCTTTTAAAATAGCATCTTTAGTAATTTTGGGGCAGAGAATGAGAATGCAGTCAGGTTAAGGTCCAGATTCAAACTTGTGGAGATTGGGTTTTATTGCAGTTTTGCTACATCATTTCTGCCACCTCCAACTGGCCAAGAAAATCTTTTTAATTGTTTCCTCAGAAGTGTCTTAAATCTACTTGTCTTTTATACCCCTTGGGCAAAGTTCAGATCCTTCTTATTACATATTCCTAAATTTCAGGCTTTCCTACTGACCTTCGTAGCACTTTTCCTTGATCTACCACTATACTTTCCATTCTAGAACTCAAATCCTAGAAGCCCATTCTCTGTCCAGGGAATAAAATGATGGTATTAGCCTTTATTGACTTTCTCTCAGCTTATCGTTCCTCCCTAGCTCACACACTTCCAATATTCCAGTGATACATCTTTACCATTTGCTACAAATAGCATGACTCTTCATGCCCTTGGGCTCTGGTTGGTTTCTTTGATCCACAATTTCATCCTATTCTATCCTGTATCAGTTTACTAGAGTTGCAATAACAAACACCACAGACTGGGAATCTTAAAAAAATAGAAAATTATTTTCTCACAGGTCCAGAAGCTGGACGTGATCGAGGTGCCAGAACAGATAATCTCTTCTTGAGTGGCAGAGGACCACCGCCTTGTGACTGGTACCTCAGTGCACGTACAATCCTGGTGTCACTCTCCATGTCCCAATCTCATCTTCTTATAAGCACACCAGTCTGACAGGGTTGGGCTCACCTTAACCGCTTCATTTTAGTTAAACATTTCCTTATTTGCCACATCTCCAAGTCAGTCATTTTGGGTACCTGGAGAGTAGGGTTTCTGATATGAATTTGGTAAGAAACATAACTTATCCTATAACATACCTTATTGTTCAACTATTTATCCTTCACTATTCGCTTTCCTGGGAGGCCTTCCTCAGCTTCTTTAGTTACTAACTCCTCAATGCTCCCACAGTCCTTGGTTCTTCCCTCAGTCAGCTCACTGATTGCACAGTAATCACTGGCTTTGCATGTTGGTAAACTTTTTATTAAAGGGACAAGTAGTAAATATTTTCATCTTTGTAAGCTAAACAGCCACTGTCATAACACTCAACTCTACCATTGTAGCAAAGGGAGTGTATAGAGCTCTACCTTTTTGGCCTATCCCCAGTCTATAGGGCATCACAAATCTCCAGTAGAGTATTTCTTTGAATTTTACTGTCATATAAGGATGGTGAACTATATGGGATTTCACCAAATTCATATCCAAAATCCTACTTTCCAGGTACTCAAAATGACTAATTTGGAGATATGGCAAATAAGGAAATGTTTAAATTAAAAAGAAGCAATTAAGGTGAGCACCAATCCTGTCAGACTGGTGTGCTTATAAGAAGATAAGATTGGAACTTCTTTCATTTTATTCCTTTCTTATAAAAATATAGTTCTTCTTAGGAAATGACACACAAATGCACTTCCTCCCCCAGATATATTTAGTCTCCCATACCATGGTTCAGGCTGCTGGAAACTAGTAGGAACTCCTAGCTCTTGGATCTAGACCAGGTCTATTACTTTGCTGTGGAAAATTCCTAATATAGAATAAACAGTTGGACAGAAAATATTTAAAGTAAAGAAACAATTGGCATTAAGGTGAGGCAATTCTTCCATGTATGAAACTGTCCTGTACATTGTGGGTGATTAGTTATTTTCTCATTGCTGGGACAAAATACCTGACACCTGTAAGGTTAAAGGAAGCATGGTTTAGTTTAGCTCACAGTTTGTAGAGCTTTTAGTCCATAGTTGGCTGACTCCAAGGCAGGACAGAGGGACTTGACATAGAAGGCTTGCGTGTGGCATGGGGGTGGGAAGCAGCAAGCAATAAAGGGAGGAGGAGGCCACACCAATGACCCACCTCTCCCCTCCAGGCATCACCTCCCAACATCACATCTAGCTATAAAACCATCAGTGGACTAATGCAGTATCACACACCCATGATCCAGTATCACACACCCATGATCTAGTCACCTCCCAAAAGCCCCACTTACGAACTCATGAAGATTTGGGGTGACATCTAGATGAAACTATAACAGTGGGATGCTTAAAATGTCTACTTTCTCACTAGTGGCACCTTCCGTTCTTTATAACAACACAAAATATTACCAAATATTTCTGAACAATCTGAGATTCATATACCCTGCATAACCCATGAAGTCTCTTCCAATCTATTATTCTATGATGTACATAATTTTTTGAAAGTTAAATATATGGCAAATGTCATTTTATCTGAAATTTAAACTAATCAGAAACCTCAAGTAACCAATTTTGTTTCGTATGTTACATAAGCGTGGTGGATAGTGAGTTTATTTTGTATTTTGAGAAGAGGCACAATAAGTAAATAATGTGTGTGAAGTGTTAATACTGAAACATGGCATGAGTCATTGTGTCACCTCAGATTTAACCCAATCTTTGATCCTTCTACAACTTCCAAAGTGGCAGCCACTGGCTATATGTGGCTACTTAAATTCAAGTTCAAATTAAATACAATTAGGTAAAATTTAAAATTTAGTGTTTGAATGTTACTAGTCATATTTTGCTACACATGTGGCTACACATGTGGCTGGTGGCTACCATATTGGATTGGGCAGATATAGGACATCTCCTTCAACATAGAAATTCTAACTGTGCAATCTCCAGTATCCTAGCCTAACCAGTTATAATTGATTCAAGTTATGCTGCACAACATTTTATGTTACTCAAATTTTTTCTTTTATTGGTACATTTTAGGTGTACAATACATTCACATTTATCATTGGGAGTTTGTACCTGTACATGATGTATCTTAATTCTTCTTTTTGTCCCCATTACCTGTGCGGCCTTCACCCCCTCCACTCTTCCCTATTTACATATATTTCATTTCCATTTTTTTTCTTTTCTCATAATTTTTCCTTTCCCATCTTCCTTTTCCCCTTCCTCTCCCACCACCCCTACACCTTTGGACCTTTTCTTCCTATATCAAATTATCAATTATTCATTTTAATCCTTATTTACACTTTCAGTTTCTCACACTAGAGAAACTATTCAATATTTACACATGTGTGTCCTATTTATTTCACTTAAGAG
>NW_004624730.1:8996019-9009264 GCF_000247695.1 Heterocephalus glaber
AAATGTCTTCTCATTTTTGTTTTTGGTACTGTCCTTGGTTTAGTTCCTGGGTTGATACTTTGAAGTTGCTTATTGTAAGTATCTTTGTTGATGTATTTAGAACCCTTATGGAATGATTGCTTCTCAGAGGTGTCTTCCAGATATAGCTGGGCTTTAGGTTTTGAGTCTCTGATGGCTCTGAGGCTATCTCATTTTCATTATTCCAGGAAGGAGAACTGATTAGATCAATCATAACACCTTAGCCCAAATGATACAATTAGCAACACAATAGCATCAAGTACCTCTTAGAAAATGACAATTTGTGGTAGTTATTAATCTATCACCTTTAACTGTGTGAATTAAATCAAAACCAAGGATCAGCTTAACATATGTTTGCAGTGAATAAACTTTTCAACATAGCAACTTTACCCTTCAAGATAGGGAGTTAGAAGGAGTTGGGGAGGGAGGGATAGGTAAGTAGTAGGACAGGGGAAGGTTAACAGTGAGGCCAGAGAACACAGATGAGACAAAGAGAGAGAAGAAAAGATAAATAAAGAAGAAATATAAATTAGGGCCAGAACAGGAACACAAAGGGAGATGAAAAACAATGTGGGACAGCAAGGGAGTGAGAGAGAGAGAGAAAGAGAGAAAGAAGAAAAGATAGAAAAAAGAGAAAAATAAAAATTTTAAAAGAGCAGAAAAAGAAGGAAAAAATAATAAGGGCAAAAAAATAGTGGTAATTTTGAAAATAACAAATAAAAGAGAAAAATGAAGGGACTCCTTCAGGGTATGTCTCTTCTGTCACAATAGACAACTTGGGCAGTGGTGTGCAGTTATAAGTTAATGAGTCTCAGTAAGTCAGTCGCAGACCCATGAGATTCAGGCAGATTTCTGGTTGTAAGTCCCAAGTTGAGCTCCCTGTCCTCCTACAGGATTGAACTGTGCAAAGTTTTATTGCAGGTTCCAGCTGCCTTTCCCCTGAAGATAGTCCAGGTTCTGATGGGAGATGATGATCCCTCTAACTTACCAAGTACAGTGGTCTGGTGTGCCTGTACTGCAGAGATTCTCTTCAGTTTTCCAGTGGGCTTCAGCTATCATCAGGGAGCCTGAGAGAGGTGTGCGCTCTCTCTCTCTCTTGTTCACATCTGTAGCTCTGGACAATGGCCTTCATGTCCCCCCTGTGCCTCTGTAGTGTGGAACCAGGTAGCTGCACAGCCAAGAGGCTGGAGGTGTGTGTGGGGGGGCTATGTTGTTGTAGGTGCCTGCACGGCTCCACAGGCAGCTGGTAGGTGTACCTGGGGGGTCCTTACCAGCTCTTGGTTGCAAGTAGGTGTAGCCAGCCAGCCAGAGCTGGGCTCAGTCAGTCTTGGGTGTTCTGCTCACGTGGCTGGTGGGTGTGCCTACGGGTCTACTCAATTTATTTTACTCATAATACTGAGAATGTCATTTCATTCTCATTATCTAATATCAGAGGCATAAAAATATTTTTCCCTCCCATTCAGGAAGGCAGAAAGTTTAGTGTGATCTGTTAATATATAGATTTAATTAAGATATTTTGAATTTTTATGTGAATCATCAGAATCCAGGAGAAAGGACAATCTAGATTTCTTTTCTTTTCTTTTCTTTTCTTGTGGTACTGGGGATTGAACCCAAGGCCTTTGCGCTGGGTTATATCCCAAGCTCTTTTAATTTTTATTTTCGGAGAAGTTATCACTAAATCACTAAGTTGTCCAGGGTGCAGTTCAGATTTTTATATTAGAAGAACCATTCCTCTGCTCTGTTCCCCAAAGCCTTGCAACACAGGTATGCCCACAGTCATCCCTTACACACATTTGGAGGCATTAGAGGCAGATAAGTTTATTCTGATTATCACAAAGATTTGATTGTGTGAGTTCACTTAGCTAAGAAAGTTTCTCACTGCCTGATGTTAGAATTACTTCATGCCTGGAAGGGTCCCTCTGCCTTGTTTTTCCTGCCTGGAATCTCACACATCTGCATCCTGTCCCAGGAGGCAGGAGTGGAGCTTGAGTTCTCAGACTAGATGAGGCAAGTGTAAGATTGAAGATGGGTTGATCAGTCCCTCATGACCACACGTGTTATGTTTTAATTATTGGAGCTTTTCTTATCTCCGTGACTGTATTTTAATTGCCTGTAAGGCAGCCTCACTTCCTAGATGAAGGCTCACGGAGTCCCTAAGAGGCCCAACAGTGATTTATTGCTGCTTACCCAAAAGTTCCAGATGGTTTCCTCTGATCACAAATTTAACTCAACTCTAAATTATGGGGAAGAGACCTATGGGGATGAGAGCCAATCCAAATGTCAGGCCCTTTTACCAATCTCTAACTGTGTGAATCTATTTTTCTCCAGTAAACTGTACAGATGAATAAATAACTTTTTAGAGTTGCATGGTCATAATAGCTAGCACTAATGAAATCTTTACATTGTACTAGGCACTAGTTAGAACTTTTACATATATGAATTTCCCCATAAGGTTGACATTAAACCTAACGATTGAATTTGATTCAGTTCTTGTCCAACTCTGTTTGCAACCAGAATCATGGAAAGAATCAAGTTTATGAACCAAGGTACCACTGTATACACTTCCCTTACCCTTCCAGTTTGATGAGGATATTTAATTATTAGCCTTGGTTTCAGAGATACCAAGTAGTCTATTAAAAGCCACACAGCATGGCAGACATAGGGCTGAGATTTGAACTGAGGTAATCTATCCCACAGTATGTGTTTTTGTGTTTGACATATGACTTTCTAAATGTCTGACAAATGATACACTTTCCTACTTCATCTTTTTCATGATCCCATGTGAAGGAACATAAGACTAAAGAGGCAGACTCCTCAATACCACAGAAGTTAAGTTTCAAAACTCAACAAATCAACATTCTTGTCCTCAAACAAGACCATGCCCATGATATGAAATAATAGCTCCATAAATGTGAAAGAACAGAACCAGAGAGGAAGTAAGACAGAGACTCAGGTAACCTCAGAAAGAGACAGATATTTTAGAGCTACATTTGGGACAATAAGGATGAAGAATCACATAGAAATCCAACCACAGGGTTTGAATTTCTTGAACCCAAAATGGGGAGAAGAAGGCTAGGGATGTAAGAAGTTTAAGATATCCCAGAAATCTGCCTTTTGGATTCCTCCATTGCCAGGATCAGCTTCTTCTGTACCCACTTCTCTTTAGTACAACCACATTTGCCCCACATACAATCTGCCTAACTCTCCCCCTACTACCAATTCCAATAATGAAAGAAGAGGTCTGATTGGCTCAGCAGATGGCCATCCCCTCCGTTTGGCAGAACCCCAGTCACAGACAGGTGATTGGCCGCCTTTGTATCAGGTATTCAGCTCAGGTCCAGTCATTTGGGGTTGGAGGGGTAGGGCAGGATAAGGAGAGGTGGAGCATAATAAATATTGGCTCCATAGACAAAAGCTCCTGCAGTTCTGTTTCCCACAGTATTACCAGGGTGGGAAGTGGTTACAGGCATTGATGTCAGTGTATCATTTGCAGAAAGAACTGCAATTTTTCACAAAGATTAAAATTTATTCCTTTCTTGTGGGTATGTGCCTTTGGGAGATGATTCCTTGTTTTTCTGCAGGTCACATAATTTTTTCTACAGTGAATCAACCCAATGTAGTGTTAAATAAAATTTGTGGGAGGCCATGAACTTGGACTGGGAATTAGTACTAACTGGGAATTAAGGCCAACAGACTAAACCAACATGGAGGAGTTTAATCACAGTAATTGAGCTTAGATTGGTTGCACAAGGACCTATATCAATCAACTGATTAAGATGTAAACACCTTGTTAAGCTATAATCAATTGACTAGATGGCTGGGCTATAGCTAATTGTTTTCTATAGTTCACCTCAGCTTTTCTAGAAATGCTATCAGATTGCATTGTTGGTTGGAGTTCTCAGAACCTACACTGGCTTTGGGACTTGTTTGGTTCTCTAATTATTTTTGTTTTTCTTTATTCTGACTCTACTACATCTAATTGACCTAAGGAATTTTTCTTTTAATAGTATTCTCATTCACCCTGTGCCAATCAGGTTTAGGTAAAATTATTTTCCTATTTTGCACATCAAAAAAATTTTTTTTAACCTGGAAACTTCTGAGACTCAGTTACTCTAAAATATGATGCTCTATTTCTGAAGGTCTCATTTGGGGTTTGATGAGGCTTTTTCAGAACAACTTGACCCTTGTGTATAGGAATGGCCCCAATGTGTGGTGATACCTAAGAAGAAGAGCAGAGAGATTTAAGATTGCACAGAATGCAATTTATTGGGACCCTTATGTATGGAAGTGTGAGCCTGGGGAGCTGCAAAATGAGCTGGACCCACAGTATTTGGGTTAGAAAGCTGGGCATATATAAGAGTTAGGACCAAAGTGACTTAAAAATTCCAAAAGACTCCTAGAATTAATAACAAAATTTGGAAGTGTAGCAGGATACAAAGCTAACACTCAAAAAATCAATAGCATTCCTATACAGCAATAACAAACTCACTGAGAGAGAAATTAGGGAAACAACACTTTTCATACTAGCATCAAGAAAAATGAAATACTTAGAAACTGATCTAACAAAAGAAGTGAAAGACCTATACATCAAAAACTACAGTACTCTGAAAAGGAGATTGAAGAGGATACCAGAAAATGGAAAGATTTCCCCTGTTCTTGGATAGGCAGAACCAATACAGTGAAAATGGCTATACTTCCAAAGCTGTTTTACAGATTTAATGGAATTCCAATCAAAATCCCAACAGCATACCTCACAGAACTAGAGAAAACAATGCTAAAATTCATATGGAACCAGAAGAGATCTAGAATAGCAAAAGCAATTCTGGGCAACAAGAGCAAGGCAGAGGGTATCACAATCCCCAATTTGAAGTTATAGTACAAAGCTACCATGAAGAAAACAGCATGGTACTGGCAAAAAACAGACCAAGGATCAGTGAAACAGAATAGAAGACACAGAAATAATTCCAAGCACACTTAACTAGCTTATCTTTGACAAAGGGGCCAAACACCTTCACTGGAAGAAAGATAGCCTCTAATAAATGGTGCTGGGAAAACCGGCTTTCCGCATGCTGAAAAGTGAACTGAGACCCAAATCTCTTACCATGCACTAATCTAAAATTGAAATGGATCAAAGATCTAAATATTAAAACAGAAACAATCTGCTGGAAGATAGAATAGGTAAAACTCTTGAAGACATAGATGTAGGCAAAATTTGTATGAACAAAACCCTGATCACAAAGGAAATATTGTAAAGAATCAATAACTGGGATCACATCACATTAAAAAGCACTTGCATAGTAAAAGAAACCACCAACAGAGTGAAGAGACAACTCACAGAATAGGAAAATATTTCTACCAGCTACTCTTCAAAGGAACAACATCTAGAATGTATAAAGAACTAAAAAAGAATCAGACCCCCCAAATTTAAAGATATAACCCAAAAATGGGCATCTGAAATGAATAGACATTTATTTCTCAGATGAAGAAGTACAAGCAGCAAATGAATATATGAAAAATGCTCAACATCACTGGCCATTCAAGAAATGCAAATTAAAACAATGAGATTCCATATTCAGAAAAAATGGCTATCATCAAGAAATCAACCAATAGCAAATCCTAGTGAGGTTGCAGGGAAAAGGAACTCTTCTCCATTGCTAGTGGAGTGTAAACTGGTACAACCACTATGAAAGTCAGTATGAAAATTTTTCAAAAAAATAAAACTAGAGGTTCACGTGATCCAGATATTCCTCTTCTAGGTGTCTTCCTAAGAAAGTTAAAAGCATCATACCTTAATGATATGTGCACATTCATGTTCATAGCAACACAATTTATAATAGCTAAATCTTAGAAACAGTCCACACACCCATAAGAAGATGAATGGATAAAGAAAATGTGGTATTTATAAATAATGGAGTACTCCTCTGCCATAGAAAAGGTTAAACTTGAGTCATTTGTAGGAAATTTGATGCACCTCAACACCACACTCTTAAGTGAAATGAATAAGACACACAAGTTTAAATATCACATTGTTTCTCCTATGTGAGAAACCCAAAGGATAAATAAGGAGTATAATGGAGGATAGATATTGGGAAGTAGGAAAAACATGTTCAAATGGGAAGGAGAAAAAGGAAGGGAGAGGGAGAAGGGAAGAACAGGAAAAGAAAAGAGAATGGAAGGAAAAAATTGTCAGGAGCAATGCTACATAATTTTAGGGAAAAACCATTTGATTAGGCCTAGTTCTCCTGCTTATAGGACAGCTATGGCATTTTGAGACATAATTCCATTTTGGCCCCTGGTCACAACTGAGACCTCAATGATCTGGTGATGCTGTGATGCTCCAGGACAAGATTACACCAGCTGAAGACATCCTGAGAGGAACAAAATCTTTTTCTACTCAATTCCTTGTTGTTCTTGGATTGTTACACTTTGTTTATGCCAATGTACTAAACTGTCTGAAAGTCATTTGTTGCACCTGTTTCTCCTGATGTACTGAAAAAAAGGTGTGGCAAACTGGGGGCTTTTGTCTTTGCTGCCCAGAGCAGCACTGATCAGGCCCAAATCTCAGCTTTTTCTCAAAGTCTCATTTTTTCTACCTTTCCTGTATAACAAGTTAATTCGCCTTGTGCTGCCATGCCTTGCAGGAGACTAGGACTTACTGTAGAGGTTCTAGTAATGTCCCCTTTCCCTGTCCCTACTTTTGGCACCTGACATGGATGTGAACCAGATCCAGGGGTGAACTCACCTGTGTGACAAACTTGGAGCAAAAGAGACAACACATGTATCTCCCAGGACGATTTCCAGACTCGGGTGAGGGACACTGGTGGTAAGTTGTCCAGCTGGGGGTAATTTTCTCTTTGCTGAGTTACAAGTATGGGTCAGTCTCTGTCATCAGAGCAGCATAACTTTGTCAAATTACTTAAGTCACTGTTAAAGCAAGCTGTGTATCCAGTACTGAAGGATGCTGTGATAGATTTGTTAAAAGACATATAAATGTATGTCTCATCTTTTCCCCAGGAAGGGACAACTAACTTAATAGCATGGGAATGTGTAGGTACCATTCTCCATGAGGCCCAGTGAAGGGGTGATTGTCTTCCCCCCGCCCAATGCTCCCCACTTGGGTCTTAGTCCACTCTGCCCTTAAATTCTCTCAGTCAATTCGGGAGACCTTGGCTACCCATTCCCCCACACACCCTTCTGGCCATGCTTCCCCTTGTTTGGCTTCTTCCCCTCTGTGTTTTCATCTCACTGTGGCTTCTGCTCCACCACCAAAGCATGCTGAGGAAAACCCTAATTCTCTAGCCCCTCAGCCTCCTCAGGTATCTCACAAAGGTCAAGCTGTCCCCCTTGTGAAACCCACTTCTGGGGCCACTCCTATCACCGTACCCTGCAAAAGGCTCTGACATTGTACAGGGCAGTTGGAGACACTTTATGCTTTCCTATCTCAATTTTGCCTGATCCTGACAACTCAGAGGTGGACATGTATATTCATGCCTCATTCAACTTTAACATCCTAAAGGACCTCAGGCAGAGTGTGCTAACTAATGGTGTCCAAAGCCTCTATACAATGGGTTGGACAAGGTACTTCAGACTTATTCTCTGGTTCCGCATGATGTTTTTCACCTTTCAAAAACATGCCTGTCCCTCGCTCAGTATCTCCACTTTGAGGTGGAACTTCATTCATTAATCAGGGAACAGCCTCATAAAAATGCTCAGGGAGATGCTCAGTTGAGAGAAGTTACTATTGATATGTCATCTGGCATGGGTGACTTTTCCAATTTAAGTAGGCAGGCCTGTTGCCCAGCATTACTCTTTCACCAGCTAGAGGACCTCCTGAGGATAGCTTGGGCTTCTGTGGCAGTTGATGGTGTGCCAAAGCAATCTTTTACTCATATCCTGCACGGGCCATTGGAAAATTACACAAAATTTGTAGTAAGATTACAACAAACTATTAACAGACAGATTTCTAATTACCAGGCAGCAGACATCCTGATTTTACAGCTAGCCTATGAAAATGGTAATATGGATTGCAAACAGACAATAAATCCTGTTCACTCCTCTAAAGATCTTGGCGCATATATTAAGGCATGCCAAAATATTGGGTCTCCTCTATACAATTCGGTTCTGATGGCTCAAGCCATCTCCCAGCATTTATGTGGTACACACAGTGATTTACAATGTTTTAATTGTGGAAAATTGGGGCATCTTAGAAAAAACTGCAAAATGAAAGTGGCTTTACAAGCTGACCCAGGGCCACTACGTCAGGCATCCAAAGAAAATAAGTTACTGCCTGGCCCTTGCCCTTGCTGTCAAAAAGGCATTCACTGGGCTAAAGTCTGCCACTCCAAATATGATAGGGATGGTGCACTGCTGCCAGGAAAATGGAAATTGGGCCCAGAAAACTATAGGAGATCAGGGCCAGGGGGCACCAGTCCCCCTGAGTCAGTGGTACCCG
Source organism: Heterocephalus glaber (assembly GCF_000247695.1). The sequence goes on from NW_004624730.1 coordinate 9,004,490, forward strand.
GTTCAGACCCGTGCACAAGTACAAAATCAGACAGCATGGGTCTCCAGAGGGACATTTCTTCCCTCCTCAGGGGAACACTGGGGAGCTCAGAAATAGATCTTCCTGCTGCTCAGAGAGTTCACCTGCTGGGAAGTGAGACTCCAGTATCTGTCCCCAGAGGAATTCATGGACCCCCCCACCCCACCCCCCAGAACAATTGGTTTGATACTTGGAAAATTCTCTCTAACTTTGAAAGGCATTACTGTTATTCTGGCTATTGTTGATTCCGATTGTACCTCAGAATTGTGTGTTCCTGTTAGCTCCACAGGACTTCAGGTACTAGAACAAGGAGATTATATTGCACAATTGTTGCTTTTGCCTAAACCAAAATTAAATAATGCTAGCTTTAAAAATTCCCAAGAGGATCCTCAGCCAGAAATTCCTCAAGAAGAGATTTATTTCACCCAAGAGATTTCCAAAAACAGCCCCATGTGCAAAATAAAATTGAATGGCAAATTCTTTACAGGGCTGATAGACATGGGTGCAGAGGTGTCCATGATTGGCACATGTTTTTGGCCATCATCTTGGGCCAAAAGACCAACTAACACATCTCTGGTAGGCCTTGGCACCCCCAACAAGTTTTGCAAAGGCCCATTCCCCTGCCTTATGAAGGGCCTGATGGTCAATTGGACATATTTGTCCTTAAATAGCTCCCATACCTGTAAACTTATGGGGCAGAGATTTATTGGAAGAATGGAGAGTCATAGTGACTACTTTGCCCCCTGAAACCTCACTGGGTCAACACATGATGTCTAAAACGGGATATGAACCAGAAATAGGACTAGGCAAGTGACTTCAGGGTGGAATGCAGCCTATAGAAGAGCAACAGAAAAATAATCACCTTGGAATTGGATACAATAAAAAATTTTTTAGTTGGGGCCATTGAAGAAGTTTCTCTGCCCAAGGCAGCTTTGCCTTTACAATGGAAATTGAATGACCCTATTTGGATTAATCAATGGCCCCTAATACATGAGAAACTAACCATTTTAGAGCAACCTACATTAGAACAACTTAACAAAGGCCATTTAAAACCATCCATGAGCCCTTGGAGCACGCCCATTTTTATTATTCCAAAAAGGTCAGGGAAATGGCGTTTGCCTCAAGACCTATGGACAGTTAATGCCAGCCTCATTCCCATGAAGGTATTGCAACCTGGCTTATCAAACCAGTGGCAATTCCCCAGAAATGGCCACTTGTAGATTTAGAAGACTGCTTTTTCAACATTTCTTTGTGGCTGACTGACCGACCTTGATTTGCCTTTTATTTGATTAGGCCTAAAATAGGGATAGCAACTTTTCAATTGTTGAATTTATATGAAATATCACAGGGAGATTCTGATCTTAATTCCCCTTGAAGATTAACTCCAGAGGCACAAAAGGAGTTACAATTAATAGAACAAAGAATACATAACTGGCAAGTTTTCCTTATCAACTCTAATTATCTGGTTTATTTGTTTGTGCTTAACACCCCACCCCCCTGCCCCATTCACCTACAGGTTTAATAGAACAATGGTATGAAAAACAGGTCTTTCCCATGGAATGGTTGTTTTTACCTAACCAGTTAGTGAAATCTCTACAATTATATCTAGAGCAAATTCCAAAAATAGTTTCCTTGGGATGTAATCATACCCAACAATTATTTGGGGCTGACCCTCATTCATCATTATCCTAATTGACAAGGATCAAATGCAGATGCTGCTACAAACTGCTTTATAGTGACAAGTAGTCTTTGCAGATTTCATTGGACAGATAGATAATCATTACCTTAGTGATCCTCTGTTTCAGCTTTTTTCACGACATGAGTTTATTCTCCCCAAGACTACTCAATTTCAGCCATTGCAAGGTGCCTCAACCTATTTCACCAATGGCTCCTCTAAGGGCCAAGCAGCAATTTGGAGCTCTTCCTTTAGTTATGTGTTGCCTATACCTGTTCTTTCTGCAAAGAAGTCAGAGTTGCTAGCCATTTTATTTGTGATCAAAAACTTCCCTTCTTAAGCTCTTAATATTTTAAGTGATTCCTCTTATACAGTTTGTTTGACTCAAAGACTGGAAGGAGCTATGGTCTGCTCTACCTTAGAACCTAAATTATTAAACTTCTTTTTAAGATTACAAAAGGCCATGCATCAAAAAATTGCTCCTGCCTTAATAACTTGGGGGAGAGATTTTGCCTGTGTGCTGAGAGATAAGGATGAAACCTTGTGGCCGCCCTCCTGGAATGTGCAATCATGGGTCATGCTGGTGGGACTGCCAACATCTCAGAGACCAGGGATAGCACTCTCTCTGAGAGCAAAGAGCCAGCAGCACCTGAGCAACCCAGGTGATGAACCAGTGAAGACCAGCAAATCCACAGTGGGGTTCAGGACTGAGATGATGCCCCCAGAGGAAGAATAAATATAGATTTATGGCTTAAAAAGGGGGGGGGACAACTCAAAATGTTCTTTTTACATTTACAGGTATAAAAGTGCTTGCATTCCTTCTGATTCTAATCCCAAGAGATCTCTGTTAATTGACTACAAAAGTTTTTGACCAGTCTTATATACAATTATATACCTAAAAACCATAAAAGGGATATTATAATTTGATTTGGCCAAATATATTTGAGTGCACTCTAGTTTTATAAATTGTCTCATATGTTTGCCTGTTGTCTGTCCATCTGTATAGTTGAGCTCAAAATTTTTTTCCTCTCTTTTGCTTTTCACCCTTTGAAAAAAATTTTTTTTCTTAAAAGATATTCATCTATAATTAAATTGGCTTACAGATAAATGTTATTAGATTAAAAGTATGCCCTTCTTTCCCCAGGTTGCTAACTGATCAAAGTGCCATCAAGATTTATTTGTCAAAGTACATAGAGACTGTGGGTACTCCCTTTGGTGAATAAAGAAGTGGCCACCCAGAAAATAATTATTCTGGTCTTAATTCAATAAAGGGACCCCCTAGTAATTTTCATAATCTTATAGGAGAGACACCTCAATAAATATTGTCTCAATATGTTATTATAAATTGATTACATTGGTTATCATTGAAGTTTAAGTTCTAAATATGTTATTATAAAATGTTTATATTTGTTAAGTTCTAAAAATGTTATTGTGATATGTCTACATTAGTCATCTTCAAAAGATTAATTTCTGTGGCATAAACAAAAGGGTTATTAGAAAGATGCTTTTGGTACAAAACTACATTGAAGAACATAAGGTTTTATATAACTGTGATATTTATTACTGCTCCTTTTCTGATGTGTGTAATGTATTCATGCCCTCTAATTGTATGGGTCTTTCAACATATTGTATATGGTAATAACCTTTTGATTCAGATATTTGCCTTTCTCTTATGCTCCAGCCACCTATGATAATAAGCACACTTGTAGGCTGATTTATTTTCCTTAGATGACATCCTATAAAAAGATAGTTACTTAGGGATTCAACCACAAGAACAACCATAATTGGCAATAATAACAGTCTTTTAACTATATTCTATTCCAAAATGCTTAATATCCAGGTAAAATTATAATAGTTGAGTTTACTACTCCTCTTACAATGCTAATGTTATTAATCTCCTCTTCTGGGTGTTCAACAACCAAAGTTTAGAGACCAGAACTAAAAAGGTATCTGGGCTAAGAAGGCAGCCAATATTTTGGCCCTGGCCCACCAAGGTCAACAACAATAACAAAAAGATCCAGGTCATGAGGGAAACTTCAAGATCCTGCATCTTTGGTGAGTCACCCAACCTCCTGAGCAGGGAGGTTGCTGAACACCAAAACAGTAAAGATCCAACAAAAAGTGTGCCAAAGGAATGTCATCTGGAGGAAAAAATCTCCCATGCTTTCACAGAAAGCAGCATGGTCAAGAAAGGCTGTGACACATCCTGATGGCTGACACTGACAGAGGAGCTAAGTGGCTCTATGAATAGTTCCAAGACACTGCCAGTAGAGGCTTAATTGACCTTGTTAGATAGGAAGAGGTTAATTTTATTTAATATAGGTCTCACTGTAACTTCATCTTAAACACCCAGTAGAAAAGTATAACAGAAGACAATATTTATTTGAGTTCAACAAAAGTTTTGTTTTTTAGCCAACATTGCTTTAAAAAATTATGAGATTTTTAATCCTTTTATAGACCCAATTAAGAGAAATTATGCTTATTGTAGACAGCTGAGCCAGTCACACACCGTATAGATCCTCACAATACATAGGGACAAGGCATTGTTGAGTGTGCTCACTTTTCCTAAAAACACTCTCACATAAAACAAAAAGAAAGGGAGATATGTCTGGAGCAATGCTACATAATTTTAGTGAAAAACCATTTGATTCAGGCTAGGTTTCTTGCCTAGAGGCCAGCTATGACTTTTTTTTTTGTATTAAATTCTTTTATTGGTACATTGTAGGTATGCAACAAAATTGCATTTCTCATTGGGAATTGTACCTTTACATAATGCATCTAGGTTCTTATTTTTTCCCCATTCCTAGCCCTCCCTTCATGCCTTCCACCCTTCCCTATTTACAAAGACTTTATTTCCATTTTTTCTATTTCTCAGCATTTTTCCTTTCCCTTCGTTCCTTTCCCCTGCCCCTCCCAAGACCCCTACACATTTGGACCTTTTCTTCCTATTTTACATTATCGATTATTCATTCTAATCATTGGTACACTTTAGGTAAACAATATAATGACATTCATCATTGGAAATTTGCACCTTTACATAGTCTCTCTTGGTTCTTATTTTTCACCCTTGCCCAGCCCTCCC
>NW_004624730.1:9020127-9053387 GCF_000247695.1 Heterocephalus glaber
AATAAATTTATGATGGATAAAAATGACTAAAACTAGATTGAAAATAGAATAACATATGTGAATTTTTTTTTTATCTTTTAAAAAATGTGGACTTGAAAAACAAAAATAACAATGATACCAGTTTTGAAACTCCAGAAGAATTTTGCAGAAAATGTGAGGCTGTTAGAAGCTTTGGTCCATGAATGGCAAGAAGGGATTTATACCTAATACCACTGTGATAGTCAACTGCTGTGACAACTTGAGTAAGAAATGCCTAAATGACTGACTTAGCATAGTTCTGAGTGTGATTGAATGGATTTACTGAAGATGAAAGACCCAGCCTGGGCCTTTCCCAGCCTGAATGGAATAAAAAAAGGAAAGAAGAAAGAAGTCTCACTTCTGTTTCTTTAAAAGAGCTCTAGTCTTTGCCTTTACCTTGGATAACTGTCTCTTGGGTTCAAGCACAGACCCTTCAGCCTCCTGATACAAACTGTGTTAGTTATTTTTCTCTCATTGCTGAGACAAAATACCCAACATCAAAAGTTGGAAGGGAAGGGGTTTATTTGGCTTACAGTTTGTAGAGGTTTCAGTCCATAATCAGCTGGCTCTAAGGCAGGGATGGCAAATAAGCATCACAGAGAAGAAAAAACATGGCATCCACAAAACAGCAAAGGTAACAAGAGACCTTCCCTGAGTCTTTCTGCCTCTTTTATCCCATCCAGACTACTGCGATTAGGGCGGTACCAAACTAATCACTCACATGTAGTGGTTTAGTAATCACATGCCCTTAACCCCAGCATCACACTTTCCAGATTCAACTACCTCTGAAAAGGAAAGTCCCACCTCATCTGCATAAGGCTTTGGGGGGACATCTAAACACAAACCATAACAAGACTCATGCAGGACACTACAGTGAGTTCCAGGCCTTTGACTTTTGACTGGATCTTTCAGATTTCCAGAGTGCAGACACTTGAATCTGCTGGTAGCCATTATGTACTTGCCTTATAAATCCTTGTACACATATATTAAATCTGTTTCTCTAGTGAGCACTGACTAATACAACCACATCCTTCTTTCTAATTCTTCTAACTTCAAATAATCCCATCTATAATTGATATAACTGATATAACTGTGAGAAGATATTTTGTACATCTCTCCCCATAGAAACTATAGAATTCTGACTTTTTTTTAAGAATAGTGCTCAGCCAAAGTTTTTATTTCAACAGTTCTGTCTACTTGCTGTCAATCCTTAGTTTTTTTATACATATAGGTGAAGATCCTAGTGCAGGACTATCCTTAAATACAGAATCTGCTGTTTCCTTATTTTACATTTAAAAAATTTTTTAATTAGTACATGTTTGCAGTATATAATGATTAAATTTATTGTGGGGAATTTGTACATGTACATAACTCATCTTAATTCTTTTTTATTGTTTTGATCCCTTTACTCTCCTTCCCTGCTCCTGCCAACTCTTCTTCCCCTCCTTACTTGAAAAACTCTATTTCCATTTTTTTCTTGAAATATTTTTAAAATTATATTTCCCTTCTTCCTTCCTTCTTTTGTTTCACTTCACATTTGAAAAAGATCTCCTTATTTCCTAATATCTATCCTTTGTTGTTCCTTATTTATACTTTGAGTTTCTCATATATGAGAAACAATGTGAATTTTTGTGTCTGATTTATTTCACTTAAGATTAGGGTCTCAAGGTGCATCAATTTACCTAAAAATGCCTTATCTTTGTCCTTCTTTACAAGCAGACTAGTGCTCCACTGTACACAAACATTACAGTTTCTTTATCTGTTCATCTTTTGGTGGGCATATGAGCTGTTACCAAAATTTAGCTATTACAAATTGTGCTGCTATAAATATGGATGTGCATGTATCACTGTAGTATGATAATTTTAACTCTCTAGGAAAGATACCTAGAAGAGGAATAGCTGGGTCAAATGAAATTTTTAGTTTTTGTCTTAGGTTTTTTTGAGAATTTCCATACTGATTTTGATAATGGTTTTCCAGTTTATAGTACAATCAGCAATGGAAGGGGGTTCCTTTTCACTGCAGCCTCACCAGCATTTGTTATTGACTGATTTCTTGATGATAGGCATTCTTTCTGGAATGACATGGAATCTCACTGTAGCTTTAATTTGCATTTCTCAAATGGCCAGTAATGAACATTTATTGGTCATTTGCACTTCTTCTGAGAAGTAACTATTCACTTCAGATGCCCATTTATGGATTAGAACTCTAAGTTTGGGAGGTTCTTTTTTTTTTTTTGGTACCTGGGATCAAACTCAGGTCCTTGTGCTTGCAAGGCAGATGGCGGAACTACTGAGCTAAATCCCCAGCCCCGGGAGGTTCATTTTAAAAAAAATTCTTCATATATTCTAGACATTAGTCCTTTGTCTGAGGAGTGGCTGGTAAAAAATTGTTTTTCCATTCTGTGGGCTATTTCTTCACTTTTTTTTTGTTTCATTAAGTTTATTGGTACATTTTAGGTATAAAATACAGTTACATTCATTGTTGGGATCTTGTACCTTACGTGATGTATCTTAGTTCTTATTTTTTCCCCATTTTCCTGCCCTCCCATCATCCCCTCTACCCTTCTCTATTTCTTTCTTTTTTTTGGTACCAGGGATCGAACTCAGGACCTTGTGCTTTAGAGTCAGGCACCAGAACCACTGAGCTAAATCCCTGGCCCCTACCCTTCCCTATTTACAGAGACGTTGTTTCCATTTTTTCCTTTTCTCATATTTTTTCTTTACCCTTCCTTCCTTTCTCCTACCTTTCCCACTTCTCCAACTCCTTTAGACCTTACATGCTAGCTCATATTTCTTCACTCTTTTAGTTATTTCTTTTGCTGTGCTGTGATCCTATTTGTTGATTCTTAGTATAATTTCTTGTGCAACTGAGGTTTCATTCAGAAAGTCTTTGCCTACACCTATGTCTTCAAGAGTTTTACCTATTTTATCTTCCTGCAGATTGTTTCCATTTTAATAGTTAGATAATTGGTCCTTTTTTATGAGAGATATGGGTCTAGGTTCAATCTTAAACATTTGGAAAGACAGTTTTCCCAGCACCATATTTTAGAGGCTGTCTTTCCTTCAGCAAAGGGATTTGGCCTCTTTGTTAATGATAAGGTAGCTGAGTATGCCTGGAGATGTTTCTGCATCCTCTATTCTGTTCCATTGATCCACAAGTGCTTTTTTTTTTTTTTTTTTTTTTTTTGCTAGTACCATGTACACTATTTTTAGCACTTTAGATTTATAGTATAACTTGAAGTATGAGACTGTGCTGTCCCCTGCCTTGCCCTGGTTGCCCAGAATAGCTTTTGATATTCTAGGGTCTCTTCGGGCTCCACATTAATTTTAGGATTGCTTTCTCTAGTTCTGTGAGGAATGCCATTGGTATTTTGATTGGTATTGCATTAAATCTGTATAACAGTTTTGGAAATATGGTCATTTTCTCATTATTGGTTCTGCCTACCCAGGAACAAGATATTTTTCCATTTTATAATATCTTCTTTGATCCCCTTTTTGAACAGTATTATAGTTTTCCTTATGGAGGTTTTTCACTTCCTTGGTTTGGTTAATTTCTAAGTATTTCATTTTTCTTGATGCTATTATGAAAGGTGTTGTTTCACTAATTTCTGTCTCAGTGAGTTTGTTATTGGTGTACAGGAATGCTATTGACTTTTGAGTGTTAACTTTGTATCCTGCCATGTTACTGAATTTGGTTATTAATTTTAAGAGTCTTTCTGTGGAGTTTTTTGGGTCCTCTATGTAGAGGATCATGCCATCAGAAAATAATGATAGTTTAATTTTTTTCCTTTCCTATCCATATCCCTTTTACTTCTTCCCCCCCACCACCCCTTTTTCTTATTTCTCTTATCTAATTGCTGTGGCCAATATTTTGAGAGCTATATTAAGCAGGAGTGTTGATAGTAGATATCTTTGTCTTGTTCCTAATGTTAGAGGGAAAGCTTTCAGCTTTTCTCCATTAAATATATTTACCATTGGTTTGTCATGGACAGCTTTTATCAGATTTAGATAAAGACTTTCTAATTCTATTTTCTCCAGTGTTTATATCATGAGTGGATGTTCGGTTTTGTCAAATGCTTTTTCTGTATCAATTGAGGTAATCATGTGATTTTTGTCCTTATTTCTGTGGTTATTACATTTATTGATTTGCATATGTTAAGCCATTCTTGCGTCCATGGAATGAATCTTACTCAATAATGGTGTATGATCTTGTTGATGATTTGCTGCATTCTGCTTGCCAGTATGTTATTGAAGATTTTTGTATCTATGTTCTAAAGAGATTGCTCTGTAGTTTTTTTGGTTGGGTCCCTTTCTAGTTTTGAAATAGGGTCATGCTTGCTTTGAGAAATGACCTTGGGAGTATTGCTTCCATTTTGATTTCACTAGCGTTTGAGGAGTATTGCATTATATCTGCTTTAAAATTCTTGTAGAACTCAGCAGTGAATCCATCAGGACTTGGAATTTTCTTAGTTGGTAGTTGTTTTTCTTAATTTTTAAATTTTATTGACTGTTATTGGATTTTTCAGGATTTTTATATCTTCTTGGTTCAGTTTTGGTAGTTCACATGTATCTAGGAATCTATTCTTTTCTTCTGAATTTTCCATCGTATTAGAGTATAGGTTCTTTACTGATGATCTGGATTTCTGCAGAATCCATTGTGCTTTCACTCTTTTTATTTTTAGGGGCATGAATTTATGTCCTTTTTTCTCCTTTTTAAAAAATTAAGTTTATTGATCCATTTTAGGTGTACATTATGATCACATTTATCATTAGGAATTTGTACCTGTACATGATATAAGCTAGTTCTTTTTTTCCCCACTCCCCTTCTCTCCCTTCCAACCCTCTACCCCTCCACCCTCCCTATTTAAAAAAACCTTTGTTTTCATTTTTTCCTTCTTTTCTCATATTTTTTTCTTATCCTTCTTTCCTTTCCTCTACCCCCACCCCCCACTTCTTCCCCTTTGGCCCATTTCTTCTTATTTCACATTATCTATTATACATTTTGGTCCTCATTTACACTTAGTTTTTGCACACCAGAGAAACTATTTGGTATTTACACATGTGTGTCCTATTTATTTCATTTAAGAGTATGGCCTCAATGTGCATCCATTTAACTATGAATGTCTCTAGTTTATCATTCTTTATGGCTGAATAGTGCTCTCATTTTATTTTAAAAACCCCACATCTTTATCCTGTCTCTAGTGGATGGGCATTTGGGCTGTTCAGAAGATTTAGCTATTACAAACTGGGCCTCTATAAACATGGGTCCACAAATGTGGTGCTTTTAATTCTTTTAGGAAGATACCCAGTGGGGGAATAGCTGGGTCAAATGGGACCTCTAATCCTAGTTTCTTGAGGTATCTCCATACTGATTTCCCCAGTGATTGCACCAGTCTACACTCCCACCAACAGTGGAGAAGGGTTCCTTTTTCCCCACAACCCTGCCAGCATTTGTTGTTGGTTGATTTCTTGATAGTAGCCATTCTTTTTGGAGTGAGGTGGAATCTCAGCATTGTTTTCATTTGCATCTCTTGAATGACCAGAGATATTGAACATTTTTTCATATCTTTATTTGCTGTTTTTACTTCTTCATTTGAGAAATGTCTATTCATTTCAGAAGGCCATTTTTGGATTGGGTCTTTAAATTTGGAAGGTCTGATTTTTTCAGTTCTTTGTATATTCTAGATAGTAGATGTTTGCCTGAGGAATAGCTTATAAAATATTTTTCCCACATTGTGCGTTGTCTCTTCAGTCTGTTGGTGGTTTCTCTTGCTGGGCAGAAGCTTTTTAATAAAGTGAGGTCCCAGTTGTTGATTCTTTGTGTTAGTTCACATGGGACTGAAGTTTTGTTTATGAAGTCTTTTCCTATGGTAATGTCTTCAAGAGTTCTACCTAACCTACTTTCTAGTGTATTTAGTGCTTCTGTTTTAATATTTAGATCTTTGATCCACTTCAATTTTAGTTTAGTGCATGGTGAAAGATATAGGTCTACTTTTAATCTTTGGCAAGTTGAAATCCAGTTCTTCTAGCACCATTCATTAAAAAGACTATCTTTCCTCCAGAGTCTTATATGCCTCACTTATCTGCATGTGGAATTCTTTTCCCCTGCTTGGGAAGTTTCCTGCCATTACCTCTGTGAACAATTTTTTTGTCATTTGTGCTATCTCCTGCATTTTCATTGACTCCGATCAGTCTTATGTTATTTTTCTTTGCATCATCTAGCAGCTGCTGGGTTGATTTCTCATGGTCCCTTGCTATTTCTAAGAAATCTCTCTTTAAATGGTCACTAACTGCAATCTTGTCTTCTATATCTGATATTCTGTCTTTACATTGATTCATTCTGCTGTGTATACTTTCAATAGAGTTTTTAATCTCCTGGATATCTGTTTGAATTTGCCTCATGGATTCCATTTCTTTCCTATGCTAGGTATTTATGTTTTGCATCATGTTCCTGAGCTTCTCTATTTTTTGTCTGTTTCTCTGTAGAGTCTCTTAGCATTTATTTCATTTTGGTCTCCATCTCTGTAGGTCTTTGGCTTTCAGGTTGTTCCACCTCATTGCCCCCTAGATTTGCCCTTTGTCATCTGGCACTCTGGGATTGGGCCTTGTTTAGATGTCATCTCATTTTTTTTGTTTGTTTGTTTTTTATTTAATTCCTGGGTTGATCTTTGGGTTTTGAGTCTGTAGTGATCCTTAGGTAATCTCAGTTTTGGTATACTCAGAAGAATCACTAACTAGAATAGGTCACCTTATCCAGAGTAGTACAATCAGCAACAACAATAGCATCAAACACAGCTTAGAAAATGACAAATTGTGGTAATTATTAATCTGTCACCTTTAACTCCATGAACTTGTTGTTATATATCAAAATCTAGAACCAACCAGAAATATGTTTACAGTAAATAAACTTTTCAAAATAGTGAAATTTCCCTCCAGGGAGAAGACATAGAAGGGATTAGGGGTGGATAGAGAAGTAGAAGGAGAGGAAACGGTTAGTGGTAAGGCTAGAGGATGTAGTTAGATCATGCAAATTTTGGTAAACTGGTGAGAGTGGGAGAAAAAGAGAGAGGGAAGGAACAAAAACAAGAGTAGGACAAATTAACAATAATGGGAAAACTAGAAGTCATGTTGACACTCATAAGCATGGAAACATTTGAGAAAACACTGAACCGGACAAAAGCAAGAACAAGAAAGGTAAGAAATGAAGAAGAAAGAAGAAGAAGGAGAAGGAGAAGAAGAAGAAAAAAGAAAGAAGAAGAAGAGGAAGAAAAAGAAGAGAAGGAAGGAAAGAAGGAAGGAAGGAAAGAAAGAAATGAAAAAGGAAGGAAGAAAAGAAGAAAGAAAGAAAGAAAGAAGAAAGAAAGAAAGAAATGTTCCTTTTTTTCTGTCACCTGTGGACAACATAGGCAGTGTACAAGTCTGTGTTGAGTAGTCTACTGAAGTTCAGGCTGGTTTCTGGCTGCAAGACTGAAACTGAGCTCCCTGACCTTCAGGTTTGAACTCTGCATGGTTCTATTATACATTAGAACTGCCCTTCCTCCCAAGGGAGTCCAGGTTGTGGCGGGAGGTGCTAAACCCAACAACTCACCAGCCACTGTGGTCCACTGACTGTATTGGAATGATTCTCTTCTCTCTTGGTGGGCTTCAATTCTCAACAAGCTTAGGAGAGGCTCTCTGCTGCTCACCACTGAGCCATCTTCCTGGGCTCAGAATGATGGCCTTTCTGCTCTCTGTCAGGCAAGGTCTGGACCCCAGTGATGGTAGGCTCCTTGGGGGAGCTCAGACCAGGCCATGCTGGTCTCCCAGATGGTGATGGCAGGCTCCTGGGGAGCAGCTCAGGCCACTCACCATGCTGGTCTCCCAGACCTTCTCTCCTTATTTTGTTTGTTGTTTCTTTCAAAGAACCATCTCTTCATTTCACTGATTCTTTGTATTTTTTTAGTCTCAATTTCATTAGTTTCTTCTCTAATACTTATAATTTCCATCCTTGCACTAGTTACGGGTTTGGATTATTCTTGTTTTTCTAGAACTCTGAGGTACATCCTTAGGTTATTTGTTTGGGCTCACTCTGTTTGGTTTGTTTTTTGTTTTTTGTTCTTTTTGGTACCAGGAATCAAAATCAGGACTTTGCGCTTGTGAGGCAGGCAGTGGAACAACTGAGCTGAATCCCTAGCCCCTCACTCTGTTTTTTTGATGTGGAATTCACCACTATAAATTTCCCTTTTAGGGGAGCTTTTATTGTGTGTCACATGTTCTGGTATGTCATACTGGCATTATTATTTGATTGTAGGAACTGTCTGATTTCTTCTTTAATTTTATGTGACCTATTGATTATACAAGAGGGTATTAATAATTTCTTTGTGTTTGTATAGTTTCTGTGGTGTCTTCTGCCAGTGATTTCTAGTTTTATTGCACTCTGATCTAGTATGTACGGGTTAATTTGAACATTTTTAATCTACTTCAGTGTGCTTTAAAGGTTAGTATGTGATCTATTTTGAAGAAAGTTCCATCTTTTGTAAAGAAGAGTGTGTATTCTGTTATTGTTGGGTGGAATACTCTGTAGATATCTAAGTCTATTTGTCCAAAGGTTTGATTCAACTCTGATTTTTCTTTATTGATTTTATTGTTTAGTTGGTCTATTTGTGACAGTGGGGTTTTGAGGTCCCTCATTACATTGTATTAGTGTTTATCTGATTTTTCATACCCATTAGTGTCTGTTTTATGAAGTTGAGTGTGCTGATATTTGAGATATATATAATTGTTATCTCTTCCTGTTGAGTTGTACCCTTAACCAACACATAGTGTCCTTTTTTTTGCCTCTTCTAATCAGTCTTGACCTGAAATCCACTTTGGAATTAGAATAGCTACTCTTGGGTTTCCATGGCATGGAATACTGTTTTCCACCCTCTGACTTTCAAGCTATGAATTTCTTTTTGGGTTAAAAGTGTTTCCTGAATTCAGCATATTGTTCAGTCACATTTCTTGATCCACTCTGCTAATCTGTGTTTTTTAATTGGTGAATTGAGACTATTGACACTGATATGGCTGCAGGCAGATCCAGCCAGGGACTTTCCCTGACCCCAGTGGCTTGGGTACAGGCCCAAGCCAAAGGCCTGCCCAGAAAAGAGCTGCACAGGCACACAGGCATCAGCCAGAGGCCTGCCCCATACCATTGGTAAGTGCATGTAGATCCCAGTAAGCAGCAGTGTAGAGAGTGGCACGGCTTCAGGCAGGTCTAGTTTGTCCCAATATCATCGGTAAGTGTGCAGAGACCCTAGCCTGAAGCCTGCTTAGACACCAGAGACTGAGGTGCAGAGTCCTCAGCTATAGGTCTTCCCAGACAATAGCTACATAGTGGGGGAACCCCTAGCTAGAGCCATGCCTAGATACCATCCCAAGGGTACACAGGCCCCAGCCAGAAGCCTACCCAGACAACAGGTCAGCTCAAGGATCCAGAAGGCAACCATTCTGAACCCAGGAATTGGTGCAGTGGTGAGCAGCAGAGAAATGGCCACTCAGTGGCTTGCTGAGAATTGAAGACCACTGGGTAAAAAAACCCCTGCCTCAATAAAGGCACAGCAGGCTGCAGCTGTTGAAATGAGAAGACACGCAAACAAGCCTCAAAATCAGACTTCCAGATCACCTAAGGCAATCCCAAAAGGCAACGAGATGGAACAACTGATACTTAAACCACCTGGACTTTCTGAACTGGCAATGAAAGAGGATCTGGAAAAAATGAAATCAGAAATAATTTCTCAGATAAAAACAGAGATTGTGCCCATAGTGCAAGACGTGATTAATAAATCTAGAGAGGACACAGATAAAAAAATAGTGGAGCTGAGGAACATGATGGAATCCCGACATAGGAAACAAATGGAATTAAATAAAACAGATGCAAACAGATTTCCAGGAGATTAAAAACTCCATTGAAAGTTTACACAGCAGAATGAGCCAATGTGAGGACAGAATTTCAGATATAGAAGATAAGATTGCAATTAGTGACCAGGAAAAGAAAAATTTCTTAAAAATAGTAAGGGACCATGAGAAATCCAGCAGCTGCGAGACAATGCAAAGAAGAGAAACATAGGACTGATGGAAGTCAATGAAGAAACAGGAGAAAGTGCAGCTGACATAAAAAAAAAAACTGTTCAAAGAAGTAATAATGGCAGAAAACTTTCCAAGTAGGGGAAAAGAACTTGACACACAGATAAGTGAGGCATATAGGGCTCCAACTAGCCTTGATCAAAAAAAAAATCCACACATAGGCATATAATTGTTAAGATTCCAGAAACCCAACAGAAGGACAAAGTTCCACAAGCAGTTAGAGAAAAGAAACAAATCACATTCAAAGGAAAGCCCATCAGAATCACAGCAGACTTCCCACACAAACCCTCAAGGCAAGAAGAGCTTGGAATGATGTATTTCAAGCTCTAAAGTAAAACAGCCTCCAACCCAGATTGATGTATCACGCAAAGCTATCTTTCAAAATTGATGGAGAAATAAGATACTTTCATGACAAAGAGCACCTGAGGAACTTCATGAATATAAAACCAGCACCAAAATATTTTAGACAATGTCCTAGGAAAAGAGTGAGGATCACAACCCTTGGAAGCCCAGCAGAAGGAATCCATCAGGCATGACACTGATAGTTATAACTGATAAATACTGACTTATCCTTGTCATTTGATTATTTTCATGTTGCTGGTTCTTTTTCTTTTCCTTCTACTTAATTACTCACCCTTCCTGGTGGACTCATTCTATTGAGCTTTTTGGCATTGTTAGCTTGTCTCTTTCTAGGACATCCTTGAGAACTTTTTATTGGTTGGTCATGCATTATTAAGGTGCTCTTTATCATAGAAATATCTGATTTTTTCATCAATTTTGAAAGATAATTTTGTGAAGTATCTCAGTCTGGGTTGGAAGTTATTTTCTTTCAGGACTTGAAACATTTCACTCTAACCTTTCCATGACTTTAGGGTTTGTGTAGAGAAGTCTGCTATAATTCTGATGAGTTTTCCTTTATAAGTAATTTGTGAGTTTTTTTTTCTCTAATAGCTTTTACGATTCTGTTCCTGAGTTGAATTTCTGGAAATTGACTATGATGTCTTGGCTATTTGAGCTATATATGCCTCACTTATCTATATGTCAAATTGTTTTTCCATGCTTGGAATGTTTTCTACTATTACTTCTGTAGATACATAGATTTTAATGTACTTTGTGCTATCTTTTAATTTTTCATTATTTTAAAAATTAATTTTATTGGTACATTTTAGGTATACAATAAAATGACATTCATCATTAGAGATTTGTGCCTTTACATAATATTGATTCTTATTTTTTCTTGATTCTTTTTTTTTCCCCATTCCCCTGCCTCCCTTCAACCCTTCCACCCCTCTCTATTCACAAAGACTTTGTTTCCATTTTTTCATTTTCTCATATTAAATCCATTCCCTTTTTTCCTTTCCCCTACCCCTCCCACTTCCCCTTCTTATTTGCACCTTATATATTTTGATCTTTAGTCTTTTTTGCATCATTTAGCAGCTGCTGGATTCATTTTTTAATATTTTCTTATTTTTTTAAGGTGTCTATCATTAGTTCACCAATTGGAGTCCTGTTTTCTGGATATGACATTCTGTTCTCACATTGGTTGGTTCTGCTATCCACATTTTTAATAAAATTTTAATCTCCTTGATTTTTGTTTGGAACTTTTTATGGACTCCAATTCTTTTCTGTGCCAGGCATTCATGGTTTGCTTCTTTTTCTTTAGCTCCTCTAATTTTTTCTCTGTATCTTCTTTAGACTTGCTGATTGTTTGTTTATTAAGACCATAATTTCTTTAATTATCCCTGCTTTGAATTTTCCAAATATCTTATTGATCTGTTTTGCTACCTCCAGTTACCATAGCTTTTGGAGGCATTTTTTACCTTGTTTTCTCATTTTCTATTTTTTTTGGTTCATGTTCTGTGCTGAGCCTTGCAAATTACTTATGGAATGTAGCTTCATTACTAGTATTGAGACCTGTTTAGGTAATGTCTACTTTTCAGAGATGTCCTCTAAATGTAGCTAGCTCTTGGCCTTTGGATCTGTCCCAGGATCCAACCACCTCTATTTATTTGTAAGGGGAGGTTGCAACCTATTTGCCCCAGTAACCAGTTCTTTGGGAATGGGCTGCAGTACTATTTGTGACTGCCAGGCAATCTAGATGATGATATACAGAGAAAACCAATTGATAGCAACATCTGTCACCTTGGCTAAGGTAGTAAAATCAGTGATGACAATTGCATGAAATACAAACTGGATATTGATTAACACTAATAATTACTAATAAAGTACCATTCTTTACCATATAAATGAGATCTATTGTTTTAATACAAACCCTAAGACAACCCCAATATTGAAATACAGTAAATAGTCAATAGAGCAATTTTACCTCCATTAATAATAAAACAGTGTTTAACCATAGTAAGATATAGTTTACTGTCTCCAAATTAATAGGAGTTAATGGTTATATTAGTAAGGATAAAGTTTGCAGGAAACAGGAGCATTAAAAAAGAATTTGAAAAATTAAGCAATGAGAAAAAGGAAGAAGGTGATAAATTTGAAATAAAGGATCCTATTGAGGAGTAAAAGAAAATTAGTAGTACTAGACAGCAGTAACAGAAGAAAACCAACCAAGAAAAGGATAAGTAATAAGGAATAGAGATTAAAAAGAAAAAATAATTAGGAAAGAAATTAATAGATAGCAAGAAAAGGAGAGAGAGCTAATCAAACAAAATGAAGTAATATTAAAAAAGGAGAACCAAACAAAAGAGTGATAAAATTCCAAGCTCCACCCCACAAAAAATACCACTAGAGGGGGGAAAATGGGTCAAAAGAAGAGAAAATTTTCCCCATATATTTCCAATGAGTGCTTTTCTTCTGGAATGTGCAGTTTTTACTCTAAGAAGTCACATTTCTCTCTGACCCTCTTTATAGCCTGTGAGTTTGTGTGGTGACCCTTCTGTTCCAGGGATCCCCCATCTGTGTGCCCAGGGAAGGGATGGGATATAGGGGCTCTGACCCATGTGGATCTAGGGCACCCAGTGGTGACCCAAGCTGCCCAGGACTAGTATTGGATGCCAGATGGAGTTCCTGGCAAGTCTAGGTAAAGCATGGGGCAGTGAGTGCTGTGCAGAAACTCAAGCGATCTCAGGGTGCCTAGGACAGACTCAAACAGCTTTGAGTGGCAGATGAATATTCTGGCAGGAGTGGGATCAACTGGAGGTGCCTGGTGGCAGCTCAGGCGGGCCCAGGGCACTCACTGAAAGTTCAGGGGAGCCTGGTACTGATGCAGGGTGTGCCAAGTGGTGACTCAGGCAGGCACAAGCCTCCACTTTTCAAGTCTGTGTTCACTGTGGTTTCCCTGGATCAAATCCAGCCAGCTGATTGTTTCTATAAATAAAGTTTTACTAGAATTCAGGTAAGGCCATTCATTTATGTAACATCTATGACAGCTTTTGCAACAAAATGGCAGAGTTGAGTACTGTAGTAGCAACAGAGAGGGCATGGCCCGCAGTTTTTGTGTGGAACTATTCACTCTGGTTCTTTAGAGAAAAAGTTAGTCCTTTATTCCTTTCCTTCAAAATTGAATATAATTTGTAATGATCTATCATGTGATTGTTTTATTAATGCTAATCTCTCATACTATTCTTTAAGTTCCACGAATGCAAAACCATGCCTGTCAGTCGCATTATTATATTCCCAGGACCTAAAATAGTGTTGGTATATAGTAGGTGCTCAATAAATGATTGTTAAGTAATTAGATTATCTAAAATGATAATTTGATAATGATACCTCTGTGGCAAATC
The DNA here is from genome assembly GCF_000247695.1 of Heterocephalus glaber. The sequence goes on from NW_004624730.1 coordinate 9,033,993, forward strand.
TCCGTTTCTCTTCCAACTTGTGAGCCATAATGGTGAAGGCTAGATGAGATAATTTATAAAATGCTCATCAGAGTGTCTAGAACCTGGAATGTGCTGAATAAATGACAAGCATTCTTATGTGAACTCCTCTGAGCCTCTTTTTAAACCCCCTATTAACCATTTTCCCACCAGAGTACAGCTTTGTAAGTGCACAAAATTATTAGAAAGAACATTCACTCCAAACACACACTCAAAAGGCCTATTTCATGCTGGTGAAGCCACCTTTTTTATGGTTTCTGAGTCTCATTAATATGTATAATTTTTATAACTCCTTGCCAATCCTATATCTTCTAGGAGAGTATCAATAGAAAAATCAGCAGCCTTACCATAGAACATGTCAATTCTTCATTTGTTCGCTTGTGTACCAGGGCTGTGCCTTGGAAATGCCTAGTGAGCTGTTAAAAATACTGAGGGCCAGGCTTCATCCTCAGAGATTCTGGTTTAATTGGTTCGTGGTAGTGCTTGTGAAGCTTCCCAGGTGATTATAACATGCAGCCAGATGTGAGCGTGTCATTTTTATCAGTTAAAAGGCACTCAATGAATATGTGTTCTGAGAGACTGAACATCAAATAATGGCCAAACCATACTTGACAATAGGACTCTGACCCACAGTCTCTGCAGCAACCAGCCTCAAGTGTTAGGACTCAGTCAATATTTGCTAACTTCTTTATTCTCTCATCTCCTAACTCAGGACCAACCAGAGAAAGTCAAATTGCTACCCAAACAACTCATATAAGATGTCCCACTTCTGCTTAGCCTGCCCCTAACATCCTCATGTCAACAATCTTCAGTCTGGGCAGCACATATCTGACACCTGCCCTTTTTTCCACATACACTTTCCTATTCTCCTGCTTGCCTTTAGTCTCTGCCAAACACAAACGACAGTGGCTAGCTCCCTTATGCTACCAAACTCTGAATACATAACTGTGATTTTTTTCACTTGGGTAGTCTGTGATTTCCGCAGCACCACTGTCTTTGTTATTGTAACTAGTACTGTAACATATTTCTTTGGCATAGTTTAGAAGGACACACTGGGATTAGCTTAGTTAGAAACCTGGGGTGAACATAGGGATTCAAGTGGGTTTCAGACAACCCAAGGACAGGGAAATACTGGGTCTCTGGAACCCAGGAATGGAAGATTGTAGGGAATTAGAAAATTTTCTATCTTGTCCCTATTCTCCCCCTCTGCATCTGCTTGACTTTTTCTTCTTGCTTTAGACCACATTTATTTTTTCTTCAGCCCACAGGGCAGAATAAACACCATCAGTAGCTCCCAGGTTTGCATCTCCTTAACTAAAGACGATGAACAAGACTGATTAGAATCTCATAGTTCTAACTGCAAATCCCTATGTAAAGGTTTCCCTGGCTGGTTCTGGGGAACTTTCTTTTCTTGTTATCTGTGCGGATCATTGTAGGTTACTGGGAAGGAAGCTTGCTGAGGAACACACTTTAGCATCTTTACCAGTTGATTTTTAATAGAGTAGTTTATTCTAAATTCTAAACCTGTACTGAGTAAACCATTCTGCTCCCCAGTGGTTTGGATCCTCTGCTAGAGCATGCCTTCTATAACATGTACTAGCTGCTGCATGTTCAGACATTCTCCTATCCCTTTAGAATTTCAGGGAAAATTGTCCTCGAGACTGTAGGCCTCAGGGAACCCTTAGGTATGTCTCTCTTCTGTGCCTCATAAGCTTGGCCCACAGATGCCTCATTGTCATTAGGAAGCTGGGTCCTGATACAAGTAAGGAGCTGGTCCCTTGCTCTTTGGTCCTCAGTTCTGTGTGGCTTTTGAGGAAATAGTCAAGACACATACTTGGCCATGCAGAAGTATAGATGGAGTTTATTGTAAAGAGATATAGATAGATTTACACCCCTTAAGCAAGAAGATGGGCAGTGTCACAATGACATCTGCCCTAGTCTGAGTTTGGTTACCTTTTTTTTAGTACTTTTATTGGTACATTTTAGGTATACAATTCGTTTACATTTATCATTGGGTGTTTGTACCTGTACCTGATATATCTTGGTTCTTATTTTTTCCCCATTACCTGTGTGCCCTTCACCCCCTCTGCCCTTCCCTATTTACATAGATTTCGTTTCCATTTTTTTTTCTTTTCTCACAGTTTTTCCTTTCCCTCTTGTGGTTACCTTTTTATGCAACAAGAGTTACTCCTGGGGTTCAGGGAACTATGGTGATTATATTTACTGACATTTTTTAGAGCTTACTTTAGAATGTTGATAGCTGAAAAATGTCATTGTTCTTTTTGGAAGGTGAGTGTTCCCTCAGGGGTCATATAAGAAACCTATGAAGAAAGTGTATGATAAAGAAATGGTTCTAATGCAAATCTGGTCTCAGCCCAAAAAAGGAAGGTCTTTAAAGAATGCTTCCTACAAATGACTTATGTTTATCTTTCTTTATGGCAGAGTAGTACTCCTTTGTGTGTAAATATCACATTTTCTTTATCCACTCATCTGTTGATGACATATAGGCCACTTTCAAGATTTAGCTATTGGAACTGTGCTGCTATAAACATGGGTATGCACCTACCACTGTAATATGATGTATCTAACTCAGGAAGATACCTAGAAGGGGAATAACTAGATCAAATGGAATTTCTAGTTTTAGTTTACAAGGGATGTAAACATATACTGCAAACATGTACCCAAAAAAGGAAAGAAAAAGGAAAAGGAATGTGATCAAGAGATGGATGGAAGGGTGAGGGAAAGGAGGGAAAGGGGAAGAAAAAAGGATTAAGATGTATTATGTACTTACACCAATTCCCCATGAGGAATGTAAATGTTATGTACAACAAACACATACTAATAAAAAAATCCATTAAAAAATTCTCCTCTTTCTGATATAATTAGGAGTAAGCTATGACACCCAGGAATGCTGTATGCCTTCTTGGAGATAGATGGCCAAATGGCTGGGTATGGGAAGGACTGAGCATAATGTTTAACCCTAAATGTTATGTGCTCCAAGGGATCGCTCTGGGTCTGAGACTCAACAAGCAATCATAAATGTATTACACAATCATGAATAAGATCTCTTCTTTTAGCTGTAATTGGTACAGCAAGCTGTTTTGGACCCCCTCATCCCCTCCCCCACCCCTCAGGCCTGCTAATGTCTAACTACCTAACACTATCATCTCCCCCAGCCCTTTAGAGCACTTCATGCCACTTCACGAGGCACATATATGCCCAAAAGCAATAATGATCACTGCTCTCCTTTTTTGGGGGAGGGTGGATTTTCTCTCTTTCTCTCTTCAGATCCTGTTGCCCAGCAGACCTAGGGTTGAGACAGTTGTTTGGAGCACCTCAAGCTTCTCACTGGACTTCTCACCACTCATCCATAAGCAGGCTATTTCCCCTCATTGGCTCATTACTCCACCAACCTGTAACTTTGAAAGGTAGATTTTTTTTCTCTTTAAAGGCATGTGTCTTCTTCAGGCATGACCAGTACCCACTCACTCCTCTCACTAGAAGATGTGCAGATAGAACCTCAGGAGGTTGAGTATGAGAGGGATGAAACTAGTCTGAACATGCCTACTGTCTCATTCCCTTTCCTGTGTTCCTTGCTATAAAAGATCTACCACACCTGTACACAGCGAGATGGTAGTTTGAGGCAAATGAGTCCCTTCATATCCTCAGAGCTGGCTTTGAATAAGTCCTTCTTCCTTTTTTCCAAAATAAGTGGCTTTCTGTTATAGCATGTGTCTAGATGTCTCCCCAAAGCCTCCTGTGGCCATAGGTGGGGCTTTTCAGACTTGGCTGGATCTTGGGTGTGTGCTGCTGGGTTCAAGGATGTAATGCTGGGATTGAGTCATGGTGTGATACTAGGATTAAGGCTGCCCCACCCTGGGTGTGAGTGGGTTTGGTAGCCTGGATAAGACATAAGAGACAGAGAGTCACTGCTCATTGCTTGTAGCTTGCTGCTTGCTGCCTTGCTGCCGTCTTCCTGCCACAAATTGTTTCTGCTCTGTGATGCCCCTATGCCATTCCACCCTGCCTTGGAGCCAGCCAACCTTGAATTTAAACTTCTACAAATTGTGAGCTATAATAAACCTTTCCTCCTTTAACTTTGGGTGTCTAGTATTCTATCTCAGCAATGGGAAAAGTAAGACACTTCCTTTGATTTGATCAGCAGCAAGCAAGTGAACCGATCATATGAGCCTAAATATCTTGTAAATCCATAAGAGCACAATGTGGTACTAGAATAGAATAAGAGAAAATTTCTTAACTAGAATGAGATTAGAGAAATCCACTCCTAATAAACTCAGACAATCCAATAAATTCTGGGCAACACAAGGAGGCAATCAACCCTAAGTGTTTGCCATTTTCTTTGTAGGTGACTATAAATTGCAGAGATGGAGTTTTGAGACATTGTGCTTAAGCCAAAACTAGGGCACACTGTACTTCTCCCATCAAATCACATACTATAAGTACAGAGGAGCCCACAGGACTAAGTTCAAAACTGATACTTTCAAAAGAAGCTTGGAGAAAAATGCTGCTTAAATGTTCCAGCCACTATAACTGTGGAACTCTACTGAGTCCTAATGTCAAAGATTTACTGAAGACAGGAGACATTTCCCATTATGCAAATAACACACTCTACTTTTTTTCAACTGTGAAGTTCAATTAATGTTTTATTATGTGAAGTCAAACAGGCGCCTACTCTTTAAACTTCTATCTTTAAACAAGTAGCAATATTGTCAGTCTGCTTTGATGTCTGCTTATCTCTAAGCAAAGAGAGCCTGAACAAAGATATTTGGGAGTTTTGCATTAGTTATGTACTAGTAGAGTTCAAAGCCTCTATGTCCTTTTCAAGGTCTTGAGGACTATCTGATCTGACATTTTTCAGCCCAGATATGTGAGGACAAGCTTCTAAAAGATTGTCACTCCCCTTCATTTTCTCCCCTCCTGGGAATATTTTACATGAGTTCTCCATGCACCTGCACTTTCACTGGAAAGGATTCATTACACCCTTAGAGCCAGAGGTCATTATGGCCCAGCTAGGAGGTACAAGTTTCCATTTCTGTGCTTACTAACCTTATAGATTATAGCAAGATTACTAAATTTATAGATTATAAAAAGACAGATACTTTTGGTTTTATCATCAGTCAGATGGTTATAATGAGGAACATCTTTTCTGCCAACTCATAGGGAATCAAATAATAATCAAAAGGGATCCCAGAATATAAGGCCTAATTTACAGAACACTTACCATATGCCATGTACTTGGCCAGAGCCTATGAATGCAAAGATGGAGAATAGATGTGGTCTCTTCCTTTATGGGTTTACTTGAATGTACATGGATAATTAGATATTAAATTTTAAAAGTCACACAGCAAATGTAAACTTTAACTGTAATAAGCTCCAAGGCAGAGCCATATGGTGCTATCAGGAGCTGCATTAGAGATCTAATCCAGGTTGGTGGTTGAAGACTTCCCTGCTGTAGTGATAACTGAACTGTAATCTAAAGGGAAAATAAGAGTTGAGTAGAGGATGGAGAGGGGCATTCCAGCCCAGTGAGAACAAGATGTGCAAATGCCTTATAAACAAGAGACACAGGATGAATTCAAGAGCCCGAAGGATCATAGGGAAGGAACACTGGCACCTGCCCCACACTATTATAACTACTTGTGTTCATGAATGGCACAGTTAGTGGGGAAAATACAAGGGATCTCACATTCTGAAATGAATGTGAAGATCAGAAAAGCTCAGTTTATTCCTTGTCCTCTCTAAGTGATAAAAGCTTGAGGCCCTTCCTGAAAGTTACAGATAACTTTATCCTTGACTTTTAGAACTTTAATGTCTTTAGATCTACAGTGATCTTTGCAGATGTAGGAAGAACTTCTGTGTTTTGAGCAATGAAAAAAAACTGTATTCATTGTATGGTAGTATTTTTTCCTTAAATATCTGCTTTGTCCTTTTATCTGGGTGGCCCATTCTTCTGAAGGTTGTACTCTCTTTCAGACACTGCAAGGAATGTCTCTTTCTGTTTAACTTTCCCTCAGAGTGCTAGCAGAGGATCTTGAAAGCCACGTTTAGAAATCTTGGCTTTATGCCAAGAGCAAGAAGGACTATATTAGGGTTGCTAGAGATGTGATCTCTTACACTCTGAGACCATGACTGTCTCTGTAGAGAAAAATACAGGACAAAGGGACAGGGTAAGTGCAGGTCAGTGAGCTAGGAGGACACTGCAGCAACCAAGTGGAAAAAAGATGGTGGTGATGGGAAAACAAAGAGAATGGAATTGAAAAATATTTAGGCATTAAAATGAGCAAGTCTTGATTCTGCCTTGGAATCCAATTGAGTGTGAAGCCATGCCATGATCAGGGAAGCAGGATAAGCCAGGGCTGGAGTTTTGTAAAGTCCCAGATGCATGTCCACTATAGTTCTCAGTGTCCAGGGATGGAGGAACTCCTAGGGACGCAGGTGCTGTCTCTACTGCAAACCACGTGGTGCCTTCCTAGCATCCCTACATCTCAGGGTATAATCCATTAAACCCTCTGGCGATAAGCAGAGAATTTATTCCTTGTCAAAGACAATATTGTGTCTCCTCAGAGAAGTCATTTAAATATATATTTCTAAGGACTGAGGAGTCATTAAGCTACAGCCCTGCTCTACTAATAACCCTTTATTTTACATGGCACTTTAAAATTCACAAGGCACTTTCTCATCACACTACTCAAATTTGTTTTTCAGATGGCAGCATCAGTATCACCTGAAGCTTGTTAGAAAGGCAGGTGCTCAGGCCTCACCCCAGACCTACTGAGAACTATGGTGGACCCTCAAGTTACACCTGGAGAGACATATAAACAACTTGGGCTAATTAGGTTAATGGCAGATTCATCTGCCTCTTGTTATCTATAGCATGTACCCTGGGAAACATCTAGATCTCAGCTGTTTTACTTAGTTACAACCAGCCTTCCAGAACTGACTGAGTTTGTAAGTCAAGGGTCCACTGTAGGTGAGTGTGTTGGGAGGGTGCATGCATCTACAATCTGTTCTGAAAACTTTCAAGGTGATACTGTTGTATAGTCAAATATAAGAAAAAGCACTGCTTATATATGATATATAATTGTTCCATAATAACAGCTATAGTGTGTCAGTGTTATTATTTCCATTTTACTAGGAAGAATTGAGGCTCTGTGAGGTTAAATGATTTGCTTGGGCACCCAGTTAGTGGTGGCAGAAGTGTAAATACACTCCCAGAATCCAAGATCTCCTGGATCTATATTTAGTGCCCATCACAGACTTTTCAGTGGAAGTAAGGCTAAGGACTCAAGATAGGTGCGTGTGTTTTGATTGGGAACAAGGATGCAAAGGTAGATTTGGAAGGGATGGGAGGAAATCTGAATTTACGCTACATAATAAACTGCCAGATTATCTTTTTCTGTGGTATGCAAATGCTGGCTGGTAGTGATTAATGAGAGTTGATAATATCATAAAATAGGAAAGGAGGGAAGTGGGAGGTGGGACTAAGATCAAGGTAAAGTGTTTCCTGACAATAATTATGAACTAAATGTTTCTCCTGTAGATTAAGATAACTGACAGTAAATAAAGCAACCTGAAAGTGTGTACTTCTGGCTGAGCTAAGTGAGTCAAGATGGGAAACAGTTATGAACATTGGTTAAGTTTGGCATAAAATTAAATGTTTTCAAACAGAGGTTTCTAGTTTCCATTAAATATAAAAAGCAACATGGACTTTTTATTCATAACACAAAGCACTGCCTCAGGCCTTTTTACTGACACTGGCTTGGAGTTGCTCTTTTTTCTTTTCCTGGTACCAGGGATCAAACTCAGGACCTTGCACTTGCCAGGCAGGCACGGTGCCACTGAGGTCCATGCCCGGCCACTTGGAGTTACTCTTAAGAGCTCTTGAGCAAAAAGGTAACAAATGCCATCAGCAAGACCTATAGACTCTGGAAATAAATGAACTTCTACCAAGGTCAAGTTTTATGTTGTACTGCAATACTTCTAGTTGAGTAAAATTCTGTGAATTTTTTAATAAACCCAAGAAAGAGAAACTGTAACTCTATCGAAACATGGGTTCATTCTGGAAGGCTTGTTTAAAATTAAACCTATCTTAGCTGAAATTTGATTATATGTTAGTTTGGGAACCAAGAATGAAGACTCATGACTTTGGGATATTTAATGCCTAACATCACAAAACTTAACCACTGAAACCAATCGTAGGAATTCCTTAGAATCCTCCAGCCCAATGACCCACAGCCCTGGATACCACTTAGGGGGCCTTAAAAATCCTGATTCTCATCAGGATTCCCTGATTACCATCAATCAGGCAAAACAGAGCCTCTGCAGCAGGAGCCAGTATTTTTCAAAGCTTTCCAGATGATTCCAATTCTAGCTCAGTTCAAGAATCCCAATCCTAGAACAATCATGGGAACCCTGTCCCTTATTTTGCAAATGAGAAGTGTGATGGTTAAACTTGATTATTAAATTGATCAGCATGTGAGATGCCTAGGAGATTAGAGAAGTACACTTCTGGGTATGTCTGGATCATGGGGTGTGACCTTGGGCACCATACCTGACCTGTTGCCCCTTCCTCTCTGACTCTTATCCTGCTGTTTCCTGGATTCCATGGCATGAGCAGCTTTCCTCTGCCATGCCCTTCGATCATGATGTTGGTGCCTTGGAGCCAGCCAACCATGAACTGAAACCTCCAAAGCCATGAGAATAAATAAACCTCACCATAAACGGTGTTTTCAGATATTGGTACCAATGAAGAAAAACAAACACAAAGGCCTTAAATGACCAGTCCAGAATGACCCAGATAGTTGCTGGCTGGTTTATCAATCAGTGAACAACTATAGAGCACTTAGTGCTTGCTCAACACTGGGTGGGTGCTATGGAATTTAGGGAGAAGATCAGTGGAGAGGAAAACAGAACTCCATGCTTTTCATCCTTTTACTTCATAGTGACATCAGGTTTTTATATCACCACATAGCACTACCTCTACTGCCAGACTTTGCTAGTTATCCTACTTCATATTACTTGAACAGCAGTCTATAATTTGTTTCCATAGAATGTACCATGTTTTATAATGGTAAATTTCTTTGAGGTTATTATATTAATTGTGATATTCTATATGCTCAATTAGGACTTGGACTGAATATGGGTTTTGCTCGTACTTCATTCCAGTCCTCAATAGATAGGAATACTTACCCTGGGTGAGGCTTTGTTTTAAAAACTATTATAATGCCTGAGACATAGTGGCCACTTAATAAATGTTTCTGTCAGTCATAAAAAGGCAGAGAAGAGGCAAATGGAAAGATGAAGATGAACACACACACAGACACACACCCACACCATTTTTTTTTTAAGAACTGTGGTTTTTAGGGGGCCCCCAGACAAACAATATTAGCCCTTTGGGGGGACATGTTTGATATGCAAATTCTCAGGCTTCACTCCAGACATACAGAAACAGAAACTCTGGAGTTGGGGGCTGGTGGCCAGTTTTAACAAGTACCCCAGGTGATTCTGATGGATGTAAAGATTCAAGAATGCAGTGAAGCTAGAGGAATGTGGAACTGGTTGCCTCCTGAAGATTTCATGTGAGCATCAGTTATCAAAGGCCATCTTTGATCCTCCCACCAGCTGCCTCTTTGCCTAGCCATGTTCCAAGAAAATAGAAGTAAAAAGAAAAAAATCAAAGGGCTTGAAGTGATGGCTCAGAACTTGATCTCCAAGTATAGCTTTTCTGTCAAGCTTTAGTCTGTACCTTCAAGGAATATAGGAAGACAAGGTACTGTACATACTGCTGAAATGGTTTCACATGGCACTACGTAACAAAACATTTGAGAATATCTCTTTTAAACATGTGGGCTGTGTAGTCATCCAACACTGGCAACCTTATAAGTCAGGGACAGGAGTGTTAACTGGTTATAAAGTTTATTTCCATCTTCTGCTCTGCTGTACACACCTTGCTAACTCCAGTTCTCAGAAATTCTCATTTGCTGTTGTCTTCATGATTCTGGGATTGGTTTTTAGTTGGCTTTTGTTTCTACTTTCATGTTGAAACTGTACTTCCCATTAAACTGATCACTAAAGTACAAATCCAGTGGCCAAGTGCTCATCATTCATGATTTGTTTCAGGACTGTCCATGTCCTTCCTGACTTAAATCTATTCCTTGACTTCTGTGAGATAAAATCAGTCTCATTCTTGAACCAAATGTACTTCTTTTATATCAACACACACACACACACACACACACACACACACACACACACACACCCTCCTTTGTGAAGTCTCAGCCAGAAGTGCCCATGCCCCCCTCTGATATCTTGCAGTTCTCCTCCTTGACCTGTGGCAGCACTTTCTACCCATGTAGTGGGGCTTGCATTTTCCTTTCTGGGACTGCAAAATGCCAGAGACCAAGAACAGTAAAGGAATCCTTTTTTATCCAATCACAGGTCTTTGCTCTTTTGTGGAATGGATCAGTGTTAACTTCTTAGGAAAATAAAAGATAGATAATAAGTAGGGAGATAGATCTTTCTCAAAGGGGAAGAGGATCAAGGGATGGAGGGAGAGCGTAGGGGGAGGGAGGAAAGGGCAGAAAACAAGGTATGTTAGGTCCATGTACAAACTCTACACAAGGAATGGAAACATTACGAAGTACAAACATGCCAAAAAAAGGAAGGGGATCAAGAGATGGATGGGAGAGGAGGGAGGGAAGGCAAAGGGGATTTTTAAAAAAGGGATTAAGATGTATTATGTGTGTATACCAATTCTACACAAGTAACAAAACATTACACACACGTGTACTAATAAAAAGAATAATCAATTAAAAAAATAAACACTAAACCACCTGCAGGCCTGGCGGCCATAAAGAGGACTTCAGTAAAGGCTACCATAGCAACACACAAGCCATTGTGTTGTTGGTCAATAAACCCTTAAAAACATAGGACTGCATTATATTTTTAAAGTACTATATTACCATTTTCTCTGATATTCCCTATGCTTCCTTTGCTAATTACTTGTCCCACTAAGGAGAACTGCTTTGTTGTCCACATCTGATGTGGTGACAAGGGCATGTTTTCACAGTTATGTACTAAGTGAAGTCCAATGGATTCATGAACGACACCAGGGTTTGCAGGAGGAGAGAACTTGTTCAGAAAGTTTTTACCACATGAACATTAGAGAGCAGCCTCTGAGGAAAGTTAAATTCAGCTAGGCAGAGGTGACATGAGAAGGCCCCCACATGAGGGTATGGATCTGGGAAATTGGTGTCCCAAGTGTAGAGGACCCGAATTTCTGGCAGGAGTGTGTTTATAATCTTTGAAGCCTGCTGAATTTTACTTGAGTATGCAGAGATCCAATCACAAATCAGTAACAACTGGACAGAGAAAGCATTTCTCCTGGTTAAAAAAAAATGTTGGTAACCTTTCAAATCCCATTCTATAAACCCCCAAACTCCTCTCTCTAATCAATATGGTGATATTATGGGTGGAGATACAAACTGCAAAGGATAACATCTTATGAGTAAAAACTTTTAGATATTATCTAAGGAGGTCTTTAAAAAGTTTTAAATTATAAATTGATGAATCAGGGCTGGGGATTTAGCTCAGTGGCACTGCACCGCACCTGTCCAGCAAGCACAAGGTCCTGAGTTTGATTCCTGGTACCAAGAAAAAAAGAGAAAAAATTGATGAATCATAGTTATATATACTTACAGTGATGTTATGATTCATTAATACAATGTATAATAACCAAGCTAATTAACATATTCATCACTTCAAATACTTGCCTTTTTTGTGGTGAGAACATTTAAAATATATAGTTCACTCTTGAACAGCACAAGGGTTTACAGGCACAGTATAAAATCTACCTATAAATTTTGACTCCCACAAAATTTGACTAATAGCCTACTGTTGACCAGAGTTTTACTAATAATACAGTTAATGGGCACATTTTTACATGTTATATGTATTATATACTGTGAAAAATATGGGAAAACCATGAGAGATCACTTTTATTGTTATATGTATTTACTTGAGAGAGCCACTGCTCATGGCAAGATTAGCACTATGTCAGTCAGCATTTTAAGTGGATACTTGCAATGACTGAGGTCACTGCAATAGCAACAGAGGTAGCTTACACTAGCACAATATTTAGTACAATATTTACAGTGGCACAGTATTACTATAGTTATCTTTATTCAGTCATGATTTAATACTGAATATGCTTATTTTAAGTTTTCTGGACTGAAAATGGAGCCATCTCTGGTCTGTTTGTATGATTTTTGATAAATTTTAATTTTTGTAGTAGATTTAATGGTAGTGAGTGATAAAGTAGATTATTACCTACATATATTTTTGCATTTACAAATACCTTTTCCTTAATTTTTTAAATAGTTCTAGTTGACACAACTGGTCTGTTATTAGTTATTACATATCTAAAAAAATTCTCCATATATGTGGACCCATGCAGTTCAAATCCATTTTGTTCAAAAGTTAACTATACTCTGTTTGCAATTTTGAAACATGATATAGGATACAAGGCCTTAATTTTTTTCCTTTGAGCTATGTTGTACAGCGTGGTGAATATGGTGAATAACCATGTATTACAAATTCCAAGGAAGTCTTTACCTCATTTTTAAATATTTCAGAATATGTCATTATCATACCTCAAAAATCCCAAATTCTCCATATTAGCTACCAGGCTGAATAAAATAGTCATTCTCTTCCTTTTCTATGATTATCTGTGTTTATGAGGGTCTATTGTTTGAAGGCCTATTTATTTAACAGAATCATCCAAATTCGGTGAGGTGGGTAAGGCTGGGTTGCAAGAATACCTGCAAGTAGGTAACTGGTTACACACCATCATTCGCTCCAGAAGGAAACAGACAAAGTGGCCAATTACAGGCTCTCTGAAGTCATTTCCAATTCTATGCTACTATTAGACCTTAATGTGACTAATAATACGGCTCATCAGGTGTAGCCACGCAATAATCATTCTCATTAGTCTCGTGCATAACACCATTTTCCCCTATGAGAAACCTAAGTCATTTTACAAATTTTCACTTGCCAAGTAGAAAACCATCCTCACTTACATTCTTTGAATAAGACAAGTACAAATTGCATTAAAGTCTAGAAAAGAAAATGGGTCTTTTTCATTAATATTTTTAGTTCCTTCCTGTTTCTCTCAGGGGTGGTTTTACTTTATTCTGATAGTCTCTTTTGCTGAATATTGTTTCCTATTCATTCTTTTGAGTTTCTGGTTGGTGGAGCTTTCTGTAGTTCAAGGTTAACCCAAAACTTCATCTGTTTTAATATCCCAAGTGGTAGATTCCAATACTCCTGCTTCTGTCACCAATCTTATGTCTTGTGATTTCCAACAATTAGACTGTGATAAAATAGACTGTAATGGAGGCTGATCTGTGCCTGTATCCCTGAGGCTGAGCTGGAGATTGCTATTTGAACAAAGGAATGAATGCATGGACGGTCACTCCATTCTAGCCTATACCAGCAGTCATTTATGATGTCCATGGAGAATGGACAGAGACAGGATACCAGTAAATATGACTAGAGGAAGGCAAGGAGGATAGCTATAAAGATATTAATGATAAAAGCTCTTCATTGCACCAATGTGAGGAAATAGGTATAAAATACATCTCATAAACCTTATGTAATGTGTTTTCTGGGAACTAACACATCTTAGGACATCCTTTGTGACACTGTGTGAACCTACTTATCTCTCTTTAAAACATGTATGTTTCTACTTCAGCAACAGGTTGTTCCAAATTCTGAAAATTCTCAGATTTTGAAAGACCTAAGAATTTAGACACATTCATAGGTTGGTGAAAAGAGAACAGCTAGTGAAATTGAGCTTCATTTGTGTTGGAGTATTTACATACACACTTTAATCTTAATAATCTTCTAAGGTTAATATTATCCTTATTTTGAGTTAGGGAAAGGGAGGCTCAGATGGATTGTTTTGGGGAAGATTTGATGAGAACTAAGGAAGCTTGTGAATTCTATTGAGGTGCTAGAATGTGTTTCCCATTTTGCATTTTCATCAGCAACAGAGGAGAGTTCCAGTTGCTCCCATCCTCATCAAGTAATATCAGGCTATTTATGTCATCCATTCTAGCATCTGTGTAGAAGGTTTAGTTTGCATATCCCTAATGGATTAATGATGCTACACATATGAGCTATCTGCCAACTTTATGTCTTCTTTAGAGAAGTGTCAAAGTCTTTTGCCCATTTAGAAAATTGAGTTGTTTTCTTATTGTTGAGTTTTGAGAGTTCTTTATATATCATGGATACAAGTCTTTTGTCATATATGTGAATTTCTTTGGCATCTTAAAAGAGTGGTCACGTTTGTATGCACATGTTTTCAAACTCTGTCACTAATCTGTTTTTATTCTTATGTCAAACCACACTGTTGATTACTGAAGCTTCCTACTAATTTTTGAAACTGATAATGTAATTTTTCCAACTTTATTCTTCTTCATAAATTTTAAGGCTATTCTTATATTCCTTTGTTTTCCCATTGAATATTTAAGATTTATTTGCATATATCTATAAACATCCTTTTGATTTGTATTGCTTAAATCTATAAATCACTTTGGGGAGAACTGACAATTTTACCACCTTTATTTCTCTCTATTTATTAAGATTTTAAGTTCTTGTGTCAGCATTTTAAAAATACTTTTAAATTATTTTATAAATATATAACGTGCCCTTCCATCATTACGATCTTTTGGTCCCCTCCTATTGTCTTCTTCCCATACAACAGAGCAGAGACTTTAAAAACACTTTTTTCTTTTTTCTCTTCTCTTCTTTCATCTGGCATTACCCAGTCCCCAATCCTGTGGGCTTTAGAGAATTGATTCTATAAAATTACTGTTGAATGCTGTTTTTCATCATTATAGGAGACACAGCATTGCATTTAATGCACATTAACTGTGGGTCAAGACTTGGGTTGATATGATGCTTACACTATTACCATGGATTTCTTCTTCTAGGCTAAGGGAAGATCCAAAACAGGGTCTCATGGTGTATTATTTCTCAACTAACCCTGATAAATACCATTGTGACAGGTTAGCCTGTTACTGCTGTAGCTGATTTGATTGCCTAGGAATAATCCTGACTCAGGGAACAATTTTGTGCCAGCAAACCTGTTTACCAAATCTACTATTACACTCAGGCAGAAGGGCAGCAAGAGTTCCTAACACAAGAACTCAGATTGGGTCAGACTCTGCATAAATGCCTGCAACCTGGCAGAAAGAAGTCCTGAGCCTGAGTTAGCTTCAGTATTGTGGTGGAGGAATCAGAGGAATTACTGGGCTGTGGGCATTCAAACTCTGGAAAAGAAGCTACTTGGGCATGACATATGCAATGTTTCATTGAAATATTTAATTTGTGTTCCCATTGGACATTTTATAGATTTAAGTTTTTGTATGTTTCTTGATTTATTTAGTTATATGGAGATATGTTATATTCTTTTATGGTTTCCTGTGTTTACTAGGTTGTTACTTTTGTGTATTTGTTCTTTCATTGGCTCTGATTTAATAGGTGTCTGGGTTCTCTCCCTTGTCAGAATTCCCTATCTAGTTTCATCTCAAACCCCAAGACAATATTATTAACATATTTCTCTGTTCTTTTTCCAAATATGTAAACACTTCCTCCCAAGTTTTTAAATTCCCCCATACTTATCTTGAATCTGTCATTCAAATTTTGAGCTGTTTTGGTTAGCTCATCCAGTTTCTTACCTATTTCCCCCAAATTCACCATTGACATATTGAAACTGCTCTGAACTTTGATTAATTTCCTCTTTGAATTCATCTATCTTCTTCATCCCTTCTATGAACGTTTCATAGATTTCTGCTACCTAGTATTTGTTTTCTTCTTCCTTTGTAACCCCTTGCTCTTCCTTGGGAGAGTTGTGGGGGAAGGGTTCAGAGATCTTCTATTCCCTTGCTTCCCAATTTTCCACGTGTATCTGTTATGAGGATATGGAATCCTTGAAAAGATGTCAGACAGAAATACCTGAAATAAAAAACTGTATAGATCGAGTTCTAGGGGCTCCTAGAGATTTCTTAGTATTTTCTCTGCAGATGATCATTTCATCTACATATAAAGATTTTGCTTCTACCTTGCCAGTCCTATCCTAATTGTGTCATTTTATTGCCAGACTATTTTGGTTTAGACCTATGTTTCAAAATTTAATGACAGATAAAGAGTAGGCATATCTGCCCTTGTTCCCCACCTTAGGGAGAAAGCATTGTATCTTTTCCATTCATATAAGACATTTTTGCTGGAAGTATGGGGTACATGTCTTTGATCTGTTGAGAAGGTTCTGTTCTACTTCTAGTCTCCTGATAGCTTTTTACCATGAAGAGCTGTAGAATGTAGTTCAATATTTTTTCTCCAACTAGTGACCAGATATATGGCTTTTTCCTTTCCTCTGTTAAAATGATGACTTTTAGGGGTGGATCTTCCAATGCTGAACCAACACTGCCATCCCTATAATAAAACCACTTTCTACTTATTGTCAGATCTGACTTCTAATAGTTTGTTTTGTTAAACAAATTTCTATCTATGTTCATACTTTTTTCTTCTATTATCTTTATTCAGTTTTAGGATTAGTACAATGTTGATTTCCTAAAATGAAGGGAGAAGTGTTCTTTCTTTTTTCTGCTTTAAATGTTCGATATAATTTATCAGTTAAAATGTATATGAGCCTGCTGTTGTCATATAGGTAGGTTTTCAAGCTAGGAATATACTTTCTTTAATAGGTGCTATTCAAATTTTATATTTCCTCCAGAGTTAGTTTCATTAATTTGTCTTCCAAGGTACTTCTTAGAAGTTGTCAAATTTATTTCAAAAAAGATTTTTGTAATATGCTTTCTATATCCTTTTAAATTCTGTAAAATCTGTGATAATGTCTCCCAGATTTTGATACTGTAATTTTAAAAATGTGTAATTGATATTGTGAAATAGGAAGAAAAGGTCTAAAGGAGCAGGGGAAGTGGGAGGGATAGGGGAAAGGAAAGAAAGGAAAAGAAAAATATGAGAAAAGGAAAAAAATGGAAACAAGGTCTTTGCAAATAGGGAAGGGTGGAGGGGGTGAAGCGAGGGCGGGGGAAAGGGAAAAAAATAAGAACCAAGATACTCATGTAATGATACAAGATCCCAATGATGAATGTAACTGTATTTTATACCAAAAATGTACCAATAAACTTAATGGGAAAAAAACTGTAAAGAATTCATGTATTTTAGAAATGACTAGTGTGAAGACAAAGTGTCTGATATTTAGGACAAAATAGTCAATTATGATAAAGAACTCAAAGAAGTCAAAAAGAAAATAAGAGAACAAGAAAAAACTATCCAGCAGCTATGAGATGATAACAAGAAGACCAATCTAAGCCTAACTGGAGTTAAAAGAAAACCTAGAGGATAACACAGATGGATTCACTACCATGCTTACAGAAACCATGGAAGAAAAATCCCCAAATATAAAAAAAGAGTTTAAAATACAAGTAAGCAATGCTTGTAGAACACAAAATAATTATGATTAAAAAAAAGAAGCTCACCAAGGCACATACTAGAACAAAAACAGATTCATGGATCAATGGAACAGAATTGAGGATACAGAAACTTCCCCAAACAGTCAGCTATTTGACCTTTGACAAAGAGGCCAAAAGCATATATTGAAGAAAAGATAGCCTATTTAATAAGTGGTGCTGGGAAAACTGGTTGTGTGTGTGCAGAGGATTGAAACTGCACCCTTATCTCTTACCATGTGCTAAATTAAAATCAAAATATATCAAAGATTTAAACATTAAAACAGAAACATTAAACCTACTGGAAGATAAAATAGATAAAACACTTGGCATAAGTGTAAAAAAAGATTTTCTAAACAGAACTTCAATTGCACAAAAAACAACAGCAAGAATCAACAAATAAGATTACAACAGATTAAAAGCTTCTGTAAACCAAAAGAACCCATTAATAGAGTGAAGAGACAACCTACAGAATGGAAAACAAAATCTCAGCTACTCCCCAGACAGAAGATTAATATCTAGAATATAGAACGAACTCAAAAAATTTAAACCACCTAAAATTAAAGATTCAGTCAAGAAATGGGCTGGAGAAATGAACTGACACTTCACAAAGGAAGAAATACCAATGGTCAACAAATATCTGAAAAACACTTAACATCTAAAGCTATCAGAAAAATGCCAATTTAAAACAATGCTAAGATTCCATCTTACTCCAGAAAGAATGACAATAATTAGGATGTCAAACAATAGCAAATGTTGGTGAGGGTGTGGTGAAAAAGGAACCCTCCTTCATTGTTGGTGGGAATGTAAACTAGTACAACCATTATGAAAATCAATATGGAGATTTCTCAAAGAACCAAAATTAGAAATTTCATATGACTCAGTGATTCCACCTGCTAGATATCTTCCCAAAAGAGAAGACATCATAGTACAGACTGAGGATTTAGCTCAGTGGCACAGAACCTGCCTGGCATGCACAAGGTCCTGAGTTTGATCCCCAGTATAAAAAGGCATTATACTACAGTGATACCTGCATATCAATGTTTATAGCAGCACAATTCATAATAGTGAAATCCTGGAAACAGCCTGTATACCCATCAAGAGATCATTAGATAAAGCAAATATGATGTCTATATGTAATGGGATGCTACTCTGATGTAAGGAATGACATATTTGAGACATTTGTGGGAAAATGGATGTACCTGGAATATATAATGTTGAGTGAAATAAGCCAGACACACAAACTTAAATACTATATGGTATCTCTCATTCAAGTGAGGTAAAGTACAAAGAGAATAATAAGGATGGATAGAATGGGACAAGGAGTTGGATCTCTTGCAATAGGGAGGTAGTCCAAGGGAAGAAGAGGAAGGGGTGATGAGGAGGGGAAGGGGAAATAAGTAGAATAAAGATATGCCATGTACAAGAACCAAATAACCTCACTGAATGTAAATATTTTATGCCACAACATGAACTAAGATTAATAATATCAACAAAATAAAAAATGAGGTAGAAGAACTGGAGAAGGAGGGAGGGAGGATAGGAAAGGGAAAGGGGATTTATTTATTTATTTATTTTAGTTCTTTTATTGGTACATATTAGGTATACAATTCATTTACATTTATCATTGGGTGTGTGTACCTGTACATGATATATCTTGGTTCTTATTTTTTCCCCATTACCTGTGCGCCCTTCATCCCCTCCACCCTTCCCTATTTACATAGATTTCATTTCCATTTTTTTTCTTTTCTCATAGTTTTTCCTTTCCCTCTTTTCCTTTCCCCTTCCCCTCCCTTCACTCCTTTTTTTTTAGAGTATAGGT
>NW_004624730.1:9067533-9081778 GCF_000247695.1 Heterocephalus glaber
ATCAGACCTCCCAAATTTAAAGACCCAATCGAAAAATGGGCATCTGAAATGAACAGACATTTCTCAGACAAAGAAGTAGAAATAGCCAATAAACATGTGAAAAAATGTTCAACATCACTGGTCATTGAAGAGATGCAAATGAAAACAAGGCTGAATTCCACCTCACCTCAGAAAGAATTGCTGCTATCCTTAAATCAACCAATAACAAAGGGTGGAGGGGCTGTGGGGAGAGAGCAACACTGCTCCACTGCTGTGTAGACTGGTGCAACCACTGTGGAAATCAGTACAGAGATACCTCAATGGACTAGGACTGAAAGTCCCATTTGACCCAGCTATTCCCCTTCTGCGTATCTTCTCTAAAGAATTAAAAGAATCATACCACATATGTACACCCATGCTCATAGCAGCACAATTTGCAATAGCTACAACTTGGAAGCAGCCCAATTGCCCATCAACTGGATAAAGAAAATGTGGTTTTTAAATAAAATGGAGTACTACTCAGCCATAAAAAATGAGAAATTAGAGACGTATAACTGAATGCATGTACATTGAGGTGATACTCTTAAGTGAAATAAATGGACACACGTGTAAATACTGAATAGTTTCTCTAGTGTGAGAAACTGAAAGTGTAAATAAGGACTAAAGGGTATAATAGATAATGTGAAATAGGAAGAAAAGATGTAAAGAGGAAGGGAAAGTAGGAGGGGTAGGGGAAAGGAAAGAAGGGAATGGAATTAATATGAGAAAAGGTAAAAATGAAATCAAAGTCTTTGTAAATAGTGAGGGATGGAGGGGTTGAAGGGAGGGCAGGGGGATGGGGAAAAATAAGAACCAAGAGAGATTATGTAAAGGTGCAAATTTCCAATGATGAATGTCATTATATTGTATACCTAAAATATATTGATAAAATTAATTAAAAAGAAACTTAGAAAACAAATGCTAATGAAGATGAGGGAAAAATCTTGTTTACATTGTTGATAGAAATGTAAACTTGTACAACTACTATGGAAGTCAGTATGAAAATTCCTCAAAAAATTAAAAATATAAATTCCACTTGATCCAGCTCTACTCCTTCTTGGTATCTTCCCAATTATGTTAAGTACATTATACTATAGTGATACATGTATACCCATATTTATAACAGGACAATTCACAATAGCTAAGCTGCGGAAACAGCATATTTGTCCATTAATAGATGAATGGCTAAAGAAAATATGATGTACACATTATACATAATATAAAGAATTCACCAAAAAATGTATATACACTTTAGGAAAAGAATATGATGTCTTCGTCATATTTGTCTTATGAAAAATATCATGTTTTTTTTCAATAGATGGTGTTACTCTCATATGGAGGATCCTAGAGGATGTTGTATATCACAGAAAACCCACTATACTGCTGGCCTTTAGACAAGAAATTGAAAATGCATGTGCAGCAATCTCAGTGACCAAGATTACCAAGCAGCAGTTTGCTGTACTAATAAATGTCTAGAAGGCAATGGTAACCACTTTGAGCACCTCTTTGAATTGTAGAGGCCAAAGGTAACTTGTATTAATCTCATCATGTACTTAGTATTAAATTATTAGTATTAAATTTAGTATTAAAATCTTTATACAAGTTTTTCTTTTCTTGAAGGGTGTAAAAGATGGCCAGTTCTATCAGCTCTTGGGAAAGTAGAGGCCACTGTAGCTCCAGCACTGGTTTGGTTAAGAAAGGCTATTCTTGGGGTTTTCTCATGCAAAGTCTAAAATTTGACATATTATTTTCTTAGGATCTGGATGGATCAGAACATATCTAATCTTGGAAAGAAGACCTAGATAGTATAAAATCTTCTACTTCTGGAGTCTATGATTAGGGTCCTGACCTGCAGGCCTGCTAGGAACCTATTTATGCCTTGGTAAGGCAAATGGCTCTTACACATTCATACAAAGAATGAGAATGAATCTCATCAGAAAGAACATTAGAAACCTAGGTTAGGGAAAATTGCTTATCTAACGCTAATAATCTGTCTTGAAAAACTAAAAACTATAAATAACATTTCAAGCATGCCTAAAATTTTAATATTTGGCCCATAAGCCATAAATTCAGAGACAGCTTTGCACCCCAGTGTTGTCAATTACTGGAGAATTCTTTTGCTTAATTCAGATGGAAATCATGAATTGGCAAAGTGCATCTCTGCTAGCAGTCCTGAGGTCACCAGATAACACTGAATAACACTGGATGCCAACAGTTGACACAGCTAGCTATTGGTCACTGTGCTGTTGCCAGCCAGTCTCAGCTTGTGCTGGATGCCATAGATGACTCTGCCAGGTGCTGGTCTCTGTTGCTGATCTTCACTTGCTTCTGGTCTCTGGAGCTCTTTAGGGTTACAGCCCTGGTGTTTATTCCTGTTTCTTTTGAGATGAATGCTATGTCCACATTACTCAGGATAGGAATCCTGAGTAGATTTACAGGTCCTTTTGGAGCCCACACTATCACAGAAATAAATCATGAGCAGATTTACAGGACCACTAAAGTGAGTCTTTATTTTTGCAGAACAGGGGGATCAGTACACTGGTGGGAGCCCTCTTAGACTAAGCTCAAAAGTATGGGACAAGTGCTGTCTACATAGCTGCAGGCCTGTGATTGGTTTAAGTGCATGGCCACTATGGGTTCAAATTTGGGCCTACTGATTGGTCCAACTTCAGCCTGTGATTGGTCTAAGTGGGTGTGGGGCTCCAGGACAGCCACACCTGTCAGGGCACCGATTCAGTGAGGTGGTGGGACATCACAAGTTTGTTCTCTGGGGAAAAATTGGGGCCGACACCAGGGAACCTTCAGGAAGGCTAGCTGTGTTCAGCACAGAAAACTGGGATTCAGGAAAGTTGGGGATGTTAACAATAGGCCCAGATCCCTCTGTATTTGATCTTAGCCATGTTAGGGTGACACCCCCCCCCCTTCTTTAAAGAGGCAGCAGCACCTTGGCAGGAGCAGGAGAAGGGCACCCTACAGCTGACAACCAAGTGGCCTCATGTTGCAGTGTCCTGGAGGAAGGTGGCCACTAAATAACCAGGGTGGACCCTAGGGAAAGTTATCCCACCCTATGGTGGTGGTGGTGGAGGTTAGGGGGAGCAAAGGGAAATGAGGGGGAGGATGCGACCACCCTGGCCAAGCCATGCCTCACTCCTGCCTGGGCTGTGGTGGTTGCTAGACTCAAGCCTTTTCATCTGTCTCCCCAAGACTGCCTACAGAGCTCCCTTCCCACTCTGCAGTCCACCTAGACAATTGCCTCACTGTTGGTGGTTCTAGATCTCTACTCCATTTTTCTCCTGTTAAGGTATATCTTTGTGTTCCAGTCCCTCTCTGCTAGTTGGTTTTCTAGAAAACCTTGGGCTGTATGAATTTCTTCCAAGAGTGGACTGGCCACAATGGGACAGGTTAGCTCATTATTACTGAGTCCTGTGATCAGCTTGTTTGGAGTCTGTAATAAATCTTGATGATAAGTAGTACTGTCATGTGAAAAAACATTAGATCTGCATACATTTATGACATCCAATCAAATATAAAATTATTTTTCAAAAATGTAGATAATTCTGTATGTATGTGTGCTTGTGCATATATGCATATGTATATTGTTTTGTTTCCAAACAAGAAATTTTCACAGGACTAGTTAAGCTTTTGTCCTACTTCTCATGCATCACAACAAATGAGAAGATTAAATCTGCCTAATATGTCTTGCTTTCCAGTTGGAGACAGTAGTTATTTTAAACTAGAAAGAAACGTAGAGAATTGGATTATGATAATAGCAACAAAGAGGGAAGTCACTCTTCATACCTTCATCTAAACTATACCGTATCTCTGGATGCATAAAAGTTAATCAAGGGTTGCGGCCACATTTAAAAATGAGGTAAGTAATAATTTCTTTCCTGAAGAAATTAAAAATCAACTGTTAATATTTAGCTCACAAAGAACAATTTAGGAGATGTGGGCCTCAGTGTTCTTAGTGTTCTCTCTCAGTTTTCAAGAGTTCTTAGAGAAAGTGGGTGTTTGAAATGAATCTTGAGGTGTAGATAGAAAATAAAAAAGAGAGGAACATTTTACTCCTTTAACTGTGGAATGGATAAATATTCAGAAGCAGGAATAAGCATGACATAGTAAAGAAAAGGCAAAGGTTTACATGTGTAGGATCCATTCAGGCAGACTTTGGTCTCAGTCTGTTGCTGTTGAAGAGGTTGACAGCTTGGCATATTCCTCTAACCTTTCGCAGGCCTCTAATTCTTCATCTCAAAGTAAGGAAAAGTAGCATCTTTCTCAATAGATTATTTTAAATATTGAATGGAAAAAGGGTATAAATTGGCCCTTGACACATAGACATTTGATACCTGCTGACCAATAATAGTGAGAAATAATAAGAAAGATAATTAGTGAATGATGTGATCTATAACTGCAGTATGAGAGAAAAACAGATTTGTGTTCCAGAAAAAGCTTGTGGAATTAAAAGTGAGGACATACTAAAGATTTAGATAGAAAACCACTCCTCATTTATTTCCAGTGTGAATTCAAGTTACATAGAGGTCTTCATATCTATCTTCAGTTTAAGTAGCTCCCAGGAGTTCTGATGCTGGGGATCCACCTGGAGCTTTCCAGGGGACACTTGTTACACATTGAAGGTTCTGTCATGTCTCTTCTCATTTTAGGCACTTAGTGCCCTGGACCCAAGAGCATGGCTCAGCCATCCATCTGAGGCATTGGATTTAACTACCATTTAGAGAAATCCCCTAAAGTACCCCTCCTGTTCTCCCAAAAACTCCTCTGGTGGATATTTCAGCCTTTCTTCTATTCCACCTAACTCAAAGCATCAAGCTTCAACCATTCTCCTTGAATCAGTGTGCTTCATTTTTCTCATGAGAAGTGTTTACTTCTCGTCACGTGTGGTTGTTGGTGGTGATGGTGATCATGTGTTAGGAAAAGCTCAGACTGTGAAAAACACAAGAGTTGGTGGAATGGAAGCTGGGTAAAGGTTCCTTTGTTTTCCCTGATAAATCTACAGAAAAAAATCAAATCAAACTGAAGTCACCTGTTCTTTTATCTCCCAGCTCTTGGGAAGGGTATTTCTTTGTGGTCACCAAGTCCTGGCAATATCTCCAACTGGATTATATGCCAAAGAAAAGCCTTAAAAAACTGTCAGTATTTTTGTTGAAGGGGGGCTCACAAACAAATAAAACTCTTTCACCAGTGTTTCAGGGGAAGGTACTGTTACACCCATGAATAAAACATAGTTCATGTTCTCAAAGAACTTGCTTATAGCAAGGCATATATCCAAGATGGTTAAAAGGAACTTCAGTGAAGAGATGGCCCTCTATGCCTTGGAATTTGGGAAAGCTATTCTGAAAACTATGAGAGTCCTATGGCTGTTCTCAAATTGCCACTGTTCCCAGATGACCTCTTTGTAATCTGGAGACAGTCTTTGTGAGAGACTTTGAGTGTACATTTTCACTGAGTAAGTAATGTGACAGGTGCTTCTACAGTTTGGAAGGACAGACCACAGGTGACAAATGGGAAAGGAATCCATGGCTTGACTCTGCTTTGCTTATTAAATATGTGGGACAATTAGTGGGGGAGATGATTGGAGAGATGTTGGTAAAGGACACAACATTTAACTTAGGCAGTAGACTATTAGTAGTAACCTATTATATTCTTAGTTAGTAGCAATCTATTATATTCTTTAAAATTGCTCAGAGTAGATTTTAAGTTTTCATACCACAAAAATTAAGTATGGGAGGTAATATATATGTTAATGAGCTCAACTTAACCATTCCACAATATCCACATATTTAAAAACAATATGTTGTACTTGATAAATATATACAACTTTATTTTTCAATTAAAATAGCTTTCTTTAAAAGAGAAAAATACATAATCTTGTTTTACTCTAGTGAGTCCCTTACGGTATCTACAAGTCATAAGGTGAAAAAGATTTAGGAGTCCTGCAAAGAGGACATCTTGTCCCTTCTGAGGGGGGATATAAGGCTTCTTCTCTTATGAGGTATGGAATCTTGTGCAAGTTAATTAATAATGCTTACTGTGACTCTTTTGCAAAACAAAATGTACAGCAATTTCTTCCTCATAGGATTGCTTGACGATTAACTTAGTTAATACATACAAATGCACTTGGAATATTGCCTAGCACATACTCATTGCCTGATAAATGGCAAGTACTATAATTCTGGCCTTTTTCTGTTTGAGGATATCTAAAGGATAAGTGATCTGTGATGGTATTAGAAGCCAGCCTCTAATCAACCAACACTAATGAATAGATGAGCAATGCTTAGAAACTTGAGATAATATTCACATGTTGAAAATTGCTGTTGTATACACTGCTGTTGAAGGCTATCGAACCCTCTGTCCCAGGTGGTTGTATAAGCCAAAAATATAAATAGACTCAAAGAGAGGTGAAATAAAACTAAGTGGTAGGACACCCCAAACTTCCAAGGACGCAGAAAGCAACCGCTGCTTTCCTACACTTTTTGGTGCCACCATTAGAGAAAGAAGGCTGAACTAAACAAGGGCTGGTCTTTAGGAGAACTCTATAGAACTACTCTGAAAATTGGAGAGATGAGTAGTTTGATAGCTGAAGTCTTCCAGAGCTTGTAGACTCTTGGCCTTTCTGTTACAGGTTAAACTCCATATGACTGCCAAGAAAGTGTGTTTACCATGCTTGTGTAGAAACCTTCAAACTCTGGGACCCATTCTGACCCCACAGTAGTGGAAGGGTAGTAGAAGAGATTGGGTGGTGGCAAGAAACTTTTTCACTGTCTTCCCCATAGCCACCCTAGTCTTCCTCACCAACATGGCACTGAGTTTACTCACGTATCGGGGCAAGTATACCCAAGGCTTGCATCACAATTGGTCTAAGCAACTGTGTTCATCCCATTCCCCTTTCAAGTGATTGTTTTCAATTTCAGTTATATGGCCCAGTTCTGGTCATGGTGATAGGAGGCATTCAACAGGGAAGCTTTTTGAAAAAATTTTTTCTCTCAGATTAGAAAACAATTCATGCAAGAAGTTGTTTTAGTCTTTATTTTCAACACTAGCATATAAAGATGTGCTTCATGGAGCTACTGCAGTCTTTTTGCAGCCACGTGGAAACCGAAGAGAGGTTCAGCAAAATCCTGACATTGGGGAGTTACTGAGACAATCCTAAACTACCCAATTCCAGATTCTGTATGTGAGATTACTAACTAATTCCTATTGTTGATACCATTTTTATTGGGAATTCTGTTACTTGTAGCTGAAAGAATCCTAACTGATGGAATTACTGCACATGTTTTGTTCACCAATATCACCTAATGTAGTAGCACTTGAGAAGTGGCTAGGAACTCAATAATTATTTATTGACTTGGTGAATGACAGCAGTGTTCAACCTTACTGCTGAGTCTACTCTGCCCTGGTTCTGATAGTGAGGTACTAGGTAGGCCTGCTGAGCTCTTGCCTGGGTACCTGCCTAATCTTGACACTTGTCCACAAGGCAAGTTTCTTGCTCTTGCCAGTCATTTCAGGGTTGGAGTTATGCCTACAGTTAGCAGTGCATCCTGGTTCTCCCTGACACCAACCTCTGCCCAGATGTAAAGGTTGATCTGAGTGCCTTCTGGAGAGGAACTGCATGTTACTCTCTCCTGAGGTGCTTATAGACCACCTGCCCGAATTGCCAGATTTTGTCTATTCCATGTCCCTGGAGGCTATTTCATCTGTCTGCATGCAGCGCTCTCCCAGCACCAGCTCTCATATCTCTCCCAGGACTCCAGTACTACTGTTCCTGGAAGATGTGACTTGTTCCCATCACCCAGCCTATCCTGGTCTGGCTTGGCTTGTCACAGACACCCTGAGCTCTAGAAGGAAAAACTTTCCTCTTTATAAACTCAGAAGCCCTTTCTGTCTTGGTATTGTCATCAGAGAGATTGATCACAGTGACAAAGTTTGCTTCCTCTGTACACTAGGAAGTAACACCTGATTGTGATTGTGATTGTGACATGGCAAGCAGAAGCTGAGGTGTAAGAGGAAGGCAAAATTCTCCTCTGCTCACTGTTTGCTTTCTGAATTAAGGAAAGATGACAAACCTTTTGAAAACCCCTATACAACGGTGTTTGTGCCTCAATATTTATAAAATCAAAGCAAGAAAGTAAACTAGCTGGGCATGATGGTGCTCACCTATAATCCCAGCACTCAGGAGGATGAGGCAGGAGACTTGCCCTGAGTTTGAGGCCAGCCTGAGCTACATAGTGAATTCAAGGCAGCCTGAACTACAGAGGGAGACTCTGTCTCAAAAAAAATAGAAAGAAAGAAAAGAAAAAGAAAGTAAACTAATCTTTCTTTCTTTTTTCTACTACTGTAGTACTGTGAATTAACTCAGGGCCTTTACATTGACTTATATCCTTAGCTCTTTTTTATTTTTATTTTTTTGAGACAGAGTCTTGCTAAGTCACTGAATTGCCCAGATTGAGCTTAAATTTGTGATCCTTTTGCCTCAGCCTCCCAGGGTGCTAGGATTATAAGTGTGCACCACACCTAACTCTAAATTTCGATCTTAACAAAATTCTTGAGCATTAGGAATGAAAAATTTTTATTAAACTTTCATGACCAGCCTAAAATGAAATCTACCTAAATGCCCATCACCAGCTGAAGGGCAACTCGACTGTGGTGTATTTATACAAAAGAACACTGTATCAGTGAGAGTGAAGGGTCTACAATATAGAGTTAAAGAAGTCAGACACATACATAATGTATGATCCAATTTATTTGAAGTTCAAATGTAAGAAAATTTAATTTATATTATTGAAAGCCAGCTTTATGATTACCCTTGTAAGAGCTGAGCTTATGGCCATCAGAGAGAAGGGCTTTAGATATCATGGTCATCTTCTAATTTTTTATATTGGAGCTGGATACATGAATGTATTCAGTTTATAAGTGAGTATCGAACTATATTCATGTGATATGAGCACTTTCCTGTATTATGTCACACATAAAAGCTAAGTGAAACCCAAATTATAAAAAAGAGCAAAATAAAAGATAGATCACAGGAAAGAGGGAGATAGATCTTTCTCAAATGGGAAAGAGATCTAGAGGGAGAGAGAGGAGGTAAAGGAAACAGGATGAAAAAAAGGAGTTAAATTGTGTTATGTTCAGGCATCAACTTCACAAGAAGAATGTAAACGTGAATCAAAATTGAAAGAAAAAAGCTACGAGAATAATTACCTGGCCATGGAAACAAGCCTTGGGATCTGAAAACAAGCAAAGCTTCACAGGTCCCTTATTTTATAGAGGGGAAAGCAGGTGGTTAAAAAGTCTAGTGATTTCTGCAAAGGCATGTGAATGAGTCAAGCCACACATGGCACCCATGCCTAATTCTAGCCCAGGAGTCACTGAGTGGGCATGAAGGAACTTAGATCATGGCCAAAATTTTAGTGATTTCTTCCCTTCTGTACACCTCTATCCCTTATTGTTTGATTTATATAGAATACAGTGTTTAGGGAAAATGACTAGGCATATTTACTAACAGACACTTTTGTTGTTCAACTGGCATGTATAGCATGAATAGCACATGTATAGCATGAATAGATTAACAGGGCTGGAAGTTTCATAGGGTCCCTCTCAGAACAGCTCTAGCCTTGGTTTCATGCTGTCACCACCTTAAAATTTTTGCTTATATTTAGGCAGAAGCCCAGCATTTAAATTTTGTGCTGGGTTCCACAGATTGTGTAGCTGGTCCTGAAAATAGATGTTGTTTTGAAGGTCTAAAGGACTAGAGGAAGTGGGAGAGGGAAAGGAAAGAAAGGAAAAGAAAAATATGAGAAAAGAAAAAAATGGAAACAAAGCCTTTGTAAATAGGGAAGGGTGGAGGGGGTGAAGGGAGGGGAAGGGAATGGGGAAAAAATAAGAACCAAGATATAACATGTAAAGGTACAAGATCCCAATGATGAATGTAACTGTAATGTATACCTAAAATGTACCAATAACCTTAATGGAAAAAAATATATGATTTTTGTGTAAAAAAATTTGTATGAGGGGCTGGGGATTTAGCTCAGTGGTTTTGCTGCCTGCTGCACAAGCACAAGGACCCAAGTTCAATCCCCGGTACCAAAAAAAAAAAGTTGTATGCAAGATTTTTATTAAGTCTATCTCAAATCAGGCAGGGAATTGTTGTCAAGGTAAATATTACACAAAATCAAAAAATCCATTTTAGCTCATCGAATGTTCCAGCAGCTTTGGAGGCTTTTGTGCAATTTCTTCACCAGTAAAACCAGTCCTACACTCAAGCAACCATGTCTAAGGGACCTGCAGCTGGCATTGATCTTGGCACCATCTCCTCTTGTGTGGGTGTCTTCCAGCATGGGAAGGTGGAGATAATCACCAATGATCAGGGAAACCAAACCACCCCAAATTATGCTACTTTCACCGACACCGAATGACTGATTGGAGATGCTGCAAAAAGTCAGGTTGCGATGAACCCCACCAACACAGTTTTTGATGCCAAGTGTCTGATTGGATGAAGATTTGATGATGCTGTAGTCCAGTCAGATATGAAGCATTGGCCCTTCATGGTGGTGAATGATGCAGGCAGACCCAAGGTTCAGGTCAGATACAAAGGAGAAACAAAGAGCTTCTATCCAGAAAAATTATCTTCTACGGTGCTGACAAAGATGAAGGAAATTGCCGAAGCTTATCTTGGAAAGACTGTTACCAACGCTGTGGTTACTGTGCCAGCTTACTTTAATGACTCTCAGCGTCAAGCAACCAAAGATGCTGGAACTATTGCTGGTCTTAATGTATTTAGAATTATCAATGAGCCAACAGCTGCTGTTATTGCTTATGGCTTAGACAAAAAGGTTGGAGCTGAAAGAAATCTGCTGATTTTTTATTTAGGAGGTGGCACTTTTGCTGTGTCAATCCTCACTGTTGAAGATGGAATCTTTGAGGTGAAATCTACAGCTGGAGACATCCACTTAGGTGAAGACTTTGACAACTGAATGGTCAACCATTTTATTGCTGAGTTCAAGTGCAAGCATAAGAAAGACATCAGTGAGAACAAGAGATCTGTCTGCCATCTCCATACTGCATGTGAATGAGTTAAGAGAACCCTGTCTTCCAGCACCCAAGCCAGTATTGAGATTGATTCCCTCTAGGAAGGACTCAACTTCTATACCTCCATTACTTGCGCTCGATTTGAAGAGTTGAATGCTGACCTGTTCCGTGGCACACTGAACCCTGTAGAGAAGGCTCTTCGAGATGCCAAACTGGATGAGTCACAAATCCATGACATTGTCCTGGTGGGTGGTTCTACTCATATCCCCAAGATCCAGAAGCTTCTATAAGATTTCTTCAGTGGAAAAGAACTGAATAAGAGCATCAACCCTGATGAGGTGTTGCTTATGGTGCAGCTGTTCAGGCAGCCATTCTGTCTGGAGACAAGTCTGAAAATGTTCAAGATTTGCTGCTCTTGGATGTTACTCCTCTTTCCCTTGGTATTGAAACTGCTAGTGGAGTCATAACAGTCCTCATCAAACACAATGCTACCATTCCTACCAAGCAGACACAGACTTTCACTACCTACTCTGACAACCAGCCCGGTGTGCTTATTCAGGTATATGAAGGTGAGTGTGCCATGACTAAGGATAACAACCTGCTTGGCAAGTTTGGACTCACAGGCATACCTCCTGCACCCCATGGTGTTCCTCAGATTGAGGTCACCTTTGATATTGATCCCAATGGCATCCTCAGTGTCTCTGCTGTTGACAAGAGTACAGGGAAAGAGAACAAGATTACCATCACTGATGACAAGGGCCTTTTGAGCAAGGAGAACATAAAGTATATGGTCTAGGAAGCAGAGAAGTACAAAGCTGAAGATGAGAAGCAGAGGGATAAGGTGTCCTCCAAGAATTCACTGGAGTCCTATGCTTTCAATGTGAAAGCAACTGTTGAAGATGAGAAACTTCAGGGCAAGATCTGCAGAAACAGAAGATTCTTGATAAGTGTAATGAAATCATCAACTGGCTGGTTAAGAATCAGACTGAAGAGAAGGAAGAATTTGAACATCAGCAGAAGGAGCTGGAGAAAGTCTGCAATTCCATCTTTACCAAGATGTACCAGAGTGCAGGTGGCACACCTGGAGGAATGCCTGGGGGCTTCCCCAGTGGGGGACTTCTCCCTCTGGTGGTGCTTCCTCAGGGCCTACCATTGAAGAGGTTAAGCCAACCCCAAGTATAGATTAAGCATTATTCCACACAATAAAACATTGAAGGACCTAAATTTGTAGCAAATTCTGTGGCAGTTAAAGTTTAACTGTTACAGCAAAGTACTGGGCATTCTCAATACTTGAACATGGAACATGTGCACAGGGAAAAGATAACATTGCATTTTATAAGCACTGTATTATAAGTGGAAATGTGATGTCTTCAATAAACATATTTAAAATTGGCACCATAAAAAAACAGTTTATACAAAGAATAGTTCCTTGATTTATTTGCTTTGCTGCTGAACTTCAGGACTATCAGTTGACTTAAAACAAGATATTAAATGGAAAGTAAAATAATAAGAAATGCTGGAAGAGAATTTAAGAGCTGGAAAGCTACCTCAGAGATAATCTAATCCATTCATTTTATTTTTCAGATGAAGAAAATGAGGTCTAAAGCAGAGGGTGATTTGCAAAGCAATTGAGTCACCCAAGTAGGTAGAAGCCAATGAAAACTGATCAACGTAGTATAATATTTGAAGACTCAGTGATATTTGGAAATTTCCAGCAAGGCTTCTGGAGCATTTTTTTTTTTTGCCATTCCAGAAAAAGCCTTCTAATCAAGCCAAAACATGAAACTTTTATTTGTATAGAATCATTTGCTGAAAAGAAAGCATACAGGGAAATTGATTATATTTTGTGTAAAATAATTACCTTAATGTAGCATCTGCCATATATAATGGTTCATTTGGAAACATAAATGTCTCTCCAAATGGCTCTGCCTAATGCAGTTTGTTAGCATCAACTTGACCCAACTCTGTTTGCCACATGCAGATACCAGTGTCCAATAAAAACCCTGGCATGGGGCTAGGGTGCTGGGCTCGAATCTCAGCCCATCTCCATCTTCATCCAACAGATTTTGGTGGCTGGATCGTGACTGTTCTGCTCTAGATCAGTGACATTACTGGATCCAAAGAAAACATACATGAATTAAAGTTTTTAAGTTGCTGGTATAGGTCAGATGTTCTGCTAGGTAACAGAGTTCCAAAATACATCCCTGTTCTCAGGGAGTCCACAGCCTGACTTGGGAGGCAGACAGAGTTCAAGGTGGTAAGTGTATGAGGGGGGTGAAGAGGGTAGAGAGACCACCCATGGCAGGCTTTGTGTGAGCAACTTGGTTATTTATTTAATGCTTGGGTGCTGGCAAGCAGGCTGAAATCCAAAAGGGAAGTCAGCATAGTGAGGCAGGAGCAAAGACTTTAAAAGGGTAGTGGTTGCTAGGCATTGTTTTGAGGAGTCACTGTCTTGAGGGCTCTAGGGACAGAGGCGGGGTGGTGGTGATTCTCAGATTGGGGGGCGGTACAGATGTTTCCTGGAACCGAGGGTGGTGTAGCTGTACTCAGACTACCTGGAACCAAGGGTGGTATGGCATAGAACTCTTCTATCAGCAGAGGCCAGGCTGGTCCCTGCAATTGTCTCACCTGCCAGAACTGACAGTGGCCAAGCTTGGGGAGGGTGGCCAGGATATGACAGTGAGTGCTAGAGTACAAATGTTCAAAGGCTGCAGGATGGTGGAGCAACACAGGGGAGCTTGGCAAGAGAGTTGGCACAAAGGAGTATTTTGTGCAGGAAGTGAATTTTTAAGGATGAGTAAAAGTTGGCCTGATGAAGGGCTCAGGAGGGAGGTGGTACAATGAGATCCAAGGAAGAGTGTGAACAAAGCCAGTGAAGGGTTTTGAACAAGAAGTGATTGATGCTTCAGAAAGGTGACTGTGGAAAATGGCTTTGGGATGGTGAAAGGTCAGATCACAGGAAGTAGTCCAGGTAGGGAGGTAAAATTATGAGAAAATAATCAGTTATGGTCATGGAGGCTAAGGGCAAAGGCCAGGACATCCAGCTTTGTAATCATTTTTTTTTGTATTAAATTCTTTTATTGGTACATTGTAGGTATATAACACAATTACATTTCTCATTGGGAATTGTACCTTTATATAATGCATCTTGGTTCTTATTTTTTCCCCATTCCTAGCCCTCCCT
>NW_004624730.1:9096179-9106585 GCF_000247695.1 Heterocephalus glaber
AAAATCTTTGCTGTTATCTGAGTAATTATTTCTGATTTCATTTTTCTCAGATCCTCTTTTGTTGCCAGTTCAGAGAGTCCAGGTGGTTGAATATCAGATTGTTCCATCTAGTTTCCCTTTGGGGTTGCTGTAGGTGATCTGGAAGTCTGTTTTTGAGGCTTGTTTATGTGTCTTCTCATTTCCATGGGGAGGGGGGTGCTTCTGGCACCCACGTGGCTCACCTTCTCTGCCCTAGGAGCTTGGGATGGCAGCAGGGTAGGTTTCTTCTGGGTTCTGGGACCGGCTCAGCTTCTCTGCCCTAGGAGCCTGGGATGGAGGCAGGGAGCTTCCTTCCAGGTGCTGCAACTGGCTCACCTCTGCCCTAGGAGCCTGGGATGGAGGCTGGGAGCTTCCTTCCGGGTGCTGGGACTGGCTGAGCTTCTCTGCCCTAGGAGTCCTAGGGGCAGTTCTTTAGAGAAGGAGGCAAGCTTTGAATTCTTAACAACCAGTGCTCAAAGGAGTGGAGACATCAATGCTCCAGTCCCATAAGATGGACCTAGATGGGCATCAATGGTAACCACTGCCATACCTTATTTCAAAATCTGGCCCCAAAACCTTGTCCTTTTAAGAACCTTAGCAGTGCTCTTAAAATGTTCTTTTCCATAAAAATCTGAACATGTAATAATTATACATATTTAGGGGGAATGGTGTGCTATTTTAATACAGGTATGCAATGCATGGTGGCACATGCCTATAATTCCAGTACTCAGGAGGCTGAGGCAGGAGGATCACCATGAGTTTGAGGCCAGCCTGGGCTACATAGTGAGTTCAAAGCCAGCCTGAACTATGTAATGAGACCCTGTCTCCTGTGAGCTGACTGAATAAAATGCTATATGCTGGGTGGCTTTAAAAAAAAAAGAACATTTTCTCACATATAAATAGTGCCTTTTTTAGCCATTAAGATTTGTGGCTTAAATGCAGTGTTAGATAAGCGGTAAGGAAGAAGAGTGTAGAAGGGACACCCCAGGAGATTCTAGTGTGGGACCTATGACAGGAGCTGCCTTTGCTGGATTCAGGGCAGCAATGACTACAAGATTTTAGTCTGTCTGTGGGGTACCTCAGGATTTCTGAGGGAAGGGTGGACTTGCTTATACAAAAGAGGAAACTGAAGGATTTGTTAGGGGGCTTGAGATCAGGATATTTTATTGTAAAAGCTGTTACAAACAAGCCCTTTATCTAAATAAACTAAAATGCAAAAAGATCATTTATTTGCCTGATTGTGTAAATATCTCAAAATATACACATATTGGGATACTGGAGATACACTGGAAGGTGATTGACTTAAGCCACCAATACTGTCGCTTTTTTTAAATGCCTGTGAAAATTCTCTTTCAGGATCATCCACATGTCTGGATTATGAGCTTCCCATGAAACCAGACTCATCACTCAAACTGAGATTCAGTTTGTGACCCTAGACAGCATTTCCCAGCTTGATCACCCAACCTACTCAGCAGACTTTGCTCTGAAAGGCTGAGAATTGTTTTCAAAACTCAAGTTCCCTCTCTGAGGGTACATGCTGTCAGAGTTATCTTTCTAAAATACATCTCAGATCATGTGCTTCAGTGACTATCAGGTGCATAGAGAATTAAGCCCCAACTTCTCAACCAGGCTTTTAAAACTTTCTACATGATGCAACCCTCACTTGGCTCCCCTGTCTGTCATCCAGTAGCCCTCTTCCAGGACACACTCCCTCTCTCCACTTACCAATGCAAAGGGCCATTCTCCGAACCTTGTTTATATGCCCCATGCAATGCGGAGAGCTTTGCATAATGTCTTTTTACCCTTCTATCATTTACAAGATAAATATCTCTATAGTAAAGACAATAATAAAATAATGATCCTGATACTAGGTATAGACTTATGCACTAAATTACTGTCCAATAGAAATATGTGTGTCACTTATTACTGCAGATAGCTAAGTTAATTAGAAATTATTATAAGGCAGTTAGACAAAGTTGGGCCCTCAGCATAGAAAAACAATTGAGGCACATTCACTGGTTAGAAAAAAAAAAAAAAAGGTATTCCTTCCCCTAGAGATGAATAGCAGTGATTGATATTCTAAATAGACATCAATCTCCCTATCTCATTTCCTTTCCAGAAATTCCTTGTACGCAACCTGTTTTCCCATTTGATCCCCATTTAATCAATACTACCTGGGTGATTGTATTTGTAGTCTTATTGTTTGGTCATGGTTTTGTCCCATCTTGTAATTTTCCTTTGGATCTTATAGTTTTGTCCCACTTTGTACCCACCTCACTTTATGGCTTTGGCATATAAAACACCTTTGAAAAGCAGGGTGGATGGGCAACCCACTTTCCAGTGCCTCTTCTGTCTCTCTTAGGCAGAAGCTATCTTTCTCTCAATAAATTTTTCTACTCTTAAACTCCATCATTCCTAGAACTCATTCTTCAATTTTAGAGAACATGAACTCGAGTTTTCGGTATCTAGCAGAATTACATATTCCCCCTGTATCAATATAAATTTTAGATTTTTTAACAGTCACATTAAGAAATAAAAAAAAACAGCTGCCATCGATTGTAATAAAATATTCTGTTAGTGAACATGTAATCAATATAAAAATTAATGGGGTATTTCTCATTCTTGCTTTTTACACCAAGTCATTGAAACCCACTATGTATTTTGTACCTATGGCACATCTCAATTTAGATGCTGATTTTTTGTTGAACACATTTGATCCTATATTTAGACTTCATAAAATGTATGGTAAAACAAAAGTAGATCATATACCCGAGTTGTTCCAAACATACCTAGAAGACTTTTGATACCTGAATCAATACCAAAAACATAATCTCCTTTTCTATTCTCTCTCACATTGCCCAAACTGCTTCCATTTCAAATTTTTATTTTCACTTTCAGTTAATTAAAAATTTAGTTCCTCAGTCACATAAGGTACATTTCAAGTTCATTAGCCACATGTGGCTGATGACTGCCATGGAAGGGAGGGCAGCTCTAAGCACATTGCTACTATGAGGGAAACAAGCATGGAGACATAGTAACTTGTACTAGTTCACACAGTTAATAAGCTAAATCTCAGAGTAATTGATTTTCCCACAGTGACTTGGCTAATAAAGACTAAAGCAGGGATTTAAACTCAGAATTGCTTATTTCCTTCACCTAAACCTTTAGCCATGGTGCTAGTCTGCATACTTCATTGTTCACTCTTCTCCCCAAATCCTCACTTGATTCAAGGCCTTTTAAAAACAATCAGTATTATCTCTGCCTAGAATGGCTTGCAAGATCCATTTCAGATGTCATTCATTAATTTGGTTGATAAGGAATCTAACACTCTAAATATAGAGGACTCTAAGAAGATTTTGATTATGTGAGTTGAAACTATTAATATTTATTCCACTAGAAATTAAAACTAGGATTTTAAAAAATATGTATTATTTATTCATTTGCTAAAAAGTAACATACTGAGCTCATTATATTTAGACACAAAGAGTGGATAATTGTGAAAAGATAACTATATTTCCCAAAACAAAAATGTTACTAAGAAGAGTAGCTTTATTTTAAACTCTTGCTAATATCTTTAACATGTGACTTAATAAAAGAGTCTCATCTCTGCTTCTGTCTTTAATTTTTTACAATATACTGTTTTGGCTGAAGAATATAAGGGAAATCTGGCTTCACCCAAATATGTAATTGGAAAATAGAATAGCATCTTAAAAGTCTTTCAGATACCAATGGAAATTCTTTTTTGCTACTTTACCAAACCTCTGCAAATGATCACTTCTTAAAGGTTAGCTACTACATTGGAATCCTACCAAGAAATTTTTTCATATATTAAAATTACATTAAAATTCATTAGCCTATCTTGCACTTTCAGTGGATTTTACATATGTCTTTATAACAAATGCATTGTTCATCTGGAAAATATTGAGTCACAGAATTATATAGCTCTTTTAAATGTTGACACATCTCATTATATAATATTGTAAAATTACACTCAGTAAAACCAGCACTAATCAAGTTAGAAAAATCTTTAAGTACCAAGAAACTGTTAAGCTTGAGGCAAATACAATTTTCCCAAAATTCAAATTTTTACTTGATTTGTTTTTCGTTTGTTTGTTACTGGGGTTTTGTTGTTGTTGTTATTTTTGAGACAGGGTTTCACCAGGTAGTTCAGGGTATCCCTGCACTCACTAGGTAGCCCGGGCTGGCCTTGAACTTTCAGCAATCCTCCTGCCTCATCCTCCCCAAGTACTGAGATTTTAGGTGTGCACCACCATGCCCAGCTCTAATTTTTATTTGAATGTTGAATTTTACCAATGGGCTGTGACAGGCTCCTTTGTTCATTTTTAAGAAAATGTCTGCCAAACAGGTATAAATAACTGTCTTATTTACTTTTCTCTTGTTGCTGAGACAAAATACATGACACCCAAAGTTAAAAGGGGAAAGATTTATTTGGCTTGCCATTTATAGAACTTTCAGTCCATAATCAGCTGGCTCCAAGACAGAGGGGCAGGGGGGCAACAGTTCATGGCAGTGGACAGTAACAAAGCAACAAGAGACCTTAATAGCATCTCTCTGACACTTTTATCTTATTTAGACTACCTAGGGTAGGGCAGGTAGCACTCACACCTTTAAACCTAGGCCCTTGGGCCTAGCCCCACCAGGAATCAATCACACACTCTAGATTCAGCCACCTCCAAAATAGCCTATGATCACATGAGGCTTTGGGAGGATATCTAGACACAAACCATAACAATAACCATAGTTTAATTGCCTGTTGTTCTTTCAAGAAAAAAAATGGTGCTCCATGAACAAAGTATCTGGCTCAGCTCAATCCAGACACTCACATGTTCTTCCTTGAGCTTCTGTAAGCAGCAAAGTGCTTATGCACACTTCCCAATTTGTCATCCAGAATTGAAACAGACATTATTTAGGGTGGTACTTTAACAAAATTAATCATTTTTCCTGCTTAATTAAGGGCATGCTAAGTAAAACTGGTATCCCCCCACCCCGATGGGTGAATAAAAAAACAATACAATGACTAATGGTAAGTTTGTTATCACTGCCTCAATTTTGGCTACAATCATAAATTTTATCCATTACTGCCTTTGTACCATTAGTGCAAATGTCAATACAGTGAAAAAGGGAAACAGTATCTTAGCATTATCATGAAAATAGTTTTGAGTTCATGAGCCCCATGAAATGGTCTCCAGATCCTAAGAGTCTGGGGACCTCCCTTTGAAGACAAATCATCTACAGGCCAGATAATTATATGAGTAGGTGGGTAAAGTGGTCCAAACCAAGAGGTCAAAGGAGGCCTCTTGGATAAAGTGATATTTAAGATTAGACCAGAAATACATGTATCAGTGACTCAAGTGAACAAAGGGCAGGGTTGGAAAAGAGTGCCAGGCAGACACAGTAGTGTCTGTGCAAAAACTGGCAAAGAGATTTATATTGAAGGAACCACAAGAGGTACATTTGGCTGGGACATGAAAGGTCAGAGTGGGCACAGTAAGAGATGAGGCCAGAGAGATAGGCAGGGCCACTTTGCAAACAGCCTCACAAAAATACCAAGGGCACTGCAGCACCTCAGTTGCTCCTAAAAATGTATAGCCTGAGAATCTAATCAGGAGGAGACAAGCAGACAAACCCAATTTGAAAGAAATTCTGCCAAACCACCTGCCTGGTTAAAATGTTAAGGAACTAGAAGACAGAAAAAGGCTGGAGAACTGTTCTAAATTAAGGAAACACGACAATAAAAGCATTATATAACCCTTTATTGGATCTTGGATTAAATAAAATAAAAACACTGTCTTAGGGTTTTTGGGCTGCTGCAACAAAACATCGTAGACAGGTAACTTATAAACAACATAAATTCACTGCTTACTCTTCTGGAGGGCAGGAAGCCCAAGATCCATGTCTGGGCAGATCAGGTGTCTGGTGAAGGCTTGATGTTTTACTGATGATGCCTTGTGTGTCCTCACATGGCAGGAGGGGAAAGGAGGGCCCCTCAAGCATAATCCCTCCATCCTCACAAATTAACCACCTTTTCATACAACTACTTCCTGCTTGTTTCATTCAATTCTTTGAGACAAGAAGAACCTGGAATACAACTCCAGAAGGAGAATTGAGCAACCTAAAACCTGGTAACCTTTATTTGGTGAGCCACTTTTAGAAGGAGCTACTCATAACACTCCCAGACCATCAAATATTCTTTTAAACTATAATTTTAATGGCTGCATTACAGTTATTGATAGGATAAAAATATTTAAAAGGAGAACAATTTCTCTACACAACTGTTTTATTCTTAGTGTTTTCTTCTATGTACACACACACACACATACACACATATATATAATTTTTGGATTTAATTTTAAATATTATAAACTTTTTTTTGGTACTGGTGATTAAACCAAAGGCCTTCAAACTGAGATACACCCCCAGCCCTTTTTCTATCTTCTATCTCTCTACTTTATCATCTATCTATCCATCAATCTATTCTATGTATCTATCTAGTTTTGAGATAGGGTCTTGCTAAATCATTAAGTTGCTCAGTCATTAATTTGCCCACATCCGATGCTCAGACTTGTGAACTCCCTTGCCTCTCAGCCTCACAGAATGCTGGGTTTCCAGCTATAAGCCACCATATTCAGCTTAAAAGATTGTAAGTATTTTAGGAGTGAAAACACCTTGAATAAAATAAAGAATCTGGTCTTTACTCAATGTCACTTCTCCAAGGATACCTTCCAAAGCAGGGAATAGCCCATTAAAATGTTTGGACTGTGAATATTATTTCTAGATTAAAGAAACTATAGAAACTGTTATTTTAATATGTATTTATAAAGATGAAACTGTCACATATCAGAGCGAAAAGTCTGTGGCTAGTGATTGCAAATAAGCTGTCTATTTGAAGACACCCCCCATATCTTTGGCCTTGCACACATACTCACCCCACTACCTACTTTCTGGAAGTCTGTCCACACCAAGTTTCCTGTGACATCCTCAC
Source organism: Heterocephalus glaber (assembly GCF_000247695.1). The sequence goes on from NW_004624730.1 coordinate 9,103,201, forward strand.
GGTGCCCCTTATCTGAGCTGCAGATCTTGGTGTTGAAATGACTGCCACAGACCCTATCAGATGATGACTGCTTTAGGATTCACCAAAGCTCTGCATAATGGCCAGAGAGAGGATGAATTTCCCATTTTTCTCATTCAAGGGATATCAAATTTTCTCCTCCAGCTTTGCTGGGATCCCAGGGTTAAGAGGAAATAACTATTCTCTTTAGGAAAATTCTTACTCTTCTCACTAGGGAGGGACCATGTTCTCTTGGCCCCAAGAAAGTAAAAGCAAATGGATTCAGTCTTGAGCTGGTCTCTCATGATCTGATTCATTCTTTCTTTTCCAGGATTTTCAGAGCGACAGATGCCCCACAAATATAAATAGGTCAATGTGATCTCACCTAAAATTAAAAAATAAAAATGTGTTGGAACAAAAAGCTACAGCTTGTGTTCCAATCAGCTTTAGGCTGCTCATTTGGGAATACTCAGGAATAAGGGAGATAACAATTATAAAATCAGATTATACATAGTGTCTAAATAACAGCCCCATTGCCTGACTCCAAATCTTTAAATCCACTATAATAAGGAATACCCTCTGACTTAAAATAACTGGCTATGCAGTTGCTTCCCAAACAGGTATGTTCATTAAATGATTAAGAGATTAGAATTCAGCTTCATGGCTATTTATTTTCATCCTTAATGGTACAAACAAATACTCATTAACATGAACACTCTGGAATTTCTGTTGCATATTTAACCTACATTTAGCAAATTACAGGTGTTCTATGTGTTTTGAGTATAACAATTAAATGTTCCTGATTTAAAGCTGAATCTTGTTGGTAGCACAAAAGGAAATTTTTAAATTTAAGTGAAGTTTAAATTTAAATTAAGTTTTTAAACACACAGCTACTTCATTAAACTAGCACATTATTTCTGATATTGCATGTGTAAACAAAGTTGTTAGCACTGTATACCCCCTATGAATGTACCTTCCTATCTAAAATTCACTCAGCATCCAAAACCTTCTAAAAGTACCCTGAACTTACCATGTTTACTTAAGAATGAAGAAAAGAAACTTTAATTATGGGCATGTACCCTATCGGGAATGGAGTTAATTCTATGCTTGTTTTCAACTCTCAAGACATACTTTGTTTCAGCCCTCAGTGCTCCACTCTTCTCTGAATTCTTCCCACTCTTAATATTTATAAGACCCTAGAATCCACTGTTTCCCTGGTGCAGACTAGAATTATGTGTTCTGCCAATATCTGTGCAGTAGGGGAGGAAAGAGAGCTGGAGGAAAACACAAGGAATGTTAATAAACAATCTGATGAAGGTAAAATTGTTCCACAGGCTTTAACACTGCAACACAAAGGAGAAACCTGTTCAGTAGTATTTAATAGGCAGGGAGCCTAATTTAATTTAAAAGAGATTAGCATCATTGCCAAAATAACTATGTTTATGATATATATAATAAATTATATTATATATTATATATACCCTTGCATGAAAAATAATAAATGACAGTTTTTTCTGGGTCAAATATAATTTCTAATTAGACTCCTGTTGGGTTCTCCAACATATACACTCAGGAAAAAAGCCCAGTAAATTTAGAGTTTGGTTAAGTTTCAAATTTTGATTTTAAGATTCATTTATACTTGGAGATGTTGTGTTATTGTTTCTCTTCTCTGACTTCAGATGAAACAGGAATTATGAACTGACACCAGTGGTATAAATAGCAAGAAAGTTCTAACAGTGAAGATTCTCTGTTGTGGAACAGGAAGATTTCCCAAATTTTTGAATAGAATAAAAATCACATGGGAGTAGTATTGTCTGTCTTCAATTGCTAACTCAACTGCCAAAAATCCTGAGACAACAATTTTCTTGAGATAAAGAACTAAGCCTTTGAAATATCTGCCCTACATATGGAAAGTCCAGGCCTCTGTCTCTACCTCTGGGAACAGCACTCCCTCATAATCTACACAGTGGCACAGTCATGGCTGATTGGATGGAGACACCATCCAAACAAGAATTTGAAACTGAAACTAGGACCAAGAAAGGTGAAGGACGGTGAAACCAGTAGTGAGCTGGCTCAGAGGCCTTTAACAGTGGCTGTTAAACTACATGGACTACAAAACACGGGAAGCTGAGGAACCATGGCAGAGAGCTTGGGAATATCACCAGAAATATTACATTAGTCACTGGTTTCAGGGTGTTCCTGCATCCAGCTATATTTATGCCTTTGGGTTCCATAATGGCTGCTGTCATTTTTATGATAAATTCCTTTTTTTAGTCAAAATTAAATTCAATGAGCTGGTTATTTTTCAGCCAGGAAAGTTTTAGAAAGTATCTTTGGAAATTGACTTCATAATTGTTTATTTAAAGACCAAACTATTTCTGTTTTAAGTATTAAGTTCAGATTATCCTAACATGAACATTACTGTTAATGTTGATGTTTCAAAATCATGGTAGAGAATTAAAAAAAAATTCTTCACTTTGTTATTTTGATTATTTGCTCTTCTAAAAAAGAAGGAAATAATAAACTAGAGACAAGGGTGTGTCTTGGGACATAACTTTTGGGAAAATTTCACATTCATAAATCTTTCCTGACATCCTTAAGTAGATTTGAGTTTCCCTCTATGTACCAATGCATGTTGTTTATGACTTTATTATAAATGTACCATATTGTGTAACAATTAATTATTATTCTCTGAAATACACTGTAGCTTTACTCTGCTCTAAACACTGGGATCTGACATCTAAAAGGCCACAAGCCCAGTCCTTGAGGGAAGACAACTGGCATAATGACATTTGAAGTGGGACTTTTCTTGCTGCTCCAGTGGTTGACAAGTACCTGCATAGTCTAAGGAAGTGAGGAGCTTCTCTGCTAAGAAATAACAACCAATCATATGTCTCTTACCTGCTCACCTAAATTCAACCTATAAAAGAGAAGCCTTTTTTATTTTATTTTATTTTTTCTGAAACAGGGTCTTGTTATGTAGGTCAGGCTGGCCTTGAACTCACTATGTAGCCCAGCTGGCCTCAAACTCATGGCAATCTTCCTCCCTTGGCCTTCCAAATGCTGGCATTATAGGCATGCACCACCACACCTAGTGAGAAGCTTATTTTAAAAAAGAATTTATTTGAAGATAATTCATAGGAGGAGAGAGCTTTAAGGAGGTTTCCCTCCTTGCTCCAAAAGGCAAAGATGTCTTTCACTCTCTTCAAGACAAGTTGGATCTGCAGGGTGCCCAGAGTATAAGAAATGGTGCATTCTCCAGAAGAGCAAAAGCAATTCTAGGTAACAGAGACATGGCAGGAGGTATCACAATCCCCAACCTGCAACTATACTACAAAGCTACTGTGATAAAAACAGCATGGTACTGGCAAAGAAACAGACCTGAGAA
>NW_004624730.1:9126272-9143362 GCF_000247695.1 Heterocephalus glaber
CCCTCCACCCTTCCCTATTTGCAAAGACCTTGTTTCCATTTTTTTCCTCTTCTCATATTTTTTCCTTTCCCTTTTTTCCCTTCCCCTACCCCTCCCAATTCCCCTATGCTCTTTTAGACCTTTTACTATATTTTAAGGAGGAAAAACAAATAAAACAAGAAAGTTACTGGGTACACATTCAATTTTCTCATAGTACATTTTAAAAATGTCAATTTCTCTGCACAAATTCCTCCAGCAAATGAAATGAAGTCCTATTTTTGTGGTTGGTTTACCTCTAATATCTGTTTCTTTTGTGTTTTCATGAAATGAGGCTGTTTTACTGTAGGTAATGTTGTTACTTATTTTTTAAATATCCAGCAGAAAAATCATATCTTTTATGGAAAAATATTTTTAGCAGACATTTCAAAGCCAGCTGCTTATGATGTTTTTCGCAAGCATCTTGACATAATGGGTTATATAATTTTCAAACCTGCTAAGGCTATGGAAATTTACAAATGAAAACAGATACTTTGAAAAGAAAAACAAGACCATTTACTACTTTTTATTTGTGCGGGAGAAAAAGAATTCATTTAATAATAATAGGGATTTAAAATGTCCCCTGAAGGAGATGGGTTCAAATGTCTACTTTGATTCAAAACTCTCTTGAAGGGCACATAATTCAAGAAATGTATGGCAAAACCTCCACTCTGCCCTAAGAACAAAATAAACATAATTCGTTGCAGATAAGTGATAATTTTAAGCTTTGACACAATGATATAATTACCTAACAGCCACCTGAGCTAAAATGGTGGTAGTTTGGTTTAGTGCCCATAGAACATTCCAACAATCAGTGGCCTCTACACAGGCCTGCCTTCCAATTATAACAGAAGACGAAAGGCTGAGAAGAGTAGGTTTCAGAGATTTGTACTTCTTTTGGTTTCTAGACATAGGATTGTGGAAAAAAGAGCAATGAAAAGTTGGCTTTACAGTGCATGGTATTAAGGCCTTTCTGAAGAGTTAGGGAGGCACTTGCTGTATGACTACACATCAGAGTTGGAGAAGATGAATGTCTGAAAAATCCCTTAAGACTAAATTCAGACCCTGAGGTAAAAATATCCAGTAGTTTATCAAGTTAGTCACAGAGGTCTAGTTTCTAAACTGACTGCAAGAGATAAGACTTCCCAGAAGATACAAATTCTCAGATATATCCATCCCAATTCCTTTTTCCTGTCCTTTCAAACATTTCTGTCAGTCATTTCACCTACTCAATGTTATAGTCACTCATACAGCGTTACTGTTATTTCACATAGATGGTTATCTATTAGCCCAACTGAGAGTAAGAAAATGTTATTGTACCTGACATATTCCTTCTCTGTTGCTCTTCCTTTCTTTATGCAGATCCAAGTATAATTCCCTTGGTTTTCCTTGGGTTGAGGATCTCCCTCCCTCCCTCCCTCCCTCCCTCTCTCTCTCTCTCTCTCTCCCTCCCTCCTTCCCTGCCTCCCTCCCTCTCTGGATTGAATACAGGGCCTTCATACTGCACTACATTCCCAGCCCATTTATTTTTTAGTTTTGAGGTAGGATCTCACCAGGTCTCTAAGTTGCTCACGATAAGTTCAAACTCACAATCCTCCTACTTCAGCTTCCCAAAGTGCTGGGATTACATGTGTGTGTTACCACCCTGGGCTTTTCCTTCTCTTCAGGGTAATTTCACTGGATGTAGAATTCTAGACTGTGATTTTTTTCTCTGGACACTTTATTCCTCTCCATCCTCTTCCTGCTTGCCTAGAATTCTAACAAGAGGTCTAATGTAATTTTTAACCTTGTTCTTCCATAGGTAAGATATTCCTCTCATTCTTTGGCTTCCTTAAAAAGTTTTATTTTCTTTGGCTTGAATATCATATGTCTAGAAGTAAATTTTTGCCACTTATATTGCTTGGTGTTCTCTAAGATTTGGTGTTTTCTGGATTTGTGGTTTGGTGTTTGTCATTAAGTTTAGAAAATTCCTAGCCATTTATTACTTCGAATATTTCTTCTGGTATATTGCTCCATGTTGTCTTTCTTCTCCTGCTCATATTCTTTTCCTTTTGTGGTATTTTGTTTTGTTCTGTCATTTTGATACTGGAAATTGAACCAGGGCCTTCTCACTAAGCTACATCCCCAGCCTCTTTTTAATTTTTTATTTTGAGACAAAGTCTCACTAAGTTGCTCAAATTGTCCAGGCTGGGCTCAAACTTGCAATCCTCCTGCCTCAGCCTCCAAGACTGCCGGTGTTACAGGTGTGCACTGCCAGTCTCGGATCCCCTATCCATATTCTTATTACACATGTGCTACATCTTTTGAAATTGTCTCACAATTCTTGGATATTTTATTTCATTTTTCATTCTTTTTCTCTTTGCATTTCAACGGGAAATATTTATTGCCACTTCCTCAAGTTCCATGATTTTTTCCTTGGCTGCATCCAGTCTGCTGATGGTCCCATCAGGGGCATCTTTCAAAGTCACAGGTGTAATGGCATGTGCTTATAATCCCAACTACTCAGGAGCTGAGGCAGGAGGATTGTAAGTACAAGGCCAACCTAGACAAGACTAAGACTCTATTTGACAGAGAGAGAGAGAGAGAGAGAGAGACAAGACATCAAGACATCCTTCAGTTCCAGGACAGTGGTTTGGATTTCTTACATTTCCTTTTGAATCTTTTTTAGACCTTTTATCCCTTTGCTTATATTACCCAACAGTTTTTGCAGATTGCCTACTTTTCCCATTAATACCTTTAACATATTAATAATAGTTATTTCAAATTCCTTATATGAGGATTCTAAAATGTGTGTAGTATCTGACACTGGTTCTGTCACTTGGTTTATTTCTTTGGGTTCTGGTTTTGTTCTTGCCTTTCAATATGCTTTATATTTTTATTGGTGATGATGTTAAAAGCTGGATATGATAATCAAGTGATAAGAACTGAGTGAGTAGAACTTCAGTTAACTTTAGTATAATATTTTCTTTTAATCTGGCTAGGATTGGGCTTTGCTTAGTGCTTATTGTCAATGTAGTTTCCAGAGACATCAGAGTCTTTTCATGTCCTTTTATTTGTCTTCCTGTTGTCGTGGAGTCCCAAGAACTGCTTCCTGAACAGAGCCTGCACCTTCCCGCTGAGGTCGCAGTCCTCTGACACTGTCCTGCGGCCCTACTAATTTAATGGTAAGAGTAAAGGTTGAGGAACATTCTACAGTCTTATGATTGTGTCACAACCTGTTAGTGCATCTGTGCTCCTGGGAAGTGACCTTCACAAGTATTCTTAGCCCCTGGCCCTTAGCTAAGACAGCAAGGACAGACTGTACTGGAGGTAGGAAATTGCATTCTTCCCAGGTAGGGCAAAGATGCCACAAAATCTTTTCCCCTGAAGAGTAAGCCTTTGTTATGGGGAACACTCTGGGAATAATTCCAAATGATTATTTTTCCCTCTCCTTACTAGAGAAATAAGATTTTCCGTGGATTCATAATATCCTACAGGAGAACCCCCCCCCCCAAAAAAAGCATAGAGACCCTCTAAGGCCATGCCTTCCATGTAGGGCTCACTCTCATGTAGATCCCCAGTTGGCCTCCTACCTTCATGGAAATTCCCTAAGTGCTGCTCCAGAATTGCTCTAGCAATGATGTCCCAGGAAGCAAATCTCAGCAGCAAACCTGTTCCTTCTGATTTCAAGGTGGCATTTTGTGTGTATTGCAGCTTCATTTCTCTGACAGGCATTAGAAAAGTCATTGTTCTGGGCATGGTGGCACATGCTTGTATTCCCAGCACTCGAGAGGCTGAGGCAGGACTACTGCAAGTTCGAGGCCAGCCTGGGCTATATAGTGAGTTCAAGGCCAGCCTGCACTACAGAATGAGACCCTATCTCAAAAAACTAAGAAATAAAACATTTAAAAATAGAAAAGTCATTGATTTCCAGTTTGTTCATCTTTTTTCTTATTCTAAGGATAAGACAGTTTTAAAGTTCTTTACATGTCAGAACTAAAACTGGAAAGCCTTTCTGCGATTATTTTTTATAAAACGTCAGTGCTACAACTGAAGCTCACTTCCTCCTTCTCGCTGCCTTCCTTCTTTCAGGGAGATAGTTGCCATTGAGAGTCTGTTTGTCCAATATTAAACAGCTCCCAAAAAGGTATATGTGCTCTCTGTCCACCCATTCATTTAGACTTTACTGCTTATTATTTCTGAACAATTATATTTTTAAAAGTTGTGACAAACCACCCCAAACTTCGGTAGTTTAAAACAACAAACCTTATTTCTCTTAAAACAACAAATCCTGTAGTTCAGGTGGGCAATTATTTCTTGCTAGAAAGGTCAATAGCTTGTCTTTACCAATACGTTTACTGGTTGGATCAATGTCAGTTGGGGCAGCAGGAATGACTTAGCCACTGTCTCTCATCTCCCAACAGACTGTCCCAGGCTCACCCACATTGTCGTGGTTTCAGGGTTCCCAAGAGAGGCATGAAAGATGGAACAGTGGTGCTCAAACATTTTTCAAGTCTCTACTGTGTCAAGTTTGCTGTTTACCAAAGCAAGTCGTGCAACCTAGTGTGGGAAGGGGCTTTCTATGGAGAGGGATTATAGAAAGAGGAAATATTGGGTGGGCTTTGGCAGTCTCTACTAAACATTAAAGTATTGCTTTGGTTTTTAAATGTTACCTAAATGGCAGCACAAATCTATTTCTTTTTGCAATATACTTTTCTCACTCAAAACTCTTCATGGTTTAATCTTGTTGACAAAAAAATCTAATTTATTCATTTTAAGTGCTGTAAACTATTCCACTGTATGACCATACCATGACGTATTTATTCCATTATAAGGGACTATTACATTGTTTCCACTTTTTGTTTTTCCTATATTATGAAAATGCTGCAGTGAACGTCCTTGTAAATTTTCCTTTGAGTGCGTGTGTGCTTATGTGTGTGTATTTGTGGTGTTTGAAATTTTGCTAGAGTCGAGTTCCTTGACCTTATCCCATGGAAATTTTTAACTTTTCTCATGACCTATGTATTGTAGGATGATCGGCAGCCTCCCTGGCCTCTACCCACTAGATGTCATTAGCAAGGCTCCAGGTGTGACAAACAAACATTTTTTGACCTTGCCAGATGTTTCCTGAGGGGAAAAACAGCCTTGGTTGAGAATCACTGCCGGCTAAAGGTCTATATCCGGAAGCTGAAATTCTCGAACACAATTTTCAGTTGCTTTCCTTATCAAAGCAATTTGATAAAACCTAGTAAGCTGGATTTTTCTGGACGTACTCCTGCCATGTGACACCATCTGCCATGAGGTCATTGCTAGGAGCCAAAGTACCTGCGGGCACCAAGTTCTTGGATCTCCAGAGTTGTGAACTAAACAACCCCCCCCTTCTTTATGAAAATGCTTTTTAAAAAAAGAAAATAAATAATAATTGCAGACAGGAGAAATGAGATAAGCTTTAAACATAGGTATAGACTTGGCAACTAGATTCATCTTCTCCTGCATGAATAGTTGGGATAAATGAATAACTTCCTTTTTCCCTCTGACAAAACTTGATTCTAATGCTTTCGTGTGTCACTCTCCTTTTGATTCATGTTATAGAGCTTTTCTGTTTCCGCATCTTCTCATGACACTGTTCCCTGGCCAAGTGGAAATAAGAGTTTCATCATACTCTATAGCATAACTCACTTGCTTTTATCGGGTTGATATTCTTGATCCTAATTCAAATACCATGTTATTATATGTGTATCTACACTTCCTTCCCATCAGGCCTTGCACAGAGACTGAATAGATTTTCTCTGCTTAAACCTAGTTTTTGCATATCAGTCGTAGTGGTTTTGTGAACAAGGAATCTGAGACATTAATATAACTTTATTCACAAACCCACCAGATAGTAATGACTAACACCGATCTAACACTGCAAGTGCTTTACATATATTAGGTCATTTAAACCTTACAACAAAACCATGAGGAGAAACAGTTATCTCTTCCTTTTACAAGAGAAAACTAAGGAGCCAGAAATGAATTTGTATGGCCAAAGTTTGAGCTTCCCAATTGTCAGTATTGTGGCAGATTGGGTTCTCCAGAATACAAGTCCAGAAATGGAGATTAGTGTGGAGTAAGTTTAATAAGTGCTCTCTAGATAAACTCTTATAGAAGGGAAGAGAAGGAAGCAGAAATGGGAGAAGAACTTCGACCAAATGTGGTGTCAATAGTCTTGTCAACTCTACAGGAGTTTTGGACTCAGGTGGCCCTTCAGAGTGGTTCCAAACCTTTCACACTGACCAGTCAGTGGGTGAAAGATGCCCTTGGAAAGGAGGACATGATCTTGGTGATATGACTCTCTTCAGGCTAGGACACTTTCCAGGGAAAGGAATCATCCCAGTGCCTGGGAGAATAAGTTTCTGTGTCCTAAAGGGGAAGTGGGTAATGCATTCAGCATCCATGAATCAATCAGGAATTTTCTTAAAAGGCAGATGCTGATTCATTGTGGTAAGACTGAGACTCTGCATCTCCAACAACCTTATGGATGAAACCCCTGTGGTAAGCTTATGGTAGAAGGCCCTGGTCAGGCAGTGTCAATGCTGCAAAGCTCAGATCCTAGACAGTGTTGGACTGTGAGTCTATCATCTGACCATTCTGCTACTGACTCCTTCAAGAAATTCTTTACTAAAATTTTCATTCCAAAAACCTAAGTTGACATGGCATTCAAGGCTGACTAGTTTTAAAGCATTTTTCAGGTCCTGGCCTAGAGCTTTAATAGACACACTGTCCCAAGCATCAGTTTATGACAAAGATTCTTAGAACAAATTCAGTCAGTCCACTGAAATTTCTGGCCCCATTTGTGCACTTCTTGTAAAATCCAATTTTAGCAAAGAACAGTGATGCACCAGTTTAGCAAGAAGCCCCCATCTCCAATATTTCATCATCCTCAAGTTTCTCCTCTGGTTCTCCCAGGTAATGTCTGATCATCCTGGCCTCTCTTCGGTAAGAATCTTATTTGATTGGTTTAGTCAAAATCCCCCTCACCTAGGATGTATCCTGCTAGAAATTTTCTATCACTGGCCCCCACCATTTCCCTGAATTATAAATTCTCATTCTGCAAAACTGTATTTGGAGTTGACCCTAATCTTTCTCTCTCACTGCAAAACCCTATATTGTCACTCCTATTGCAGTGATCCCTGTACCTGTTATGCCAGTCTCCCCCCCAAAAAAAGCCACTGCCTTAGTTACTTTTCTCATTGCTGAGACAAAATACCTGACACCCAAAGTTAAAGGAGGAAAGATTTATTTAGCTCACATAGGTTTATTTAGAGGTTTTAGTCCATAATTGGCTGGCTCCAAGCCAAGGTGGGATGGCAGAGGAGACACAGTTCATGGCGGGCAGGAGGCAGCAAAACAACAAGAGGGGCCAGACAAGCCTCTTATGTCTCTTATATTATATCCAGGCTATTAGGATTAGGGCAGTGCAAAACCAATCAGTGGACTTATTTAGTAATCACACACCCTTAATCCTAGCATCCTTAGTCCTAGCATTGCATCGAGAATCAATCACACACTCTAGATTCAAGCACATCTGAAAAAGCCCCACCTATGACTGCATGAGGCTTTAGGGGGACATCTAGACATAAGCCATAACACCTGCTTCTGTGCTTTAACAAGTATCATTGAATGTTGTTCTCTTTAACACTTACTGTTGCAGTTTATCACGGGTGGCTTTCTTAGTTTTGTCTCCATTTCAAATAAGGCAAAAAGTTTCTTTAAAAAATCATTTCTACCAAGTGGTGCTAATTCAATCAACCAACCAAATTTCACATCACTCTATTATTTGTTGTTAAGGAGTTTTCAAAGTGTTAGTAATGTTTTTAACTAGAAATTCTTTTCAATTAGCCTGGCAGTTATTTTTCATTTTGACCTTTAAGCAAGCCTTTGACCTTTATATCACACATGAGAACGATGTGTGGCTACTATTGTTTTTATCAGAAAATTACCATTTTTCTATTTAAAGCATTTATTATATTCTTAGGTATGATTTTATTATATGTTAGAGCCAAGTTTTGCCCCCAAAGGATCCTATCTTAATTAAATAATGAGAACCAGTAAAAGAATTGAATTTGACATCCAGGTTCATTTATACTCAAATTTTAAGAAGCACTTCTACTCTATAAAATCAAATCTATACTAACAGTTTTCTAGGTTACAATATCCTATTAATTATATGATGATGTATTTCTTTCCATGTATGCTCCACAAGCTCAGAGGGAAAAAGTTAAGGTCCTAAGCGATTTTATAATGTCCACAGAAATTCTTTTACTTTTTTTCAATTAAAAACAAATATGTGAATATATATATATACACACACAAATAGGTACAATAGCATTGCTTAAAGAAGAGTTAAGTTCTGAGAAATGTGCTGTTAGGTGATTTTTGACATTGTGAGAATAGCATAAAATATCCAAAACACTAAGATGGCTGCATGTCACTAGGTAATATAATCATATGGGACCACATTGTATACATGGTCAGTCTCTGAAATGCTATGTAGTACATGATCATGTGTGTTTGATTGTGTGTGTGTATGTGTGTTTCTTTAGAGAGATCAAGTAGCAGAGAGACAGAAAAAGAAGTGATCTACTTGAAGACATTTATTGAACTGAGGAAATAAAATCTTGAACTGGGCACTACTCTGGTTAAGAAACCTCTTCTAGTTCAGCCTGTTCCCTAGGCAACAAATGTCTGCTTTTAAAAAAAGAAAAAGAAAAAGGGAAAGAAAAAAAAAAAGGACAGTACTTGAAGTAGTTAAGATTTTAGAGGTATTCTTCATTCAGGAGATTCACAATGGAAACCGATTTGTTCAGTTGCAGTTATTAATGATGACTTTATCAGAAATTGGGTCAGAAGATAGAGCAGTTGGGCATCTAGAATGGTGCTTCACAAAGTGTGATCCCTGGGCCAGCTGTGTAGAGGTCAGAGGTACCACCTGGGAGCTTGTGGGAAATGTGAATTCCCTTACTGCATGCTAGATCTGCTGAATCTGAAACCAGAGCTGGGGGAAGCGAGGGGGAGAGTATTGTATCCTAAAAGCTTTCCAAGTGGTTCTGAAAACAAAAAACACAAAACTTTGAGAACCATCATGGCTATGAACTAGTCTGTTTAGAAGTGCTTCTATCCCAGAATATATTTCAACAAACATGTATAGACATGTGCGGACACAAAATCTGTAATACTAGTTTGAAGGGACTTGTATTAAAACATTTGTATCAAAAAGAAATTCCTTTAAAATTTGGAATTTCTTACACAGGATTGGGTCAGAATAGCTAGTCTCTAAAGTTCCTTTTAGTGTCTTTTCCTATGCCTAAACTACAAGTGTCGCAGGTTTTGCACAGAGCCTCAGCACTGAAGATGCCACCATTGAATTTAATTTCAAACTGTATCTGGAAGAACAGTCAGCAGGAGGAGACATCTTTCAGTAGGAAAGAAAGCTTCTTTATTCTTTAAACAGAGTGGAAAATGACTCCCATCGGATTGTTAAAAGCAGCCTTCCTGTTGAGGGAGAGATGTAGATTTCAGTGCTCACTCCTTTCTCCCTGCTGCTTAGACAGAAGGTCAGGGAAGATAAGGGCCTGAAACAGCAGAGAAGATTCTGTCTGTATTTTGTTCCTGGTCTTTCTTCCATTTACTGATTGATATTGGGGAGATAGCTATGAGTCAGTAACCAGTGGTTGAGAAGAAAAGACCCTTGTTTTCAAAAGTATAGAAGAGATAATCTAATGTACTCATAGCCAATAGCCAAGAGAGAAGTTGGGAACTTCCAATAGTATACTTGTCTAAAATCCTGCAGCTGTCCACTCCAGCTCTAGAAAAAATTGGATATAAGGTAGTCCGTTAAAAAGGAAAAAATATCTAATAACACATGGAGAGACAAGCAAAGCTTACACTTCAGTTAAGATATTAAGGCTTAGGGTAACAGAAGGTATATAGTTATTTTTAAAATCACTTTTTGATTAACACAATGTACTGTATTAGTTACTGAAGTACTAGTGTTTTTCAAGTGGTTTGTGTATTTTGTTCTAGTAATTCTATACTTTAAAACTATAATGAATGGGGGAAATTGTTGGTCAGTCATTCAGTAATGTTTCACAGCTACCATTTCACTTTCTAAGACACAATCTCATTTAATTCTGATAATCCTCTGAGTTGCATTGCTATAATATTCATTTACTTTCTGTATGAGAAAACTATTGTTAAGAAATTTAGCCAAGTTCACCTAGCCAATAAATAAGGAAGGAAAGATGTGATCTCTGGTCTGAATCCAAGCCCTGTTCTTATTTCTCCCTTGTTGACCTCAATCAATAAATAATAACTGTATTCCCAGTGAACATGCAGTGAACATATGCATTGTCTCTATGTGCTATGGTTTGAATATGTTCCCTCCCAATGCTTATGCTGAAACTTAATAACCAATGCGATGGTACCAACATGTAGAGTCTTTAAGAGCATATTAGGTTATGAAGGCTCCTCTGCACAGGAACACGATTAAATGCCCTTATAAAGGGCTCACTGGAAAAAGTTTGCATCTTCTTCCCTTCCATCTCCTGCCTCTAAGACCCAATGTTTGTCCATTCTAGAGGATGCAGCATCAAGGTGCCATCTTAGAAGTAGACAGTAGCCCTTGCCAGACAATGAGGCTTCTGGTACCTTGATCCTGGACTTTCAGCTGCCAGAAATTCAAAATAATATGCCTGGAATGCTCATTTTTCATTGTAATACTATCACAGGAGGCACAACCTTTGAGTCATTCAATGTGACAAGTTAAGCAAGATTTAGATTTATTTTCTAGATCAGTAACTCCCAAATTTTAGCATGCATCAGCATCACTTGGATATCTTGTTACAAAACTGATTGCTGGGCCTTGAATTTCTGGTTTAGTAAATCTGAGGAGGTCCTAAAAATTTACATTTCTGACAGTTTTCCAGGTGCTATTGCTGGTAACCCAAGGCCCACATTTTGAGAACCAGTACTAACCATAGGAGCCTTTTAGAGCACATGTTAGCACATTCACAAATTGATGCCTGATTCTGACATTGACTCACATTTCCTAAGGACTATAATTTTGCTGTACTTCTACATCAGTACTTTGCCTATTCTAGGTTGATGCATGGTCAGGCTATGTGAATGCTTCACAACAACAAATAAATAGTTGCCATAGCAATTTTGTTTTACTTGAGATATGTATTTGGACAGGATTTAGGATTAGAGTTGAAAATGTAGTCAATCATTTAATAAATAAAATGAGCAATCACAATGGTCTCTTCTGATCTGGCTGCATTGATCCAGGCTCACCTGATGACTGGATTTTAATTAGTGGCTGATGTACCCACTTTAAATCTGCTGCAGGTTCATTCCTCAGCTACATAGTGGACCACAGGAAGCAGGAGTGGTTCTCCTGTATGCTCTGTTTTCTGTCTGCAGACCTTCATACAATTGACAACTCCATTTGCTACCATTCCTAGATTGCAAATGAGAGCTGTATGTGCCACAAAAAGAACCTTTAGAAAAATTGTATTTTATGTGCACACTTGGGGTTTGAGCAGGAAGTGACTGGGGAGAGACTTGAGAATTCTCTCAGCCCACAGCTGGCTTTCCTAACACAACAGATTAAAGTACAAAAGCCCATTACTGTTAACTGCTCAGTGCCAGGTCACATGTGCTCCGTGGACTTGGAGTTGGAAGTCTGATTTTAGCCTTCATTAGGCATTGGCTGTGTGATATTGAATAAGTCAATTACTTTTTCTGTACCTCAGGTTTTATTCTCAAAAGTAGAAATCTTAATGTCACCTGAGTTCCATAACTGGGAGTAATCTAGATAATAAATGTAAAAGTACCTTTTGAACTGTAAAATTCCATAAAATTATAAGATATTTAATATATTTGAATATTTATGAGTATCAGAAACAATAATAACTTGACCTCTCTGTTTTCTAAATTGTTATTATTTTATGACCTTCTTGGATTTTATTTACCCATGTTAGACACCTATGTTAGTCACCTTTGCAGTACTATAACTAAATCCCTCAGATCATTAACATATAAATGCATAAGATTTATTTTGGCTCACAGTTTGGAAGTTCTCATCCAAGACTGGGTGGCCCCATTGCTTTGGACCTCTGTTGGGCATAGCAGATAGGAACAGTGGGCAGCACATGGCAGAACAAGCTGTTCAGCTCATGGCCAGGAAGCAAAAAGGAGAAGACAGACACACTCCACTTCAAGGATGTGCCTTCAGGACCTAAGAACTTCCCATAAAGCTCCACTTCCTCATGGTCCCACCATCTCACAATGGTACCACCCTGAGGACCAAGACTAAGGCATTGACCTTTGGGGGAGAGTCAACATCCAAAAGATAGCACCACTCATATCCTGTTTGAAATAGAGTGAAAGCTAGAGAAATAATATGAGAAGTAGATGATAGACATAGGTAGATGACAGGTAGATAGATAGATAGATAACTAGATAGGATTAAATAGGAATTTCAGACTGTCTTAGTTTCTATCTTTGTTGCTGGGACACAATACCTGACATTTGCAACTGTAAGGAGAAAAAGGTTATTTTGGCTCACCATTTGTAGAGGTTTCAGTCCATACTCAGCTGGGTCCGAAAGGCAGCATTTGCCGAGGGCCATGGTGGGGGATAAACAGTCCATGACACAGCAGGCAGGAAGCAGAGAGGGGCTTCATGGAGGAAGGAGTGAGACTGACCCTTCTAGGCCACATCCCCAGGGACCCAACTCCTCTGACCAGGTTTTACCTCCCAACATTGAATTTAGCTATAAATCCATCAGTGAACTTCTCCATTGATGAATATCACACACCCCTGATCAAATTACCTCCCCAAAGCCGCACCTATGAGCTCATGAGGTTTGGGGGTGCTATCCAGAAACAAACTATAATACATTTCTCTGTGTGCTAGCTAGTTCCTGGCATCAATGAAGCCAAATTCTTATAACCTGTTACATATAGTAGCCACTTTTTAAGGTTGACCATGTGAATTTTCAATGAGAATTCTATTCTTTCCTACCTAGCACATGAAATCAGTGATAGGTACAGACTGTAAATGGCAAGGTCTTTACTAATTTATTTACTTATTTGAAAATTTCATGGATATCTATTATAAGCCAGACACCATGATCAGCACTGAGGATGCAGAAATGTCACCTTCTATTACTCTCTATTCATAGCAATACATTTGTTTCTTCTTGGCAATACTGAATTTTGTAATTATCTAAGCTGTTGTTGGCTTATTTATTTCCTGGTTCCACTACTACACCATAAGCTCCACAAAGACTAGTATCAAGTGTACTTTGTTATAATTTTGTTCCCAGACCTATTGGGATTGAATGAATTAATATGATGAAAAAGGTGCATCCTTGCCCTCAAGGAGCTCATAGTCGAGATGTGTTATTTATGTTGTGAGTTGCTGAAGAGCTGAAGATTGAAAGAATTGCAAAATACTGAAGAGGGATAAAGTGAATAATTTTGCCAGGAGAAGGTATCACTGAGTAGGGGATATTTGAAATGAGGCCTGAAGATTAAGTAAGAGTTGAGAAAGTAGACAGGGGCACTGTAGGGTGATATCCCAGCCACAAGAAACATATGTGAAGGGATATCTGTATTCTAGAACATGACATGGGGGAGGATCCAAGAATAGCAGACATAATTGGAGCACAAGGCATGATAGGTTGTGATAAACCTGGAAAAGGTTAAAGAGAAAAGATTAAGAAGGGGCTGGGCTGCCATGCCATGTTATTTGTTGGAACCTCACTATATTGAGGGAAGTCATTAGAGGCATAGGAATAATATCATTAGAATGTGAAATAATGTCATTACAAGGTAGAATGATATCTGCAATGTCAGCAGAAAGGGTAAAGTGATGCCAAAGACTCTGATTGGAAGAGGACTCCAGCCAACCAGGCAAGAAATGATGAGATCCTAAACCAAAGCATAATCCTGGGAGTGTAAACAAGAGGAAATATTTGAGAAGTATTTAAAGCAAAATCAATGCGACCTCAAAACTCAGAATATGATGGGTTTTTATTAGGGCAGAATAACAATTCAATTTATATAACACTTATTATGTACCACATAACTATTTGTTAAATATATTCTAGGTACTTTAAAGGCATGAATTCATTTATCTTAGTAGCCTGGTGAGCCCTATTACTGACTCAGTTTTACAGAAGGGGAAATTGGGGTGCAAAGGTGTTAGGTAACTTGCTTCACATCACAAAGCTAAGTGATAGAGCCAGGATTTGAAGTCATGTAGTCTAGGGTCCATGCTCCTAAACACTAAATAAGCAATTACACAGTTGCCTTGCCTCCAAGCACAGGACCTCCAGCAGTAATTGCAAGTGGTTACAAAGGATAGGTCAGCTCCTAGAAGCCTTGAGTGACTTTGTCTTTCTTTTGTCTTCCAAATACTAACAAAATACCCTCCTTCTCTAATATTAATGATTTCAATGACTTTCTGAATCAAATCAAATGGGGCTGAAAAAGGAGACCACTGGCTCTGAACAGAGGTATCTCTGTTCCTGAGAGGTATCTCTGGCCTGAGATACAAAGATGGATGGTGGTGGGTTGGCCCTGCAACACATTCCATGCACCTGAAGGAAGGAACATTAGTACCTATGATGGATGGGGCTTGGATAAAATGGCTAAATTAGGGAGATCATCTTCTTTGCTTGTCAGAAACCAACTTAACATACACAGTGGGCTTTTCCCTCCAGTTCTTAGGAAGTTTCTTATACAAAATGTAATGTAGGCTATGCATTTTGATGAATCTGAAAGTTAAACCAAATGGATACAGAATTAGCTTTCAAATACACATGTTATTGGAGGGAAGAACACAACTTATTAGAGAATAATCTAAAAATGACGTTTTTTTCATTCTCTCATGCACATATTCTTAAAGCTTGGCCTATCTCTTCAAAGCTGGGAGCAGAGAATGTGGCACTGGCTCAGTGGATTGGAAGCAAAGCCAGCAGGAAGACAATGCTTAGGGGAAATGGTTCTGAGACCCATTTGGGTGGTGGCAAGAAAACAACCATTGGAGAAATGTTTGAGTCTTTATTTGTGCCTGTGAGTTTCTGTCCCAAATATAGAATTTGAATCTTAGCAAAATCTCTGTTCTGTGATGCTGGGAGAATTTTAAAATAAATCTGTGAATAGAAACTATGCATTAGCATTTCCAGGAACTGGAACTAGCAGAATAAGATAACTGCTAATGTTGGATGATATAAAAAATGGACATCTATTATTATCTTATAAAAGTATGCATATTAAAGTTAAAAATTATAATTTGTTAATGAGACTAAAAAAAATTGTGGCAATGTATGATTTGAAGTGTCTTTGAGCACCAGCTATAATGTTTTCTGGAAGTCATTTTAGGATCAATTATATTGGCTGACTTGACTTCGGAAAATCTAAATTTACTGATATTGGCAAGAAACAACAAAAGTATTTCACTTACATTTTTCTAAAGCCTATTTTTTTCATAATCACTGTAATAATGAAATATATACTTTTCCATGCAAAATTTGTTTTGTGTTACTGTGCTGGCAGGCTATTGCCTTATTGTCAATATTTTTCTATGTGGACGACAAGGGCAACAAATGAAGTTCAAATGGAAAAATAAATATCAAATTTTAAAATTGTGCTATAATATGTGTGACTTAAAGCTTACCATCTTAATCACTGTTAAATGTACAGTTTAGAAGTATTAAGTAATTCACATTGCTGGATAACCATCATTACTGTTTAAACATGAAGTGTTCCCAAAGATTCAAGTATTGAGGGCATGGTCCCAATGTAGCAATATTGAGAGGTTAGGCCTGGAGAAGTGATTGCATCAAGAGGGCTTTAACTGGAAGTGGAAGGAGCAGAGGAAAGGAAAGAAGGCAAAGGAAAAAATATGAGAAAAGGGAAAAATGGAAACAAAGTCTTTGTAAATAGGGAGTGGTGGAAGAGTTGAAGTGAGGGCAGGGGAATGGGGAAAAAAATAAGAATCAAGATATATCATGTAAAGGTACAAATTCCCAATGATGAATGTCATCATACTGTACACCTAAAATGTACCAATAAACTTAATGAAAAAAAAAGTGAGCTTTACCTTCTCAGTAGATAAATCCACCCATGAGATTACACGACAGCATTATAGGGAGGTGATGGAAAAAGGTGGTGGGCTTGAGTTGAAGGGAGTGAATCATGGGGCCATGACCTTGGAAACCATTTCTGATCCCTAACCCCTTCTTCTCTAGCTCTTTCCCTTTCTCTCTGCTTCCTAGCTGCCATGAGGTGAGCAGCTTACCTCAATCACACCTTTCTGCCATTATCTTTCTGCCTTACCAAAAGCCTAAGAGCAATGAGCCAATTGACCATGGACTAAAACCTTTTAAACCATAAACCAACATAAATACTTCTCCCTTTAAGTTGTTTTTCATCACAGTGGAAAGCTGACTAGATTGCCATGATAATATATATATTATATATAATATATATTAATATATATATGTTTAAATTATTCATCCATTTACATTAAGAGGGTCCTTGAGGGAAAATGTAAGTCACTCACCAGACTCCCTATAGTAGAAGGCTTCACCAACCCCTTCCTACACATGGTAAGTAGGTTGTAAAATTATTGAATGAATGAAGAGATTAGTAAACTCTCATTGACACTTTTATCCCTTCTCTACTGGAAAAACATGAATGATGTCCATAGAATGTATGCAGTTCTATTTTGTCCCTAATCAAAGATTCCTTAGAAATCAGACGGCTCTGGTATAATCCATCTGAGGACTCAGTGGCCCAGTGATATTGAATTTTAGGTTCATTGTCCATGGTGGTCCTGCACATTTGTTCACATACTTGCTTGGTCTGTGTCCCATAGAAATAATGTCAGAAGTACAAAGCAATTTATATTTCTTCTCTGTCTACCTGGTATTTCTGATATTCTTTTTTTAAAATTTTATTTTATTGGTACATTTTAGGTATACAATATAATGACATTCATCATTGGAAATTTGCACCTTTACATAGTCTCTCTTGGTTCTT
>NW_004624730.1:9157645-9175255 GCF_000247695.1 Heterocephalus glaber
GTATCTGTTTTATGGATTCCATTTGTTTCCTATGTTGGGATTCCATCATGTTCCTCAGCTCCTCTCTAGATTTATTAATCATGTCTTGCACTGGGTGCACAATCTCTGCTGTTATCTGAGAAATTATTTCTGATTTCATTTTTTCCAGATCCTCTTTTGTTGCCAGTTCAAGGAGTCCAGGTGGTTGAGTGTCAGAGTGTTCCATCTCATTTCTCTTTGGGGTTGCTGTAGGTGATCTGGAAGTCTGGTTTTTAGACTTGTTTATGTGTCTTCTCATTTTGATGGGGAGGCGGTTGCAGTTGCCACCCTCACAGCTCACCTCCTTTGTGCTGGGAGTGATGGAACAGCAGCCCGGAAGCCCCTTCCTCTGGGCTGGGAGTGGTGGAAAAGCCATTTCTGCTATTTTTAGCCTGACCTAGCCCAGCCTCATTTGTCAGCAACTCTGGGTTTTGACATTGGCCTTCTCTGTTCCCTTAGGCAGTAGCTCAGACTGCCAAATTCCAAATGAGTGGTGAATGTGAGAAGACAATGTAAATAATCATCACTGTGTGCCAGGAACTATTATACGTGTTACACGGGTGATTTCAATTAATGTCCAAAATCACCCTCCAAGATAAGGCTTGGGTTTCCATTTACAATCATTTTGTGTCATTTGTGATTATATATGCCATTTCATTTAATTCTTAAAGTCACCTTATTATATTCCTAGTATTACTAATGAAGAGACTGATGTTCAAAGATGTTAGAAATCCTTGCTGATTATTTAACGATAAGTGACAAAATGAGTGTGTCAGTCCATTTTCTGTTGTTAAAATAAAATACTGGAGATGGGATACTCTTTTGTAAATAAAAGAGTTTTTATTTCGCTCACAGTTTTTGGACGTTCAAGGGCATACCACCACCATCTTCTTGACTCTAGTAAGGGTCTCAAAGTAAAAGGCATCTCAATGATCTGAGCATAGTGAGCCTGGAAAGGGGTGCTTCTTGCTTTTGTAAAATAAAATCCTACTCCTTGCAGGAACTAATCGAGGTTCTGTGGAAACTACATTAATCCTTTCTGATGACAGTGTCCCAGTGACCCAATCACTTCTTACTAGGTGCCACCTCTTATCCTTCTTAATGTTACTACTTGAGGGGACAAGATCCCAAAACATGAAATTTGGGGAACACACCTCAACCACATGCAGACCAAGGCAGATGGGATTCAAATTCAGGCCTGTCTCAATCCTAAGTCAATACTATTTCTCTCAACTCTTTCTCATCTTCCCCTTTGAGTCATGTGAATTTGATTTTTGCTAATATAGCTGATCTTTTGCAAGCTCTCAAAATGTTTTTATATATATTGACTTTTTCTTACCATCCATTAGTCATAAAGATGATGATTCAGATATTCAGAGTTCTGTGTCTTTGATTTGCTTCTAGGAGAAATAGTCTTGTTAAAGCCTACGGCTATTTTAAATATGTATAATTATAAGAAGCCTTACATCAAAACCAGACACTGGCCAGACAGACTTGAACATAGAAATTGACCTTCATTAACACTATTTGAAAAAGGGATGGGGGATGCTGACAGAAAAGTAGGTTAATAGCTCAAACTCTCTGTTGAAGAGTTTCATCTTAAATGAGCAATTTCATCTTAAATGAGCAAAAGACCAAACATGACACATCTATGGTTCTTTCATCACATTAAAAGAGCAATATTAATTTTTTGTGTCTGTTTTTCACAAATCTTTATATTTGAGATTTTAATAGATTTACCCAAAATAATTCCATTGTCCTCTTTTCTTGCTCCCCTCCATTACAAAGGTAGTGCATTTTCATTGTAGAAAAATTGTGAAACATAGGAAAGCAAAAAATGAAAAATGCCCCTTTGTTGATGTCCTTTCTTGATGTCACAGGAGAAAAGACCATTCCATTATAAAATGTCCTCCACAATAGCTTTCTTCTCTGTCCTTAGCATAGTATATAGATTTGTTAATTCAACCCAAGAGTGAACTCATGTCAAGTAAAGAACTGAATATACTTTTCTTAGGAAAGCTAACAACTCTTGATAGTTTGTAACTAATTTTTAGCTTGTGATTTCTTTTTATCTTAAGAACAATTTATCATAGAAAAAATTACTAAACCTCTTGTTGAATTTTTATTTATGTCCATCTTTACAAAATGGTTTTGAAATCACATCGAACTTCATTGACTGGACTGTGTCATTATTTGTTCATTTCCAAGTTCACACTTTCCCCTGGGAGAATAGTTACCTTTGTAGCATGTTTTCAGTTATTTCTAGGCTTGAAAATGCTGTGACTTTGGGAGAATGGATGGCATACAAGGAAGCACCAAGCACAGAGTCATGCACTTAGTAAGTGCTGAGCAACCACTAATGACATCACATTAGAAGGTTGCTTAGCTTGTGTGGCTGAAAAGACTTATGCAGGAACTGCAACTCCTCCACTCCCTCCATCCATTGCATCCTCTCTAAACCTTGCTGCACTGTGGAACACCAAAGGGCAGATAGCACACACATCTTTTTAGCAGTAGAGTAAGAGAGAGTGTTTTAATAAAGACCAAACTATTAATCTGTGAAGACTGTTTAAAAAGTAAATTTACAAGAGTAAATTTCAGTGTATTTTCTAACATGGTTTTGTTTGCCTGAGACCATCTATGAACTTCTAGATTGTTCCAGCTGGATATTTTACAACACTATAATTGCAACAGACAAAAGTAAACAACTTTTTTTTCTGTTCATTATTCCACCCTTAGGGCTTAAACCAGTCCCTGTCATGTGATTTTACCTACCCCTATTTCCAATTTCTTTCTTGGTTGTAGGAACTTACTGCAAAAGTAATTTTTGACTTCACCTTCTTCACCCTATATCCACTTTGTCATTACATCTATCAAATCTGCCTACATTGTGTCTGTAGAAGCATTCCCTTGATTCTATTCTCATTACTTAAGAATAAATATACTTATTTGGTTGGCATAATGTGAAATCCCTTCTCAGGATCAAGAGAATAGGCACATCCAAGATGGACAGGAAAAGAGTAGAAGGAAAAGGACAGGATATTCCTAAGAGTCATATCTCTTACTAACTAGTGTCTTCTGCCTAATGGAATGGAGCCTGTGACTGCTAAAGAATTTGTGAAACCAGGAAGGACAGACTTTCCCGATCACTTCTCCCCCAAGTAAATACCATGGAACTCTGTGAGATGAAGTAGTTATTAGGGGGAGATAGAGAAGATATTAGGGGGAAAAGGCATGTAGCAAAAATACATATGGGAAATTTGGAATTAGACAATTCTGAGATAGAGTAGGTATTGGGGTGGGGAGCTTGTAGCAAAAATACACTTGGGAAATTTAGAGTTAGACAATATTAAGCCAATAATTTCTTATAGTCTTTAACTTGCTTACATTGGATTGTGAAAACCATAAGGGGAAATGATGGTGCACTTATTTCACAAACTTACTTCATAATATAATCATTTTTCTCCAGACTCTGTTTAAAAGATCTGAAAGAGAAATAGCCTATTCAGGGCACTAGAAGGCACTCAGAATGTCAGAGTGTAGATTATAAAGCTCAATCTGAACACAGAGAAATACTGAACAGGAGGCTGTTAGATCTTGGGAAGTCTTGTTAGATATGTTGTGAAACTGAGATGTTAATGTCAAAGAAAAGCCACTGAAAAATCAGACCAAGCAACCCTCAAGTAACAGCTACTGCAGAAAGAAAAATCATATTTAGGGGAGAAAAGGAGACTGTTGATGATGTAAAAAATAAAAAGTAGATAAGAAGACAGAGAGCAACTAAAGGCCATACATCTAACCTCACCAACAATGAAACTCCCTTCATTGATTATAACTCATAACTTATATCACTATATCATAATCAATATTTTACACTACAAGGAATTTAGGTGGAAAAAATGACAAGAAGTTCTGCTTCTATTCGTGTAATTTTTATTTTGCATAGTAATAAATCAATATCTTAAAAAGTCCTAAATTGGAGACTATTATTAGACAAGAGGAAGGGAGTAAGAGTAGGAGTTTGAGAGAAGGTATAAGGAAGGGTAATGTAGAGATGGATATGATCAAAATGTGCTATATGTATGTATGGAAATACCACTTGAAACCTAATGTTTTATAAAATAGGCACTAATAAAAATATATTAAAAAGTCCTAACTTGCCTTTTAAACAACCCCTATAGAGCACAAATATTTATTTTTAGAATAAATACATCATTACCCAATACTATTTCATTTATAGTTTTTCAGTGGGAGAATTAGTGTCCTCAATTTTGGGAATATAGATTTGAGGTCATTATTGACATTAGAAATCACTCTTGGGCAAAGTACAAATAACCAACAAATATATGAAAAAATGCTCTACATCTCTGGTCATTAGAAAAATGCAAATTAAAACAATGCTAAGATTTCATCTTACTCCAGAAAGAATGACCAACCGTCGTTAAGAAATCAAGCAATAACAAATGCTGGTATGGCTGTGGTGAAAAAGAAACCCTCCTTCATTGTTGGTGGGAATGTAAACTAATACAACCATTATGAAAATCATATGGAGATTTTGCAAAGAACTGAAATTAGAAATATGACCCAGCTATCCTCCTGCTAGGTATTTTCTCCAAAGAGTTTAAGTCATCATACTTCAGTGATACATGTATACCAATGTTTATAACAGCACAATTCATAATAGCTAAATCCTGGAAGCAGCCTGTATACCCATCAATAGATGATTGGATATAGAAAATGTAGTATATAAAAAAAGAAAATTTAGTATCTATATATAATGGAATACTACTCAGTTATAAAGAATGATACATTTGAGACATTTGTAGAAAAATGGATGCACCTGGAAAATATAATGTTCAGTGAAATAAACCAGGCACACAAGCTTAAATACCATATGGTAGCTCTCATTTGAGTGAGGTAAAGTACAAAGAAAAAAAATGATGAAGTATAGATACAAGGGGAAAGATTTCTTGCAATAGGGAAGTGGTCCAAGAGACCAAGGATGAGGGGTGAGGAGGAGGGGAAGGGGAAATAAGAATAAAGATATGCCCTGTACAGGAACCTAATAACCTCAATGAACATAAACATTATGTGCCATAACATGAGCTAAGATTAATAATATCAACAGGAATGAAAAATAGGATAGGGAAATGGGGGGGGATTAAAAAAAAAAAGAAACATGCTATAATATGTACAGGCAATCATTCCCCAAGATGATTATAAACTAAGTGAACTGCAAATATGTACAAAAAAATTAAAAGAAATCATTCTCATATGTTAGGGAAAATATTTTCAATTAAAAATACTTGCTACTTTAATGGTTAACTAATTTGGAGAGGAAGTTAACTGGGAAAACTTTAAGCTTAACAGTCAGTTGAAAATTAGTGAAAAATTGACATAAAACATTGCTGAATGATGACAATGAGAAAAAATTCATTTAACTTTTTCAGACAAATATACTTGTCCCCTGGGTTTTCTGAATTTTATTTTTAAATAAACTGCCATAACATAGGATTACTTTGATTGAAATATAGCCTTCTTACTAAATACCTCATCACAGCATGTTTCCAATGACAGGCAACTTATATTCCACCTTTTCTAAGATGTTCCTTTCTTGCTTTTGTACGGTCCTCTAAAATTGAATTACCTTATTTTCCTCTCATCTTCTCACAAGGTGATTCCGTTCTTGGGCCCCATTTCTCTTTAGAAGGGCTTTTTACTTTTGTCTTTCATTTATTAGATTATCTAGCTTTTTTTCTCAGTGCTAGGGTGGGTGTGATACTTTTTGCAGTCCTTTTATATCCTTAGAGGAAGTGAGGGCTTTTTGGCTCATGTTAATTAATTTTATATTACTGTGCATATATTCAATATCTGTAACCAACACAAATATTTCAGAAAACAATAATTAATCTCTGATTTTTTCTATTGTGATATATTCTTTTCTTTTTATTTTCTTTGGTATGGTATTGCATTTCATTAGAAAATGCTAGTTGTAACCCACTAAATTAATTCTGCCATCTACTAATTGGGTCATGAAGTATAGTTTTAAAAACTGTAGTCTGATATGGGAGGGAGATGTATAAACTTATCATTACAGTATAGTGTTTAATTCTACAGCATTCACTTCATCTATATATGATACATATTATATAAAGAAGGTTGTTATTTGAAAGCAATAAACCCCAACACTAATTTAAGAAAAATAAATAATTTTGTAAGGTATCACTCAACTCATAGCTTCATGGGAAGATGAAATAAGCTGCTTTTAAAATGTGGAGGATCCAATAGCTGAGAGCCCAAGGTCACACTGATTAGGAATCTGCTCCTTAGGACATTGTTCCTGGCAAACCTTGCCCACTCTGATGGCTGGACTTATGCCATTGACATTATCACTATGACAAGCAATTTCCCAAGAGTCCCTATATCTTCTGTCAATCTAAAAAGAGCTTGGGTCCTGATAGGGAGTATCAGATTGGCTGAATAAGGTCTCATAATCTGTCCTCTACCTCCTATAAATTGGTAGGGGGAATGACCAACCCATGAGCTTCCTAAGGGGTTGATTTTCCTCAAAGTAAAAAGGAGGTATAAAAAAGTATCACCTTATATTCTATAATCACCCTATATTCTATTTTAAATAAATTTTCTTGATTTTCATTGATTTAGTTACTTAGTTATACAAGCTTGACTTCTGTAATTATAGCTCAGCATACAATTTTTTCTCTAAGATCCAGGCCTGGAATATACAACTTCCCAATTGACATCTCCATTTGGAGCTCCATTGGGAGCTCCTTCAATTTAATATCTCAACATATCCAGGGATGTGTTAAACATCCATAAAGATCTTCTCCAATTAGGGCCAGGGATTTAGCTCAGTGGTTCCACCGCCTGCCCTGCAAGCCGAAGGACTGGAGTTTGATCCCCCGTACCAAAAAAAAGATCTTCCCCAATTAAGTGTCTCAACATATCCTTGGATGACCTAATGATCTACCTGCAAAATTTATGCATTTAATATTCCAGGGACAAACATTTCCATCCATGTATTCATAAGATACAGGGACCTTCAAAACATTCACTTTCTTCCCTCCACACATCTAATTCATCACCAATCTTATTAATTTTGTTTCTTGAGTGTCTCTGAGACTACCTTCTTCTCTCAATTTCCACCATCATCTTTTTTTATCCAAGCTAGCAGAATCTCACCCACTACCAGTCTAACCCACGTATCTATGCCTGTTCTAGTCCTTCTATTCAGGGTTTACCGTGTATGCCTTTTTAAGACACAAATCTGATCATGTCATTCTTATTAGTTAAAATCATTCAATAGCTTTTGTATTGGTCAACTTTCCCACTGATGAGACAAAATAACCTGACATACACAGCTTTTATTCCCTGACATACACAACTTGAGGTTGGAAATAATTTGTTTGGCTCATATGAATGCCTCTGAGCTATTTAATTTGTTGAACTCCAATCTATGGCAGGCTGGCTTCAAGGCAAGAATGTTATGGCAGAAAAGCATGGTGGAACAAAGTTGTTTACTTTATTAGATGGGAAATAGAGCACAAGGGAAGGAAAGGGAAGGGAAGGGAAGGGAAGGGAAGGAGAGCATCATAGAGGAAGTGGCCAGGAAGCAGACATATTCTACAAGGTCGTGTTCCCATGACCCACTCAGATATACCCAAAAGTGTGCTTTTACCAATCTGATAGGTATCTCAATCTGACAATCAAGCTGACAATCAAAATAACTACCACAGCTTGTAAGAACTCCTGATTGGAATCCAATAGGACTTTTCTATGTACAGATCTTATTATAAATTCCACATGTTTTAAAAACAGGATTGGAAGAAAAATTTCTTCTAGGCTATGACCCTCCTTTGATCAAATAGCTGGTTGCAGTTTCTGGATGCTTTTTCAACAACCTTTGCAAAATGTGCTGTAATGTCCAATTCTCTGTAATATGGACAGCACCAGTGATAACCAATACCTTTAATATCCCTATGTAATTAAAATGATTTCATTCGTGACAAACTTGTTTTAAACAGTTACCTTTGTGTATAGATTTAGTATGCCAATTCTTAGAGCTGTCTAGACTTGTTATAAGCTCTGATAAGTCAGACTGTCTGTTTCATTCACTCAATCATAGGATGTTGCAGACCCTCCTGACCAAAGTCAGGGCAGGATATAACATGGAGCAGGCATTTCCCCCTCATAATTG
The DNA here is from genome assembly GCF_000247695.1 of Heterocephalus glaber. The sequence continues at coordinate 9,165,879 of NW_004624730.1, forward strand.
GCCACAATGTATTCAGAGCCAGACCAAAGCCTGTGTGACTCACAGGAGCATGTCCAATGGCTCTCGGTCTAGCATAAGCCGCCCTCCCAGCAGCTGTGATGGAAACCTAAGTCGGTGAAGTTGCAGGGCTCCTGAGATAATATTGCAGCTGAGGACCATGTGGCTCCAAAACACATTCCATTCCTAGAGCTACCCCTCCCTTAATTGTTTTAATAGCTTACTAGTTAATCACGATCTACCTTTGGTTTTTCTTGTTCTGCTCTTTTTGCAAGAATGTCTTATCCCCCTTTTTCAAGCCTTGCCAGTGTCAGCTGATATCACTGGATGCCACATGTATCCCCCTACCATATTTTACTCATGCTTGTACAATCAATAAATACTGGCAGTCCTGGTTGCTTGGGTTCCTTGCCACGTGCTCAGTGCGGTCCATCCCAGTTCCTCATTTTGCTGTGAATCGTTGGACTTCTTTTTATTATTAAGTTTATTGGTACATTTTAGGTATACATTATGATTGCACTCATCATTGGGAATTTGTACTTGTACATGATATATCTTGGTTCTTATTTCTTCCCATTCTCATTCCCTCCCTTCAACCCCTCCACCCCTCCATATATACATAAGCTGTGTTTTCATTTTTTCCTTCTTTTTCATTTTTTTCTTTCCCTTCTTTCCTTTCCCTGCCCCTTCCCTAGTTCCCCTTCCTCTTTGAACATTTTCTTCCTATTTCAAATATCTATTATACATTTTGGTCCTCATTTATACTTTCAGTTTCTCACACCAAAGAAATAATTTGGTATTTACCCTGTGTCTTCTTTTTGCCTTGTACTGTATTTCCTTGCAGGAGATCGAGACTCTAGGCCAGGGTCCCCTATAATAGGGTGTACAGTCTATCAGTGAAAGGCAAGTGGAGGGAAGACATTCTGAGTAGAAAAAAGTAATTTGCCAGTGCCGATGTGTGTCACTCACCAATCTCTCATCCCATAATCCTTTCAATAGTGGTTTATACCATGTCAATTTAACTATTCTAGAATTCCATCTCTACAATTCCTTTCCTATATGGCTCTAGATGAGGATTGGCCCCCAAAAGAATTTTGCATGAGATTTGGAAAGTAGAAGTAAAGAAGCAATGTCAGTGTAGGTCACAATGTTCTGCTGTGGATTGCACATGTCATCCTGAGTCTGCTGCCTCACTTTTTTGGCATGGGGCTACCACCAGCTCTGAAATTTTTCCTGCTCCACCAAATTTCATTCTTCACTTCCTCTAATTCCCAAGCCAGCTGCATGCACAGCAATGTACAAAGGGTACCAGCATTTTCTTCAGATTACTTGTGTCATCAAAGTTGGAGGTGGTAAGGGACAGATGCAGATTCCAATTTTTCCTTCTTTCTGCCTCACATCTAACTTTCCTTCCTTACCTGTCAACTCCTTTGATCTGCAGCTACTTCAGACCCATGATCAGCTGCAGAGGCAACAAACTATCCACAGACTTCATACCAGGTTCCACAATTACTTAAGTTCAAATTCCTGTAATTAATTGCTTATTCTACACCATTGCCATTTTGCCTTTCTAATTGGATATTGACTGACATATTTCTACATAATAACATTCTACCTAAAACCTTTTAAAGATTTAAATTATGAGTCAATCCTACTGGGGCAAATCACCACTTCTCAGAAGACCACTTCAAAGCAGGTGATATTTAGCAGTACAGTGCAGTTGTCATTAGAGCATGGTCTCAAATGTGAAGGAGATGTACATTTAAGTCAAAGATTAGCTACTGTCTGGCTGAACTTGGACCTGTGCCTTCACCTTCATAAGGCTTAATTATTTGCAAAATACAGAAAATAACACCGGGTCAGGGTTCTCCAGAGAAACAGAACCAATGGGGATGGACACACACACATATGTGCACACATACACGCATGCACACATCTGAATTTATCCTAAGTGATTAGTTCACATCATTATGGGAACTGAGATCCCATGATCTTCTGTGTGCAAGCTGCCAATGACATGGTCCCAATTCCAGTCTGTAGGACTGAGACACAGCTGCAGAGCCAATAGCATGTTAGTTAGAATGCAGGAGACCAATGTCTCAGCTTGAAAACAGGCCACAAATTCTCCTTTACCATATCTTTTATTTATGTATGCCTTTGTCAAACTCTACCAAAATGGAGTCAGAGGATGGTGTGGAAAAGGTTTGATCCACAAATGCCTGTAACAGGACTCATCATGAAAATTTCCTCAAGATTGTAGGATTCTAAATAAACTGCTTAACACAAGACTACTTGCCTAGCAAATGCTGTCTCAAGCCAATAAGCTGGCACCACCTCCTGTAACAAATTTATAACCCCTGGTCTTTGAATCCTTTGGTTTTGAACAGCTTATATGGACTTCTCTGTCTATGAGTACCTTTTCCCCTGACTCCCTGGCTAAGCCTATGGCTCATCATAGCTTAAATATCCTAAACTGCAATTTTCTGCTATTCCCAAATAAATTCATTTATTCTGGAAGGTGTATAGCTGAAGATTGTTTGTTTGTTTGTTTTTTGAAACAAATTGAATGAAGCCCACCCACATTGACACATTGATAAAGGCAACCTTCTTTACTCAGTCTGTCAATTCAAATGTTAACCTAACCCAGAAACATCTTTGCAGACACACTCAGAATATTGTTTAACATGATATCTGAGCATGACCAGTCCAAGTCAGATTGACAGATAAAATTATCTATCACAAATACCTATCGAAAGGTTGCTGTAAAATGTGAATGAACCAAGATATATTAAGCACTTAGCATTAAAAGGTACACAAACCAATAAAAAATTGTAACTATCATTAAAGCAGAAATATATCAATGTAATTATTTTACATCTAGGAGTAAAGAAATATTGTATCTTGTTGGCCCGTAAATTGGAAACATTAGCTGAGTTTTCCTCTAATGTGCCTCTTTAGAGAAAATCCTTATGTCCTTAGGATACCGTATCAGGTAACTTTTTCTCAGCCTTCCTTATCACTTAAAAATGAGTTCTATGAAGAAACATTGTAAAGTGGGGGAAGGGAATATTTGCAAAACAGAGGAAGCAAAGAGATAAGGACCTGTTTTTAGTTGGTGACAAATATGGTTGATGAAATGGAACCAAAATTGGCAGGAGCATATAGTTTCCATTACCCACATAAGTTCTCATCATGCCACATAACAGATAAGGCTGGGAATCAAACTGTATGAAAGATGAATGCCTCTGAGCTATTTGATTCATTGAACTCCATGAGGAAAATCTTCCATATGCTTGGCATTTTTTTTTTGGCTCTTGTTATGTAGGATGCTGTGTGCCCTTATCCAAGAATGCATATTAAAGGCATACAGAGGAACAGATATCCCCATGAGGGACACACCAACCTAACCCTTAGAGAGTTCTCATCAGCATAGAAAGGATGATGCTCTTTGATACTACATTACCCTGACATTTGTTTGAAGGACATTTGTGGTTCTGTAGAACACCCAAGGGTACCATTATGCTTCAGAAAGATACGAGAGGTTTTATTCAGATTAAGGGAGAAGAGGGAATCTCATGCCAAGTTTAGGCTTTGGTAAAACTAATTAAAAAGCAACTACAAGAAATAAAGAAAGGAATCCTAATCAATGTGACCAGGAGGGATTCTTTTTAGCTGTATCCCAGTGTGGTTGGTTCTGTAGGGAAAAAAATAATGCTTTATAGTTTAGTATTATGAAATTTTATCAAATACCCATGTGCATTTTATGGATGAAGAAAGTAATTTTTAATAGTGTGCTTTAAAGATGGGATTAAATAATGGCTCTGACTCCAAAATTCAGTAGCCTCAGGTTATCATAAGAAAGACGATAAAATATTCATTTCTTTGTAATTAGTCTGAGTTAGAGGTAAAATGAGGGAAAAAAGGCCTGTAGCTTTGAAGTAAGGCTTTGAGAGAGATGCTCTCTGTAAAAGTGGGAGAATAAATGGTGTTGTGTTGGTAAATACCACAAGGCCATAAAACATAGCCACTTCACTAATCTCCATTCCAAGTTTCAATTTGTCTGCCAGCAAATATCAGCAATTACTACCCGCTTTGTTTAATCACATATTTTATTTCTATCACATATTCTATTTTAGTTTTCATGGTTTATTTTCATTTTCTGCAGTTCAAAGATAAGAATTTTTTGAAATCTGGCCTACATTTATTACCTTCCCCATACCACCAGTAATTATGGAGCACTTGAGATTATGGTTTGGTTGTTTATATCCACCAAGATAAACTTCATACTTTTTTCTGAGTCATGAACTCCTTTGAGAATCCGAAAAAAAATAAATATCATCTCTAGGGAAAAAAACCCACACTCTTGCAGGTGTACCCTAAATTTGCATATACTACTATCCAGGAGTTCATATACATTGCACAATACATTTTTGGACTCTAGTTTGAGAATCACTGATTCAAAGGGTGGATGAGTATTTTCAGCTTGGAGTGGATACAGGAAGTTTAGTAGAGATTCAAGATGAAGCCAAAAATCTAATGACTTTTTGGGTTTTCTAGATTTAAACATTCAAATGTTGGTTTTAAAATAAATTCTTAGAATACTAAACATATGCAAATATAATTTGATTTTACTGTAGTGATTATTATTACTTTGGTGTGCTACAGATTGAAGCATACTAGGCATATGTTCTAACACTGAGCTATACTCTAACCTAAGCATAATTTTAAAGGGATCATTTCTTGGTACCATATTCTGAAGGACAAATTGATAATGTGTATTAACACTATTCATAGCTATTGACTCAGTCATTTCAATTTCAGAAATCTATCATAAGCAAATATTAAGAGATGTGGGCGAAAAACTATGTCCAAGGAAGTTTGTCACAGTATTATTTATGACAACAATAATTTAGAGATAATTTAGATGCTTAAGTGGAAAATAATGGGTAATTAAATCCATGTAATAAATTATTTGCAACCATAAAAATTGTGCCTTTATAAGAATATTTTAATGGCACAGGAAACAAATGGATAGAAATGATTTAATTACCTAAGTTGGAAGATTAAGAATTCATAAGATTTTTTAAAATTTGTGTGTGAGTGGTGGGAATATAGATTATTTGAAATTTCCTTCTTTATATTTCTACATTTTCCAAATATTTTTACAATAAATTGGCTTATTTCATTAATTGAATAAACTAATCAGCACTATGTGCCTACCATGTTCTCCCCACAAGCTATGCACATATCTAAGCATGTCTAAGTGATGTTTACTATGAGAAAAAAAAAATCAAATGAAACCCACATGCTTAATGTATAATCACCATAAAACATCTAGGATTTCTCTTCCCCTGATTTCTGTGTGTGTGTTTTTTCTCCTCTATGATATAGCGTCTTGTAAGAAGTTGTCATTTAACCCATTCACTGAGGATTTATTTGAATTGAAGGCTGGTTAAGGTTCTGAGTTTGCCTAGCTTTTTAAAAGTCCTTAGCACTACTTAAGACCCTGGAGAGTTCTTTTGAAATTTTTTTTGAATTCTGGTGCCAAAGAGAAATACATTTGGATATCAACTAAAGAATAATTGTGTGGGCCAACCCACTTTCTGGTCCCCCTTCTGTCTCTCTTAGACAGAAGCTTTCTTTCTCTCAATAAATTTTTCCTACTCTTGAAAAAAAGAAAAAGAATAATTGTGTGGGCAGGGGATTTAGCTCAGTGGTGCCATCACCTGCCTCACAAGAACAAGGTCCTGAGTTTGATCCCCAGTACCAAAAAAAAAAAGAATAATTGTGAGAGGATAAATCCCTTACATCTATAAGCATGTTCCCTCTTTTAAAAAGAAGCTAGTACTATCTGCTAATGGTATAATTAAATGAAATATTGTATATAAAATGGCTTTCATAATATGAAGCAAATAGTCAACCTTAATAAGTATTTCCTTCACATTCCTGATCTATAGATTGAACCATATGTAACTGTGATAGTCAACCATTTTTACCCACACAAATGGCAGTTTCATGATTCAATCTAATAATTAGTAATTAATGTGATATATTATAATGCCCTTGATGAATTATATGAAAAAGGTATAGGTGTGAATTGGAACAGAAAGGAAGGAATTGATGTCATATGACAAAAATCATTCGATGAAATTCTAAAAATTAAGACCTTGCTTAATTAAAAATGCATATATATTTTTATCTACAAAAGCTTTTTCTAGGTATTTTTTCCATAGAAATAAGAGCAAATGTATATAAGGATATATGCAAGGATGTTTATCACAGGATTATTTCAGAGGAACAAATTAAAACAAGTGGAAAGTATGATTGCTCATCAGCAGGGGAATGGCTGAATAAATTACAGCACATTGCAGAATAAAATGTTATGTGATTACTAGAGACATTGTTAAATAAGGAAAAGCTAGATTCAAAAATATGTGTAGGTTCCAGTTTCTGCAAAATCATGAAAAGATCTGTGTATATTTTATTCATATGTACATATGGAATGCTTGCATGTTATATAGTCAATTATTTATGAATACATGAACATAAAGAATAATATGAAAGTATGTACAGTAGGCTGTTAATACAGGTAACTATGTATCTATGGGAAGATAATATAGATGGAGAGAGCAACATATGGGAACAGAAAAGCTAAACTAAACAAAACACTACATTTAAAACTCAGGTTGTATGATCACACATTGAATTTTTGTAAGATATGTGATTTTTTATATGTATAAATATTTTTAGAGAAAAAATAATAAGAACAAGGGAAGTATGTTTCCCTGAGCCCATGGTCCTTTCAGTGAGGCCCATACATCTTGGTGCAGCCATAAAGAACACTGTAATACAACATCAGAAATGGAAAATAATGTGAGGCAGGAGCACCAAGCCCACTCTGAAGGGCAGACAGAGAGGGATGCACTTCCACCATTAGATAAATCAAAATAAATCAAATAAACTCAAAGAACCCACTCCTGAAGACCATAAAAAAGTCAAGAGGGAATTACTTGTAGAAAAAAATGAAAATAGAAATAATAAAACTACCACTGCAAAGCACATTTATTAGAAGCCAGCTACAAGCCTCCAGTTAATTTCATGACATAGAGAAGTCCAGAAGACTTGAATTACATTTTACAGTGACTAGTTTCAAAGGTATGTCCAAGCTCTAAATGTTCATGAGTCTAGAATGCAAACATTTCATTACCAAAAAAAAGTATTTTGAAAACTACTGTCCTCCTCACCCTTATGTTACTGACCAGGGGAGATAAACTTAGTTTTCCAAATACTCAGTTAATAATTGGCTAGGCTAGGATTCAAATTTAGAATGCTCAGCCTAACGTTTCTTCCTCTACACCATACTGCCTTCTTTTACATAAAAAGGTGTTGTTTGTTTGTTTTATTCCTGGCTCTTCCACTATTTATTATGGCCTAAAATGAATGCCTTCAGGTAGCAATACAGCTAATATGTGTATAATAGAAATGGAGGAATCATTAGTTGAGAATAGACCTGGAGACCCAGAAGCCAAGGATTACAAATTCCAATATCTACACATTTATAACCTTGACCAGGTAAACATGTGTGTATATGGCTTAGTGTCCTGGAAGGATATGAGATGAAGAAAGCAATCTGGTCTGAGTCTCAGAGATATTTGGGAGATAAATAAATGAATTCTTGCATTTAAATTTATTTGCAAATATTTCGTGAGTGTCTACTGAGTGCTAGGAGCTATGATAGACACTGGATATGTAATGGTAAGCAAAACAGGACTTGGTCTTTGCTCTCTTGAGCTTGCTATCTTGGAGGTTGGAGTAGATAGTCATTAATCTAATGATAGAACTAGTGACTAGATATTTCAAACTGAGTTAGAGAAGAGAAAGGAAGGAAACAGTATAATGAGCATGAAAATGACCTACAATGGTCAGGGCAAGCTTCCCCAAAGAAACCATTTGAAGTGACTCTACAAAATGAGTAAGAGTTAAGTGGACATGTGCAGAATTAGCTACATAACATTAGCTAAATAAAATTGAAACAGCTCTTTAAGGAAGCTTTATGGAAAAGCTAACTTTTGTAGAAATGACAGAATTGTTTGGGTTCAACAAATACATTACACTTCCTGCTGTCAAGTTCCCCATGTCTCAGCTGTAGCAGACATCACTAATCAATTACAACACTCTTCTTATAAATCTGCTATAGCTTCTCCATAGAGGTTCCAAGAAGCCTTTACAATCCATCAAATTTGCCACCAAAAATAAAATACATTTTATGAAATTTGTCATCTTGAATGTAATGAAAAGACCTATGACCTCAAATTTAAAAGTCCTGAGTTGTAGCTACATTGCTTTAGTAATAGAAGGGGACAAATCAATAGAAGTTGGAGCAGTGCATCTCAGTCCCCAAAGTAGAGGATTGCTGCCCATCCGTTAATTATATAGGGCTTATGTGTCGAAGCTTCTTTATGTCCCACTTCTCAAGTTTTGAACAATTTTTGAGAATATGCCCAGGAAGTACATCCCTGGGCAGTACCAGAATTTGTGATTTTTTTTTGAGAGTTATGCAAGCATTTTGCTGAGACTTGCAAAACTGAAACTAAGAATTCAAGTACAGAAGGTATTAAATTTCAATCCAGAAAGCTGATATTAAAACTTTACAGAAATGTTGAATCCACAAAACTTAAAATTTGTGAGAGCTTCTACCTCTATAGATCACAGAGCCATGGCAATGCCCACTGAACAATGAAGAGCTGATCATGCCACAAACTCTGATGTGGAATATGGCTGCTTTCTAGAGCTTCTGTTTATTTTCCACATACAAATACACATTAATATCATTTTATGATTTTTCTCTTAACCTCTACTTTCTATAAGAAAGTTTGGTTGTTCATGCCAGCTGAAGTTTTGTCAGTCATGATAATCTAGAAACTGGCAAAGGATTCCTGGAATCCAAAAGGTTTTTCCTTTAAAAAAATTTTATCTCGAGTCACGTGGAAAACATGCAGAATCAGCCTGCTGCAGACAGGCAGGTCTGTGCACGCCCTACCGAGGTCCTGAGTCACGCAGAAGATGCCAAATCACCCTGCTGCAGACAGGCAGGTCTGCCCATGCCCTACCCAGGTCCTGAGTCGCACAGAACACACTGAATCAGCCTGCTGCAGACAGGCAGGTCTGTACAGCCCTACCAAGGTACTGAGTCGCGCGGAAGACGCCTAATCACACCGCTGCAGACAGGCAGCCACCTGATTCCACACTACAAAGACGCAGAGGAAACCAGACCACCAGACCAAGGTACTGAGTCCCACTGTTCCCGGCCCAGAGGTAGGGGATTCTGAGCCGTCGTCCCACTGCTCCTGGTCCAGAAGAAGGGGCTTCCCAGTCACCAT
>NW_004624730.1:9180980-9203897 GCF_000247695.1 Heterocephalus glaber
TAAAGGTACAATTCCCAATGAGAAATGTAATTGTGTTGTATACCTACAATGTACCAATAAAAGAATTTAATACAAAAAAAATTTTATCTCAATACATGGTAATATTTTTAACACTGAAAATTAAGATTGCAAAGATGCATTAAATATCTAATGTTATGTTTAGAATCATCCTGGCACCCTATTACTCAAAACCTTCAGTATCAACACAGTCTTCGTAAGATGGACCATGGATTCTAAAGTGGACCTACCCTCACTTTGTCAAGTTGAAGAAACAGGCACTTGATTCTGGATGAAACTGCATGCTTTTCACTTCTATAATCTTATGACAGATAATAATATGCTAATCATAATGACTGCCTTTAGCATTTCATTACATATCTTACCCAGCTACACAGTCTTTGACTACAGATTTTCATATCAGTGCCAAATTGTGGGAGAGCTACAGAGGAAATTTCAATTTATTAGGTGGAAAGATGCTAATCTTAATTGCACTATGAAAGTGTGTTGGCTGATGAATCAAAATAACACAAGTAACTCTGGATGTTAGCACAAGTTTCTTTACTCCAAAGGAAAAAAAATGTGGATATAATATCCTTTTTGGTGCATGCACCAAAATCGCCAAGATACAGAGGCACGGCAGAGCTACTCAGGTACCCTAAATCCCAGGGAAGTTGTGTTTGTGTATCTGTGTGTGTGAGGGGAGTAAGTGTGCAGTGTCCCCATGAACTGATTGCTCCTGCCTCCCTACTCCCACCTGTCAAGTATTTGCCATTTTGCTGCCACTTCCCTACAGTGTTTTATCTTCTGTTTTGCTCATTTCTGCTCCCTTCTTCTGACTGCTGATCAAGCCTTAGAAAGGCCAAAACATTCAGTCTGGGCGTATTCTTAACTCCCTATGATAAAGCATTGAAATGTAAGACCTATCTAATTGAGATCCCAAAAAGCTATGGACCTGTAAGGAGCAGATGACTAGAGTCCCCACAAAAATCTTTTTAAACACTCTCCACTTTCCCTTACAGTTCATGTTTGGAGAATGCAGAGGTCTCAGGAGACCCTGCAGAAAGCCCCTCTGCCTTCTGTTGGGAATACCTAGTATCTCCAGGAATTTTCCTTTGGGTGATTGATTCGATTTGGATGTATGAAAATCAGTGGTTTTAAAAAGTATATCTTTAACTCAAGAACAAAATAGTTTTCATTAGGTTTTTAAAAAATTGTTTCTGTAACAGCTTTATCTTGTTTTAAAGTGTTGTGCATGTTTTTGTCCCCCTCACCTTCTCTTTTAACTCTCTCTCTCTCTCTCTCTCTCTCACACACACACACACCCTCTCTCAGCAGTGTAACTGTGGACTCTTTCAAGTGTTGCATTTCCCAACATGACCTCACATTCAGGGCCCCCCTGCTGAGCTCAGGAGTACCACACTAAGATCTGTGTTCCTATGACACTCACTGATGGGACTTGCTGAATGTTTGAAATCCCTATAACCTTGACTCAGATCCAACTTGTATCACAAACTGCATGTTACTGAGAAGATTCACCATAAGGATTCATGTCTTCAATTAACTTCATAGCATCTTTACTTCACTAAAGTTAGCATGGCTTATACAAAAGAACATGGTTTTCAGAGTTAGAAGTCAGTTTTAATCATGACTCTACCACAATTTACAGTTGTGCCACTTAAAGAGATGATGATAAATAGACTCATCCATGCCACTAGAGTTTTCTGAGGGTGAAGTGAGGTAATACATTGAATACAGTGCCTTGCATACTATAAGTTACCAATGAATAGTAGCTATTGTTGCTTACGCTTTATTTGGTCATTTTTCTTTTCTCTTTCTTTCTTTCTTTCTTTCTTTCTTTCTTTCTTTCTTTCTTTCTTTCTTTCTTTCTTTCATTTGTTTTGTGGCACTGGAAATTGAACCCAGGGCCTTCACACTGAACCAGGCCCCCAAAGTGCACTTACATTGCTGCTTTGCAGCAGATATTGTTGGTTGCCTGCCCCTCATCCATTGCTCTCTTCAGTCTTACTGGCTGTGCCCCCATTTATTTGTGTCTGCCTGAACAATGCCAATAATAGTTTTAGGGTGGGCAATCCTTCAGTTCAGGCTAATGACACATGGAGAGAGTTCTGCTGGAGGTAATAGAAACGTTTGATTGAAAGATTTATGTATTAGAAACACTCCTACTTCTTTAGTTGAGAGTTAGGGTGTCTGGATGTGATGATTGTAACAAGCCAGAGGAAACAGGCAATAAGCTTTTCAGCCTCTCTTTCACTTTTCCATAGAGCTGGAGAAGTAGAAATAGGCTTGGCACTGTGTCTGTCTTTCCTTTTGTTGGAAGAGAGATTATTTGTAAGTAGATGGCTGTAGTGCAATCATCCAGAAAGTAATAAGACTTCAGGATTTGATTTTAGGTTCTGAGAGTCCCCTCCTTAGCCTAGAGCACCAACCATGTGTTCTTCCAAGTTGTATCAGGGATCTTTTCTGAGCCATGGACAACACACTAACAAATCAAGCAAAAATCTGATTCTTCTGGGCTCTTGCTTGGATGGAGGGCTGCCTGAGCAAAAGTGTTTCCAGTCCTTAGCCATAATAACAGTATAACACACCAACTCCCTTATTTCCTTCCTATTGGCCTGGACACAAATTACCTATTTATTTAGCCTGATCAGGGAAATGAGGTACGCCAGACAGAAAATGGTATTTCCATATAACCGCAGCTAAACTTGAATTAAACACTTTGACTTTAACACATTTTTGTGACAATATTAGAAAATATAGTCCTCATTTCTTTGCAATTTCTCAAAGGCCAAATGTCTTTTAAACTTTTTCCCAATGATTTAAACTCACCTTCTTGAGCCAGCTGTGGTATCCACATGGGGCTGTCTGCAGCCTGCTGTGCTGCCTTTGATATGCTGAGCTCTGAGAAGTTCCAGAGCTCTTAGTCCGTGCTCATGCAGGGTCAAAAGGTTCTCTCCTGTGTGGAAGGAACATCAGGACAGGAGGTGAGATACCTCCCCTTTCTATAGATTTAGGTCCTCTTGGTGAATAATATACTAGACTTGTCAGAGGCAAGCGTTAGATGGAAAGGAGAGGCAGTAATCTTTGGAATCTCTATGATAAGGACTCAGGGGAACAGGAAGAAAACTTCTAGCCCTGGAAGGGCAGACACAGGATAGAGATGTTCGACCCTTTAAGGCCAGGCTGTTAGGATTGAAGAGTAAAAAGAGGATTGGGGAGGAGGTACAAGGATCTTCCTGATATGCCTTTTTCTTCTCTTCCTCTTCATTTCTCCCTAGAGCTTCTGGTCTACCTTGACCTTGTCAACACCAGTGACCCTTCCTCCCTTCTCATCTCCTAGATCCTCCTTCTGTAGCACTGGGTAGGCAGGACTGGGTCTCAGGTAGTCAGAGGCAAGAATGCTGAATGCCATTTGGTTATATACAGGATCAATATGATGAAATGTCACAAAAGGCCTTATCATTTCATAAGTTTTAAAGAAGAGAAAGCTAAATCTACACACCAATAAGGGGGGAGGACCTTCAATTTGTTAGCAAGACTTCCCAACCTCCATAATCACATTAGTCAATTCCTTATAACAAACAGATATATAGATATAGATATTTCCTACTGGTTCTGTTTCTTGGGAGAATCCTGATAATACAGGCCTCAAGAAGCCTATTCCCATGTAAGCTGTTGGCTTGTATAGTTAAATTTGCCACCAAGAATGCATAAATATCTGTCATGTCCTCACCCTGGGGAGAAGGTCTGCCAACGCACAGCCAACTGCATCATTGTTTCAAACCCTGGTTCCACATGTTCTTCTACATCTTCACCTTTTTCTCTCCTCAGCCAAGCTAAAACATGCTTTCTGAGAATCATGGATGTAGTTTCTGAACTTTGTTATATATTCACATCTCTGTAGGCTACTTAGTTAGTACCCACCTTGGATTCAGTGGATCATCCATCACTAGCAAGCTAATGGCATTGAAGCCCTCAAAGCAATTTCCACCTGCCATTTCAGCAAGCATGCAATATTCTTCATTGAGTCTGCATTGTGGCCATTTAGAATAGTTTATATGCTCCTAAATCCATATAATTTTTACTTTGGCTATGAGACTTATAGATTTTGAGAACTTTACTTTTCAAGCTGCTCCAGTATTTATTATAACATCTTGGCACCCAACCATTTTTTTATGAGATATGTACGAAGAAGAGACTTCAGTTTTTTACAAATAAAAGTCTACTTTTAATCTGCAGCCTTATGCAATTTTAGACATGCAAATCAATGATTCCTGCCTGCTTTAGTTTCTGTGGCTGTGTCTCAATAGAAGTAAATGGCCAATGAAGGGTGTGTTAGTTACTTTTCTCTTGTTGCTGAGACAAAATACCTGACACCCAAAGTTAAGGGAGAAGGGGTTTATTTAGTTCATAGTTCATAGAGGTTTCAGTCTATAATAAGCTGGCTCCAAGGCAGCGTTGGCAGAGGGGCAACAGTTCATGGTGACAGAAGACAGCAAAAAGCAACAAGAGAAACAGGAGGGGTATTGCAGAGGAGAAACACTGCACACCACCCACAAGGTAGCAAAAGCAACAAAAAGGGATTTTAACAGTGTCTTTCTGCTCCTTTTATCTTATTCACACTACTGGGATTAGGGCAGTGCCAAACCGATCATTCATATGTAGTGGTTTAGTAATCACACGCCCTTAATCCTAGCATCACACATTCCAGATTTAGTTACCTTTGAAAAAAAATGCATGAGGCTTTGGGGGGACCTCTAGACACAAACCACAACAAAGGGCAAACCATCAAGTTCAGACCTATTTGAGACCATGCTACACACTGATCCGGGGAAAGATTTGGGAAACAACTAACAGTCTAACTATTAAGGTCTATTGCTGTTGATGATAAGAACTAATTTGCAGGATTTTACAAGCAGCATCTGTGTAGAGCAGGACACATTTTAAGTGCTTAACAACTGAGAGCTGATCTTGTTATTGCTTTTTGTTATTTTCAGCAACCTTTTCTAGGCACAATGTAGGTATATACTTTTTGTTGCAAGAAGAAATTATTAGCATGGATGGATCAGTACAAAATTTATAGGATACATCAGCTTTATAAAGAGGAATGGTAAATGGGGATTGGATATTTAAAGTGTGTCTTCTGTCCCCAAAGTCCTGAGTGACTTGGACTCTCTTGGTAGATTTTCAACCAATTTACTATGTCATAGCAAAGGCTTGTATCTCCTGGAGCTGACTGCATTTCAACAGCTTCCCCTGGAGCCAAGTTTCTTCACAACATTTCCAATAAAACATTCCAGCAACAGTCTTATTTATTTCTCTCCTTCCCACATGCTCAGACTTTTTGAAGAATCATTTCTACATTCACAACTTTTAGCTCCTCACCTCCTATGTTAGTGAGGGCACTGGCTAAGGAAGCTACTGTGACATAGAGTTCCAAAAACACAGAGGCTTGTGTAATTTAGAACTTCTTTATTATCATGTAGCATTCCTGAAGTGAGTAGCTCAGCCTTGTTAGGCAGCTGTAGTCCATTCAGGATTGCAGGTGCCTTTTATCCTAGGGCTCCTCCATACCCTAGAATACTGTCTTCATCTGAGTGATGAAGGCAAGTATAACTCCAAGGATTTTGCCTGAACAACTGGAAGAGTGGAGTTGCCATTAGCTGAAATGAGGAAAAGGTAGAAGAAGGAGCTCAATTTTGGTCATGTAAATTTGAGCTGGCCATGTTATGTCCAAGTAGAAATATAAGTATGTAGTTGGATAGACAGGAGTTAAAAGGAGAGGTCCAGGCTCCAGATATGAGCTGAAGAGTCATCAGTAACAAACCTTGATGATATCAACAAGGGACTCAGCGTGTACAAAAGATAAAAAAGGATCAAGGACTGAGCCTGGAATTACTCCAAAATGTCAAGACCAGGAATGTCAAGAGAGATCAGCCAGAGAAGAAAAGGGGAAAACTACTCAGGTAGAGGAAAATCCAGAGATTGTGGTCTCCTCAGAACCAAGAGAACCACATGTATCTAGGAGGAGGGAGTAACTGACAGGTCAAATGCTGTTTATGAGCCCAGTAAGGTAAGGGAGGTGATACCATGATTAAATTAGCTTCATGTGCAACATACTTCAGAGCAGAAGTGAAACTAAGTGATAAGAAGAATTCCAGTTTTATTAATTCATTTATTTTTTCATTCTCTGATTCAATTTTAATGAATACATATAATGTGTCCTGTGTCCATAGCATATGTCTTTAGGTAGTCAGAAAACACTATCATATATTGAGCCACATGCCCTAGACTCAGTCCTAGAAACAGTGCTGTTTCTCCCCAAAACTGTCCTCTAATCATGTCTTTGCCATCAGTTCCCTCAATTTACTAGATATGCTGGTTGCCTTGGTGACCAGCCATAGCAAACACAGTCACCTACAAGCAGAAGACTTGAAAGATAAAACTATAGGATAAGAGTCAGAAAAGACACGCACCAATAAAGATATTTGGCTAAGTGTCAAGTGGAGAAAATGCACAACAGTCTGGGAATAACTGTGCGACAATGAATGTGTTCTCCAGTTTCATGGGTTATAGAGTAGCTGTCAGGAGGATTCCACCACAATGAGTGTACAGGAGCATTCACTCCTGGTGATTCATTTCAATGAAGTGGAACAATGCGTGAATTAACTAAATCGGTTTTAAAATTGCTACAAGTGCTTGTATTTATATTAAAATGAGCTGCTTCTCTGAACACATATCCACATGCCACCGTGGGCCTGCAGCCAGGGGGTATCAAGGAGACAATAAGAACAGGACATCAAAATTAGCCAGAGGAAACCTAAAGGTGAAAAATACAGAATGGGGTTCTAATCATCTAGCTGCTGGGTGATTGGACAGGCTCCTCTGAGACAAACAGGCTAGAAGAGAAGCCTCTGGTTCTGATAAATCCAAAGTGACTATCTGTGTGACCTTGGGTACATGGCTTTTCTTTTCTGGAGTAAATGAAGGAGTTGGACTAGATGACCATTGAGATCTCTTCCACTTCTTCCATTTCAAAACTGAAGCCTTGGGGCCAGGGATTTAGCTCAGTGGTTCCGCCGCCTGCCTTGCAAGCGGAAGGATCTGAGTTTGATCCCTGGTACCAAAAAAAAAAAAAAAAAACTGAAGCCTCCCAACTTTGCAAAAAGATTAACTCTGCTTGTAATGAGGAAGTACTTTTCCTGTTCCACTGTTTTGACCCAGATGCATGCATTACTAAAGGTGTTGATGATTTCACCCTGGTAAACCTTTTTTGAAAAGAAAGTCATGTACTTCAGGAGCCCCATGTGCACACACCTTTAGAGAGATGAAGGCCTAATAATGTGGGCATATTTGGTGCTTCAAACCTATATACTCAGAAGGATTTGTCCCTCATATGCCTGGCCAGGGCAAGACTGAGGATGGCTATTGCCAGGAAGTGAATATATATATATATATAACATATAATATTATATATTATATATATATATCAACTCACTATGTGTAGTCAAGGCTGGCCTCAAACTTATGCCAATTCTCCTGTCTCAGCCTCCCGAGTGGGGGGATTATAGGCATGCACCACCATATCTGGCTAGGAAGTAAAAATATTTTGTTATTCAGCTCCCAAAAAATACAACAACAGATGATCAGTAGACCAGTTGTGTGAAATCACCTCTGAAGCAGAGATCTGACAGTGACAATAATCCTAATGTGCGCATCTTCCCTTTTCCCTTTGTGATTTCTTGCATATTCTTTCAAATTAATTCTTGGTATGCATTGTAGATCAATATCGTTGGACTTCTGTGCTGGGCTCTATGTTGGTTGTCTGGTTGGATTACAACACAGCAGAATTGCTGCTTTTGAAATATAGTTTATTAGGAGAACACATACAGAGCCACATCAGCACATAATTCTTGCGAAAACTGAGAGAGCTTACAAAAGATACATTCTTGAAAAATAAAGTAGGATTGTATATAATATCAAAACATTATATATATATATATATATATATATATATATATGTCAGTTCACAAACTTAATTTGTTCAACAATTTTGGAAAACATGACCACATTTGTGTTTGTGTGGGAAAGATGGCAATGGTCTTGTTTGTCACCCAATGCAAAGTTTGCAAACAAATACAAAACTTTGCCAAATGCTTCTGTTTGTGAACCAAATTGTTTGCAAACAAAGGTGCTTGTGAACGAAGGTACCACTGCATGTGGTACCACTGCTAGTTTATTTTTCTCTTTTGGAATTTAACTGGAGGCTGATTGTTAAAATATCACCATGTGGTACAATGCCGTTTAATGAAGCATAATAGAAATTTTAACTTTGTATAGCCCTTAGTAGTCTGTAAAGTTCTTGCCTATACATTGTGTTGTGTCACCTCTTCAAGAAACCTATACTGTTTGTAGACCAGATAGCAAATGTTAGAAAAATTTGAATTGGCCAGTCATGAGACATCCTCCTTCTGTGTTCTGTGCAATGACAACATAAATTTCAGAACACCAAAAGATTCATATTAGAATGATCAAAAGCTTCTATTTTCCTCCACTGCCTCCAACTCTGTCTTAGAGTGAGTTTCTCCAGTTGCTCACAGTTTCCAGTACAGACCTGTATTTCTCCTGAAAGAGTGAGTGGGATGCTGGACAGAGTGACAGACCTATTGCCTATGTCTGAGGAGGCTATGCCTAAGAAAAGTAAAGGACTCATCTTTTCTGTGTTTCATTAGGGACAAGTATGTTAGGTGCCTGGTGACATCCAGCTACTACTCGTCTGTTTTTTCTTGGGACAGCAAAGGGCAGGTTTCTTTTATAGAAACATGTAAAGCAGGAAGCATCATTTCTAAATAAAGAAGACATTTAAATGGGAGATTTATAAATCCTACCTGGTCTCCTTTCTTGCAGTGGATATGTAGAGTATATTGTGGGAAGAATCACAAAGTTTATATATTACTCTTCTAGATCACAGTCATAGCTTGCTTATTTATCTCCTAAGAGGAGAGCGGAATAATCACATGGGAATGAAATAATCATATCATGGGAGATCTCAAGCCTCATGGAGGAGATCTCCCGGATCTTCTCTCTTATTCCCAAAGACTCCCCTAAATTGATATATGGACAAACAATAAAATTGCAATGTGAATTCTGACTTTTTGACTCAGAGTTTTACTCTTTCATACATCCACAAACTACAGTTATAAAACTCACTTTCTTAATATGTAGGTAAGCCCATTTGAAATTTGGATGCAATCAGACTCAAGGTGAACTCAGCCTCTAGACTCTCCAGTTAAATAAACCAATACATTTCTGTCTATCTTCATCACTTTCTTCATTGCTGAGACAAAATACTTGACATCACAATTTTAAAAAGGAGAGATTTATTTTGGTTCACAGTTCAGTCCACTGTCATCTAGCTCCAAGGCAGAAATGGCATAGTGGAAGGGTCTGGTGGAGGAAAGCTGCTCCCATTGTCATGGTGGTCAGGAAGCAGAGGAAGAAGAGGAAAGCCAGGAAGGGAGATGCACATTTCCAGGTCATGTCCCCAGTGAACCACCTCCAACCAGGCTTCACCTCCTAACAGCACATTTGGCACATTTAGAACAGTGCCCCCATGATCCAATCACCATCCAAATACATGAGGCTTTGAAGGGACACCCCAGATCTAAACCATAGCACCTTCTTTGTTTGAGCTACTTTGATACTAGTTTTTGTCATTTGCTAATAAATTTTCATAATGGTATATGAGTTTTCTAGTTATGCAACCAAGTGTGTGTGCCCACAAAGTAATGGTAATTAGCATGATCTAATGGTGAATCATGTGCCAATTACTATGCTGAGTGCTTTGCATATGTGCTTATTTACCTTTAAAATGAGGTAGATATTTTTATTGTCCTCATTTTTTTATTGTCCTCATTTTTAAGATAAAGAAACTGAGGCACATAGGGATTATTTCTCAAAGTTACATCTAATAAGATTCAGAATGAACATTCAAACCCTGGCAGGCCTACACTACAGTCCTCCCTTATGACTACAACTATAACACAATTAATTTTATGCCTCTGCACGTTAACTGTGAGGTTAGAGGGAGGCCAATTGGAAAGAAGCTAAAGCTTCTAGCTCACCAGTTGTTTTCTGCAGAGCAGACTGATCTCAGGATAACCAGCCATTGATTGTGTTTAGAACTCCTTTCTTAAAGAAGTTAGTGAGTTGAGACTAAACTACTGGAACATGAGGAAGCTCAGGAGCTTTTGGAAAGTGGTGAATCATAGCGTCTTTCATTGAACAAGAAGTCTGAATAAAATGAAAGAAGAATTTTTGGCAGTAGAATCTAGTCTAGGGAAGGATTAAAGGGTTAAATAGGCAGGTATGTCAGTCAGGACCCCTTGTTACCACTCTATTATCCTACTTCTAATTTAAGCACTGTTTAATTTTATGACTGTATGTGATTTATTTTGTACAATCTTCTATTGTTAGGCAATTAGGACGTTGTCTCTCTTTTCTCTCCTCTCTCCTCCATCTGTTTCTCTCTCTCTCTCTCTCTCTCTGTGTGTGTGTGTGTGTGTGTGTGTGTGTGTGTGTGTATTTCTCTCCCCCTCCTAAAACTAGAAAAGTCACCAAGAACCTACTTCAGAAGTTTTCCAGTTATTTTGTTAGTATAAATTCCTTGGAGAGGACTTACTGGGTGAGAGCATACAGATTTTAAATTTTGGCATGTATTGTCAGTTCATCTTTCACAATGTTTACAAGGTAACCTCTCTAGTTGACCATGCAAATGTGTTTTATTACTTTTATAGTCTTTATCAGCCTTCTTAATCTTTGAAAATATGATCAGAAAGCACACCTGATTTTAATTTTTTTCTTTTTTAGCAAGATTGTTCCTATATTGGCAGTAGGGCTATTGAACATTTACATTTTTTCTCTTATTTATTGTCCAGCTATAAATATATTAGGCCACATTATTTTATTGTAAATGACATAAACCAATAAACTCAAAGATTCATTGACTCCAGTATTTCATATGCTTTTTGGCAAGTGTAGATTCAGGACCTCAAACTGTATAATAACATAATTTCACTCTCTCTCCCTCTCCTCTCTCTCTCTGTAGATTTTTTTTCTACAGTTGTTACCTCTGGTGGAGTCATGGCTGCTGAAGGTAGATTTGGAAGTTGGGGACAGAGGGTATGAGTGCTATGGAGAGGCTCTCAAAGCCTTACATCTAGGTAATCCTTGGAAAGATATATAGGGTGATGACCATGCTGCCTGATAATCCAAGCATAGACTTTGAAGTCTATAGCTCCTTGTGAGAGCTAAAGTCATACATTTCATAGGTCTCAATTTTGTTCAGAATATTTGTGTCACATAAGAGCCAACATTTTATTGAAAGTGAAAACCAATTTGTCCCAGAGCTTGTTAACTTTGATTCAGAAAAAAAAAATGTTAACACCTTCTCAAGGTTAGTCTTGTTTAAATGGAGTAGCAAAAAACAAACAAACAACAACAACAAAAACTGCAGTCATCTGTGAAGAATTCTAGCCTAGAAAAAGTCATCAGAAATCCAGACCCTGGAGGAAAACCATGAAAAATTTAAGGATGAAAGAATTGCCTAAGAATAAGACTTGAGTAAAGAAAGCCCTAAATACTCAGAATGAAAGTAATCGTTCATGGCTGAAATTATCAGAAAAATCCATTCACTAGAAGATGAATCAAGACTCACTACATCACAAGGGGTTTTTACAGCTGAATATCAAGCCAAAAGCCACATCTTTCCTGTTGGATTTTTCTGTTGGAAACAGCTCTTTCCCCTCCCCTCCCATAGGTCTCACCTGTGCTACCAGACTATGTTCACCCATTCCATTCCCCACTCTGAATTTGCTATTGTTGGTGGATCCAAAGAGACATTTTTTTTTGCAGCAGGATCTTTGCTCTGTCTCTCCTTCTTCCTCTGGATTCCACCTGTCACCTCTACTTTTACATCCTGAAAATTGAAGTGGATTTGTTCAAAATTAACGCAGCCTCCCAACAAACTAGATAGTGTACTTTTGGAACTATACAAAAATTTTGAAGCTTCCTTATGTTTCTCTTTAAAAAAGGAGTTTTAGGCTTATTTATTTTTCACTATTGTTTTAAGAAAATTGCTGCTACAACTTTTACTCAAATTAAAGATTGATGTGAATATGGATTTTAGTGTTTTGAAACTTATATTTACATACAACTTATGAGTAATATTTCCATTTATTTTATTCTTTAAATAAGATTGTTTTTAATTTTAATCTCAACAGTAATAAGAGTAATATCTGTGTAGTTCAGATGTAGAAGTTGTTTTAAACTACAAGTATAGTTTTTGTTTGTCCAGAACTGTACTTAATGATAGTTGTAAAGCAAATGTAAAATTTTATTATTTAAGTAAATAGTGACTAATGATCAGTTTACAAAAATTATTTGCACTCCCATGCTCATTACACCTAAGATACAGGAACAATTTAAATGTCTATCAATAGATAAATTGGTTAACAAAATGTGGTGTGTAGATACAATGGAATATTTTCCAGCATTAAAAACAGAAGTAACTCAGCCAACACTGATGACCACCCAGGCCCTGCACTGAGTCAAGAGGTCCTGAGAACCACATGCTCCACTCCCAGTTCATAATGACCCTGTTCCTAGGATCTCCACAGCACAGGACAACAGAGGTGACAACCAACAGATTGATCTGATTGAAGAAGAGACCAATACCCAGGAGGACAGTTATTCTTCAGGACTGAAGTAATACTCTATTACAGAGACCAAGTGAGAGACTTGGGAGAGAGGCTTGGAGAGGGTCAGAATTTGCAAACCTCAGCACAAAAACAAACAAAAAATGGAGATCTACTGGGATCCCCTAGGAGGCCTGTGGTCAGACCAGGAAGATCCCAGGGCCTGTATTCTGTTGTAGGAGGCCAGGTTTAGTGGTTGTAATTGTCAGAGGGGGCAGTCCTGAAGAAGAAGGCATATTGTCTATTGGTATGTTTGAGTTCTGGCACTGCCGCCTACATCCAGGAGGAATTAGTGGTCTGAATTACTATAGATCACTATAAGGGTATATATTAGTAATTGTCTTTACTAAAGTCATAGTCCTCTTTGTTCTGGTTAAGGGCTATTCATGAGTGGTTCCTAGCATTTGTCAATATCCAGTTGACATTTGATGTCATTGTTGACACCAAATTTACTGCTATAGCCAAGGTAACATAGTAGTAGCTGACCTGGTTTTCTCTGTCAATGCCTAGATTGCCTGGGGTGTCATAAAGAATACTGTGACTCAGTCCTGAAGAATGAGACACTGGGCCAAAGAATTTGCAAACCTCAGTACAAACAAACAAACAACAAAAATATGAAAAGACAAGGCAACAAAGTGCCTCCAAAATCTCCCAACTCCCGCAAAACAGCTTCAGGGGCTTGTGGGGGAAGATATAAGCCACAGGGCAGATAGGTCTGAAGGGTATCAATGGAGGTAAAACAGTTCAATAAGGTGCTTGACCAATAAGCTGCTTGACCAATAAGGCACTTGACAGATTTAAAGAAGATATAACTAATCAGATAATGACTCTAATGAAACAAATGATCAGTGAGTCTAGAAAAGACATTAATAAACAGCTAGTGAAACTAAATGAACAGATGCAAAATATGAATGCCCAGCATAGAGAATAACGGAGAGTCCATAAAAAGTTTCAAACAGAAATCCAGGAGATTAAAAACATGATTGCCATTATAAGTAGCAGAAGTGACCATTGTGAAGACAGAGTATCAGATCTAGAGGACAGGGCTGTTGTCAATGATCAATTAATGGGAGATACCTTAAAAACAACAAGGGAACATGAAAAGTGGATCTGACAACTTCTAGATGACTCAAAGAGGACTAAATTAAGAGTTATTGGAATTAGCAAAAAATCAGAATGATACGGGGATGATCTGAGAGGTGAAATAGGACCTCCAAATGATATAAGGAAAATATTATAATTCTCAACCTGTTAGATGTCTGATACATTGAGTTTGTGTTCTTTAAAATCAAAGAATGAATTCTAGGAACAACAGAGGTTAAGAGTAGGACATATTTATGGAGAGAATGGCTCCTGAGAGGCAGGAGGGACCTCAAATGGGTAGCTGAGGATCCTACTTTTCAGGGGAAGTTTCATAGAGCAAACATCACTTGGGTACAATGTGGCTTAAAGCTATGAACAAGCAATAAAGCCACAAGTATAATCGCTTAGGTAATAGCCATCCAATGAAGGAAAAAGTCAAGTAACAAGTGTACATGGAAAGAACAAAGACTTTTTCTAGGAAATAATAGGGCTAGAGGTCTTGGTCACCCACCAAGGTGACTGATGTCTATCTAGACTTTATTTATTTATTTATTTATTTATTCATTGATAGGATGGCTCCTGAGAGACAGAAGGGGTCTCGAATGGGTAGCCAAAGGTTCCACTTTACAGGGAAGTTTTATAGAGCAAAACCTACATGGATACAACATGGATTACAGCTACAATTCACCAATAAGTTTACAAGCATAGTCACTTAGGTAATAGTGATCCAATAGGGAAACAAGTCATGTAACAAATGTGCATAGAAAGAACAAAGATTCTCCTAGGAAATGATGGGTCCAAAGATTTTGGATGCTCACCGAAGTGACTGATATCTATCTAGACTTCCTTAGGCCCCAGTATTTGTTCTTTGAGGAACTATACAGACTTGGTCATCTCGTCTTTATCTTGAGGCCTACTTTACAACAGAAGTGTCTTCAGCCACAGTTGTGATGTGTTTCACCTTTGTCCCTTTGCCCTCGCTCTCTCGAGGGCCTACCCCTATCTGACAACCTATAATATTTCTATCTAATTTAGCTGTCTATAATAACAGGGAAAAATAATTTTTTATTCATTAAGTTTATTGGTACTTTAGGCATACAATACGATGACATTCATCATTGGGAATTTGTACCTTTACATGTTATATCTTGGTTCTTATTTTTCCCCCATTGCCCTGCCTTCCCTTCAAAGAATTTAACATACAGAGAGTGAATGTATAGAACCCCAAATAGCCATGATTTTAAAAAACCCCAGTACACTCAAAAACAAAACAAAACAGAAAACAGCACAAAAACCAGAATCTTAAAAGATGCTAAGGAAAAGCAACAAATCATCTATAAAAGAAAACCATTCAGAATTGCAACAGATTTCTTAACACAAACTGTAAAGAAAAGGAGAGCATGGAAGAACATGTTTCAAACTCTGAAAGAAAACAACTTCCAACCCAGATTGTTATATCCTGCAAAACTATCTTTCAAAGTTGATGGAGAAATAAGATATTTCTATGATAAAGAAAACCTAAAGAAGTTCATGACCATCAAACCAACACACCAAGAAATTTTCAAGGATATCCTAGAAGGAGACAATGAAGTTAGCAATGCCAGAAGGTCCAATAAAAGAGCTAGCAAGTAAGTAGAAAAGGAAGAAAGCAAAATAGCAACAGAAAATTAATACAATGACAGAAATAAGTCAATGCCTATCAATTATAATTATCAATGTAAATGGACTGAACTCACCAATCAAAAGGTACAGATTAACAGAATTGACCAAAAGAGTGCTGTATACAAGAAACACATTTAACATGAAAAGAAATTTATAGACTAAAAATCAAAGGATGGGAAACAATATTTCATGCAATAGGATGAAAACAAGCAGGAGTAACTATCCTATTTTCAAACAAAATGAATTTCAAGTCAAAGCTGATCACACAAGGCAAAAAAAAGATGTTACTTATTGGTTAATGGAACCATTCAACAGAAAGAGATAACAATTATAAACATATATACACCAAGCCACAGTGCACCCAGCTTCATAAAGCAAACTCTAATGGACATAAAAGATCAGTTAAACATCAATACAATAACAGTGAGAATCTCAATACCCTACTATCACAAATAGATCAATTAAAAAAATAAACAAAGAAATACCAAAGTTGAACCAAATCTTCAAATAAATAGACTTAATAGATATATGCAGTGTTCCACCCAAGAACAACAGAATATATATATTTTTTCAGCCACATATGGTACTTTCTTCAAAATAGACCACATATTGGGTAACAAAGCATGCCTAAGTAAATGCAAAAGAATCAAAATTTTACAATGCATAGTATCATATGAAGAAATCAAACTCTCAAATAATTAATGGGTTACAAAAGAAATTAAGGAAGAAATAAAACAGTTCTTAGAATTCAATAAAATAGACCAGAATTTATGGGACACAGCAAAAGCAGTTCTACAAGGGAAGTTTATAGTGGTGAATGCCCACATCAGAAAATCAGAACAAGCCCAAATAATTAACCCAATAATGCATCTCAACATCTTAGAAGTACAAGAACATTCCAAATCTAGACCTTGTACAAAGAAGAAAATTATACAGATCAGAGAAGGAATTAATGAATGTGTGACTAAAAAAATACAAAGAATCAAAGAGCTGATTCTTGAAAGAATATAACAGACAAACCCTAGCCAATCTTACAAAAAAAAAGAAAGAAAAGACACATATTAATGCAATTAGAAATGAAAAGGGCAAAATCACAATGAACACTGCTGAATTCCAGAAAATTATTAGCAACTTCACAAACATACATGCCAAACAATTAGAGAACTCAGAAAAGAATGGAGGGATTCCTAGATCCATATGAATCACCAAAACTGAACCAAGAAGACTTAAAAATTTTGAACAATCCAATAACAGGCAGTGAAATTGAAGCAGTAATTAGAAAAAAAAACTATCTAAGAAAAGTCTAGGACCTGATGGATTCACAGCCAAATTCTACAAGAACTTTAGGGAAGCTGTAACACCTATACTTTTCAAACTTTTTTAATGAAATTAAGAGAGAAGTACTTCTAAAATTATTCTTGGAAGCTAATGTTATACTGATCCAAAAACCAGACAAGGACCCAACCTAAAAGGATAACTATAGGTCAATTTCTCTAATGAACACAGATGCAAAAATCCTTAACAAGGTACTGGCTAACAGAATACAACAAATCATCAAAAGGGTCACACAACATGACCAACTAGGGGATGCAACAATGGTTCATCATATGCAAATCAAGAAATGTAATTCATCACATAAACAGAAACAAGAACAAAAATCACATGATGTTCTCAATAGATGTAGAAAAAACCTTTGACAAAATCCAACATCTATATGTGATAATACCCTGAAGAAAATAGGTTTAGAAGGCCTTTATCTCAGCATAATAAAAGTCATTTATGACCAACCTACTGCCAACATCATATTTATTAGGGAAAAACTGAAAGCCCTCCCTCTAAAATCAGGAACAAGACAAGGACATCCATTATCACCACTCCTGTTCAACATATTCCTTGAAACATTAGCCAGAGCAATCAAACAAGAAAAAGAAAAAGGAGGGACATGTACAGGAAAGGAAAAACTCAAAATTATTATTATTTGCTTTACTAACAATTATTATAATGCTTTACTAACAAAATCCAAAAAACTCCACTAAAAGACTCCTAGAATTGATACCCAAATTCAGCAGTGTAGTGGAAAACAAAATAAACACACAGAAATCAATAGCATTCCTATACACTAATGAACTCACTGAAAAAAAATTAGAAAAACAATACCATCTTCAATAGCATCAAAACAATTAAATATTTAGGTATTGACCTAAGGAAGTGAAAGACTTATGAATTCCAGTACTCTGAAGAAGGAAATTGGTGAAGACATCAAAAAATGGAAAGATATCTCCTTACCTGGATAGGCAGAACCAACATAATCAAAATCACTATACTTCCAAAGTTGATATATACATTTAATGCAATTCTAATCAAAATTCCAATCTCATTTCTCACAGATCTAATGAAAACAATACTATAGTTTATATGGAATCATAAGAGACCCAGAATAGCAAAAGCAATCCTGAGTAACAAAAGCAAAGCAGGTGGCAGCATAATCCCAGGCTTGAAGTTATATAATGAAGTTATATAATAAAGGTGATTAAAACAGCATGGTACTGGCACAAAAACAAGTAAGTGGATCAATGGAATAGAATAGAAGAAGCAGAAACAACTCAAGGAACATATAGTTATTTGATCTTTGACAAAGGGGCCAAAAACATACACTGGAGGAATGACAGCCTTTTTAAGAAGTGGTGCTTGGAAAATTGAATATCCATCCACATGCAGAAGATTGAATCTACCCATATATCTCATCATATATAGTACTAAACTAAAATCAAAATGGATCAAATATCTAAATGTTAAAACAGAAATACTTAATCTCCTGGAAGGTAAAATAGGTACAACTCTTGAAGACATATGCTTAGACAAGAACTTTGTGAACAGAACCCTAATGACACAAAAAATAATACTGAGAATTAACAAATGGGATCATATCAAACTAAAAATTTTCTGCACAGCAAATGAAACAACCAACAGAGTGAAGAGTCAATGTACAGAAAGAAAAACATTTTTGCCAGCTATTCCATGAACAGAGGACTAACATCAAGGATATATAAAGAATTTTAAAAAGTTAAACTCACCCAAATAAAATATTCAATAAAAAATGGGCAACCAAAATGAATAGACACGTTTCAGAAGAAGTGCAAATGGTCAATAAATACATGAAACAATGCTCATCATCACTGGCCATCAGAGAAATGCAAATTAAAATTATACTGAGATGAATATCATAAAAATTTTTAATAATAACAAATGCTGGTGAAGATGCGCTGAAGAAGGAACTCTTTTACATTGTTCATGGGAATGTAAACTACTACAATCACTATGGAAATCAGTATGGAGAGTCCTCAAAAATCTAAAACTAGAAATTCCATTTGACCCAGCTATTCCCCTTCTAGGTATCTTCCCCCCAAAAAGATAAAATCATAATATTACAGGGATACATGCATATCCATGTTTACAGTATAATTTATAATAGCTAGATCTTGAAAACAGTGTACATGTCCATTGAAAGGGGAATGGATAAGGGAAATATGGTATTTATACACAATGGAATACTATGCTGCCATACAGAAAGATAAATGAGGCATTTGTAGGTAAATTGATGCAACTTCAGAACATAATGTTAAGTGAAACATGTCAAACACACAAGCTTAAATATTGCATGGAGCAACATAGAAGAGACATAAATAGTAAGTAGGGAGAAATTAAAATACTTCCCCAAATTACCTAATCTGTTGTTTCAAATATATTATAATATATATGCCAAGGGACATACATCCTGATGCCAAAAACCAATCTGAATAAGAGACTAGTACATCAAACAAAACATAGTCACGGGACTTCATAAAACAGCACATCAACCCACAGGGCTACCAGTGGCACAGGGAGCATGGAGCAAGAGTCATCATACTGGGAAGTTCCCCAGAAACTGATGGACTAAAAGAGTGCAGCTACCTCAAGCCACACAGGATAGATTTGGGAAAGAAGACCTCTTGTCTCTTTAGCTCTCCTCTGCACAAAGGACGCTGCAGCCTGGCAGTGGATTTTACTGTCCTTGGCAAACAGAGCTGACCAGGACTCTGCTCCCTCCCCAGTGAAAGGGCTACCAGACCTCCCAACCCCACCCCTCTTTTTTTTTCTTTTTCTTTTCTTTCTCTGTCCTGTGCTTCAAAGTTGGAACCACAGAGAAGCTGAAAAAAGTGAGTTGCAGCCAGTGGCTTGAGAGAAAGATGCAAACCATGTGTGGGATTTTAGCAAGGGCAATTATCTCCCTGGAGAGGAGATCAAAGATCAAGCACTCCTGAGCAGCACAGCATCCCCCCTCTCCAGCCACTTAGGGGCACTATAGAGAAGTGTCTGTGGGGGTGAAGCAGAGGAGGCTATGCAAAGACCAGTGACCCAGTGGAGCCAACTGTACTCTGGACTGAGAACAGCCTTGAGCTGCCCATGACTGAGGGCACCACAGCAATGGTAAGAAGGCATGGATGGGCCAGAGAGAGAGAGACATAGAAAAAGCTGCTGGATGAAGACTGGCCCCAGTTCACACAAGATCAAACTACCCAGACTTGGCAGGGATACACAGCACAGTTCTGGGACACTACCTGCCTTGGTCACTACCATAGAACTGTGGACTCCAGAGGAATTAGTTTTTATTTTTATTTTTTCTTTTCTTTCTTTGTTGGTTTTGTTTCCTCTGTCTTTTATTTTAAAGTTTCTACATTCATGTTTATCTTGTTCTATTCACACTCCTTCTCTCTTTCCTCATCTGCCACTTGAGGTTATGATACTTTCAGGTGAGTAAAAATAGTTTCATCTTTCTGATTCACTTCAATATTCTTATGCTTTATCCTTCACACTTTCTCTCCTGCCCTCTTCTCCAGTTACCCAAAGCTTGGGTGATCATCTGTTGTCCTCCAGTCTTGCCTCTATTATATCTCCTTTCATCTATCTCTCTGTCCCCTATCTCTTAAATTCCCCTCCCCAAAATAAAAACACCCCACTAAGGTGAAACTCATTGCATACAAGCTCCTGGTTTATGCTGGATTGTGTTATACAACTGTACGTCTTGCTCTTATGGTTAAAGGTACCAAATTAGTGTTATAATTTGTCAGCTTCTAGGCTGTGCTTGAGGCTATTGATATTGGTAATTGTACTACTTTAGCCAAGATGTACTATTTATTGTAATTAGTTGCTCTCCCCTGTATCACAACATGGAAATTGTTTGGGGCCATAACCTCCACCATATTCCAGTATCAAAGGACTAGGTGCTAAGCCAAATAAATAACAACTTCTGATCCTTAACAAATTGGGAAGATAGGATCCTGGGACAGACACAAAGACCAAAAAGTACATACACCCAGAAGACATCTCTGAAAAATAGATATTTCCAACAGAAGTCTTGGTACTAGTGATAAAGCTATCTGCCATAAGAAATTCATAAGCATCAACACAATATAAGATAAAAATTTTAAAAATAGACAATGACCAGATGCAGAAGCAAAAGGAAATCCTAGACCTCCAGCCCACCTAGGACAAGTCCAGGAGACAATGAGATAGAGGAAATCAGAAGTCACCCACCTGATTTTTCTGCAATGATAGAAGTCAAAGTCAGGAAACAAATACATGAGGTTATAGAGAAAATAATCTCTCAGGTAAAACATTAAATGATGATCAAAATGAAAGACATGCTCAATGAATCTGGAGTAGATAGAGATAAAAAGTAGAAGAGATTAAGAAAATGATAGAAAACATGAATACCCAACATAGGAAATAAATGACATTCATGAAACAGATTCAAACAGATATTAAAGAGATTAAAAATTCCATTCAAAGAATGCACAATAGATGAAATGAAAGTGAGGACAGAATTTCTGAACTAGAAGACAGGAATACAGTTAATGACCATGAAAGGAAAGATATCTTTAAAATGGCAAGAAACTATGAAAAATCAATCCAACAATTGCAAGTTGATGCAAAGAAGAGCAATATTAGATTGATTGGGGTCAGTGAGAGAATTGGAGATAGTGCAAAGACCATACAAAGCCTGTTCAAAGAAGTATTGATAGAAAACTTCCCAAACATGGAAAAAGAATTTGATATGAAAATAAATGAGGCATATAGAACTTCAATGAGCCATGGCCAAAATAAATCTACACCAAGGCACATAATTATCAAGGTTTCAGAAATTCAGAACAAGAACAGAATACTAAAAGCAGTGAGAGAAAGAAACAGATCACTTACAAAGGATAGCCCATCAGAATCACAGCAGAGTTCTCAACACAAATCCTTAAGTCAAGGAGAGCTTGCAGTGAAGTATTCTAGGTTCTGGAAGAAAAAAACTTCCATCTCAGATTGATGTACCCTGCAAAACTTTCTTTCAAATTCAATAGAGAAATAAGATACTTCCATGACAAACAACTGAAGAAATTTATGGCCATGAAATCCCCTCTACAAAATGCCCTGAAGGATATTTTAGGAAGAGATAATGAAGAGCACGACTCCAAGAACATCAATAGAAAGAAGTAACCAGGTAGGGCAACCAATTAAGCAGAGGGGAAAGACAGGGAACAAACAGCAGAAAAATAACATGACAAGGATAATCCAATATATTTCAGTTATAACCATCAATGTAAATGGGCTCAAGTCACCAATTGAAAGAAACAGACTAGCAGAATGAATCAAGAAACAAGATCTGACAGTTTGCTGCATACAGGAAACATATTTAACCCTAAAACAATACTCCATGTGATAGGAAGCCAGAAAAAAAGCAAGAATAGCCATACTATTTGCAGACAAAGTGGATTTCGAACCAAGCCTGATTAAGAGAGAAAAAGAAGGTCACTTCATTCTTATAACGGGAACAATCCAAGAAGAGATGATGATCACAAATATATATGCACCAAATATCAGTGCACCAAACTATGTAAAACAAATATTAACAAACATGAAAAGTCAAATAACTAATATGATTGTAACAGGGGACCTCAATATCTCATTGTCACAAATAGAAAGATCAGCTAGACAAAAAATCAACCAAGAAATATCAGAACTGAACCAAACCTGTGAACCAATGGACTTAGTGAATGTCTACAGAGTGTTCCACTCCATAACATCAGAATGCACATTCTTCCCAGCTGCACATGGAATGTTCTCCAAAACAGACCACATACTAGCCCATAAAACATGCTTAAGTAAAAGCAAAGTAATAGAAATCATCCCGTACCAGAGTCCACAATATTGATTATGCCCAAAATATGCTGTAAGCAGTGCAGACTGCAAAGAGTTAAATCCCTCAATTGGCTTAGTGTAAGAAGAGTACTACTCAGCCATAAAAAGTGAGAAATTAGAGACATTTATAGCTAAGTGGATGCACATTGAGGCAATACTCTTAAGTGAAATAAAT